>JAWWEE010000001.1:99464244-99641447 GCA_035221455.1 Xenops minutus
AAAAGAAAAGAAAAGAAAAGAAAAGAAAAGAAAAGAAAAGAAAAGAAAAGAAAAGAAAAGAAAAGAAAAGAAAAGAAGAACCCCTATGGAGAACTTCCATGGCAAAAAGTAAGGTGAAAAGTTTTGCCAAACAAGAATCTGTTTTGGACTCTCTTCTCTTCCTGTGTCCACTCCCATGGCTGAATTAGTATGTGATTATTTTAATTTGTATGTAGAGCAGTAGCCCCCCTACATCTAGAAAATCACACAGATTTTGGGGAAATATGGGTTCAGATCTCTCCACACTGAAGATTTTCTGTGATACTAGGAGGGAATATATAAGTGAAGTAACTCAAAGGCCTGTAAGCAGCTGTGTTCTTTGTAAGATAAATATATTTCATGTATGACTTTTGAGTCCATATATGTACTTAGATAGTAAATTCTGATTAAAAAAAAACCCAACAAAACCAAAAACCAGCGGTCAATAGACCTCTAAATGTAGTTGTGGATCCTCTTTTGATTTCTTTGCTTTAATTTTCCACCTGTAAATACTACTCTATCTCACAAAGGATCCAAAAAGATAAGCATGTTATAGATGAGTGATGTGCTCAAGTATAGTAGTGGTAGAGGTCTTATTAACATATCATAATTAAAAGACGATAGGAAGGAATGTAAAGGAGGTCATCTGTATTGATAATACCATTTATCAGTGAAAAAGCGTCAAGTCAGTTTGCCACGATTTTAATTCAGTTCTATCTTGTTTGTTTTGGTTTTTGTGGTTTGGGGTTTTTTTGTTAAAAATTTTCCTCCTGAATGCTAGGAGTGAAAATAATTAAGTTTATAACTATTTCAAATGGAGGTCAGTACTCACTTCTACATGTTGACAGGTCTGAATGAGTTTTGCCAGGAGAGTTTCCAGTTCAGTATTCCTCTTAATAAGGTTGGTGAGGTTACTCTCTAAATTTTGCTGTCAAAAAGAAAGAACACATTAGCATTGCACAGAATTTAATGTTTAGGTGAATATTTGAAAAATCTAATTACACAGGTATGAACATGAGACTTTCATTTTGCTATGTTCCATTACATATTTTATTACATTACATGTTTTGTCTATGCAAGACACGAGAGCAGAAAAGTTCAATATAAGAGTGAATTCTAGAAAATAAGGTTCCTACAGACCTACTAAAAACTAGATTAAGCAATTATTTTTAGTCAGGAGGAAAAAAAGCAAGTAAGGAGAACACCAGGAAAGCTAAAAACATTTCCCAAAAACAAGTGGTTTATTTTGACTGAGAACATTTTTGATTCCTTATTTCCTGCTCTCCCTCTAACAACTGAATTTAAAAGCCTGCTGCTAACTAAGGTCTCTGAGCACATGCCCCTTTGGAACTGTACTTGTAAGGACCAGTAGATAGGTCAGCACTTTCTTCTTGGGATTCACAGTGCTGTGGGGGGTTGATATAATTGATTTAATCCCCTAGTTCAGCTGAGCTATATTTTTAAATAAATAATCTAAAAGAAAGCTTTCTTTCTACACAAAAAAAATAAAGTATCTACTCACAGATTGTGCCTTCACTCACTGTTCTTAAGAGAGAACTTATGGCTTGTGTCTGTATTTATCACCTGATTATGGATCCCATAAATATCTTCAACCCTGAGAGAACAAAGCTTTCCAGCTAACAGATCTGAAACTGCATCCGGGCTCTGTGCAATTGCACAGGAGATTGAGATTTAGCAACAAATGTTTCAGCTTCCCTTCTTCTTTCTGCATCTATAGGAAGGAAACTCAGCCACAGAAAGAGCAAGTCTGTGGCAGCTGTGACCCACTCCCTGGTCTGGCTGCCTTTGGACCAGGACTTTGCTGTGCACCCTGGAACCTGCAGCTACCAGCTCTTTGCTTTTTCTACACATCCTAAAGTAACTGCTGTTTTACATGAAATTTCATCTTTTGGAAGCACCTGGGCATGAAAAGGTTTGTTGTTTTGCATACACTGTAAAGTTTCCACAGAAATGAAAAGGTCCCGTAAATATGGTTTAAGTATATTAAAAAAGCATCCCATTAAAAAGAGTCCTGACTATAAACATTCATTTATGTCAGTATCTTCAGGGGCATATATTTCATTTTTAAATATTTGGGGACTTCCGGCATGACAAGCTGTTTCTTATAGGCATTCACCTATATAAGTTTGTGAGATTAGTCACTCGCTTAGTATTCCTGAAAGACTGACAGTCCCTGATTTTTAATTGTACTTTGTCCTCCAAGCAGTCCCTGGCATCTAGGAAGTACTGAACAAGAACACCAGAAGTGGGGCCTTTGCTTTTCTCCTGACAAGGGCTGTAGTGTCTCTGCAGAGCCTTCATTAATTTCAACCCTCCTCATCTTTTATTAATGGACTTCTTTTCTTCACACTACTACTTTCCCTCAGATGTATCTATCCTATAATTTCAGTCCCTGCAGTTACCACTAACTCACCTGACTTCTATCCTCCCCACAACCCTCACCCTCATATATACATTTAGAGTGTGCGTGTGTTTTCTCGTGCTGTTACTCCCTGCATATTTCATGCTGGTTTAAAAGACTTTGTTCCCTGCCCTCCCTTTCTGCAGCTGTGCAGCCTCCTTACTCCTTGCATATGGCTGCAAGCAAATGAAGATGGCAGTATTTCATTGCTGAACCATCCCTACTTTGGCATTTACCAGGGCTGATACTGTAAGTACCAGAGAAGCTCTTCCATTAAGAAAAGTACAAGATTTTGATGGCTTTACATATATGACTCTCCTGAGAAGCGTGATGGGTGTTTGAAAGACATAATTTTGGCATTTTCTTCCCAGCACAGCCATGTATATTGTGTATCACAAGCTCTGGCTGTAAAAATACCTTCTACAATACATTTATTTTATAGCCCATTAAAACAGAGTAACAAGAATGGGCAAGCTTACTGAACTGGGCTGTATCTTGTATTTCCATAAGCAGTACTGTGAACAATCTTAATTGTAAAGGCATGTTTGCTGTGCTGTCAGATGTCCTTTTGTAGGGCTGAGACTCACATGCAAAGTCAAAATACCGTAGTTACAGTATCAGATAACTTTTGTCTTTAAACAGTTCCTCAAGATGATCCAAACATGGAAATACTCTTGAAATTATACTTATATAACTTCTTATTCTTATATATCAATCTTGTACATGTTCTAATATTTCATACTAAAATCCTTAAATGAAAAATGTGTACTCTTGATTGAGGTTACCTAATTTAAAATTTATTATTGGACATAATAAATACTAACAGTCCGGATCTATACATACTATTAAGAAAAAATTAATTCAAAACTGCTATGGAACACTGCAGTAATTTGAAAAAACTGAAAGTTATTGATCTTCACCTAAGGCCATTAATACATGAAGAGTCAGTATTTTTCTCAGAAAGTTATTGATCCATAGATATAGATTCTTATATTCAGGATATTTTCAAATCCTAGATATAATACTCTATATTCCTGCATATATATCCTGGATAAAGAATAAAATCTTAGAATAAGTTTCCTAGCCAATGAATCTAAACATAAAACCATATATATTATAATGGCTTCACACAGGTCTTGATATCCTCTGCATTTCCTGACCATGAAAATGCAGGATAACTATTAAACAAGTGAGTTGCCTTAGCAAAACTGGGGTTAATGCATTCCCATGCTCTAGTTCCTTGAACAGTGTCATTTTCAAACTGGAAATCCTGAAATTTTGTTCCCCTGCAGTTTGGTATGCAAGGGATTGGGCTTATTTAAGTCAAGAATGATCACTATTAAATTTCTGTTGAAGAATAGTTTATATTGATGCTTTACAAGATAACAAGAACCTGGTGGCTGCATTCTGAATTAATGTTAATCTTTTCAGTTTCACTAGGCCAGGACTGAATGGCAGCTCTTAAAAGTGACCTGATTTGAAAATTTTAAAGGTCATAAAAAGTGATCAGTTCTTGAAGTGTGTTTACCCAGATTTTCTCTTGTCAGTATCTTTCTTTAATACTTTCCCCTATTCTATTCCCATACAGATGATGGTACCACTTGGGCTATCACATGATAGTGGGTACCAGAAGCAGAGTTTCATCTCAGTCCTCTTTCTTTCCTCCATACAGGGGAACCCAGAAGAAAGCCTGAAAATTTAAATTTTAGAAGCAGAAGCTTGCTCACAGACTTTCCAGTGCCACAATCTCATTTCACATCCACACCTAGAACTTCCTTGGTTGTGTAAAACTAAAATGTCAGATTTGGAGTTCCGGCCATCCTGGAAAATTGATCCCGTTTCTGTAGACCAGAACTCCTGATAGAGTGAATTGTAGCCAGATTTTAAGTCTGAAGAAAGTGTGCTGTCACATTATGATGAATACATGTGAAAATGAGTAGCACATTAACCTTACTAATAATATCCTCCTTCTTCCCACCAAATCTTCTACTGCTATTCTGTTAGGTGAATCAAATTTTATTTTTTAATCCAAAATTTTATTTTTTGGAAATGTTCTAGGTAAATCATAATTTCTTAAACATTTGCATCTGCCTTTCCTTTTTTTTCCTTTTCCTCCTGATTTTTTTTTTTTTTTTTTTAAAAGAGCACAATAGCTGCTGTGCATTTGGTCTGTGGACAGGCTTCACGCATGTTAACTCAGTAGATGGAAAATGCTCTCAAAAAGCAAAAGCAAGGCTGAATGCTTCCTGACTTACAAATGCAGACCTAGCCCAAGATCTTGGCATTCCATATGTGCTTTGAAACTGTTTTTACAATATCCAATGTAAAGTGAACGGAATTCTTATTGTCCATTTAGCATGGTCTGACAACTATACAACATAAATATTCTTATAATCTTGGGATAAATCCAAGTAGATGAAATCACAGACATGTAATTGAAAAGGACAGTTAAGGATGGTGTTTCATTTTGTCTCTGCATGCCTATAAAATAATATGATCCAGGGACTGGAGTTTAAATTGGAAAAATTAATGCTAAAAATTAGAGGAAGGCAACTCAGGACTGATCACAATTTTTAAGCTGCTGTCTAGCTCACACTGAAGTCATGATCATGTTGCAGTAATGATTGCATGAGGCTTGTGCCCCGATTGAAGTGGGAGGTCAGAATAGATGATCATAATGGTCTCTTCTGGCCTTTAAATCTATCAGTCTATGAAAACCAAATGTGAACCCATGCCCTTTGCCAAATTAACAGTCTCACGCAAAGCATTGCTTGTCTAAAATAGGAAGGTAGCACAGATAGTCCTGAGCTACTATATGGGTTGGAAGTACTGTCAAAATAAATTATTGTAAGCTTCTAAAGAAGAAAAATGCTGAATTGTGTGCTCCTGCCTTACATCACAGCAGATAAAACAATAACATTCCCAAGATCATCTTCTCAGAGACATTTTTCTGCTCCATAAAACTGTCTATTCAAAAGGCCACAAAATAAAACATAGCCATCAGCTACAATGAGATCTTAAATTCTATTTGAAGTAAAGCAACTGTATTTTTCTCATTAAAAATATTTTCCCGTCATTGGTAAATGTAAGTACTCATTTGAATTTTCCACTCACTGCTTACTGTAAAGATTTGAGAACTGGTCCACTGAAACTGCAGCACATGCTAAGACACACACACTGTGGGATAGTAATGTAACAACAGCCTTGATCACCATTTACATCCAATCCACCATGATCAAAGCCTTTCAGCAGCAAACATTGACTGCAGTTAACATTTCCCCTGATCCTGGTGTAAAACTGTTCAGAGTAAGGCATATTTTGAGACTAACAAGAAAACAACTTTGCATATTGGAAATTAAGTTTAGTAATAATATAGGTTTCTTGAGAATCTCAGCCACCCTCCCCTCACCTCTTCACAAAGGGTTAAATTTAAAGAGAGTTTATATATTTTGCAATTGGGTTGGTTAAAGTGTACAAACAAAAGCCACACAGTTACACAGCAGTAAAACAGAAATGAGAAATAAAACACCATAAAGCAGAAGTGTGACCACATCCTAACCTACTCAAGCTAGCAGGGTAACCAGAGCAGTGTTGACATGGCAGATCAAGTCTTTAGTACACACAGGCTGGCTAGAGATCATAAAATACACTCCCTGTCACCAACACAATCCATGCAAACATATCTTCATTGAGACTGCTTTTGCTCCTAGTTTGAAGGCATTGTGCTTGCATGTGCTCCAGTTACGTTTCCACCTTGTCATGGTGACATACCCCATGAACTAGTTCTGTTGCCTTCAGGACTTGTGTCTAACCTATTAATAAAGTTGCCAATCAAATCCAGAGTAACTGCCAAAATATCAAAGATGGCTTTGAGACAGGTTTTGGATGTATGGAAGTTTAATGTTTCCTTTGGTGTTCTTTATTTGAATGGACATGCCAGGTGCACATGGAAAAATTTAATCTAATTTTTTTTTCTATGTACTTGTCCTGAAACAGATGACTACTCCTCTGTAGGATACATGTACTCGAAATACATGTATTTCTCCAGCCAGGGAAGGGTAACATTCACGGTTAATAGGAATGATTGACCTCAAGTCTCAAATGTGCAGAGCTTGACAACTGCACTCCACATTTCTATGTGTAAAGAAATAACAGCTATGATGTTGATACACTCCTGGGGACTAAGATTTTTACCTCCAGTGATTACAGTATATCACAAGGAAAGACCCATGAGATACTGCACTGTTAATTAATTGTCCAGGACTATTTTTTGTAAAAGTGCAGTGAAAATATTTGCATTTGAGGCCACTGTGACTTCAATGACGTTAACTAAGTTGTGTCTATTTTCATATTTCACAGGAATGTAATTTATTTTTTTTATTAACCTCTATTTAATATGGGACATTGTGGAAACTAAAGGAAATTCAAGCATTACAAATTCTTGACCACATAAAATCTGAGAAGGCAATATTCTAGGGAAAACTTCCAACTGCACTCTTGTGTCTCTGGAAAGCCATGCCCTCAAATATACCAAGGGTGTGCCACTTGTGGCCACAGCTCTGCCCTTTGATCTAAGTACACTCGTCAGTCTTGGGAGCTGCTCTTTAGTCTTCCTTCACTACTCTTCTCTCATTTTTTGGAGCACAAGAGAAATTTTATAACTGGGGCCTTTGAGGAAAAAAAAAAAAAAAACAGGGCAGGACACATACATATAGTATACTATAGCAAAAGTTTTCCGTTGATGTGTACTATTAAGCTTGGGAAAGAAATAATATATATTCTGATAAACTATTCAGCATATAACAGGAACCATGATTACCAAGAACACAGGCCAATGAAGCTTATACTGCTTAACTATTTCCATTATTGTAATGAAAGGACATACAAAAATGAAATGAAAAGAATATTTTCTTTTAAACAGGGAAGGCAACTTGTTTTCTGAAGCATTCAAATGTTATAAGAACTTTGTTCCAGTTTAGAACTTGACAAAAATGACTATATAGGACAAGCTTTTTTTTTAAGAGATTCCCATTTCAATTAAGCTATTAGAAGATATCCAAATGTTAACTTGACTGGGATATGGGGGATTGTTTCATTCCTATTTTTAATGAGTCATTAATCAAAGAAGGACTATAATAATAATCAGGGATTAAAGATCAAGAAAGAGTAGGTTTAGAATCTGACCAAATTAAAACCAAGTTTGAGGCCATTATATATATACATATTTTATTTTATTTTTTTATACATTTTTTTTTTTCTTCATTGCAGGAGTCAAACTGGAAGCTGAAGTGTTAAAAAAGCACAACAAATACCAGACACCCTGCATTTAAAGCATGTCATTAAAGACTTATTGTGGAGAGCTAGAGGGTTTATAAGCTCATACTTTTCCCCATGCACTAATCCAGTGCAATGAGGGGGCTTAAGGAGAACCTGAACTGAAGGAGAACTTGAACTATGGAACAGCTGTCCCGCAGCATCCTACATCTACTTCCAACCTCCCAGGACATGGAATGTACTTAAAACCAGGAGTTCAACATGAGCTCCTGCCCATGAGATGCATAATGAAATCTTGCACAAGCAAGATCTGGGAAGTGTTCATTCCAAGAACTGAAATTCTAAGTTTTTCACAAAGCTAACGACAGACATCTATATGAAAAGAAAGCAAAAATATTATCTAAAGAACCACAATTTATGCAGTGTTATTAATGTCCTGGTTTCTACAGATGTCTGCCTCAACATTTCTGAAAGCTTCTATTTATTTAAGAGGTTTTATTATGGAAAAAAATCTGGTTTAAATCAGTCAATACATGTTACTGCATTTTGCGGCTGAAAAATTCCATCTTATCTAAGCAGATATATGTAAAAACAATTCAGTGTTATGCAAAACTGGCAGGTTAGAAAGGACAGCTAGATAGGTAAGGAGTAGAGAAGGTCAACATAGTGATTTGATCCACATAAGGTAGCAGACTGGTGTAGCTGTCACAAATCTAGCTCAGCTCTTTCTGCTGCCCTGTAATAAAGATGACACTTGAGGCAGCTGCACCCATCTGCATTTATGTTTCTCAGTATAGCAAACAGCACTTTGAAAACCTCTACAGATATTAAAGAAATACCTCCTGAAGATATTAATTGTCCTTCCAGAGAATGAAGCTGTGAGTCCATTTTTTAGCATGTCTAGAGGGTCTGGGACACACAGAACTCACACTGGCTTTGCCTGCCACTAGTGCAGCATCTAGCAGCAGGGCTAACACAGAACGCCAGCAGTTCCTGTACAAGAAATGGGAGTGACTTTCCATGTAATTCTGCTACAGGGAGGAAACAGGTGGATTTGTGAACACAGTATATTCCCAGCTGTTGCCCTAGTGGCATATTAGGAGCCATATAGGTGCCATCAACAAGCTCAAGTGTAGCCAGAGAACACCACCGCTTTCAGAAAATGCTGATGCCAATGGCATGGTGCATGAAGCAAGTGTCAACCAACCAGTCCACCAGGAAACTCAATTCTGACATAGAGTGAATTATACTAAACAAAGCACCACTTAGAGTTGCGTTTTATGAGGATTTGTTTTTTGTGTTTATAAACCCTACAAAATGTTGCCAAGAAGTACACCATGAGCTAACTCTTCCACTCTGAAGTGCTCTGGTTTTGCATCACTGAAGGCATTGGTGGCTCTGCCTTTTCCTTCATAGTGAATAAGCTCCAGCTGTGAGAGGTTACTCACCATAAAAAAATTGGCATCTGTCCAGTTCAGTGTTCATTCTGTCACATGCTCATTGCCTTGCTGCCCACAGTTAGAGCTTGGTCTAGACAGAAATGTGAATCTCTCTGTGTTTTCTTCTCATTTGCTCTATTTCCTATTCAGTAAACTAAAACCATCTACTAGATTGAGTGAATGCCTTGAAAGAAGTTTGGTATGGGGAACACAACTTCCCCACAGTCTTCCAGTTTAGATACAAGTTTAAGTACTTTTTTGAAGGGAAGGCTTAAACATTCATCTAAAATACTCATCAACATAGCCTGATAATTTATCAGTATTTTTCTGTACAAAGGTTTTGAACAAAATCAGATCTCACACTTAAGAGTTACTGAAATAATCATCCTTGATTCAGATTCCAGCTACAGAGCTGGTATTTAAAACTTTGACTTTATAAGTTGCTATGGACAAAACCAGAAAACTTTAAATTATCTTAGTATAATTAACATATTTAGGGACTTATTAAAACAATGTAATGGTGGTAAGCTGAGCTTAAACTAAACAGTGAGTATAAACTGCAAAGCACAGATCATAATTTGAAAGCAGATTTTGTTTCATATTTCTGTCATAGTCAGATGCAGTTTCTTTTCCAACTTGCCAATATTTCACCTGAGATCAACTCAAGATTTCAAATTCACTGATCAACAACAACCAAAAAAGGAGCCAAACCAAAAGTAAAGAAGACAAAACCCCAACCAAAACAGCAACCAAATCCCCACAAATTTTAGCTAGAAAACTAAAAGGTCTGATGCTATGGAAAATTAACCATGACAAATATAGCACTTTGGTTTTGTCTTGTATTTTGCAAATGATAAATGAAAGAAAAGCCTACCAAGAAGATAGTCATCAGGCAGAAGCATCATCCGCTCTCATTTCATGTACAATACTAAAAGCTTTTCCTTCCCTTACCTCAGCAGTGCATTCAACTCCATTCTCAGACATCCTAGCCTTCCTCACTACTCTTACTTGCAATGCATGTTTTTGCCTCCTTTTTCCTTTCCATGCTGTGACCTGTCCAGCTGCTGCTACAACATACCCTGAATTCCTGCTAGATTTTATGAACCTGAGTTGAACCCAGTTGCTGGCTCTTGCTTTGCTGGCAGTGCATGGTGCCAAGAATTTCTGAGAGGAAGGTCTGAAAGTGACTTGGATGCTCAAGAAAATGCTCAGAGGATGAGGGATGCATGGTACAGCCAGAGGGGCAGCTGAAGAAATAGCTTCTGTCCTTCCCCTGGTAAGACACTATTTTTCAGTCCCGACTGAAGTGCACATTCACGAATACTAAAATGCAATATTCAATGTTAATCCAGCTATCATTTGAGAGGGCAGTAATTCAAGAATACATTATTTTTTAACAGCCCTCAACAATGTATATGCAATGATTAGAAAAACCAACATGCCAAAAGCAAACATCTCATGTGAAAGCCATGACAGACTTGGGTATTTCACTTATTTCAACATTGCAGATGATGTGTTTTATTTAACTAATATGAACTAATCAATCAGTATAAGCTAATGAATTGTTCATGCTAGTATGAACAATTGCATGAAAATACTTCAAAGTAGTGAATTTTAGCTCAGGAAAGCATGGTTGCAACTTCTATAGTTTATTTTACTATGTTCCTATGCTAATAAATCGCTTGCAGCATGCCAAACCATAAACATAATTCAAGGTACTTCTACTTCATCAATAGCTGAGATCCCAATACCACATACTGAACATTATTTTCTAATTTTTTTTTTTAAATTTTTAATTACACACAGTTTGAAAGGTAAAACTGGGGTAACATTTCTGTCAGTTAAGAGTCACTGCATTGTTACAGAATGCTCCTAGTACCACTACAGAACTCTGGTCTCACAAGACATTGAAAGTATACATTAAAATATAAAAATTCTGCTGTAGTTTGCAAGGTGATATATCACATCATAGGAAATCAAACAACACTTTTACGAAAAAACTGCCAATAGAAGTCCAGATATTTACACCTGTAAGATTTTAAATTCACACTGTCCAAGCACAGGCTTATCTATCCCTGGTTGGGTGCACAGACCAGGGAACAAGAGGCTGGAGCACCATGATGCAGAAAGGAACCTGGGTGTCCTGATCAATGGCAAGTTGAATATGAGTCAACAGTGCCCTGGCAGCCAGGAGGGCCAACCCTGTCCTGGGGGACATCACGCAAAGCATCGCCAGCCAGTCAAAGGAGGGGATTGTCCCACTCTGCTCTGCACTGGGGCGGCCTCACCTTGAATATTGTGTGCAGTTTTGGGCATTGCAATATCAGAAAGATATATTAAGTCATTAGAGAACGTCCAAAGGAGGGCAATGGAGGTGGTGAAGGGCCTTGAGGGGAAGCCATATGAGGAGTGGCTGAGGGCACCGGGTCTGTTCAGCCTGGACAAGAGGGAACTGAGGGGAGACCTCATTGCAGTTGCAACTTCCTCATGAGGGGAAGTGGAGGGGCAGGCACTGATCTCTTCTCTGTGGTGACCAGTGACAGGACCTGAGTGAATGACCTGAAGTTGTGTCAGGGGAGGTTTAGGTTCGATATTAGGAAAAGATTCTTCACGCAGAGAGTGGCTGGGCACTGGAACAGGCTCCCCAGGGAAGTCATCACAGCACTGCCTGCCAGAGTTCAAGAAGAGTTTGGACAATGCTCTCAGGCATATGGTGTGACTCTTGGGGTGTCCTGCACAGGGTCAGGAGTTGAACTTGATGATTCTGATAAGTCCCTTCCAACTCAGCACATTCTGTGATTACATGATCTTTGAATGATTTACAAAGTATCTTAGATCCTTTCATCTTATCAAATTCAGCATATCTAAACTAAGGGTCCAGAACTGAGCTAGTCTTACATAGCCTGCTGATCATCTTCACAACAGGTGAGCTAACAGTAGCAAAATGTAGAAGAAGCCTGCCTGAACCCTCCCATGTAGCTTCGCCTACTTTTCTGTAGCCATTAAACAAGACAGGCATTCCGGTAATGAAAAATAAATGACCTCACATTTTGATGAAAAGACTAGCAATTTAGATAGATGTGCAAATCCAATTATTCCAAGAGAGGGAGATCTTAACATTTCATTTGATGCATTTACATAATGGGACCAATTTATACAGACTTCCTCCAGACAAATTGTTAATTTGATTTATGACAGTCTTTGAAGTTTTCCTTACTATCAAGGCTCACAAACTTTTTATGCTGAAAACATGAGACAATGCCGATTATATAAGTATGTTTTTTCATGGCACTTTGGGAAGATAAAAAACTTTAAAGCACAAGGAAGTCTTAATTTGAGGCCTTCAATTAATTCAGTTAGATTTTGATCTCAGACAAGGTTTTCTTCGGAGAAAAGTCATGAACTTGATTTACCCGGTGCATTACGTCGGGCATGAATTTTCTACATCCATTGTTTAGGAGAGCTGGGCCTGTAGATTTTGTGAGACATCCCTTCTCCTTAGCCATACAAAACATGCACAAACAAGCATGCATTTACATAAGTATTCATACATGCTCTGTAATATGAAAAAAATGAGTTATGCAATGTGCAAGTGGAGTAGAGAAAGAACAAAGAGTATTCTTTGGTGTTTCTATGCATGGTCAACAGTAGCATTTTGAGGTCACACTATACTGATTGAGTCCTGATTTCCTACACAGCAGCTTTTAAAATACCCCCTGAATATTTAGCCCTTTAATTTCTTTTTTTGTTTTCATTGACTGAAGAGTTAGATCCCTTCTCCCTGGAAAAGTGAAGGCTCAGGGGGCCTCATCCCATTATTCTTGTACTTAAAGGGCACCGACAAAGAGTAGCATCTCCTCACAAGCAGCCACATGGAGAAGACAAGGAGCAACGGGCATAAGTTACACTGTGAGACATTCCACCTCAATGTTAGAAAAGACACTTTTTACAGTAGGAACTACCATTTACTGTAACAGCTTCCCCAGGGACATGGGAGAGTCCTCATCACTGGAGGTCTTCAAGATGTGATCGGACAGGTAGTGCATGTAACTTCATTTCAGCTCCGTTTTATGTGAAAGGTTGAAACAGATCATCATTTGAAGTCCTTTCCAAATTGCAGCATTCTATGGTTGATGATTTATTAACCATTTTTATTAGTTAAAAGGGTGCACCTATAACTGAGTCATTCTTTTAAGTATGGCTCTGTGTGCACATGCATGTGCATGTGTGCACATGCACATGGGTGTGTATTAGCAAATACTCCAGTAAAACCAATCTACATGTTCGCTTGGCCTCTTATTCTACCTCACTGAGCTCCATGGCTGTATTTTGACCTGATTTGCCCAGTTTGAGACTATTTCAATTATACAATTCTTTCCTGATTTTGAACACTAGAGAGTCATTAACAGTCAAAAGCAAATTAGGTACAGGAGAGGAGAGCTGACATCTCTCTAATTCCTACTGGCCTGGCCCACTCTTCCCTATATCTCCAAAAGTTTGGAGAGCAAATCCTTGCAATGCTTGTCAACCCTCAGGATGTCAGGCTCTCCCAGTCTGAGGGTCTTTGGTTCCTCACTTCTGCACGTGAGCCTCTTTGCCCCATAAACAGGCATAAACACACAAGTCTGTGAGATGGCCAAGAGAGTAATTGTGCAAATGGCTGAGGAGGTGCCAGGAGAGCTGTGCCATATCTTGCCTGTGTAACTATGCTAAGGGCTCTATTTTCCAAATTGCAGTTACATTGTGACAGGAAAAGCAAGCTGGTTTTGTAAACCTTTCACTTTGTTGTAACTCTTTATGCAGGAGATGGGAATTGCATTTTGGAAATTGCATATTCTAGATAATATTGAATATTGAAATGACAGCTCCATTAACTTCCATTTTTTTCATTTGTTTCTGCCAAAGTAGTTCCTATTGCACACTCAGAATAAAACCAGCTTTTACCCAGGTTTTTTTAATTAATAAGAAACTTATTTTACTTTATAATTCAGTATCTCAGGGTTTTTTTGCCTTGGTAATAATATATTTGTTCCTAAAGCTAACAGCAACTCAAATCTTCAAATGTCTTTGTTTCCATAGTAACCACCTTATTTCAACTGAAAGACTCACCAAATACATGAAGCCTTAAAATGCTTTAAATTACTTATTTAAGTAATTTAAAAAAATATAAAAGTAATTTTCTTAATAGAGATAAAACACTAATAATGCATACTTTGTACTTTCCCTATATGAATTTCAATTACTTTTACAAGAGAAACACACTATGACCCTTATTTTATTAAAAGATTATTCTTTTCCCTACGATCAAATGCCTTCAATCAAAAATGCACTGAAGGCTATACTAGTTTTTCTACTGTGAATGAGATTCATCAGAAGACAGTTAAGAAGATCCCTCCCATCATGGATAACACGTGCTGGTAACATATGTTTGTTCAGCCAAGTAATCTGGGTGCTCAAGATGATTATTACTTTGTTGTGAGTGTGATATCAACTATTTCTGAAACAACATACACATGATTACCAATAACAGCAAAAGCAACAACTCAAGTATGCCTAGGTTTGACACAACAGAGGTATGTTGCCACACTCCACTGACATGATCAAAATGAAAACTTACTGGATGAACATTCCCAATTCAGACTCCTAAAGCTAGCAGCTCAGAAACATTTTACAAAAAAAAAAAAGACTTGCTGCTGAATGTCATTCTGGGACTGTGTATCTGAAAAAAGGGAGATTTCAGTAGTTCCTGATGGGTTTGTCCAGACCTTTAAGGTTGTCCATTCCCATTACCAAACATGTGCTGTGGTATGTCTCCAGCATATGACACTAGCTCCTGGGTGCTTTTCAAAGTAAATAGAAGTCTGATTTATTTCATCTCACAGAGTTCCCCACAGATAACCTCAGAAATGTCTTAAGTACAATTCGCACATACAAAGTACTTTTGAAACTTAGGGTCAAACAGCAAGTACAAAATGTGAATGAAAGAAAAGGGAATCACAGTAAAAGCAATGGATTTAACATCACAACTTGTTGATTTTCTTTAAGGAAACACTGTATTTGGTAATATAGCTGTTAACCCTGACAATAGCAGAAAAGGTCACACAGATCCTGTGGCCAATGATCTAACAGCTAGTCCCTAAACAACCTGCCCTCTTTGTGCAAGGGGCTGACTAGAAAACTTCCAGAGGTCTCTTCCAAACTAAATTATTCTGTAATTCTGTAATTAAGATGCTTATCTTCATAAATCATAAATTTTACTAAAATTGTGAAAACATGTAGATAAATAGTTGAGTCTTAGATAACTTTTATATAAAAATATTAATGAAGTATATCTTTAGAAACTTTCTTACAGACTATTTTTTATTTCAGTAGAGCTATGAGACCTACAACATCCCAAAATGAAGCAAGCTAATATGCTTTTTATACAAGTACATTGAACTATTAAATACCTATGAATTTAAGATTTTTTTTTTTATATTTTCAAGGAGGCATATTTCTGCAAAATCAACCTTTAGGATTTTGGTAAATTTATTATCATATATGACTAATATGCCGATCATTATAGTACATCAGTGTCAACTTTTTCTACATTTGATTGCACCATTTAAAGTAGGTTGTTAACCATGAGTGGCTACATAGTTTTTTCTATTAACTTCATTTAATCTATTCTGTGAATTCTTAGCTTCTGCACTATATCAAGTTTCAATGAATAACATTTTTGGGTTGTGCACAGTTACAGAAATACATTTTGTGTTTACCAGGAATCTTTGACAAAAACGGAGACAGTAATTTATTATGGGATGTTTTTTGTTTTCAGTGCAATTACAAGAGATGATAAATAGATCAGGAATTCCAAGGCATCTTCAGCCTTTCCTATTTCATGCACTCTACTAAACAGAGAAATCTGATTTATTTTCCTCCATTCCGCATTGGTTGGGCATTTCAAGGAAGGGTGGAAAAATTGCCAACCTCTTTTCAGGCCTTAGTCTGCCAGCACGTGGCATCAGACAGTTGTGGTTTAGTGTTCCTGGGCAGCACTACCAGGCATGAAAGTTTCAAAGCACTTTAAAAACCCATCAATGGAGAGAACAGATTCAGACCTGCTTTTAACTGCTTTTATGTTTTCTTTCTTAATAGGAAAGCTGTAGGGCAAAAGAAAGAAAAAGCCTTAAAATGTGTATGGATTGCTTTACATAGAAGTATAAATGAAAATAATAGAATTTACTTTTATACACTGTTAGAAAACTGTAAAGAGAGAATCACCTAAACAAATTATACATCCTTATATAAAACTTCCGCCTACTTCTCAGTTTTACCAGAATAGCCTGGCTGTCCTGTTTTTCTCTGTCCCATTAAATTGCACTTTTTTATTTTTTTTCCACAGTCAAAAATGTTACTTAGCTGAAGTGAAATCCTTAAATCTTTTGAGAATATGCAGTATGGGTCTTCTAATTAGGGCACCCTATAGAAATAAAATTTAAAAAAAAAAAAAGACTGGAGAAAGGGGAAAGAACAGTATATAATACCCTGAAACAATATCCCAATTAGATAAAAATGCAAGCTACAAATTGCATGCTCTTCATTTTCCCCTAGAGGTCTTGCATGATGCTAAAAGTGCTTTCAGTTTAGTCCTAAAGATTAAAAAATTTGTGTGTTATTCTGCATCAGAGCTGTAATTAGTCATTTTGATACTAACAATGGAGTTTATAATTTCACATCAGGCTGATCATCACTTGAAACCCTTTCTTCAGCTCAGTACATCCCCTGCTAATTGGAATGTTTTGCTAGGGGTGTGTTCCCATTAAGATATAGCCATGTCATTACAGCCATTAGGCTCAACCTCTTCTCTTGAATACAGCCCAGGAAACAGCCATCCGGAATACATGCCTATGGATAGCTGGATTCAGATACACTAATGGCTATTTTCTCGGCCCACTGTGAGTTTTAGGTGAAATAAAAGAATTAGTAAGTAAAATGTTGCAGTCTCTCTTGCACATGAGGTCAGATTCTCCAATTACTGTGGTCATATCTGGCCTTAGAAATCTGAGACTTTATAATGTCTGCCTGCAGCAAGTTTTTAAAAGTCGAAGTTTTGCTATAGACAATGGGTTAAATCCAGCCACTAGCTGAATGCAAAGAATCAGATGATTTCCAGAGATGTAGCTCAGTTCATAATTTATCCTCAACCATTTAGAACATATTTCTGACTTTTTAGAGCCGTTACTCATATCAACGGGGATTGTAGTTTCACCTATGATTATGTGTATTTGACATTTCCCATTATTAGATCCTTATTTCAAATACAGAAATGTCAGATTAAATTTTCCAGTTATAGTATTTCCTTGGCCTGATTTTATTCAATTTTCATTTCTACACAAATGCCAGATAAAACCACCAGCTAATTTCACAAAACAAGTTACAGAAAATATGCTGCCATCAATGATAAAAAGTCTTGCTCTGCTGCTTCAGTGCTTTGAAAGCTGGATTTGAATTTGGCAGGAGAAGTTTTTTTGCCTAGTATGCCTTTTTACCTTCGGCTGCCAGTCCTTCCAGGTTCAGGCAAGATATGAAAAATCTATACATCACAGTTTTGCAACTAAAAATTCTCAAAACTCTCAATGCCAGCTGAGCTCCAGACTCCCAGCTGACCAGATGGTACATGTACCTTCATGGTACAGCTCAGGGCTACTAAAACCAAATTACAACATGCTTGTAATGACTTTGCACACCAGATGACCTAAGGCAGGGTCATAGTCCAGATCTAAAAGCAGAGTGATTTTGTCTCTCCAGTACTCCCAGTCCCCCTCCCAGGAGGACTCACTAGTTAATGCAGAGAAGTTCAACTGAAAATTGAAACAAAGCAAGTGCTATATATTAGAGACAGAGAAAGGAGTATGACAAGGACATCAAATCAGGTAACTAGCAATGGAAGAAAAAATGCTCTTGGTGAGGCTAGATTGGAAGGTGGTGCAGGGAAGAAATGGGGATGGATAGCTGGAAAAGCAGAGAGAGCAAAGAGTCACTTTGAAAAAGGGTGCTGAGGCTGGGTAGTTGGGTGAGCTGGAAGCCCCTCTGGAAGTACAGCCAGACAAGAGAGTCTCAAATGAGAGGGTCGAATAGCAGGATAGATACTGGAAATGATAACCCCAGGAATGAAAAAGGGGCAGAGACGGAGCAAAGATAAGGTGATGGGAGGAAGGAACAGAGCAGAAGGAGGACCAGGGGAAAGTCAGCATAATAGATGAGAATATATGTGTTGGGGAAACATCTGGGAAAATAAAGCCTTGCAGGGCAGAGCCACTAGGGAAAGAGATCAGGGAGGGCAGAGCCCTGCACAGAACAGTGGTCTATGGCATGGCAGGAGCTTACCGAATAGAGGTGAGCATCCATGGAGATCCAAGCAGTCTGGGAACCAAAGGAAAAGGTTCAGAATAAATATAGATGTAGAGGCAGGGAAATACTAACCTCAGGACATGGATGCTGAGCATGTACAACTGAAAAAGGATTTGAGTGGGCAAGGAGACTGAGACTGAGGTTAGGAAAGAACAGGTGTAAGGAAAGAAGATGGGAGTTGGAAATTAGTCTGACTCGGAGGAAGAGGCCTATAGGTGAATAATTTTGCAAGACTTTGTGTGGGCTTATTTGACAGGGAAAAACACCAGCACCAGATAGCTTTCTTATAAATCTTGAATAATCCCTATTATATCAGCTATATTTTCCCATTTAGCAAAATTTTTCCATCTGCAGAAACACAATCATATATTACAAGAGAATCACATAAATGAGAGTAACAGAGACAACATTCTGGTTTTTTTTGTTTCTTACTAATTTTTTTTTTCCCCAACCTTGGGAATACTTCTTACATGCAAAATATGAGAGGTAAAAACCAGAAGCAGTCCAATGGTTGTCTTTGGAAAGACTGCTCTTTAGTAGGGACTTTAAAAGGCAAACATCAAAGGATTCTCTACTCTTCTAAACTATCAGCTTGTGATTTCTATGAATTTTGCCATTGATTTGATTTAAGTAGGATTTCACACCATCTTTCTTTGAAAAGGAAACTGAAATAAAGCACTTGTTATCCTAATCCAGATTTTAATTAATAAAAAGCTGCAATGTTAATGTGATTACTTGGTTTTTAATTTGCTAAGGATATCTTACTGTAAGGATCAACACTTTGATCTCTTTTGTAGGTTTTTTTTTCTTTTCTGAAAATCAGAAATCAGAGAAGAAATGAAAGTGGCTTCATTTTCCATAGCACAATTATTTCACAAAATGTGTTTTCTCACTTTTATGGTTTAACTTCAGCTATCAACTAAGTACCACATATCCGGGTTAGACAGGAACTCAAGGATCATGGTCCAAACTTTCTTGGCAAAAGCACAGTCTGGACAAGATGGTCCAGTACCTTGACCAGATGAATCTTAAAACTATGAAACACTGGGGAACCCATCACTTCCCTGGAGAGATTACTCTAATCGCTGGTTGTGAAAAATTTTCCTTTTGTGTCTAATCAGAATCTCACTACTAGGAACTTGTACCAATTACCCCTCATCTTTTCCATAGGAATCCTTGTAAAAAGAAGCCTCCATCTTCTTTGTAGTCACCTTGTATATAGAGAAACAGCATGACAAGGTCTCCCCTAAGCCTTCTTTTCACAAGGTTAACAAATCCACTTAGCTTAAGTGAAATCCTTAATTCTTTTGTGGGTATACAGTATAGGTCTCCTAATTAGTACATCCGGTGGAAACTCAATTTAAAAAAAAAAAAAGCCTGGAGAAAGAGTAAAGAAAATCCTTGACTCAGACTAAGCACTACTTGGCAACAACTAAATCATCAATGTGTTATCAACATTATTCTCACACTAAATCCAAAACTCAGCACTGTACCAGCCTGACTCTGTCAGCTGGTTTTAGAGATTGTCCAACACCTGTTGTACAACAAAGGTGAGATGTTCTCCTCCAACCCTTTTATTCAGTGCTACCAATTTCTCTTACCCTGCTACATAGTACTGTTTGTTCAAGGAATAAGTCACTGTCTGGAAGAAAAACTTCTTTTAAAAATAAAATTCATATTCCTGACTTGACCCACAGAGAGAAATCCCAGAAAATCCCAGTTCCCTTGTGAAAAAAACACTTAGGCAAAACAAGATTTACTACGTCTGTAAAACATTCGGGAAATGAGATAGTACGTATTGAGCACGGTTTTAAAAGGAACAGGTTTACTCTGTTACTTTCTTATTTCTCTTAAGGAAAAAACATTCCTGACAGGTAACATCCAGAAATGAATAGAATGAAAAAATCATGACAGAAGGGTGAATTATTTTGAGCACAGGCTGGTGGGAAAAAAAAACCAAACTAAAAAAACCCAACTACAGAGCAAGTTTTTCACATACTGTTTTTCTTGACTTTTATTCCCAGGAGTGATGTTTATTCTTTGGCTTTTGCCACTTCACAACACTGAGTATTTCAGTTCCTTCATCTATAAAATAAAAAAAAAAGCAATACTGGCCTAACCCTATTTAATGAGGTAATGCAAAACTGGCCTCAGGGCAGTACCCACAGGCCTTCCACTGCAACCCTTCATGTACAATAAGTTGCTGGTTTTCATAGGGTAGGACCAGGCACTACAAATATCCTGGCAGCCTGTACACATTAATATTCAGCATCCACCAGTCAACTGACTGGGACTGGTTATATACAAGTGTTACACAACACTAAACTTGAAGAATCCTGTAGTCTTTAGCATGATACTGTCACTTACTGGCTGTGGTGACAAGGCCAGTTTAAGAAATATGGGTTTGCCCTCCCCATTACTGTAATCCTGCTGGCAGCACTCTGTGCAACTGAACTGTAAACCAGGTGTGGGTTAAACCTCTGAAAGAAAGTAGGGAATGGGAATTATACTTTAAACCCATATAAGAGATCCAGTTTGCAGTGCATCTCCACAAATAGTTGTAGCACAAAAACTGAGGAGGTGATGAGCTGTGACAGAGTGGGAAGCACAAGGTGCTGAAGGGTCAGAAATTGCCAGGCAGTCTTCACGCCAAGGGCAGCATATCATGGATTCACTAAAAAGTAATACTGATTCACTAAGTCCCTTTAGCACTTTAAAACATACTTATATATAGATCACTGTTTTCACTGATGTTGTGATATTAAAAGGAGAGAGGAATTTACAAACAAAAAAGGAAAAGTCAGCATCTGATACCACATGTGATGATAAGTAAAAAGGGAGGGAATAGAGTAACTGTACAACTGCAGCCAGTTTTCAGAAAAGCAAATACTGAGGTGTGTGATTATGTCTCTCTGGTCAAAAATTATTGAATTTTCAAGACAAGTAGTCAACTACAGGTAAAAAGTAATATTATTTACTCATTAAACCTGATAATGATATTCTATTTACTTGTTTTGAACTGGCATGACAACCTCTCCTATGTATGCCTTCCTTCCCCTCTATTTTAAAGTTATGTATGTGGCCAAAAGGCTTGCTCTACTTAAAAATACAAAAACAATGCCCTCATTTACTGACACCATTTATTTTACATGACCACTGAAAATGTATTCATTATGGGATGAGTATATACTTGAGTTCAGGACACTGAATTATGAATGCAGGTTTCCTTACCTGGCCTATCATGTCACTACAGAGTGATACTGCCACAGCTTCTGAATTCTCAGCAAGTTCTGGACTCCAGGGTGGGGTTAGTTCCTTGGTGAGAAAGAAATGAATTGATACAGATAGAGTTTATGGCATCTTTGCATCTTTTATTTATGGTAGATGCAATTTTAAAGAGAGGAGTTAGATAGGAAAGTCAGTGTGTGGTATGTGATTCAGAAATTAGTTCTGAAATTCCAAAAAGGACTCCCTCATATTAAAACCCACCCTGTATCTCAGAGTACAGGATGGACTGTGTTTATGCTCATAACCCCAGACATACAAAAAAAATCTAAATTTTGTCTACTTTACTTCCTTTTTTTTTTTTTAAATTGGCAGCTAGTAACTTAATTTCAAGATTATTTTAGTAACTTAAGAACAAGCCATTGTTGAAAGGGTCATTCTTGCTTGCATCCTTTCATCATCACTACAGCATAAGGGAGCATATAGACAAGTACATCAAAATATTATTCTTAATGAAAACAAATCCTTCTCAAAAGTGCATGATTGTAACAGCTAGCACCAGTGAGGCACTGGATAACAAGTTATCATGAAACAAGTAGTGAAGCAGAACCACCTCTCCTATTGATGAGGTCCCAGATTAGCTGAAACCACTCACAAAACTTATCTCTGTGACATTTTCCTCAGAAGTTCCTAGAGCCTACACTACTTTCTTCAGGCTTGCGACTGTCTCACAGCCCCTCTGAAAATTATGTAACTTTTACTTTGATATGTTACTGATTAGTTTTTCCAGATGACTTGGATTTGAAGGACACATTTGTAAGGCATGGATTAAACAAAAAAAAACAAAACCAAAAAACCCCCACAAACAAACAAAAAAATGGAAAAAGCAAAGGGTCAGTCAGATTTCAGCTAGTCACAAGTATTTTATTTGCATGCTACTATAGTTTGCTTATCTTTCTAGATAAGCAAATTACAACTGTAGAATGATGAATATCCTCAGAACACTCACCTCTAGAAGTACTGGATCATTCAGAAACATATGAAAACTAAAGACGTATTTGAAACAGCTGCTCTCTGGAAAAATTTGGTCCAGCTAACTGTGTAGACTTATACTGGGGAAGGAGGGAAGAGCAGGGAGTGGAAAAGTCGAGTTTTGTAGCATTCTAGAAGGCAAAAATATACTGAGGGTAGAAAAGAAAACCCTTGTTTTCAACAGGGTTTCATTTAAATTCATCCTTCTCTCAACTTTGACCTGACTGCCTATTACATCTCCGTGCAGCTATCTTCCACATCTACAATAGTTGCAAACTGGGTGTCTAGGTTCAAAAAACAGACAGAAGTCTTAGATGAGCTGAGTCCTACAAGTGTCATTAATATTTCCTGCTGAGTAGTGGAGTGAGAACTCCATTAATGACCCTGCTGAGGAGGAAGACTGTGATGTGAACTAAGCTGGCCTGCTGAAGCATCCACCTACCCTGGATGTACTCCCTATGCTGCCCAGCTGCTTGTCCAGCTTGTAGCCTATGCAATGGAAGAGGTACTGAGAATGTCCATGGGTTTTCAAGAAAGTATTGCAAGGAAGGAAAATTGAATTCATGGAGCATGAGAAGTAACTGGGTTTACTTGGAGGTTTTACTGAGGCACAAGCTGCTTGCAGCTTTATTAGTCCTGTTGCCCATACAACCTACTTGGTAATGCACTTGACACTTTTCCAGAGACTTCAGCCTGGACTGGGGCTCAAGTATAAACACCAGGAAAGGAGCTAACCTCTGGCCACAGGACAAGTAAAAGCAATATATATGATAATTACTATATGCTATACATTATTACAAGGTATAGTATATTGCAATATTGCAATACACTACTACAGTATCACAACCTGTATCAGGATGACCAAAAACACAGTACATGGACTGGAAAGGATTACAGTCAAGTATTACAGTGAATACAAGCTATGCATTTTTAGCAAATTTGTGGTATTTTCAATATTTGTGTGCCTGTCAACTTTGGAAAAGAGGCTAAATTATCAAAATAATGCAGTTAGATCTACAGACTGGCATATTTCCTCTATGCATTTTTAACAAAAGTTCACAAGAACTGGTCTATCCTAAAGAGCTGTTCTTTAGGTAATCCCTTCCAAAGAATAATGCCAAGCACTCAGCTAATTTGTCAAGTCTAGGAAGGTGGACTGCTGTTTGCAATGATAGTGACCCATTTTTACATTGCAGAGTGGGAAGAGAGCCTTTTTCTCTTGAAATGTTTCAGAGGACTTAGGCTGAAATTCATCAAGCTGCATAAGCACGGTCTCACTTAGGCTCCTTTGTAATTGTGCAGACAATTACTCAACACCAGAAATCCATTTGAACTCCACCACTTCTACAACATGCAAAATCCAAAAAATATGCACATGAAATAAATCAATAATGAGAGAATCAATTAGTATACTAATTATCAACAGATTGGAATGGACAAAACAGTGAATTTGAGCCTGCTAAAGCATCTTTCTTTCTTTAGTGTATTTATCTATAAATAAAATGTCACTAGTGAATAATTGTGAACTTAAAAGAAATTTGTAGTAATTAAAGGCATAGCTGAGCACTGAAACATTCCCCCCAGGGACACTTACTCAAATACTCACTTGTTTAAATGTTTGAGAATTTAGGGTAAAACTTAAATAACGGTAATTATCCACAGCTCACAGGTGAGTGACTGATTACTGATGAGTGATAGTTGGTTAAAATTAAACAAATTTATCAACTTTATACATAAATACTAGAGAGCAAGCTTTAAAACCATAATTCATGATTAGAGAATTACCCCAAATGTTTTTAAGTCAAAAAAATCATGAAAGTGAAATTAGTCACTAGTTTTGAAATACCCACAATAAAGCAATTGATTCATAAGCAATTGAAGCAACATACTGTATTCTTTCTTCTGTCTTCTGATAAGGCGGTGTCACACCTCGTAAGTCTGCTTTGCTAGATACTGTATGACTATAAGACAAAAACGTAGTCCTCACTCAAAAGTAGCTAAACATTTCAAGCTAAAAATGAAAAATTGATATCACTCTTTATTATTTTTTAATTCTTTGACATATGACATTCTGAAAAAGCAAAAGTTCAGACTTCACTGCTTTGAAAGTGCTGTCTTAGAGTCTGAGGTGACCTTGCCTTGAATCACTGAGCTTTGTTCTACATAAGAGGACTAAACATGAGAATGGATATGTATTTGAAAAATGGCAGCACTGAGACAATGACTAGAACAGGGAAGACATACGAGCAAAAGTGTTGCCATGTAGGCTAATCAAAGGAACTGTGAGAAGTTGCAATTCAGGGGACATTGAAACAGGAGGATACCAAAGTGATGGCAAAGTAACACACCAGAAGCAATAACTGTTATATACAATTTGTGCAGTAGTACCTTGGGCAATGAGGAGCAAAACGAGCCCAGAATCAATATTCATGAGGAGGCAACACAAGGAGCCTATATGGGGAATGATCAGCATATAGACAAGGAAGGACACAAGTATGTGAGCAGCTGTATGAGCAAATGTAAGGCTGAAGATATGAGAAACTTCAGGCTGTCTTAAAATACTGTTTTAGAGAAACACATACATACCCATACATACACAGATATAAGTATATAAAAATACATCTACCTGTGTATGTGCCTATATATATACACGTGCATGTATACGCATCTGTTTGCCAGTGTCAGATCAAAAATATCTTGACAAAATTAAATAACTTCTCTGATTGTCCCATTCTGTGGACATTCTATCCCTACAAGTGTTCAAGGCCAGGTCGTATGGGGCCCTGAGCAACCTGATCTAGTGTGATAAATCCCGGCCCATGATGGGGGTGGGGGTTTGGAACTAGATGATCTTTAAGGTCCCTTCAAATCCAAGCCTTTCTATGATTCTATGAATGCAGATTATTCAACCCATGTGACTGGCTGATTTTCTCCAGATCACAGAAATTTTTATTTTTGTTTCAAGCTGTGTTTGTTTCTCTCCAAATCCTTCCCCTTCACATCTTGTTCCTGACTGATCTCAACTGCAATAAGCTAAAACCAAGCATGCTGATGAGAAGTACTGCCCGAGCATAGAGGATGCTGAGATATGGTATGACTCTCAGAGAGAGATGTCAAGTCTCACAAATGTCATTAAAGGTCATAGTGTCAAAAATTTTAAAAATTAATGTCTTAGATGCATATTCTCTGAGCGAAAGCTTTAAAGACAGCAGTAAACATATGGGGATAAAGAAACAGTTGCTATTACTAAGGAAGGAAACCCATGTGGTTTAAAGAACAAAAAAAATATGTGAGCACAGGGAGGCAAATGTGTATGAGGAAAACCACAGCTGGCTGAATGTAACTTAGCAAAAAAATGAATGAAGACTGTAGAACTTTATACGAATGATGGTAGAGAGATAACTGCATTAACTGAACGCACTGGTCAGAAATTTCATGAGATAAGCAAAAAGTAAGCTTCAGCTTCTATATTTCCTTTTGGCCCCAGGATGACTCTTAAAATAGCTATATATATAAGGAGCTATGTTTTCTTTTCTGAAGTGCAGAGCAATTTTCTCATTGTGCATGAATGTGAGGTCCATGTTCCTGCTGTGATTATGTCTATAAATAGTTATAGATTGAGCATATATTGTATGGAACATATACTTGAACTTTGGTATCCCGTATTATTGACTTGAACAAGTTGCCTTCAATGTCAATTAGCAGTCCACCTGTGACTGGAGCATGCAGTTCATACCACAGTCTTTTACAAAATCCCCCCTTATATGTATATTCCCTTATAGAAACAGTTGTCAGCTTTCAACCAGGAATTCTCCCTAATAATTACTGAAGAATATAAAGGTTAATTTAGTTCTCCTTTTCTCCTTCCCTCAAGCAATTTCTGGCCCTCTCTCTGCAGAAATTTTATTTAAAATGGCTCTCTCTCTGCCAAAATTTTATTAAAAATGGATAATTCCTGGAGACCAAAAATATTTTTATATATATGTAAAAATTGTAAATACCAGAATTAAAAAAAAAAACAAAAAAACAAACAAAAAAAAAAAAACAAAAAACCAAAAAAACCCACAAAAACAACCCCCAAAAAAAAGAATTGAAAGTTCATTCCCACATTTCTAGTTGCTCCTGTTTCCAGTCCCATACACAATCCTATCACCTTGATATCTGGAGATCTCTGTGATAACAGTTCTGTAAAGACAGGAAGGGTTCACCTTTGGACTAACCTATTTTCTTTGCAGCACAGATTGGAATGTACTAATTAAGAAAAAGGAAACCAACCAAAAAAACACAAGTTGTCTCTGTTTGAAAGTTTACACTGGAATGGAAATTGAATCTTTGTGACGTAATACTGTGTTTAAGTGACAGGAGATTCAGTTACTCTGAATCATTCTGAATTACTCTGATTATTCTGAAATGATCAAAAACTGTTGAAGTGAATTGCAGCATTAAAAGTGGATCTGTGCCCAGGCATTAGACTGTATTTAAAGGTTTTGTGGTTTGGGGTTTTTTTGGGGATTTTTGAAGGCTGAAGAATGGAATATTAGACAGCAGACAATAGAAGATAATTTATTGAATATTAAGAGTAAGAATGGAAAGAGAGTATCTAATTTTACTTCATCCAGTCTTAGCTTTGTTTTAAATAGAGAAAAGTAATTCAATCATGAATTCCCCATACAATATAAATAATAACTGTTTCCAATGCTTATCTCATGTTCTCTATGAAAATAAAAGAATATAAAATTACTACCATTATCTCCTGATGTTTTTGGCTCTTGATCAAAGATAGGCCTAATCTGATCTGCCTGTGCCCTGTACTGAGATTTTCTATTGGAAGCTGTACTGCGGCATTCATCATTTGTGAAGTTTCAGGTTGCCCTTTTTGTTCTACTAGGACATAATGCTTTGTCAGACTTCTAAGATATTTCTATCTAACATAATTGAAAATAAAATATTTGTCCAGCTTCCCCGTTTGAAATAAACATTCCTTTGGCATAAAATAGGTAATCCCAATTTGAAACCTAGATAGGACTTGAAACCAATTTTTTCAGTTACTCGAGGAAGCATTGTTTACTCATTAGAATAGGAGCACAATACTCATATCTGACTATTGACAGAAGGAAAAAAACCCTCAGTTCCATCTCAAGACTTGGCAACGACCGTGGGTGAGACGAATACAATGCTTTCTGTTCTTGCTTTAAGCTAAGAGTACGGTCACAAAAACTGTGGGAGTAGATATGGTGTTGAAGTGCTTCAAGAGGAGAGAGCACAATAGAAGTAATGAAAGAACGTTTGTGGTGTTCTGCAGTGTCACATTGCTTCCACTTCACACAGTGGTTTTCTTTCAAGTTCCAACAAAGCTTTTCTGTCATGCTGCCTAAGTTCTGCTAGTACCTTAATTCAAAAGTTTAGTTAAAGAATCTATCTTAAAAAGTTCAGAAAAAAGTCAAGAGATCATGGCTATAGCTGTCGTAATGTTCAAAACAATTTTCAGACTCCAAAATTCTCTAAGAGTAATGCTCACTCAATGACTGAAAGAGTTGATTTTTCAGGTACAATCCACTAAGCAGTACAAAACCTGGATGGTCTCTGTGATCTCTACTGCAATCTTTGATGGCGATCTACAGGAATAAATAAAATCACAACCATTAGTAACAGGCTGCATCTCTGATGTGCAGGTTGTTTATATCTTTGGGACATACTACACTGCTACTTGATGAAATGATGACTTACAAGACACAATAATGCTACCTGTAACGCTTTAAATGGATCCTGGTCCAGAAAATTTTTAAGACTCAATATTACTTTTTTTATTTAAACCTAGGATATCAGGAAATTTAAAGGATAAAAAACCCTAGACTCTTCTGTTTTTCATTTTTCAAGGCCTTAGTGCAGCCCTATATTTAAAAGAGTATGTTCTTTTTTTCCTAACATGTATAAGTAACTTTGTCATATGGCAGAAAATATGCCAAAGAGAAGGGCGATGCTTTGAGTTTGTTTCTTGTACTGTGATAAAAAGTGCTGGTTGAAGGCAGCCCTGGACCTTATTCCATTAGCCCTCATATGCATGATCCTTACTCCTGCAAGCAGTAGAACTGAAGAGAGAAACAGATCACTATTTACCATATATTTCCATTACATGGGGCTGGTACACTATATTTCTTTTAACTACTCATGCCTCTTCCTTCCTAAGGGCTTTGAGATAACATGTGCAGTCTTTAAAAGTTCCATTCCACAAGGTGCTACAAAATGCAGGGCAACTTTTATTTGCAAGCAACTGCTGTGATCTCTTCCAGGTAGGGGTCCCACCACAGTTATTCCATCTGATGGGACCTAAGCACTCTGAAGAGGCAGGTTATCTGCTGAATAAATAGCTTCCCACTATGCCCAGCCTAGGGTAACAGATAAATACCATAAATTATCCAACACATGTATGTAAAAAGGGTACCTTTTTTTTAACACATAACTTTTTTTTTAATTTCACACCATCTTGAATTAACTATAATGCCAATGGTTTCTGCACTGTACAAATGCAGTATAAAATGATATGTGAATTCATTATGAACGTCTCAAACCAAAAACTGCTAGTGCACATCTATCTTTAAAAGTCTCAATGCAGAGGTCTTCTACAATTTGTGAAAGACATGAGCGTCAGATATGGAGGTGACTCAGCCTGGTTGCTGAGGAATTGAGTTAAGGAACCCAATAAACTTGTTAAAGTCAGTTGACCTCCTTGCAGAGTCACTGGATCCTGGAATAGTTGGAAAATACCTCTAAGATCACTGAATCCAACTGTTAACCCAGCACTGTCAAGTCTATCACTTAACCATACACTTCCTAAGTACGCCATCTACCTGACTTTTAAATACTTCCAGAGTTGGTGACTCAACCACTTCCCTGGGCAGCCTATTCCAGTGCTTGAAAAACCCTTCCATGAAGAAATTTTTCCTCATATCCAATCCACAATTTTTCTGGTGCAACTTGAGGCCATTTTCTCTTGCCCTATTGCCTGTTACATGGGAGAAAATACCAGCCTCCAGCTCACTGAAATCTTGAGACATCTTCCACTAGACCACATTATTCAAATCCCCATCCAACCTGGCCTTGAACACTTCCAGGAATATGGCATCCACAATTTCTCAGGGAAACATCTTCCAGTTGCTCTTCCAGAGCAGTGCGTCAGTTCTGTGAGGGCATCTCAGGCTTTAAGGGAAGTCTCTGCCTCCTGGAGGTCCTTCCTGCTGCAAAGTTCCACTCTCCTACATTATTGGCCCCCTCCCTCTCTGTGCTGGTGGGGGACTTTTCGCCTGTTTGGCCTGTGGGTCCACCTCAGTCTGTGCTTGGAACCAGATACCTCACTCCTTCTCAGTCTCCCTCATGTTGCGCAGCCTTTGCACCATTTCCTGCAGCTCAGTCAACAACCTCGAAATCACAGGGTACAGAAACTGAAATATACCACTAAAAATAGATTATAAAAACTGGATTGTACTTTGGAAGAGTTTACAATCAGAACAGAAAAATGCAGTGTTATTAGCTCTGATTCTATAAACATAACTCACAGTATTTACAGAAAGATTGAAGTTGGTGATTCTGGATTTTTTTTTTTTTAAATTTTTGAAAATCTCTCATTGAATGTCGTATCTATATTCCCTGAGTTCTTCAGTGTATTTCAGAACTATAAATACATTTCACGCATAAAGATACCCTAAAGACTGAAGTATGCACTGAGTTGAGCTAGATGCCTCCTGCTATATTCTGAGGCCCAAAGCAGAACAGAAAGTGCAGTACTTTCAGAGAATTAACTTCAGATTTCACCTACTGAGGGAGGTTTCTATGGGATAATGTTAAGTAACTCACTATAGGTTCATTTAATCCTGAGGTTTCTTGCAAACAAAGCCACCAAATTGCAAAGGTGCTTTGTGAAATCACCTATTGTACATCAGACATCAAACTGAGACTCCAGTGTTCATCCTCTGCCAAGTCCCCAGACATGAACAGCTCATGTTTAACCCCACTAAAGATCCTTTTTTTTTTGACAGCAAAATAAGACCTGCAACCGACTGCCGGTTGCCCTTGAAAGTAAGAGGTTTACAAAACTTGTTTTAGACATTAATGCTAGCCTGGGGGTCTTCAGCTCTTGGGTGATGTGAAAAAAATACAGCAAATACACAAAACCATTTTATGTAATGACAGTCCCATATCTTGTAAGCAGTCATTCTGCTAAAGGGCAAGTTCCTGTTCCCATTTAAGTGAACAGCATGATTTCCATGAACAAGATCGAGGCCTTTACAAAGCTTTTATTTACCTTTTCTTTTCTTGTACATTTTCTGTGCTGATTTTTATTCTTTCCTCTCCCTCTCTCTTCTATTTTTTTTTCAAATTAACAGAGTAAAATATAAGTCCCTAAATACTTTTAAATTACAATAAAACAAGACCTTTCACCAATAAAATTATACATCATCAAAATAAGCAGCCCTTTACTTCAGTGAAATAGCAAGTTGCAATGCTCAGAGAGATCAACAAGACCATGAACCTTGATGTTTTCTCCAGACAAGAAGTCAATAACTAACTAATGGGCCCACCAAACATGTGCCACAGAAACATCTGAAAATATATTAGAACCAGGAATTTCTAAAACATGGCAATTACCATTTTTTCACATGAAGTTTGAAAGTAAAAAATGCATTAGGATGCTGAAAAGAAATGTAATTATATAATTCAAAAATCAAAGTAGTTGAATAGGTTTATCTTAACTCAGAAGGAAAGATAATGTCTCAGTAGGAAAAACTATGAGTCTTCAAGAGACACTAATTTTTGTTCTTTAAAGTAGACAGTAGTTTATTTTAACTACTTATAACTCAGTGACTAGATATAATAAGTAATTCCAGAAATTCAAATTCCTACTGAAACACTGTTGCATGAATCATAAATGCTAGCAGAAAGACAGGCTATATTTTCCAACTATTTTCACCATAGCTTTGTAGGCTACTAGTTTTTTAATGAAATAAAAAGGAAAATGAAACAGAGAAACAAAGAATGAAATAAAGATCAAATACACAATATCCTAATGCCGGAATTTCTTGCACCACACCCCAATGTTTGCAGGGCATTTATATAAACTTTAAATATTCACTAGAGCTATTTCTCCAACAGGGGCCAGTTTTTTGAGTGAAGAAACAACCATGGGGTTAAGTGCAGCAAAAGTAAAATGGACCATTCACTATGCAAAACCCTCTTTGTAGCAGCAAGGCTGGTGGTGGTTTTGTTTCCACCTATGTCTGCCATCATGTGGATGATCCAGAGAGACAGGAACTTGGATTACACAGAAGAATGTTCTGTTATTGCTAGGCAAGATCTCCTCACAGAAAAGCTGTGAATGCTGGCTGTATATTCAATAAATCTGAGATATTGAGGGCATATAGAATTGCTGGGGCTTCAATGGCCATCCGGGCACTCTGTGACCCTTGCCAGGGACCTCCTGAAGGCTTATTACGCAGCTGAAGGTGAATACTGCATGTTCAGAAAGGCTGGGATGTCCTGACAGCATCAGAATTCCTGTGCACAGGTAAAAAGCAGCATGCACATGCCCGGGTAGTGATTGCTGGAAATCCCAGAGATGTTTAGTTTTCTGGATGAAGAGCAACCAAATTAAAAGCACGTGAGCCATTAGAATTACCATCTGGAAATTCTGGGCACTCTTTTACTGCCTTTAAAATTTGCAAAATCCAGAAGATTCACCTCAGAAAACCTGGGTGTGTGGAAGCTTTTTATTGCAAACTAATCAGGGTTAACTAAGACTGTGAAAAAGATACCATAATCATGAATACTAATGAACTTCAGTAAGTCAGAATCAAGGAACCACAGTAGGTTTCCTGAGCTCATCTCTCCCATGAAATCCACTTGAGCAGAATGGACAAGGCTATTAGAAAACATTCTTATGATCTGACTGTGTTATTAGTAAACAAACAAAATTCAGATGAAAAGCTGGGTAAAAAGTAGTGCTATAGCTTGCTCATCAGTAAGAAATTCCACTTAAACTAGTAAGGTGTTGTTTTTCAGAAATGGATAAATGCTATCCACTGTCTACTAGAGTATCAGTATCTTGTGAAAGGTGTTAATTTAAAACTGAAGATCCATCACTGGGAATGGACCCCTGCTCACACAAAATAACTATAAAAAAATCTTTAAAATTCCCCAGTCTAATTTTATTCTGTGTTTGAAACTTTGCCACTGTAAATTCCTCCTTATAAAAGCACTAAGCAATAGAAAGTAACATTCTGAATGGGAGTCCTTGTAGAAATTAAACTCTGTTGCTTCTCTGGAGAGGTCCATTATGATAACAGTTACTTAAATCAAGATAAATCAACTAAAAATTTGAACAAATCAGAAACACCACTCTTTCCATATTGCTTATTATTTGGATAATTACAATCCTCAGGACTTCATTTCACAGGCTGCTATTCAAACCTCCACACTTCTGCATTTTAGCTATAACCAATGTGAAAGCACAGAAGAAAGAAGCACTCTTCTGGCATTTGGCATTTTAGTATTTGGAATGTTCTTAAGCTATCAAAAACCAGTGGATGGAAATCAGCCTTTTTTCCAGGGCATCAAAGTACTTACTGCCATTTCTTGCTTGTTCTGAAAACCTTGCCATCCAAAAATCCTCTTGTCCTTCTCTAACATGTTGGGGAACCTGGTGCTGTATTCCACAGGACTTGGCAGCATCTCTCCTGGTCCCTTCTGCTTGCTGCCCTGCGGTTTCCAACACACATCAGGCTTCATGGCATGCATCCAGTGGAGAAGCCTATGAGCAATTCAAATTTTCTATAGTGTGTGGTTCACAAACCATGGAAAACCTTCAGCACTCTGAGGCTGAAATAATACTTGCAGGGTTGAGTTGCTAATAGTTTCCTAATGCCTGTAGGACCAACCAGGCAACAGCAGCCACATGCTTCACTGAAGAAAACCTCCCTTACGTGAACTAATGTAACATTGCCATGTTGCTGGGGGTGTACCAAAAAGAACAATGAAACATTTCCCTCTTTCTTCTCCAAATATTATCGATTTGTAGTGCAACAATGTAGAATTCAGTAATCAGAGTGATAACTCATGCAAACACTGAAAAATCTCATAGCATTGCAAAAAGTTATTTTCCACAAACTGTGTGGGGAGATTTTAACTTTGTGATTTGCAAAATTACACAATAATTATTACTGTTTAAGGAAGTTGGCTCACTAGTGCTGGGACTAAATTAGAGCTGGTCTGTTGATTAAAGACAAAGGTATGCAGAAATGACTGGATCTGAGGAGCATAAAAATCCAGCCACCACAGCTGGGCCAGAATAGGCCAAACTTTGACCATTACTCTTTAGTAATAAGTGTCCTGGTTAATGGTATGTGAATGTCAACAGCTGGGATCAGATGGAACATAAGCAAAGACAAGCCATGGACATGAGGAAGCAAAGATGGAATGTTGTAAAGATACTACAGTGATCAAAACTGGACTGACCGCAAAACCCAAACCAGGCTGTAAGAACAAAAGAGCATTTTAATGGGTGGAAATTACTTGTAATATATTATTCTCCTCACATAATAAAGAGGAAATATCTTTTTTCCCTTTTGCTGTTGTCTTATAGATTGGATTGAAACACTTCCTTCTGGTCCTCTCTGCCAAATCTCGGTATCAGAGGAAATATCAGCTCACTATTGTTAGTATATAAATTAGCTGAACTTCATCTAAGACCAATCTGTGGAATTACTGTGCCAAAAAAAATAAATCAGTTTTCTTTTAACGTACTACATCTCTATTTTAAATAAACCTGTGAAGAAAATGGTATTCATTTGGAGAATGTAAAGGACTATAAAGAGCTAAATAAGGCAGTACATGGAAAGCTACCTCTGCATGTATCTTAGCTTCACATAGGCCAGACTCTCTTACTGAATATTACCTTATTCTGCACTACATAGGGCTATGACTGTAATTAATTTTCTGGGTCAGCAGCCAAACTGAAATACTGGAAGCAAAAAGTGGCTGTTTCTTTGGTCCCTGCCCTGGACTGGGTAAAGAGCAAATTTCACCAGAGATTCCACTGTTCTGGGAGAGAGTGAACCTTCAAGCTCTAGGACAACTAAGCAGGAGAGCAAACATGACCAACAATGTTAAAGCTGTTGCAGCAGCAGTGTGAGTGTCAAGGCCATGTGCTGCAGAAGACTGTGGACCAAGGCAACCATGTCAACAGGCTGTGAACCCCAGGGGTGGCAGAGCCCATCCCCTCTGGCTGGCTGGGCCCGAGAGATGCCATGAGTGGCCCAAGGGACTACCTATCCTACTGTGGTTTACTGAGGAAAAGGTCAGAGGAAGAATTGCTTTCTACCCTCACAAGGGAAAGACACAAAGCACAGAGAAGGGCGAAAAAGAAGAGTCCGCTCCAGATTTCCTCTGACTTCTTCCTCAGAGACGCTGTCCTTTTGTAGAGGGAGGTGTGGTTTCCAAAACTCTCATGCTGAGATTAAAACCAAATTCCATAATCTCTGAGTAAATGGGTAAAAGAGGGGTGACATCATTAGATTTTAACTCCAGGCTACTTTTTCCTCACCTCAAACAAATACTGCTGTTCTACTAATAGGTGGTAATGGTTTCAGGATTAAAACTCCATTTGTGATAAATTTGCAGTCACTAAAAATGTTACTCAACTCTATTGATTAAATTGCAGGATAAGGCCAGTCTGATCCTTCCATTAAGCTCAAGACTATGCCAGCAATTTCTCCGTACTTTACAGAGCTTTACAGCAGCCAATTAACCTGACTAGACAGGCCAAAGCCAAAATCACGAATGAGTAATGCCAAAAAAATCACACTGAAGTTGTTAAACAACTGCTACAACATTTTTTGGGCTATGGCACAGAATAGAGGCACTTGATTGCCTTCAGCATGGATGAAGGTATTGCGTATGAAATCCAGGATAAGTGTTAAGCTTATTGTGAGCTGAAACAACATGGCAAGAAATTATTTCAGTCTCTTGTTAAGATTGCCAGAATTCTGTCATCTGGCAAACCTCTGAGAAGACATGAATATTTGTTTTTCTAGATCTTAGACAGCTTTGGATTTGCAAAGCTACATAAACAAATGAAACATACGAAATCCATGATGAACCTAAAAATCCTACTCTACCTATTTCTAGCTTCCCTTTCTGGCAGTTCAAATTCAGGAGACATCAGTCAGTTGCTAGAATAGATTTATGTTGCTGTAACAGTTCCAAATTTTAGCTTCAATAATTACTGATCAATGTTGATCAACAGAAGGATACAGCAGGCTTATTTTGTCGTCAAATCTCAAAATATGTTTTTTCTCCAAGCATACACATATAATAGGGATTCCCACCTACCTTTGAACTCTTTCCTCGTAATATTTTTTAATGTTCCTTCCACATCAAAGCTGTGAAGTTGTTCTGTGAACTTTACTGTTGAACATGTTAGTCTTTAATGTCAGCATTTGATCTCTGCACTTTTCTTTCTTTAGCAAATTATTTATTTTGGTTTTCATTAAAACACCAAAATTCCCTCTGTGTCCGGCCCTATCCCCCCCTCCTTTTTCAATTACTTCTTCTGGCACTGCAGGCGGCAGCTGCTTCTGCAAATTTCCCAGTAACTGCTACTCACTATGGAATAAAAACCCCAAAATAAAACAAAACAAAAACCACACACACACAAAACCCCACAATAATAACAAAAAACCCTCCAAAAACAAAAAAACCCCAGAAGATAATGTGAAGGGCTTTGTTTGAAGATAATGTGAAAGACTTTGTTGGCTTCATCTGATTAGCCTGCTCTGAGCTGAAGTGTTAGGTAACTCCTTTGGGAACATGTAATATTAAATATTCAATTCTGAAGCCATAATACTGAATATTCATATTGGAAACATAATCCCAGGAGCTCTGCTTAGCACATAAGGAACATCAATGTAGTTGTTAAACTAAAGTATGCTCTAAGCTGCAGTATTTCATATATGCTTAATTAGAATGGGCATACTTAGGCATATTAAACATAAGCTTTTCAAGGCTCAGACTTGGCCTAAACGCAAATTCCTCTCTCCTAAAATTAGAATACAAATTGTGGTCACTTTTAGCACAAATTAGATATACAACCTGCCTTCTGATGAGACAGGATGACCCTGGTATTAGTTTTACACTTTGTAACCAAGAAAATAATTGCATTAGTCACTTCATCATAACTCTCCCCACGTTAATTACAGTTTGTTCAATCTTGAACAGCCTAAACAAAGACAATATTGGTGTGTTCAGCACACATTCATCACAGAAGTTTTTACAGATGTTTGAGTTGTATGTTGAATCTCCATGTGCCAGCCTGGGGCCTGGCAGCTTTGGGGAATTCATCATGCAAGAGGCCAAGCATCTCAGCCTCAATGCTTTCCCCCAGATGAAGGCTTTTTCATTGCAGTTACGGTCAGGCATCCACACACTTCCTAAGAGAAGAGGGGAAAGAATGTTTTTCTAAGGGAGCAGGCAGGGAGGATGAGTCAACTTCAGGCATGAGGCCTCAGACCTACTCTTGCCTGATCGGGTGTTGTGACTCTTCTGACTCTGATGGTGGCGAAGATGTGACTCATGCAGGCTCCCTTTAGTGGACCCTCTTTCCTTGTTGACCTTATCACTGCAGAGTGTGGTGGCAATTTTTTCTGATGCAACCTATTCAAGGTTTCTCGTCCTGTCCTCCCCTTGCCATTCCAACAGGCTTTCCAGCATGGATTGGATTAGATGTAAGTTCTTGTGGTTTCTTGTTTCACATTTTGGTCTGACCATTTGTCATCCTGGTTCTGTTTCTCTTCTCTCTGTTCTTAGAATGACAGAACACAGGATCACCTCTCTGGATAAGATTATAAATGCTTTGCTGTTGAATTGCCAGTAATGAGCCTCTGCCAAATTTATACTCTAAAATTCCCCAAGCAGCAATTTAATCACATTATTTTGGATACAGCACCATAGCAGCTGCATTCATTTGATGAGGATTCATTATGGTTTCTGGTGAAAACAATGGCAAATTAACTCTGATGTGTTCTGGAATTTGTTCTTTATTTAGTTTAGAATAGCCCTGTTTTAGTGAGCATGACTCCCAAGCCCATTTGATCCTGCAGTCTGTGAGAAAGTGGGAAGGCTCTGACAAGAGTTTTTAAGAATCAGATAATATCTACACCTGTTGTAGCTCAGCTATTGAACGCCTGCTGGTTTGTGGTTAAGAGGGAATTACCAGACAGATCCATTCTATTATGTTTCAAGGAATATTGCAGGACTATGTCCAGTCATGCATATAAATCAAAATAAATACACAAATAAATCCTCAGTTTTGCCCACATTTTTCATGGCTGAACTTTTCCCAAAGCAGAAAAGACTATATTCCTACAAAAAATTTTATAATGGGTTCTCAAGGAAATCTGAAACAAATTACTTCTGAAACTACCTCCAAGTTCAAACTTTAAGCCAGATTTGTGAACTACTTGTTCACTTTTAATTTTTTTCATTTTTATTTTTTTTTTAACTGTCTGGAGATTGACAGTAAATCAGGGAGTGACATGAAGCCTAATCATAGGGCAAAATCTACAGCTGAGGGGTAAAACCCCCCAAAAATCAACTTTATTTTCCTACCACTATTCCCAACAAAAGCCACAGCTTCACATTAAAAGCTACATTAGAAGCTTTTGCCAATATGCTGTGAGGGGCATAACCGCTGAAGGGAATTTTTGTATTGAAAAAAGTCTTTGTATAGACATAGTTATAGCACCACTTTTGTACCTCTTTTCCTTTATTTATCAATACTGGTAATTTTATTGTAAAAAATACTTTTTGACCACTTAACAACACAAGGAAAAAGAAGCTGTTTCTAGCTTTCTTCAAATTCTTAAAGGTGGACTCAACGTCGTGACTTACATTTGTACATCTTACCCAGTCTATGGTGATAAAGAGAACGATCTTTAACAGAGATGAACATAAAGAAGTTGCCGTATCCCCTTTTTACACACAATTAAAGGGCTGCAGGTGGAAGTGGAATTGCTTCTCCTTCCTTAGGATAATATTTAAAGTCCATTCAATCACTTTCCTTCCTGTCCTAATCTGTCAGACTCTTGTCTTTACTTTGTGCCAGAACCAGACTAAGTCTGACCCATCACTGCATAATTTCAACTTGATAGACATCCAGAAATTACTCACTTACAGTGCAGAATTGGTTTTTACTACGCAGAGCTGGTTTTCTTACTGCTCTTGAGAGCTTGCATAGCTGGAACTGAACAGGCACAGCACAAAAGCTGAGAAGAAGGTTGGGATGCACTGCTACAGGAAGGGGGAAACGGTGGATGTACAGAAACCAGCTATTAAATTGTATTAGCTGCTAAAAAACGGTCTTTCAAGCACCTGATATGTGCATCTACTATCGGCATCTAGGGCAGCAGTCTTCCTAGAGTACACTTTTGTAATCCATGAAGACAGCTGGGTGCCTAAAGAGAGAGGAAATGGAGTAGATTCAGTGGTCCCACCTCAGGTGTGCCTGGCACCACTGCATTGTTGGGGCTGCTCCCGGCCAGCAGAAAATGCAGGGAGTCAGTTCACCAAAGGGGCACACAACTACCAAAGCTGCTTCAGTGGGACAATAGTAGCATGCAGAAAAGATAGTGAGAGTAACAGAAAGAACCATTTTTGGCAGCAGCAGGCTTATTAAATAATTCACTTATCCCATAATGTACTCTCTCAGTGCTAAGAGTATAAGAAAAATCCCAAATAGTCAATGATAAGTAACTAATAAATAAATGAATAAATAGTAAGTAAGAATAATAAAAAAATTCAACAACATTTGCTGAAGCAATCTGCAACTTCTCTGGTCTGCCTGAGGTCAGAGTTTGGTGTATACTGTCAACATAACATAAAGTAAATTTGGTAATGGAGCAAAAATTTTAAGACTAGACAGGAGACCTTTTAGTCACACTACCAAACTGATACTGCTTCACAGCACTAGAAACCAATTACATGAATTTTGAATCTTGAGCAAGAATACTGAAATTATGTATATATTGTATTAGAGAACGAACACCAAAGCTTCTAAACTCTTCTCTTCTACCTGGCATGCCCAGTTTAAAACAGCTTTCCATTACTGAAGCACTTAGCTCCTCCAGGGTTACTGACAGATTTCTCTATTATTTTTTTCTGTAGAAATAATGACTCAGAGAGAGCAGCCTTGAGACAGACAGCTTCCAAGATCGGATATTTGCCTGACCTTGCAGACCTCCTCAGGAAGGAAACGAGTTCCTCCAAGGAAAACACGTGACAGCAGATTCAGAGCCCATTCTGCAAGCAGGAGTCATTCAATGAGGCACTCTGGTCTTGAACTTCAGAGTGAACTGGTGTTCTTACCATGCTTGAAATACATTAGAAAAAACCCCAACCAAACTACATAAAAAACACAAGCATCCTCCCCTTTACTTTCTGTTGTTTTCTTTCTTGGACTGACAGTTTCATTGCAAACTAATCAGAGTCATTACAAAATAGGCTCTCCCACATCTCAGTTTGTAACTTGTGACACTCATTTACCTGTAACACAACAATTTACTTGTACCCCTATACTGCAAACACCAAACTTCACACACAATAAAAGCAGGAATTAGACTAAAACAGCTCTCTAATTTATTAAAAATTATTTTGATAATGTACACATTACATTTTAAAGCCTCTGCTGTTGAAATTAAGCATTATGAGATTTAAGAGCAGAACTCCAAAATTGCTTTTATTTGCTCTTTTGTTTGATTTTCCTAAAGTTGTAGTGACTTACTTGACAGAAAAATTGCATTGTTTTCAAGTGAGAGTATGCAAAATTATTTAGGCAGAGCAAGAACCCATTTAAAACTGCTCGAAATTTTACTTCATTTAAATGTTTTTCAGATGTTCAGAAAAATGTTTTATTAGCTTATAACTCTCTTTATCCAGCCTCTTCTAACAAAAGACATTATAAGAAAATTTTTAAACTAAAGAGGTAGCATTACTTAGAGTAATTCACTGTATCCTCAGACAAAGGTTTTCAACTTGTATAAATGTGAACAAAGCTGGAAGTAATCAAGTAAATTAAGGGAGTAAAAAAAAAGTTCCTCAGACAACATACTTATTCCAAAAGAATTGCAGTAATTAATAGCATCCTGCCTGCATAAGAATTTCAGTGCATTGAAATTTCAGGAGCATGTGTCTACCAAGTCTGAAGAGAAAGCTTATTTAGCAGAGGCAAATAAAATGTAAAAAACACAAAAAGGCTTCATGGTGCAGCTCTGGTGGATTTGACTGGAAAGGTCACTTTTCCTCAAGAGTGATCATAAGAAATGCTCAAAAGAGGGTGAAAACATTATTGTATGGCTAATATAATGCCCTTTCCCCCAAAAGATTCAGCATCTTTTTGAAGTTGAAGGTTGTAATCAAATGCAGAGGAGAGAACAATGCTTGCCCATACTTAAGGAACATGAAAGAAAATATTGCATCATCATATAAATTCACTCAAAGTTTGCATAACCTCGGTAGGCACCTCGTGGATTCTTTTGGTAAGTGGCCACTTTATCACTTGTGCTGAAAAAGGGCCTCAAAGCAGGAGCTCCCTCACATTGCAGATCTTTCAATGTAGAAATGAGTTTTAACCCTCAGTGCCAGCCAACCAGAAGCACTTACTCATAGAAAAGCAAATGTGTCTCCCTCTGGCCAAACGGAAGAGCACCCTGGGCAATGGGAGAGCCCCAACAGTGGTAGGGCTATCCTAGAGCAACACATTGCCCCAGCAGACCCCAGCAGCCATCTACACAGGGGAAGCAGGAACCATAGGAAAGACCATATAGTGACCAGGAGGCCCATGACTACTAGAACACAGGAGCTTTCACTCCCAAGTATTCACTTCTACCAATCTCTTATCTGTACGTGCATTTTTCACCTTCAATAGTTTACAGAATGTAGCCTGGTTTGTTATATTGGGAAAGGTATTGAAGACATCTATTTTTGGATTGAGATTTTTAAAGTTTGGGGTTTGGTGCGGTTTTCTGTTGTTTGTTTTGTTGGTTTTTTGTTTGTTTTTTTTTTATTATGTCAGTCAAATATTATTTACAATATTTTAAAAGTTACTTAAATTATTCTTTTGAAGAAACTTCTTGCACCCGCATGTAACAAGTCTTTGGAGAAGAGAAGATTGAGGGGAGATCTCCTTGCAGTCTACACCTTCCTTATGAGGGGGAGAGGAGGAGCAGGCAGTGATCTCTTCTCTGCGGTGACAGAACCCAAGTGAATGGCCTGAAGTTGTGTCAGGGGAGGTTTAGGCTGGATATTAGGAAAAGATCCTTCGCCCAGAGGGTGCTTGGGCACTGGAACAGGCTCCCCAGGGAAGTGGTCACAGCACCAAGCTTGATAAGATTTGAAGAAGCGTTTGGATGATACCCTCAGACACATGGTGTGACTCTTGGGGATGGTCCTGTGCAGAATTAAGGGTTGGACTTGATGATCCTTTGGATCCCTTCCAACTCAGAATATTCTGTGATTCTGTGAAAACATTTTATGTACCTACTTAGATAACATACACTGATCAGAATATTCCTTTCTCTTTAGTAACTTATTATTATGATAGATATTGCTCAAATTTAGTTTGAATGAGTTATAATCTCCACATGCTGCTGGCTTCATCTGGAAATAAAGTTTGCACGCATTGTCATTAGCTACAGCTTAACGAGTCTGCTTATTTCTTCTACCATAAGACATATGCTGTGAACAGTTGCCCATCTTTCAAGTTTGACTGTATCTTAGCAAATAACAAAACTCAGGCATATAGCCTCGCATTTCCAAATAGCCAGTACATCTATAGAAGCACAGAGATGAGTTTTGACAGAGAGGCTACAGTAGCTTAGGAAGCTATGAAACTGCAAGCTGGACTTAGAGTAAAACCCTGAGTGCTTACCAAGAAAACATTAACCCACATAACCAACACAGCAACAAAGGTTCTTCTCTTTTACTTCATCACAGGATGTTTTCACTCCTCTTGTAGCTAATGAAAGATGATGTCTTTTCCTTTTTACCTTTACTATACTACTAATTTTAAATATAAGCTAGATTTAGATGCAGAAAATTTCTCTGACATTCAAATGCATTACAAGCTTGACTAACATTGTTATTCATGGATATCATTACATCTCAATAGTAACTACATGGGGCAAACAGGAGAGTTTGACAAGTCTTAAGTTTTGGTGCGTATGTGTGGATACTTCCAGAGAAAAGAGAGAAGCTGAATTATTTTGACTGGGGAAGCACCTTTTTTTCTTCTTCGTCTGCTTCAAAATAACCATTGCCTTCTCCAGCTCAGAAACTGAGTGTGCTAAGAAATCTTCCAGTACTATCTGCCATCAGAGATGTTCCAGCTTATTTGTAATCAAACAGTTTATCTTCTGAGGAAAAAACCAGAAGTTTAGTATCTTTAAAGTATGTGTATCTTTAAAATATGTGTGTGAATTACTGGTAAAACTACGGTGAACCATACAGAAGAAAACGCTGCAGTGGCTTACAATTTTAGACATACAACTGAACAAGAGTTATATTAACAATTCCATCCTGATAGAAGTCCAGAGATCCAAGGTCTGTCCCTCTCTCACTCCATCTCTTCACTCAGCCTACGAGCAGACTGCTGCTCCCATCATCATCTGTCCTGGTTATTAACAATGATTAATCACACACAACTGGTGAGCCTAGAGTGAGTAATGGTGTAAAAAATGATTCATGCAGTATGGCACTAAGAAGTAATTGCCTGTACGTTTTAGCTTTTTGAGAAAAGACTACTAATTTCATTACTATTCATTGTAATAAGCTGATATGTATATTACATGAAAGTTCTCTTCTCATTGTACCCTGTTCTTATTTTATTTAGGATATTCTTTGGGAAAAGCATGTAATTTCAAAATAATCATTTCACTAAGAAATATAAGAAATAAGATGGAACACTTATGAGATAGAGGAGAATATTCATCTCAGAAGATATGAAAAATTCTCTCATATTTTGGAATATTTCCTCCCCGCTGGCCCCCCACTCAATAAAGAGTACTCTTATAGGAGTGTATTAACACCAGTCTGGACATCAGAATTAATTTATTAGACTGGTACATAAGTCAGGACATACAGAGCCAGGAATTGCACTGTGACCTCCTCTCTTAGAAGATGAGCACAAAAATTCAGGCTTTTAGTGGTGGTGAGACTATTGTATTTCAAACCAAAAAAATTTGAAGAAATCAAGCAGTAGTGCTTCCCCGGACTAGTGGAACAAGTCAATATTAATTTAATACTCATGTCTTGTTTAATCTTGGCCATTACATGATGCCAACAGCTCACTGGAATATTACCATGACCGTATTAAAAAAAACCATCTATGTTCCTGTCATGCATGCTTTTGTATTTTGTTCTAAGCATAGCTGAATGAATATTCCTTGAAGCTGGGATTACATCTCATGTATTTGTACAAGATCTTATATTACAAGACCTTTTTTGAATTGAGCTTTTGGGGATTATCATAGTAAAAATAAGTAAATTAATTTCTATACTTTACAGATGCAGTTGGCTGAGACAATAGTACAGAGGGACTGTCACAAGTCCTCACAGAAACCTTTTTCTTTTTTCTTAAAAAACCCTCAATTTTCATAGAGATACAGAATTGTATTTTGTACTTTACTCCACCAAAATATCCTTGCCTTTTCAAATTTTCAGCATTTGGTTTCTTCAGCCACTGTTTTGTGGGCCACTAAAAGGCTATGGGCAAAGATTCTGAGGTAGTTTAGAAGATCATTCTCAATATCACAACTAATTGAACAGACAAAGAACAAAGAAAAAAGCTAACCATAGGCACTCCAATTACATTTCTCATCTGTGCTGAATTTGATCTCATGCTGTAAAAGATAATAGGATCATACCACTACTTTACGTTATTATGGACAACATACTGTAAGGACGCTAAAATTGCTAAGTCTCAAAATATAAGACTGAAATTATATTTTGACAGGAAATTTTCACTTCTCCAAACAGGCAAATTTGGTGAGCGTGGAAAAAACTCCAAACCACACCCTGTTGCTTTCAAAGTCAAACCAGTGCAACTTTGTGAATGTAATAAATCAAAAAATGTAAAAAAAAAATAAAAATGTACACCCCCAAATTCTGGAAGTGCTATGTTGTCATAATTGAGATGAACAGGGAAAAATATTTACATAGAACCATATTCCTGACTATGGACTCATTACTTGTCTCTTTTTCTACCCTTTCTAATTTTCGTTGCCCCAAGGGTGAGCTCAGTGAGCTCTTTCAGAGGAGACAAGGTGTACATGCTATCATACAGGTGCTAGTAGGTGGCACAGAATTTTCTAAATTCCAGCTACAACAAGGACTCACATCTTGGCACTTGGGCACTCCTGAAAACGGGTTGGTAAGCTTTAACAGAGGGGACCTGTAAGGTACAGAAGCAAGCCAAAGGTCCAGTCCCTCAAGTACGTTTGTTCAAGGCATTAAAATAACCCTGTAGATGCTTCCCTTCCACAGTCATAAACTGAGATATTGCACAGGACCAACATGTCACACAAAGGAGAAATTTGTAAAAAAATAATACATTTACTCCAGCCTGTAGAAACTAAAATAGAAAAGGCTACCATAAAAAGCAGTCCTGCTAGCACCATCAAGGCACATCATCAAGAAAGTCAGTTATATATTACATATTTATTAGCTACTCAAAATGTTCTAAGTATTTTACTGATAAAGATAATGAGCTTTCAATTAAGCATTTCTACTATAAAAGAGTAAGAATTATTAAGTACACTTTTTCAGAAGTTGTAGGAATAACTCAGCATAGTCACACAATGATAAAGTAATTTAATTTTCCATTTTCTTTGCTCCTCCTTCCTTTTTCCTTTACTTTAGATAACTGGAAAACAGATTTGTAAGAGGACAATATAAACAAGATGTGAAAACTGTGAATCCCCTTGTCCCAAGTCCTTGATGTGGGTGCTTGCCCTCAAGGGCAACAAGTCCTTCCCAGCAAAAGAAAAGGCTCCTTGCATGGAGGGTCAAGGGATGCCAATGGAGATATGAGTCTGGATGACTTTTGGAGAGATGTAAATACAAATGGGAGAAAAAGGGAACACATAGGCTTATCACCCATATCAGGCTTTGAACCCAAAGTGTGCTTTAGCAACACAACACAGCTTTCCCATCCATGACCTTCTGCAGGAGTTTCCCTCGCCATGGACTATTCAGACTTTCCAAATTAGGAACTGTTTCTGTTTGGTATAAACCCCTACGTACAGATTCACAGTACTAATGACACATACAAGTACTGTCATTTTTCTAGCAACTGTACGCTTTGTTGAAGAAAGAGAAGCAAAGAAAAACATAAAGATACACACTTGTAAAGCCAAAAATTGAAAGTAGTGTGCTTGAATCATTGCCAAATTTGTGCTTTAAGATCAGACAATAACAAAAAACTAAAACATAAGAGGTCATGAAAATTATTCAAAAAATTATTCAACATAAGATGAAGAATTAAAATGCTTTAATCATGCTCCTATGATTGTGTGTCATTACTGGGCAGACTCAAAGTAATTTCTCTTCATGGAGCAATCTAACATATTAAATTACAGATTGAAAACAATCTGAATCATGAGAACTCTGCAGTGCTTATTTGGGAGCACTTACATCCAGGTTTTGGTTTCTTTTTTTCCTATTTGAATCCTATTATTAACCACCTTCCCATTTGTCTGAAAATATATTTGCTGTCACTTTTTAAAAATATTTGCATTCAAATGAGGTTATGCTTTAAAATAAGTATTAAAATATGTAAAATACATACCTAAAGTATAGACATACATATCTGTACCCTTCCACATACCTCTCAATGCCACTGAAGACTGTAGGTTTTAGCCTACTGTCCATGTTAAGTAGTTTTAGCCTTATGCATCCAAGTAGCTTTATTATGCCCCGGTAAAGCACTAAAACAATTAGCTGACTCATTCTATTTATCAGTTATAAGGAAATGTTTTGTTATCTAAAACGCGCAGATATTCTGCGTTTGAAAGACCACTTGTTTGTTACTTTTCCTGTTACCAATCCTATCTTTGTTACTCTGGTAAGCAGACGCTATGTTTCCTACACAAAGAGTCAACCTGTGCCCAGTGTTCTAAAACAGCTTGTTGTTTACCTTTAAACTCATCTATTTCCTTAATTTCCATGTTTGCCACTTTATAAATTACTGTTTAAACATAAATTCTCCTTACGAGGAAATATCAATGGTGTATTTTATTCCTCCAACAACTTTCAAGCATTGTATTATCTAAAACCACATAAGCAACAAAGGGCCAGTCAAAAGGTCATCAGAATACGGCAATTTAGAGCTTGAACATGGACTGTTATTTGAACAGTTTGGACTAGAATCACAGAAAATTATGAAAGTACATTTTACTTAAGTCCTAATCTGGCTTCCCTGGAAACCAGTCACGAGAACAAAGACAATAATGTTGTGCTATTCCCAACTTTGTTTAATTCTCTTCTTATTCCTGAATAGATTAGGCCTTTGACACCACCATTTCCACTAAAAATCAAAAGAAATAAGTAAAATGTGAAAGACTTGCCAACTGTTAAATTTGTGAAGGTAAGTTTTAAAGAACTATGAGTTATATTATGTAAAGTAACTTAGGCAGATAAAATAGAACCAAATGTCATAGTACGTAGAACTATTGTAAAATCATAGTTCATTTTTCACAGTCATATACATGAGTAACTTCAAAATGTTTCTAAATTAAAATACACCACACACTTCCTCCATAAAAGACTAATACTGGTATTTAGCATTAACACTTTCTATTATCCTTCTAAACTCTGACAAAGAAATACCGAACAGTGGAAACACAAACATTTGAGATAACGCTAAATGAAAGAGAGAATGTTCTAAAGTTTGCCTTCATAATCATATGTCAATGTAATAAAATAAGTGTAGCTGGAAAACCACTGTAGTAAAATAGTTTATTCCTACATCTATCCTCTTCCATGGAACAACTTAATATTTTTGGATCTTTGCAAATATTGAAGCACAGACAGTTATATTTTTGCATCTGTTTCTGGGTTAAATAATTAAATAATATGAGACAATATATCAAGTTGCATCTAATCTAGTAACAATGAAATTTTGTGAGTTCTACATTTTGTCAGGTTGGATATAGTGTTTTAATGATATGTTAAACTTGCATAACTCACACTACAGAAAGTAACACTCTCAATCTGTTAAGTACAATGTAAGGGAAAGTGTCACTTATCCAAATGTTTAACAACACATATCACAATAACATGGACATACTATCTCTTTACATATCAGGTGGATTTTTTTTTTTTTTTAATAGCTTCCATTAAATATAAAGTTAGTAAAAGTAAGGGTATGCAGGGGAACTATAAATTTAATACATTCAGCTACTAAAAAGGATATATGCATGGAGTATTAAAAATAGATAATAAAGACTGTAATTAATGTCTATTTATATATATATGATCAAATATACTTTTACTGACCTACACATATACATGAAACTGTACATATTTACCTAAAACATAGATATGTGTGTATTTCTTCAGATTCAAGATTCTTCATATTCATGAACTTAGACATTACTGAAAATTACCTGTATTTCTACATTGGACAAACAACTCTACATACACATAAATACCAACATATTGTGTTATGCAATATTAGTATTGCCTTTATACACTGATACAAGCACTGTAAATATGGGCATAAAATGAGTAAAATGTAAATGTACATAGACACATATTTACATGTATGTATGTAACATATTTATATGTAAGTTCAGAAATCAAAGTTCCTGGATTGTTGACCCTACCATCTGTAGGAGTACAGATTTGTAAGTGCTGGATTCTTAGAGTTTCACAGTATATCAATTAATGATCAAGCTTCCATTACAAAATAATGCCAAAAAATTAGTTGGAAAGCTTCAACACATACTTTACCAGTATGTCTGCAAAGGCATTTAAATATGAAAAGTGTTTTTATTCATAAGATACGTAGCAGGGAAGTAGACATATTTTTGTGTTCTATTCTTATGGCTGTGGACTTGACAAAGTCTCTTACCATTACACAGTCAAAGCAGGTTTATAAGAGTTGAGTGCAATCCTCCCTATGTGGAAACAATTTATGACTGCCTTCCAAGAAAAAATTATTTGCGAGTAGTTAAATTGACATACCATAAAAAATGGAATCCTTGCATCCTGAATCAACAGTGTAGGAAAAATAGATGTGTATACATTCTGCCACTAAAACTAGGTGAAAACCACACAAACAAGAAGCTCTCTTTTGTTTCTGGAATTGCTCAGTACTATTCAGAAGACTGCCCAGCATTCATAAACATGCCCAAAACAAATCAGCACTAATAAATTTCAAACAAAAATATGAAGAACCAAAGCTAACCTACAGCAGTTCAATTCAACAAAAGATCTTTCCTGACTAAGCAGTACAAAATTGTGCCAAAATTACTTTTTTTGCAAGAGGATATGTGTCAGAGACCAAATTCTCAGCAAATACGAAGACAAATAAAAAAATTAGTTTCAATGGTGTTATGATGGCTTTACACCATTTAAAAATACATTTTACCATTTATCTTTCTCTTTTGTTACACCTCTTCATGGCTCTTTGCTAATATTAGGTGAGCTGTATCTTTCCATCCACATCTTGTTAGTTTGTTCTCCCTCAAATATTCTCTATTGTTCAAAATAAATCTTATCTTTTGGGGGTTTTTTCCACTTTCATGAGTCTAAATATATCTACAGAACAATGACAATTTTATAAATTTCCTCTGGAAAAAAAAAGGTTGTACTTTTAAATTGGTTTTCCTTTTCATTGCAGAAAGACAAAACAGAATCGGTAACAAAAGTAATTAACCATAAAAATTTTCTTGTAGGTAATATGGTGCAGTAAGCATAGGCACTTGTTCTTTTGATATTTAAAGCCCTCATTGTTTTTTATGCTAAAAATTATTTTCAATTTATATCACAATTCTGACCACCACCTCTGTTTTGGTCATGGCTTATTTATTTCTCCATTATTAATATGCATATGTCTATGATTTACTTTAAAAAACAAAAGAAACAAAAAAAATGCACCAAACAAACAAACACAAAAATCTGTAATTACTAAACCAAAATGAGCATGAAGGTATATCCTGTGATTGTGTAGCTAAGGAAGAAAGAATTGCTCCTGGAAGAACACAAGTGCCCTCAATCCCCTCTATCTCAGTGTAAGTTGAGAAATAAAAGGAGCTCTCAGGACTGGAGACGTAATTGCCAACGGAAAACACTTCCTCATTTTGTGATGTCCACAATTGCTGTTACATTGACTGTTAAACACACTTCAGCCTCTGTTGCACAAGTGCACAGAACCCCTAATTAAGGAGTTTCATCTTTGCCACAAAAGGAGTGAGATTGTAATGGCATCTTTTGTCCTATGTTTAATGAAGGGTGAGATATTGTTTAAACAATTAGCAACACTGCTTCAAGAGGATGTAAGTAATTAGCATAGCTTAACACCGAGAGCAACACCAGTTGCTGTTGTTAATATCAACAGTGTCTCAACTTGAAAAGAAAAATCACAACAGTCACTTGAGGTGGTTCAGCTTTTCTTTTTGAAAGATAAAGTTAACCACACATTTTTTAATCATTCACTATACTACTGGCTACCTCATTCTCATTCTTTCCAAATTTTTTTTTTAAGATTTGGATAGCCTGTATAGCAAACCCAATGTACATTAAAAAGCCACTGCAGCAATATAACAAGCAACAACCCGTTTTCTCAAGTGGGGATTTTCTAATCCATTTGAATATTTAATTTGCCAATGATGTGTGCACATTACCTGTAAGTTAACAAAGACCCTCTGCAAGCTCATACCTAATATTATGTTGGCAGAAAGACCAGTGACTCAAGAGGTCATATCACCATTTATGAAGGAAGAGGAGGTCTGAAAGTGAAAATAACCCTGAAATTCTTGCCTGTCTGCTACCAAAACTGGTGTGATCTAGTATCATTCCTTTACTTCTGAGAGATAAATGCTAATCTATGGAACTGAAAATATCATTTTCTGAGATTGATTTATAAATCAGAACAAGTTGCTGAGATGGAAGAGGTAATGAGGAAAGGGAGTTTCAGGTTACCTTCTTATGAACAGAGAATGGATGCTGGATCTGGACGGAAAACACCTATCCTACTCTTCCTGGATTCACAGTATGTATCATAATCGCTGGCATAATTGTCATGACTGATTTCATCATTGGCATTAGCAATGTGAAATACACTGCTTCTTAACAAAGACAATAGGAACAGGATTTCATATAGACTAGTTAATTGTCTGTATAAACTTCTTTTATACAGTCTGGGTACAAAGGCAGTCCATATCTCAAAAAAAAAAAATCATAAGGATATTATAAATAATGCTAGGATTTGTCAATATGAGGCAAGAGTTATTTGGCTCAGGTCTACGTTACTGATTAAATTAGTGCTTTAATTAGTCTTCAAGGAGGCTGGCGGAAAGTACTTTATTAGGTTAGCTAAACTGAGTAACATCCAGAGCAAAGATGCTTTTTTGAACAGGCGCCTTTGCACAGAAAAGCCACAGATAATGCAAAAATACCCTCATTTTCTTCACAGCTACCTGCAAAATTAAGTCAAAGATCTCAAGAGAGAAGACATGCCTTTCAAAGTCTTCTCTCAAGACTTGCATTATCTATGTACATCAGCACTACAAAATGTTTGCTATTTTTTTACATCCACAAAAATATATTTATCCAGTATTTAATGTTGAAGGGGTTTCATGTTAAGTAGTGTATTCCTACTGGTATAAAGTTGATAAACAATACGCTATTATCTTACTAAATAGTAACACCTGTTAAAGTTTTAAATCCACTTGACTAATAAAAAGCACTGTAAATTCATGCATCTTCTATTCATGTTTATAGCCCATGCTCAACATTATCCATGGCTAAATTATTAAAATAACACATCAATTCAGAAAAAGAAGACGGCAAAAATAACAACTCCTCCTTAGTCTTTGAGAGATGAAAGAAAACTACCGGGTCCATGTAAAGAAGTGTCTTTCATTATGTTAATATAATCACAGAATATGATCTGCATGTTTGCATATTCATAAAGGCACAAAACCCGCACAGAATGCATATGCAGATTTCACCTGCAATCACCTAAAGTTATCATACGCATGTGTGCAGCCACACATTCTTATTTGAAAGCATTTATGTTAGTTAAACCTATTCATTCAGTTCTTTTCCACTTTCAATATCCTGTGTGAGAAGGCCAGCAGATAAGCTTTGCTTTCCATGCTTGTGACTTCTTGATTGCAGTCCATCTTTAAAAAATTCCCCCACAGCTGCACACAGGCACACGCAGACTGCCTGGAGGGAGTGGGTGCAGGAAAGTGTGGGATGCCTAATTCATGTCTTGGATCTGCAGCAGCAGAGGAATCGTTCACCCAGGTGGATGGGAGGCCACCTGCCCTGGGCTCAATATTCAGCAGGAGCTCTGCCTCCCCTGGCAGCCTGGAGAGCCTCCAGTGAAGCCTGAGACCTGGATGCCCACTGCCACTTCATCCAGGGCATGCTGCACAGGGTCAGACTGCCGGAGACTCCCAGCTACCTGGCAGGAGATGTGCTGGAAGCTTGCCAAACTGTGGAAATGCCAAAAACTCAGAAACAATTTTGGTTTTGTTGTCAGGACTGCACTGCCTGTGAGGACAGTGGGAGGCAGCGTGGGAAGAGTGGAGCCAACATTTGGTTTCCCTGGCTGGCAGCTGGCATCCCTGAAGCTGACACAGATAAATGTATCTCCTGTTAGCAGTGATGTGAAGGGCTTTTCACAATGAAAGCAAAATTATGAAAAATAATCAACTGCAAAGCATATGCAAAGAATGCCTGACATTTCAATCAATGCCAGTGTACGTGAAGTCAGCATCATACGTTGCCAGCTGTCAGGAATAAAGCTGCAGGTAGATAAGGAAATTCACTAAAAAATATATATGTGCTACATATTCCCTAAGATAATTTTCGATAAATCAAAGCACAGTTAAATCTGACACATTTTAAATGGTGATGAGTTAATGCATGCACCGATGTGTATGTGCATCTCATCCGATGAGAGATCACACATCTACCTTTTCCAATCCCTGCCTGAACAAGGAATTTAGCATGCAACTAAAGGGTACTTTCCTTCCCAACCACACACTGCTTGGCTAGAAAAGCTGATGGGGAACACTGACCTTTAGCTTGTCATAACGGTCACTTAAAGCTGCCACCTGATGGTCACGGTGTCGTCCGACCAGTTTACACAAGGCACAAATTAACTGGTCATCAGTCACGCAGTACATGTTAACTTTCTCGTCCTCATGCTCCAAGCACATTAATCCCCTGATGTGGGAGTCCGGGATGGGCTCGATGAGACGGTGGCCGGTGAACGGCTTCTTATTGGGGTGAGTGGCTTTCAGGCACTCCTCACAGTAGGACACCTCACAGGTAACGCAGGTTTTCACTGCCTCCTGGGCAGGGTCCTGGTCGCAGAACTGGCAGAGGACCTTCTCGCAGGACGACATGCTGTTGTTATCAAATGCCCGCTCCCGGCGGGTCTCGCTGGGGGAATTGGGCCCACTGACAGAGGCTTTCTGAAACCTATCGATGATGTTCTGCAGGGTGACGTTGCGCTTGAGCCCGTCTAGACCGCGCTGGCTGAGGGTGATGACATAGCGGCAGGTCGGGCACTGGAAGGCGGTGATAGACTCCACTGGCTCGTTGGTGGCGCAGTGGGAGACCAGGATGCGGTGTGCGCAGCTGAAGCAGAGGCTGTGAGCGCAAGGCAGCAGCAGCGGGTCTTCAAACAGCTCCAGACAGATAGGGCAGGTCAGTTCTGACTCCAGTGTTTCCATCTTCAGGCAAAGCTTTCCTGTGGCGTCAGCGAAATCCAGGGAAGCTGATCAGCTATCTGGAAACACACGTAAAATTCGATTAGGCGAGAGAAAACATGAGGGGTCAGCAGTGGGGGGTTGTCAACTTTCGCCACTGCTCCCTGGTCTATCAACACACCATAGCAGGCGGGAGAGCAATCAAAAGTTTTGAACCTGCACATGCACACATCAAGGTATTTAAAACTGAACTGTTTTATTTTCCCTCCCTCTCTTTTCACTTCAGAATGAAAAAAATCCCAAACCTTCACTTTTCTTTTTCCTCTTTCCCTTTCTCTCTCATGCAATCAAGGAAAACAGCAGATGTTCCGGTGCATTATTAAACCCCAAAAATATGATCTTCAAACAGGCTATTACAGCAAATTAGATTTCTTCTGCAGATGCTGTTTTTGGCTTTACTCATCTATTAGCAAAACTTTTTAAAGAAACCTTCACCTCTGTGCAGCACTGTACAAGGATTAGTCTAGAGTATTATAACTGATAAATTTGCAATCTCTATTATCATTAACAGAGTTATTTTATCAGATTGAAATTTCCATTTGCTACTATAGCAATAGTATGGCATTTAGAGTACTTGTCTAAATATATATGAATACATACACAAGGAAAAATGTTTCTAGGGAAGCATGTGATAGTTTACATACAATACATATACGTTATATCATATACTAATATACTCTTATATATTTCAAGAACATATGCAGCCGTATTTACGTGTGTCTGTACTTTTGTGCACATATACCTGTATACATATGCCAAAAAATATCACACACATTTGTAGTAAGATAAATATAGCCAGGGGAGCGCACAGTGTCATAACTGAAATGCCTAAAGGAAGGTGAATTAAGTAGATGACAAACAGTAGTTTAGCCCAAATTTCTGATGGTTTTAACCTCCAGTACAAGAAGAGCCTCTAGAAAGTAAGGTAGTAAAATACAGTGTGATAGTGCAATGTGTGATTTGCCTAAGAGGAGTTTGTGCGTGTAGGCGTGTAAGCATGACTTTTGTAGGAATACTCTCTAATGCTAAAACATATGAACTGTCCCTTGCTTTAGTGAACTTACTAAACACCTGAAGTGGATTTGGATTAGAACCAATGATTTTTAAATGGAGGGCATGGGATTTTCTGGGGAAGGTAGCAGAACAACCCCATCAGAGATTGAATAAAACTTCATTTTGCTTCCCTTCCTGCACTCAGTGTTACAGAGAGCGGTTTTCAAAGAGTTGCCCTACACAGCACTCCCTGCCTAAGCTCCTGTCAAAGGCCCGTCACTGCCGCAAGCAGACAGGTCAGTGAAGCAGAAGCACAAGCTATGCTTCACACTCACAGAGCTGTACCTCTTCACAGTACAATCTATTTAAGCTTTGTTGCTTATAACTGAGTACGGCTTAAGATGGCACAGCTGCATCGTCTTTACACTGTAAAGTCATTGTTCAGTTGTGTGAACTCTGGACTCCTCCCCCGACCAGGGAAAAGGACAGGAGGACAAGAATGCCCCACAAACAAACCTAGATTCATTAAGGGTGAGAAGACCTCAGGGCTCATTAGCAGCCTTGGGAACCAAGCGTTCTTGAACCTTCTGTACTTCATGACAATTAGTGTGGGGAGTGCAGTGGCAGTGGCAGGAATGCTACCTATAACCTCAATACAAACCACAGCAAAAAGGAAAGTTCAGCAGAGGCAAAGTTCAGACTGCCCATTGGTATTTAGTCCTCCTTGCTGTGTGGGAAGAGCAGCAAGGCGTCTGTTCCAGAGGTATGCTTAGAAATTAGGCTACTTTGCCTCTTTGTGCTAATGTGTCCTTTTATTCTGCCAAGAAACCTGGGCATTTAAATATGTGCTGACCCTGTCACAAAATTTGCTTTCCTCTATCTTCTGTGATGCTGATCTTACTTGAAATAAACTTGTTTGCCAAAGACTAATTAATTTATAACTATCCATCAGCTGCCATAATTGCACGGTGCATCTGGTCAAAATTAAATGTCTGGCAATTTAATATAAGCAGGAAGACAACTCCCCTCTCAGCCATAGCCATACAGCACAGAATAGATGAAAGCCTTTTCTGAAAATGATGACCGGTTTGTCTTTCCTCCTCTGCACTCTCTGTCTCACAGAAGTCCCAGAAGATCAAAATCTCATTCACATTGTTTGAAACCCTTCCACACCACAACTGTCTACCTCATCATCCACTTATCCTGCAGTCTCAATGCTGTACTGGAAATGGGAGAAAGGGATTTGGGACTGGCAAGAGACAATGCCCAAAAAGGCAAACTACTCATTGTTCGTCTACTAGCATTCCTGTGAAAACCTGCAAGCCTTTCAGGTTTTTTTCTTAGGACCATGTTCAGAGTAAGGGCTTTCTTGCATGCTGATCCTTCTGTATAAAATTCCTCCTACTTCTTTATGTGCCAAACAGTTTCATTGATTCAGTTTCCTTAAAGGACTTTTTTCAACCAAATGGTTTTTTTACGGTACTCATATTAAAGAGAAGTACAGATAAACAGCTAGAAGCAGCAGAAAAACATTTACATCACTGCCTCACGGAAAGATGTTTGAATCACCATCAGAGCTCTACATAAATACCACTGTCTCAACTGACGACTAATTCTGATCTATCTGACCTGAATGAGCAGCAGCTCAGCCCTAACTAATGCTATTCAGTATGAGCAAGAGTGCCAAAATCTGATCTCAGACTGTAAATGTCTTGAAATAAGAGCCTATCTTCCAAGGTAATGAAAGCTGAGCACACTAATAGAAACCAAAAAATTACATTTCCCTGTTTTCTTCTGCAGTTGCAAATAAGTCAAAACACACTACATCTGTGACTGAATAATGAATCCTTTGAGAGTTCATTGAAGAAGGGCTGCATTTTCTGGACAATCCAATGATTATTCTTAAAAGCCACTGCAATTCTGCTTTCTTCTAGATTGATGCCTAAAGTACAGAGCAATGTACTGATGATCCAGCTACAAAATCTTTCAAACTCACTGGTCCTTGCCTTAAGGTTTCATATTGAAGTGGGGGTTTTGTTGTTGTTGTTTGGGGGGGTTTTGTTTGTTTTGGTTTGTTTTTTTCCTGAGAATGGTAGAGAATCCATAGCTACAGAAAACTGGAAAACTAGGGAGAAACAAAATATGCATGGTTTATATATGCATGTGGTAGTATGCCATATTCAACATAGCTCAAAAGTTGAAAGCCACATAGACAGCCTCCAGACACAGAAAGGAAAGAAGGAATTTTGAGTACATAATTTCCTATTTGCAAAAATATGGGATTACTGGCAGAAAATTAGACTATTACCAAAATGTCATTAAAATGACAAATACTATTTTTCTACCCATAGGAGGTACCTTTAAGAAGAGATATTAAATAAAAGTGATTGTCGAAACAAGTGTTATTTAAAAATCAAAACTATACTTAAGTAACTTTGAATTTATTACATCTCTCCAGGCACATAATGATTGGTTATGCAGCATGTTGTAAACATGCAGTAAATGAAACCCCACTACAAGTGTATTTCATAGCAAGACTTCTACTAACACAAGTGGAAATAGCAACTTGGTACCTCTGGTTATAAGAACAACGTATTTTGAAGATGGCATTAAGGCCTTCATTTGCACATAAGCACATAGAAAAGTTTTCAAAAGTAAAGAAACAGGAGAGAAAACTAAAGCTGAATTACAGGAATTTCAATATGCTAAGTACCAATAGAGCTGAATAGACAAAAAAGCCATTTCATAACTTGAAGCAATGCTTTTCTGCAAAAATTTTGTATTACACCTTCCATTTATTTTATACTTGAAAAATTATGGATCAGATACTACCAAAAGTCCAGAAGACTGTTAGCATGGATATCAATGGATATTAAATAATCAAAAACCAAAACCACATTTCCTGCAGAAGATACTAATCTTGAAGTTAATGATTCTTTGAAATCTCTCTATTTCTAGCAAAATTTGGCAATTTGGTGGCACTGACACCAGCCATGGCTGACTGAAGGCTCACTCCTGATTTTTCCTTGCTGGGAGTTCCAGTGTTGTGGATGATCTCTATGTTTTAAGCACAGAAAGCAGTACATAGAAGCAGCAGGATAAAAATGCTGGGAATTGCTGGCGAGGGGAGACTTCCATGAATCAGAATTAGAAGCACTTCCTTACAGGGAGCAACACACTTCTATATTCTGAAGAAATCACCTAATCTTGAAAAGATACTATAAAGAACACTTTGTCATGCAGAGATGTTCTCATAGAAAATATCTGTACATGGCTCCTGTACACTGGCTAGTGCTCTTTCTGTACTCAAATGGCAACCACAAAAATTACAATTAATGTCCAAAATAATTACCCTGCTAACCTCCTTTGGAAAAAAACAAACATCCTGCAGTAATACAATATGACCTGGTAATGTCATAGTAATAAAATACTTTAAGATGACTAAACCCATTCTTTAAAGCTGGATCTGGATAGGACAATTCAACCTAAGTAGTAATACTCACTAGAGAGGTGACTAGTGACTTGACATGGTCTTTACATTTATCTGTTTTTCACTGGTGTTAACTAGATGATCAATAGTGGTGATAATTCTTTACACTTCTTTTATTAACAAAGTAATTGCAGTGTGATATTGCCAAAGAACATTCTTCGCCTTAACTCAGCACAGTTAATCTGGAACATTGTATTTCTGAAGTGTTAATGTGTGAGGTAAAATTCCTAAAATATTGTATTGGGTTTGTGTGGAAAGGTCTTGGTAGCTGGCGGTCTAGAGAGATGTCTTCCATGAGAAGCTGTGAGAAGTTTCCCTGGTACCTGTCAGAGCCAATACCAGCTGTCTACAAGAGCAACCCACCACTGTCCGCTTCTGGGATAAGAGATTTAGGAAGAATAGAAGTAGCTACTGTGCAGAAGGAGTTGCAGCCAGAGAAGAGGGGAGTGAGGATATGTGAGAGAAACAGCTCTGCAGACAAGGACAGTGAATGAAGAGACTTTTTGAATAGAAAAGCAAATTTATTAAACTGCCATTATATGAATATGAAAAGAAGTTTAATAGAAAATATAAACACATAAGTATGAAATGCAATAAAATGTGTTATGTGTGCATATGTGTGTCCATACATGTATGTATGCTAGGTTTTTAGTACAAGGGGAATTATATTCAACACACACACTATTCCTCAATAAACTATGTGCTTAGGCAGGTTACTATCTTAATACACAACTGTAGTTTTTGAAATGGCAACATTTTTCTGTTAAGTGCATTACAAATGGAAAATTTTAGATTTACATTCTTGTCATAAAACCTGCAATGGGCTATTTTAAAAAACCAAACCAGCTTTCAATTTCTCCTGTTAACTCTGAAAAAAAATCAAAGAAGAAATACTATTCTTTTTGCCACTTTCTATGCTGTTCAAGGATACACACAAAATTGTCTTGGAAACAACTTTTCCTTCCAATGAATGAATGTAATTGTTCAACATCCCATTTAATAAACATTTCAAAAGTCATTAAACCAGTGAACTGCTTCATACCCCAGGCTGTCCCAAGTCCATTACAGATTTTACCTTCTGCAGCACAGACATTGAAGTCTATGAGTACTCATGATGCAAGTAATTGTCAGCAGTGTAGTTTGTATTAGTTGTGTGAAGGAACTAATAATCAAACCTCAGATTTTTTTCTTAGAAATGTTTGATGAAAACTTCTATAACATTAAAGAACACAAGCTGCACACACCCTGAAGCAAACAAATACTTGTTTTCCCACTGTTTTTTATCAAAGCAGTGCAAATTAATAAATATTCAAAGGATAGTGTCTGTTCAACAGCTCCTGATACGCAAAAACAAATGTTCAGCATGAAAGAAAATTACTAGTTCATCCTATTCATACATTTCCATTTGACAGAGGAATGATTAGCTGCCTTGCCCAGGATTAAGTTACATGCTGTGTTTCCACGATGTTGAGATAGTTGTTTGCAACATTTAAACATATCAATACAGCAAAAGCACATCTGCTATACTGTCGGCAGTGATATAAAGTCTCGACAATATCCTTTTCTGGTTGAAACATATGCTAGTAGGAGAATACATTTTCAAAAAGCTGAATCCTGTTATGTTATTCTGCGAGACAAGAACATCTCACAGAATTAAGGTCTTTGGCACATCATCACATACTCCTTCTCATGGGAGCTAAAACAATAAGTAAGGCTCAAAAGCTAACAGACTGGGAAAAAAAAAAAAAGATCATGTCCTGTAAATCCCAAAGCAATCAATAAATTGCTGATTTAATATTATCTATAGTAATATATTAAGTACAATATTACACATGTGCGCATAAACCTGTATATACATATATACTTGGAACACTTTTGACCTTACTTTTTTTTTTTATGTTTATGTAACTCCCATAGCTTTACATTCTTTAGATACAAGATTTAATATTTCCTCAAAATTCTTCAGGGGAAGAAAAGCAATGGATTGTTTAATCTTTAGCACATGTGATTCAGCATAGGTCTACTGGCATCAGCAGTGACCTCCTATTAAATTTATGGCTAAAGGTCTGTTCCAAAAACCTCTTCAACTAAATTCACACTCTTCATTTGAGAAACTGGTATTTATTCTGGGGTATGTCATGGTTATGTAAGGAAAATTGTTGAGGAATTGGGTTCACATCTTGTTCTGGATACTGACAGCATGGGAAACAACTGGAGCAACCTCAAAAGCTTACCAAAGGGGGCAAATTGCTATATACCACACTTTTTTTTTTCTCACTCATTTCAAGTTAAGAGGTTCCTAGATGATAGATGCCACTCTGCAACAAAAGGAAGGTAAAATAATTTTACCCACCCAAACCCACCAGTTTTCATAAGGCTTTGGTTGCACGTTAGAGTTGGAAATCTCTTACATTTCCCCAGCTGGGAATTTTACTTGTGTAAGATTCTTTAGGTCAAAGAGCCTTAGGTGACATGGTACACCCTGATCTTTAGCACAGATGACACAGGAACAGAAATACCCAGAAACTGTGTGTTCCATCACATTCCTTCCAGTCACACGCGTTCACATACACAGATACATAATTTGGTGCAGCTTGGAAACACTGGGGCCATTAAGCTACAACAAGTTTTCAGGAGATCTTAGCGTGGCTGAAAGAAATGACTGCATTCTCTTTCCCCCAAGAAGTTGTAATGAATTCCTTCCCAACAGCTAAGTAAAGGGAATTGTGAGTATTACTTCAATTAATAATCATTGTCCTCACCTAGATAATGTCATTGTAAGTTCTCAAGGAAGAACAGCAGGGTCTGCTTTCTTATTAAAGAGAGCATTTAAAATAACAGCAAGAAATGCCCCAGGAACTGCTACAGGCATGAAAGTGCGACCTCGCCCACTACACAGGCCTCTTAACCTGAACTACCTGCAAGATGTATTTTTGATGAACTAAAGCTCCTTGTATTTATAATCACATTACAAGACATACAGTGTTAACCTCTCACTGTCCTCGGGTCCTTACACGTGATCATTAAAAAAGCCTATTAACGATTTTTTACTTTTTTAAAAGAACAAACACATATTCTCAGAGTTATATTCTGCAGATTTGCAGAGAATATAAAGAGATTCTGGCAGCAGCAGCAAAAAATCCCACTGTTTAATATTGAAGAGCTCTTTCTAATTCATGCCTGCTGTACTCTCAGTACACTGAACTCCCCAAGATCAATGGTATATTTAAAAATCAAGATTTTAATCAAGTCATTAGAAGGGGAAATTAGCTGTGAACTCTGGGAAGGGGGAGTATAAGGAACAAATTATATCTTGTGCTCTGAAGGTTATCTATTTTAGACCTCTGACACAAACTAGTATAGGAAACACCCAGTCCAGGCTTCCTGGGCCCAGGAATAATAAATTGGGAGCCAGCAGGACCACTCCTCCATTTGCAAACAGAATCCTCACGCAGGTCCTCACCAGACCTTGAGGCCTGCTCTGAGAGGAGTGAGGACATTTTCCATCCTACTGGTGTCACTGGGGAGACACAAAAAACTTTGAATTGAGTTGCACAAGAATGACCCTAAAGCAATCTGTTTCCAGTTGGCACCACCGAGCAGAGATTTTCCTGGATTTGTCCAGTCCCTGCTGCAGGTGAAAGGCACATGGACAGTTCCTGAAAACCAGATGCAACAAGGTCTGCAGTAAGCCTTAAGACCAGCCAACTTGACATGACAAACCTAACTTCAACTTCTGTATTTTATTCACAGGATTTTTTACAAAATAATAGTTTGCCTCCGGCTTCCTTCATGCAGATCATGAACCGTGTGCAAGACCCTTGTCCTTCCAGCTGTTCATCCTTGTCTGTCCTGGCATCCTGCAAGTCTCTAACAAGCTTCAAAGCATTACGTTTCTCCCATTCACAGTATTAAGGACAGTAGTAACCACTTTACTAGCCCTCTCAGGTTTCTTGACATTACCAAATGGCAGCATTAACCCAAATAACCCAAAATGGTTAGGACATGTGTAAAATAGTGCATCATTAAAAATTCTGACCCTGACACAAGAAAGCACAAAATGAAGACTGCAAAATCAACTGAGAAGAGAAAGAAGTACATAATAGCATGCAATGGTTAACAATCTGTGGTTGTTCTGCCCCTAAGACACTGAAGTGTTTGGTATCCCAACCCAGCCTGTGCAGTGATACAACACCCCTTCCTTACTCATGAGGAGGTGCAAAGTCTTAGTCTTTATTCTTTGCTAACAAAGCCAAATACTAAGAAGGTGACAAATATCCACTTAACCTCTCTCGAGGACTTCATAAGTCATATCAGCTGGTGCTTTTTGCAAAGAGACAGTAATGCTTTATTACTTAGCAGGGGAATGCCCACGTGTATTTTATTTCTTGAGAAAGTGTTATTTAGAAGAAACATACCACAGTAAACCCTGATGATCCCCAATATTTTCATCTATGCATTTATATAATTTAAGAGTTTTATCCTTTAAAGGCCTTTTAAAGACCTGAGACAAAACCAATCACTATCCACAGCCACGTAATCTTGCCTCACAGGTTTTTAGTAACCACACTGGCAAAACTTCATTACTTCAAGCTAGGAAAGTAAGAATAGCAAAGGGCTGCATTGTATCAGAATGTAATTTGCAGCCTGTATTGTTGCTGTACAACAGCCAGAAGATCCAGTATCAAATTTAAACTCAATCTGCTGAGTAAAAGGTTGTCTTTCTGAGCTGTCACTATACAGTGTCTTTGTTCCTTAAGAGTCCTCGTTCCTTTGAGCCCTGAGATATGGGCAGCATTTGATTTGTACATCTCTTCTGTGTTCAAGGAGCTCCTGATCCGGGGAAAGGTCATGCTGAGTAACCTCATGAAATTAAGGGAAAATGCTCTTTTACTACCCAGCTACTGCCATGCTCTAGTAACACACACACACACACACGCACTTACACACCTGCACATTACTAGTTTGGTTGGACTACTTACTAGTTTATTTGACATACTCAAAGTAATTGTCCTGTAGATAATCTTCAGAACGTCCCAAAAGGGAGTGGGAAAAAGCAACTAAAATGAGCAATTGCTTCTGAATAACTGTATCAATACCCCAAATAGGCCTCTCAAGTAAAAGATTCTCAATGTCACTCACAAAATAGCTTAGTAGCTTTTAAGGTAGCATGGAAACAGAAAACAATAGCTTAATTACATCCCTCTGAGACACTCTTCATCAATGACATAAAAAGTCTCACAGTTTATCTCAAAAAAAAAAATTAGAATAAATTGTACATTTCCTGTCAGCTGACAAACAGGTCAGTGTTACTGCAATAACTAGAGTGACATTTGCAAAAGAGTTACTGGTATGCATCTGCAGAGTCTCCAGATTTTTCTTCCAGCAGCGTCTTAAATATCTACTTTAAAACTTCACTGAATATCAGCTTATCCTCTTCTCATGCAATTGCTCATCTTGAAATATTTTACTGGGAAAATCACATTATAAATTCTGTACCTGTGGACTATACATGCTGATTATCCTAAACAAACATTGCATTTTGTGGGCTTTTGTGGATATAGAACTTGCATAGAAAATAACTGTAGTGACCAGACCATCACTCTGAGTATACTGGTGCCAAAAGTACATCCTTTGAAAAAATCTCATCTCTTGGCCATCATACTTGAAGCATGCCACCGCCTTAGGTTATGTAACTTGATCAGTTACAAATAAATAAATAAATGGGATTTGAAAGACTTTGTACAAGGAGCGTAGCAGGCTTCAGGGAATGACTGTATTTTTTTCATTTTTCTCATGTAAACATGTATCTCGGCCTTCATCTGTTATTTTAAAAACAGAATTACAATGCTCCAGATGTTGTTAACAATATGCAGATGCTAATGCCCCTTTATCTCTCTTAGTGGTTTTACAACAACTAACAAGACAATAACTCCTTGTCTGAAAATAAGATGAAAAACACTCTTTGCTAAAAATGTTCCACTTTTTTCCAGACTTTTCAGTACCAAAAAGATCATCACAGCAACAGAGCAAACCTCAACTCCTCCCTATGACTGCTAAACACATTATAAAGTACTTCCTAAATTACTTGCAATGACAAGCCTACACATATGTATCAGCTCCAGTCCCACGAAGCCACCCAACCGCATACCCACCGCTGGATCCCGCCCTACATCTTCTGGCTGAAACATTGCTGCGAAGACAGGGACCACGCTGACCCTCCCAGAAATCACTGGCAGCCCAGCTGGGAAAGGCAGTAGGAGACACAACTGTCCTAGCAATCCTGTGGCAGCACTGACTGCGTCTGCAACTGCGAGACAAGTCGCAGCTGAAACACAACAGGAAAATCTCCCCTACAATTGCAGGAAAACCCGCTCCACCTAACCGCCTCCGCCAGGATCCGTGCTCCCAAAGCCAGCCCTTTGTGCTGCACCTACAGCAAAACACCGCCTGTCCCTCCCAAGGGCCACCTCTGGTAGGGTGAGAAGGCAGGAAGAAATGGATCCTCTTGCAGAGCACCCTAGCTGTAGTGGGACGGTGCTGGCTTGTATCCTGGGTAAGGGTGAGCTCGGCCCTCGTGCAGGCAGTACCCAGCCCTGTAACAGGAGGCTGACTTGGACTGGCCAGAAGGAAGCTGACTCCAGAATGGCAGATCTCTTCATGACATACCTGTGGCACATAATTATTTTACTTCTTTTTTTACTGTTTTCCCCAAATACTACTCAAAAACGTAACAGTGCGAAGTTCAGCAGGAGTTTGCCAAAAGTGGGGATAGTCTGAGAGAGCACAGCACCTAAGGGAAAGACTTCTATTTCAACAAACACCATGGAGACCCCAGTTTCTGAAATTCGTCAGATGAAACAAAAGATGATAGCAGTAGTTTAATTTACTTATTTATTTTAATTTTAGGCAAACTTGCATGTAAGCAGCAAACAGCAACAAAACACTGCAAATGCTTTAGCAAAGTGCCCGAGAGGAATCCTGACTGAAGTCGTACCAGACATTTGGTCTTCAACAAAGGTGTTAAAACAATCACACAAAGTAGAAACAGCAGGAAAGAATTGTTTCCTTGCGTTCTCCGTTTTTCATGTTGCAATGCCCTCTTTTATACAATGGTAACACAACAATGTGAAACAAAACATACCTCAGACTTTTGAGCATAAGGTTGCAAATCCACACTTGTCTTTGGTTTTTCTTCAGTCAAAGAACCTGCACTTTGTTCTTTTCAAAGCAATAAACAACTGTTGTGATTATTTAATTTCCTATTCATTTCATTTCTTTGAAACAATACACCAGAGCCCTCATACAAGTGCACATTCTTCATAAGGCTTTTAAAGGTTTCTGCTGGCAATGTCTGTTATCTTGTGTATAGAATAACAGCTCCTTATAGGTGAACGGAGCATATAGAAAGCAAGACAGATGTGCCGAGGCGTTACAATTAGTGGAACTCTTTTCCATGATATTAAATGTCTATGGAAAATCTATAGACAACTGAAGTTATAAGCAGCGCAGTAGGGGCCATAGCACAAGCCCTAGCTGGAAGAATTTTAGATTCCTCAACTCATATCCTGTCCTTGATCTCTCATTAAACACTATTATACAGTTTCTTTGGACTGTTCCTCCAGCCATGCTGGCTTGTACTCATCCAGACACGTTTGGGATCAGCCAGTCCAAACAATTCTCTGATTCTGTGATTAGGAGATGTCGCCTGCTGCCTGTTGTCCACATTATAGCTAGCCTGAGTTTTTCATGCCCTTTGTTTGCAGAAAACCAGCCATGGTATAAAACAGTTTCAACGAAAAAATATTTTTTATATTTAAATCTTAATCACAAAACTAATGCAAAACAATTGAAATAATCTTAATTGTACCGATATATCTGCCTTGATTTTTGCATATGCTTCTTCAGTTTGAAGGTAACATTGCATGTGTTACAACAGACAACACTGGAAGGAGCTTCAGAACTTAAAGCTGAGTATGTCTAATGTGATGGTTTGTCAGCAAGGGATTCAGTGTAATTGTCACTGCTTATACACACGTATGCATATATACATATGTATGCAAATATGCACTTGTGCAAATAAATTACGAGTTCAAACCCATGGCCTCAAAAACTTGTATTTGTGCCACTCACTATGCCATCTTGTTTGGGTTACCATTCAAAAATCTCAGCCTAAGATAAAGAATGCATCCAACAAATACCTCTATCTCACTAATCTCCCTTCTTTCACTTTCTGAACTCATGTGTGAAGTATAAATAAAATAGATGCATTCCAGTCTTCCTCCTCTGCAATACCTATTCAAATTCATGAAAGCCCCAACAGAGAGGTCTCTGGACATGGAATTAGATTCTCATATAGCAGAAGGACTGAGATATATGACTGAATATAATCAAATTATCACTGTTTAACAAGATACCATCTTTAGAGTTCAAAGCCAACACAGATGTGTATTTGCATACTTATGATACCCACCAAGAGCTTTGGTAAGTCTTACTAAGGAAACAAAAGATAGCTCCTTCCTGCTGAAAGTTATCACCTTCACCCCAGAACCAGTAGATTAAGTGCTAAACCACAGCTTGTGTGTTTCTTTGCACAGTACAAACTACAACTTACTTAAGATGTATATGGCCACAGTAAGTTACAGCAGGGAAAAGAAGCAGATAGCTAGCAACAGTAATTTCTTAAACTATGTCCAAAAGATTCAGTATATTTCAACTGGCAATGTCTCTAGCTCAAAAAGGCCAGGACAAAATTCTGTCAAAGACTATGAGCTCATATATTACTATAGAAATACGTTACTGTATCTAAATTTAATATAACTTAAGGTTCAGATCTATCTATTGAGCCCCTATAAAGTTATTCTTTATGTTTGAGTTCAGAAATTATGTGTTTCTGATGTCAAGTCTCCAGAATGTACCTATTTGCTGTGCAGCCACTGTTTCTGGTGAATTCAGCGTCAGGTCTGCATGGTAAGAGTTTGGTCAGTGTGATCCTATTGTTTAAGGAAGTGTCAAGTATCATTCTTCTTATTCTGTGCCCCTCACAGCTGTGCTGTATAGCAACATAGTGTTATTCTCCTTACAATGCTCTTTGCAATCAAGAAACAACACCTTAGGAGCTGAAGCAGATCAACAGTAGGAGAAACACTCAGTTGCCCAATTAGGTTATAAGAAATCCTATTTCCACAAAACATCCAAAGTTCTAGAAAAACATAATACCAGGACTGACTGGAAGAAGCAACTTAGATGGGGCATGAAGCCACAGTCCAGTGTCACTCCTGAAATTCACTGACCCACAAGCATCCAGTACAGATTTTTATTAGGTTCAGTTGTGTCACTAATAATTCAAGCATAAATACCTTGGAAAAAATGGTTGTACTTGAAAATTGGTCTGGATGTAATCTAAGTACACTAGAAAGTAAGACTTTTTTCTTGCTGGTTTGGAAATTTTAATATGCAGTTTCCAATATCTCATTTTTACTGCTTTGTCATCTGCTCACAAAAGAGAATTTTCTATACCACTTATTCAATATGTAGAGCAGAAATACAGGAATACAGCCTTTCTCTTAAAGTTAATTACTTCTGGAATTTTATTCTATCTTATTTTGATGTTCAGGGGGCATACATTTTTAGACAGATAGGTGCTGCTGCCAGGCACATACTCCAAACAATCAGTCCACTGTCTGTGGAAAGCAGATGCCATAGTGTAGTATAATGAGATCATAGTGGAGCTGTAATATTAACGAATGGAACATATATGCTAATATGTCTGCAGTCTGTAACTTTCTCACAGGCGAGCACAATCACAAATTACTTATTCTGTATAGCTGATCATAGGATTTTATGATGAAGAAAACCAACAACTGTTGATTGGTTAAAAATAGTATCTCTCCCCTCTTCTCTTGCCATATGGTCAGTCAGCATAGAAGGGCTGATCCAAATGACATTCGCAACACATTTTTACTGAACAGGGACAGAGTTAGAGCAGCCTCATTACTGTTCTAAGCAGCATGTCAAGAGACGGAGAGTTTTCCTGCTCTGGGCAAATACCTTCAGTACATTTCTGATTAGTCACATCCCCTGCTCAATCCAAGTAAAACAAATGGAGAAAATACAGATGCTCCTGCCTTTTAGTCAGCATGTGCACCTTGCAATTCTCTTTGAACACTAAGGACATAAAAGGAAGAAAAAGGCAGTCTGGTTTTTCAGAAAAATTAGGAAATGTCACATCAGCAAGAGCAACTCATGTAGTACAATATGAACGGCTTCCTAATATGAATTTTTTTCACATGAATGCTGAGTACTAATTCTCCCTGAAGTAGTTGTTTAATATTAATTGCTCTTTGATCTAGAATCCCTTCTCTTGTCTCATTGATGGAACTCTTAAGACAATGATGGGTGACTGTATGCAGGTATGCCATTTCCCCTCTAATGCTTCACTTGCATTTTACAACACTGTTTAAGTATCATTTGAATTTGGCCCAATAAGCCATACTATATATGACCCACCCTTAAGACTCTTTGGAAAAAGGCAAACTGTAATTTCAACAGGAGCATATGATTCTAAAATATTTTATGCCTTGCTGGAGGAGAAACGTGCAATACTAGATTCACACTTGATGAACAGATTATGAGCTGCTCCATCAAATATCTTATTTCCCCAATTCCGACAAGAGTATCTTTCTAAACCTCAAAGTAAGCCACAAATGAAAAACCCCCTTGTTGACAACGTACAGCGGCTGCTTGTGAACATGGGGGTAGGTGAGGCGAGGAAAAGGAAAATGAAAAGTGCATTTCTCTGCTACACAGAACTTTTAACAATTCCCTGCCATCAATGAAGCCTTTTGCTCAGTGCTGCATTTTGGGGTTTGGATAGAGAAAAAGATTAATTACTCTGTTCTAAATTGTTAGATTAACAATACAACACTGAACTAATCTGACCCCTTGAAGGACATTGAGAGAATGATCAGAGAAGGAGTATGAAAATATCAGTTGGACCAACTCTTCAAATAAGATTTGAAATGAGCAAGGATATGCCTAAAAACAGGGAGAAAAGGATAAAAACAACACAGCCAAAAGCAAAAGAACTTGATCCTTTTTATGTCTTCTCCTGCAGCGTATCCTAAAGGATTGTTTGCCTTTTCAAACTCAAGGTTTTGTACTGAAAAGATAAGAAAATTTCCTTTGTTGTTAACTGATTTTTACCAGTACGATGCCAAAATAAACTTGGGTTGACACTTAGTAAACATGAAGCTTGAACTTTTTAAAGACATCTTCTGAACTCACAGTCTCTTCTGTTGTACTTGAATAAGCAATTAATTCTAAATGGTGAAGAGGACATTAAGATCTAAAATGTAGAAAGCCTATATTTTGGAAGGTTTAGAGTTCAGTTTGAATTCTGAGACTCATGGATATATCTAAATCCCCTATTGTTTTATATTTAAGAATTATTTTTTTCTTTTTACCATAACAGGCAGATGAATCTGTACCTGGAGATGCTTTACAAAGGGGATGTCTGATTATGCTTTACCTCTATGTGATCTGATTCAGAAAACTGGGATGTAAATATCACTTTAACAAACTTGAGAAACACTGCCTGAATCTGCTCATGTTTTTATACATTGACCACAAGGAACTGTATTAGAAAAGCTGTTTAAATTTAATTTAATTTATTCTCTTAAGCATTGAAATATGACCCTTAGTCTCACAGGAAAATTATGTGGTATTCATGAGTAACAGTAGGAATCTACAATTCCAGTAATTACAAGGGTATTTTAGCCTCACACCTCTCAGTTTTGCTGAAGACAACAGTGATGTTTCGATGTTAAAAATCAAAAACCAAGCTGCCCAAGGAGCTCTGCAAGCACTGCCTCAATGCTCAGTAAGGAACAATCAGTATTCTTATGCCCAAATGTCTTGATAAGTACCAAAATGCCTTTAGTCACTGCTTTTAAGCCACCACCCTTGCTGAAAAAAGATGCAACTTTGAGTAACATAAGGAATATAGAATCAGGTAAAGGTTTCTTCTAAAAAATTACATTTTGTTCAAAATTCCTGAAAAGATACAGAAAAGTGATCAAGATCAGTAGATACAAAACATCCTTATTAAACTTGATGTTAACACATAATATGTTATCTTTACTGACTCAGACACTGTATGTACAAGCAAGTGCAACTACATTTCTCTTTGCCATATATATTTCCTGTAGGTTATGCTTTGTCTTATAGAAATTGATGTATTCCCAAGAAACTATACAATAATTTGAAAGAACATAGCTTCCTCTATTACCAAACTATTACTGTAATTAGAAACTTAGGACTGCATACCAGAATCTAGCATTTCCATATTAATCAAATGTTGTTACAAATGATTCGCACAATCATTTCTAATATTCTTTCTCATTTGCATGCACAAGTGTGAATTTCAGCTGAAACTTCAGTTCTTTTTCCGATTAAAGCCATAGTTCAACAGCTTTCTTATAAAGGGAATATCTTCTTACAGCAAACAGTAGTGGTAATTGCTCTGCAGACACTAAGAGACAGCACCAGATACATGAATTTCTTCAGAACACTAAAAATCATTAAGTATACAGACAAAATACTTAGAGGATTAGAACCAAAGCAAGTGTGTGCTAATGAAGTAATCTTTAGTCTTGAGGGTATGTCTTTTGTTTTCCAGTGATATTCCTATATTTGCTGTACCAGTATATTTTAAAAGGAATGAGGACCATTAGCAAGCTGAAACAGTCTTGAAATGTATTAGTAAAAGAAAGATGTTCCTTTTAGTAAAGAACATTAACTCATGAGAAACAAATGTATTAGAGAACACAAATCCTTACTTCTCAGCACAGGGCCTGTGAAGTGAATTAAATGGCCTTTACATTAAGTGACCAAGACTGCAGGATAGCAACCTTGATGTGTATGGAAACATATACACCCTTATGTGAAGAAATATAACTATTTACAAATGCAAGTGTGTAAAATAGAAGTATTACGGATATTCAGTGTTCTCAATGGAAAGAAAATTGCTTAAACGTAAAAATTATATACTTAGTCTACACTTAGTTCAAAGACTGATTCCTGCAACCTCACATATGATGAATTTAAACACAGATCTCCAGAGACTGCTAAAGAAAACATCTCCACAAAGGCAGGCCTTGCTGATTATGCTTGATTTGTGTTGATTCATGGTTTTATCCATAGTCCAAAAAAATATAAATCACTGTAATGAATAATATATTATTTTTATATGCACTACTGACCTGTTCATCTGATTTCTCCTCCAAAAACAAAAGAGAGAATTCATAAACCAATATGGATTGCATAGAGTTTCTTACAAAGTTCGAATTTTAATTAATGATTTACTAGAGCTAGGAGCACTTGCTAAACATAGAGCTCTAATTAATTCCATCAATCACTCTTCCTGTAAGTACCCATAATTTGCAAGAAATTAAATAAGCACCAATCTTGGACAACAGAGCAACCATTTTTTCCTATTTATTATTAAATCTCTAATTATCTGGCAACTTTCCTCTTGTGTCATACTCTACTCTTTATTTTCTTGTCAGTGTCTTCATCAGGGTGGTGCACCTGCATCTAGGCAGAAAAAAACACAGCTCATTGCCAAATTTCAGATTAAGTACTCATGCAAGTATTCTCTCCCATCAGCCTGAAAGAAGTGCCTGTCACTCAAGTTGTAGGTTCTCCAGAGCCCCTGCAGTTCTCAGTATCACTATCACTGTGCACTATGTAAAAAGAGGGGTTTTTCCCCAAAATAATTCTGGCAAATAGACAAAGAAAGAACTACAATACAGTTGCCTTTCTGTTCTTCCTCAAAAGAATCTGCTACTGTACCCTCCCATAAAATACAACACAACTAAAAGCATGATAGGAAACAGTGCATTTGTTCTCAAGCAAAAGAAAAGGAAAAAGCTTAAATAACAACAAAGTCTAGCAGGAAAACCAAAGAAGAAAAACTCCAGTAGTGACTTCCAAGTCTTCAGCATGAAATTTTTCAGGCTGCAAGGAATGACAAAGTTCTCTAACTGGTAGAGGTGTTAAACCTCTAGATGAGATGAAAAGGCCATCACACAGTCAATTATATGTTTCAAGAGCTCGTACAACACTGGTAATATATCACAGAGAATACCAACTGAGAATAATACATATTGCAGCTATTAATTTTAATATCCTTGAACCTCAGATTTTTAATGTAGAGACATATTGTTTCTTAGGAAACAGTGACATTAGATTAACCCAATGTTTCCCTTCACAGTTGCCATGTCCCATAGAAAATGGGTGAGCTAAAAGAAAAGGAAGGAACAAACCAATTACTGATCAAACCTCTCCCAGGAATACCCACTCTGTTGCTGGTGATAGGCAGCCAGGCAGCCATCCATGAGACCATCTTACATCAGTTATTCCTTTGAGAGCATTTTAATACTTTAGCCTTTCATAATATACCATTGCAATAAGATCCACAGTTAAGCTTTGGAACTGCTGAACAATAATCCCACAAAAAGACAAAAAAAACAAACCATGCCTAGTAGTGCTTTACAGACTGAAGCTTCACAGAATCAGGATCTTGATTCTACGGTATTATTACTTACCTAAAATGAAGAATTGAATTTGCAACATTTATGTGCCACAGCTATAATCAGTTTATGCTACCTAGCTCTCTTTAGATCAAATATACAAAGCACAAGTCCCTTGAAAACAGAAAGTTACTGGACTGCAAAGAATGGGTTGCAAAGGTCAGGTTATTCTTTAGCCAGGTTTGTTGATTTAGCTCAATTTTCGGTTGCCAGTAGAGACAGCCGCTATGCTGTGCAATTTTCCTCTCCACTTGTCAGTCCTGTATATATTATCAGCTCAGGAATGCAATAACTTCTTTTCTTCTCTTTTTCTTTCCTACCTTCTTAATCTAATTAATGCCAACCAGAATAAATGTGTCTTTGTGAACTAGTCAGACATAGTAGTGGCTGCTCTGGGTAGCTGCTCCAGGTGGTAGTTTGTGCCCCTCCATATTTCACAAAGCAACCAAACAGGTTCAGCAACATCTGACATCTGAGTGTGACTTGGGGGTGGGGGGGAGGGGTGGGGGGGGGAGTGGACAGGAAAGAAAAAGAAAAGGACAGACAAGACAGGCCTAACAACCCACCTCTGGATTACTTTGCACTAACTTCTATGAATCTATTATAAATTCAAGATCATGATAATTTTTGTTTAACAAAGAGAGACTAATTACTTTTTTTTCTGTAAAAAAACAAAAGGAATCTGCTCAAAGCTTTAATAAGTGCACTGTGGCCATAATTCAACAGCAGCCAGCCTACAGGGACTTCTTTTCTGGGAAACCAATCTGGCTGGCAGATAACTTCCCCTGACAGGAGACTTGCTGTATTAGTCTTAAAACCAAAGACTCTTACAGTAGATGTAAGAATATAAATGTCACATTTTCTCACTACCTTTGTTTTCTGCTGGATCAATTTAATATTATCTTCTGCTTGCATTTGTCCTAGATGAGAAAATCTGTCTAGTAGAATACAAACAGTCATCACTTCCCTTCCAGCCACAAGAAATGATGAAAAGGTATTGTATTAACCTGAGATGCTGAAGAAAAGAAGTAGCTACAGTATGCCAGAAAGAACACTTTGCTGCCACTGGAAGTTAGAATAAATCAGTTATATCCTGTGAGACTAATGTGTTAACAGCTCTGCTTCTCCACTGTGCTTTACAGTTGTTTTCTGCTCCTTCCAAGTTCCTCATCAGCACAGAGATCCACACCCAAAATAGCATCAGAATCATCATCTGCCATGGAGTCACACCTGAAATATAAATCCACTCTTTGATCTATTCACTTCATGATTATTGTAATTCTTGCAGCTTCTTTTACCATTTTCGGTTAGGAAAAGACAACTTCAGTCATCTCTAATGCCACAAACAGGATGAACCCAATAGCATGGGGCTGACTATATTGTCAAGAAACCAGTCTGAGAAAGGGCAAATGGGGCAACGGGCTGACTAAATGGGGCAGGCAGGTTTCCTGTGTCAAAGAACTTATAGTTTCTCTAGACATGAGTGAAAGTAAAGCTTTACTTTTAGCCATTAAAAAGCTAGACAAAATTTTAGCCAGCTGGTTATGGTTGTATCTAGAAAATAAGTGAAACAGGCACCCCCAGGATGGGATAAATCTTCCTCTGGAGATAGATGTCCAAAATAGGTAGCATGAATGTAGTTACTATTCCTTCCAGTACTATTTCAGAGAAAACAAGTACAGACAGAATGTTCTGGGTTCCTGACCCTCAGATAGCTAAACTAGTCCTCTCTGGGAGAGAGAGGAGTATGTAATTGCAGGGAACAGATAGCTTATATCCAGTTTATATCACTTCCTTCAAAGCCTACTCAGATTCCTGGATTGCCATCCGTAAAGGATGACCCAGTACTTCTTCAAGACTTTCATAAAGGCCAGGCCTCCCCAAGCCAAGCAGAAATAGGCAGGGCTTGTTTCAATGCACATTTCTGCTTTTCACTAACCATGCAAATGCATTTGAAAGACTTCCAGATGCAGTGGTGAAGGAACATACCATCTTAATGACATAAAAATACCTACACAAGTCATGGGGAAAAAACTTAAATCTGTTTTCAGTAGCTTGCATTACCCAATTTTGAACAGCATCTAAAATGCCAATTAAAGCTGCTCTAATTTCCAGCTCATAAGAACCAAGCACACAGAAGCTGCTACTGCTTTTTTTTCTTGTCTTTCAACTCAATCAGCAACAATGCATATGTGAAAGGCCCACATACAGGCACCTACTAGTTAAAATACTACTTTTTACGGTATTTTCTGCAGTGCTTTCCTTTCCCTAAACTATGTGCATCTCTAGAAAATAAAGACTGGTATAAATCTCTGACAAGAAGCACGACAGATCCTGTTCAAAAGACATAAATAAGCAAGATATGAAAAATAATGTTGTAGCAGACCTTGTCAGAGCTTCCAGCTCATCTTGAGGAGTCTGTAATTCAGCAATGAACGAACACAATTCTTATCGCAGGAGGAAGAGCAGATTCAGAAGTATTACTCTGAGAAAGACCCTGTGTAAAAAATTAATTTTTATATTCCTAAATGTGTAGGATACCCTGCAACTGTTGTGAAGTCCATTTCTCAGGTAGTAATATCAAATGAAACACAAAATTGAAAAAAAAATTATAAAAACTAAAAAATAAGTGGATCTGTGGGGAACAAAACTGATAGGATTCATTTTTCTCATCCATATTTCTAAATATAACTGTCTACCATATCTGAATCACTTTCTTTGTTGCCAGTTTAGATTTTCTACTTCACACCAGAACTTTTCTCCTTTCTTTCAAAGGAAATGAATCTGAGGGATAGAAAGAAATAATTTATGACATGTTGTTTTGTTATACTAAAAATGTATGGTTCTTAAGAACTCCATCTGAAGTAAACTTATTGGACTAACCCTATCACCAGTATGTTATAGAATCATAGAATTATGTATGTTGGAAAAGAGCTCTAAGATCATCTAGTCAAACCGCTAATCCAGCACAGCCAAATCCACCAACAAACCATGTCCTTAAGTGCTGCATGTCTTTTAAATACCTCCACAGACAGTGAATCAACCACTTCCACAGACAGCCTGTTCTAGGGCTTGACAACTCTTTCTATGAAGAAATTTTTCCTACTATACAATCTAAACCTCCCCTAGTGCAACTTGAAGCCATTTTCTCTTGTCTTTATCAGTTGAAAGAAGAGACCAACCCCAGCTCACTATAGCCTCCTTTCAGGTAGTTATAGAAAATAATAAGGCCCCCACTGAGACTCCTTTTCTCCAGGCTAAACATCCCCAGCTCCCTCAGTTGCCTCTCCTAAGGCTTGAGCACTAGACCATTCACCAGCTCCACTGTCAGGATGCCACTGCCTTTCTCGGCCACCTGGATCCACTTCTGGCTGATATTCAGCAGCTGTTGACCAGCACTCCCAGGTCCTTTTCTGCCAGTCAGGTTTTCAACTACTCTTCCCCTTATTCTGCAGCAATACATGGGGTTGTTGTGGCCAAAGTGCAGGACTCGGCACTTCATCTTGTGCAATTGGCCTCACCCATGGATCCAGCCTCTCCAGATCCCATCACAGAACCTTCCTACCCTCCAGCAGATCAACACTCCTGCCCAACTTGGTGCCATCCGCAAACTGACTGAGGGTGCCCCTAATCCCCTCGTTCAGATCACTGATAAAGATATCAGAACTGTTCCCAATACTGATCCCTGGGAAACATCACTGGAGATTGGCCTCCAGCTGGATGTAACTCCATTCACCACCACTCTCTGGCTCAGTCATCCAGACAGGTTTTTACCCAGAGGTGAGTTCATGCCACGGGCAGCCAGGTTCTCCAGGAGAAAGCTGTGGGAAACAGCGTCAAAGGCCCTGTTAAAGTGCAGGTAGACAACATTCCCAGTCTTTCCCTCATCCACTAGGCTGGTCACCTTGTCATAGGAGATCAGATTGACCAAGCAGGACCTGCCTTTCCTAAATCCATGCTGGCTGGGCCAGATCCCCTGATTGTCCTGTATATGCCATGTGATGGCACTAGAGATGATCTGCTCCACTTGATGCTTCATTGGCACCAAGGTCATACTGACATTGTCCTCTCTGCTAAAGGAGCTGCACATACCAGCCACTCAAAGATATATACTCTCTGAAAAAGACGAGAAACCAAAACATTTTCCTCACATTAGCATGGATGAGATGTGTAAGAAAGTCTGAGAGATGAAATATTTCAGCAGCCATGCATGAATTCAAAAGTTACTTAAATGTTTAATGCTGAAAGAAGATTTAATGCTATCCTCAGTGAATCTTTTTTAGTTAACAAGAAAACAAATGTATTTTCTCCACATTGATTTTTTAAAGTAATTTAGAAATAATGGGTTACAAATAAGCAAGCAATATAGCAATATATATCAGAATTAGCAAAATATAAAAAATTAGAATTACCAGGAGATGGGGAAAAATATTTTTTCCTCCATATTCACATTCAAGAATATGTTATTCTGTCACCAATGTTAATCCCCTTTGGCATAAAGAACCTGCTTTAAAAATGACACTCAGCAACTGAGAAGACAGATTAAAAAGTCCACCAAGTGGTTCACCAGGAGCCCTGCTATCACTGCTAAGATTATTATTTCAGGATATACCCTGTCTCATTTACAAGTTCACTTTTTTTTCCCCTCAATGCTGACTTTTGATTTCACAATCTTGCTTTCTCTTTAGAGTAGTGATAGTGGGGTAGCTCTCTTGTGAGGAACTCAGAAATTATGACCATGAGACTGGCTGAGTTTACTGAAGGAAGCTTTGTTCTTTCTCTTTCCTCCCTCCTGGGGCAAGTTGAGTTTTTCCCTCTCCCACTCCTTTTTGAAATTCAGCAGCTCAAACATCAATCATATATTCATAAACCCTCCTCTTCTCCATCCCCTTAACTCCCACAACCTGGCACATCAATATGCAGAAGCAATTGCCTGAATGGGTGATTTTTAATCACTATCTTGACTGGTAGCATAGGGATTAAGATACGGTCCATTCAAGGTAGCTGTAAGGCTGAAGCGGTAAACTCTAAACCTTTTTGTTCTGCTACCTCCAGTCTGTATCACGCAAAAACCTTTACTGGTGGGTGCATAGCACAGTTTTTGATCCATACTTGGTTACAGAAATGGAATTAACTGGCACAGCATTTTAAAAAAACCCCCTACAACTGAACTTTCTTTTCAGAATGTAATAATGCAGGATGAGAAACTTTTTAATAAAGAAACTTTTTTGCTGCCTTTATTACTTTAAAGCAACATTTTTGCTAATTCCTAGGTCAGCTAATTGTAATTACTTTATTCTTGCAGATTTTTTTACTACCTTAACATCTCTATGACAACTTTGGGATGAATCAGATGAAAATAGATGATTGAAGATGTTGATCAAAGTCAGCATCACCTTATTCTAGCATAGTTTCTGACTTGATGGCTACACCTCAATATATACCACCTGGCCATATTCTGCTACACTGGTTATCTTTATTAAGACAATGTGAATCACTTTTACCTTATTGTGGTAAAAGTGATAAGGTCCTCCTGCTGAGGATTTCTTTTCCAGCAGTACAAAAGCTTTGCTATTTGTAATGCAGAATAGTCTATCATCTCTGACAATAAAGGTATCCCATCCAGTGGGGAGGGTTCAACTTTGAAAAATTTCAGTAAATGTGCTGTTTAAAAGGAAGGCATTTGCTAGATTTTTTGTTTTCAAGCCAAGTTTCTACTCCATGCCTCTTTTACTCCAATTGTGCCAATGTGTTTCAAAATGAGTTCATGCTCAGCACTGTGTTAAGGCACTGTGTGACCACGATTTCATATACAAGAAACTAAACTGTGACCAATGAGCTCTTTCAATCGTGATCTAAATCAGATTACAACCTAGGCTTTTCAAAGGTGAATAGGATACCGTAGACTAAACATCCAGCATCACTTACTTTAAATCCCACAGGAGCAAAACGTTTTGAACTCTTTAGGAAGCGAAGCAAGTAATACTTCATTTTGCTTTGCAATCATGCTGGGATTTTATCACACACCTAGCCTCTGCATAGAGTGTCTTTAGCAGAGAAACACTGCTCCCTTCACCACTTATATTATTGTAAATTATTTTGAAATGTTGAAGTGCTTCTACTCAAATTAAGATTTCTATTATTAAGATCTATCACTTTGTATTATATTTGTACTTTGGTCATGAAGTCATGAGAATTAGCATTTTCTGGAAATGAAAGGATGAAGTCATGATTACTGTGATACACATTCCTTGTTTTCCAGAGTGCTTTATTATGAGGTCAAACTTAGTAATTGGCTCTAGGTGGAAGCTGAGCTGGAACTTTTGTATACAATCAGAATGTGGTCAAAGTGGTTATAACTATAAACCATGTAAATAACTACAAGGTATTATCAGCCTTCCTTAGATGATGCTTCTCTCACTTGTATGGAAAACTCTATATACCATGTGCATACAAAAAAAAAGCAATAGAAAACCAAAACAATTGCTCTGTGAGAGTTCCTTGAAATGACTCAACTATACAGTGAAAAATTTCAAAATCAAGTGACAGACCATAATGCCTAGAATGATTTTCACTTCCTGAAGTGAATAGTAAATTATAGTCTTCAGGTCTTATACCCAAGTAACAGGGAAAAGTGTCTGACAATATTATGAACAGAATTATTCATGTCTATGCCACCACTAATGGTCTGAACAGTAAAAATCAGACGTTTGAAACCTGAGACATCAGTGAGCGAGTGATGTAAATTTTTCAGCCTCATTTGTGTAACACCCCTCCCTTAAAACAGTCAGACAAAAAAGCTCCATGTCACATACCTTCATGCTGCACTGGGAACATGCCGTCATCGTATTTCAGATGCAGAGCAAAAGAGAGTTTAAAATAATATATAGGAGAGAAAGGAGAATATAAACAATTCAAAGCATAATACTTCACCATCCACTTGAGATTCTCTGATAATTATTTCCTTTACTTTGAGTCAGACCAGTACTCAAAAGGCCACAAGGGCTTAAAAATATTTCTTCTATCTAGTTTGAAGATAAATATAACCCTTTTGTACCAGATGAAGTATACCAGATGAAGTTCTAGGGATGGATTTCTTGTTTGGTTCAGATCTCTAGTACACTGAGTAGTGCTTGATCTTAGGACAAAACGTTGTGAGCACACAAACTTTTAAAGCATTTTTGAATATATATTTTTATTCTGCTACTTCATATATTAAAGAACGAGGGCCCCAGGCCTGCTCTCCACTTAAATATTCCAGAAGCAGATGTTTGTTTATATTGAAAAAAAAAGAACATTTTAAAAATATGTAGTTTAGATATAAAGGGAAAGGTTGTCTTTTTATAGTTGAGTGTTATCAAGCCTCCCTTCAGCCTCCCATCTGCCTGCTTGGGGAGAGGAAAGGAATTCTGTGACAATACATAGCATCTGGAACAGGCTGACTTTTCTGGGACAACCAGTGTGTGAATTGGTTAGCACAGTGCTGTTACAGAGAATGGATCTAATAATCACCTCTTCCCATCACAGTCCATGACAGCACAAGCACCATAGGCAAGCAAGGGCCTCATTGTTGCTACCCTCATAGGCACACAAGTCAGGAACAGGATTTGAAAAAATTACTTAAAAGCTATTATTTAATTACATTTTACATAAAATAAATTGACTTTCACTCTTTCAGTGTGCTCCCTGGACTTAAATTCATTCAGGTTTCTGCACTGCCACAAGAGTTCAACTCTTCTGTGTGAAAACTGTGGTTAAAAAAGTGACATGAAAGAGTGACATGAGTGAGCGTTCACCTCAGTGAGGGTGGAAGTCATCATGCCTACACCTTTACCAGCTTGTAAACTACATTTCCAGAGGTTAAATTCACGTTAAGCCTCTCCGATCTAGAGCATGGGGCTACTGCACAGCCTGTGACCATACTGTTGTTCAAGTTGCTGTTCCTTTGGCTAAGGAAAGACAGCAAAAGAAACATCAAAGGATGCAAAGAGGTGAATTCCCTCACATTTTGCCAGTCTAGTGCTTGACAACACTATTCTCTGACCACCTTCTTTGAAGATACTTCTGTGTCTGTCAGGCTGGACACAGACACATGCCACTACAGTCCACACCACTATAGGCAGAAATCCGAACTAAGCCTTATTGGTGGGTTTGACATGATGTATTTTAAGTTAGAAACATGTCTAACAGTTAAACTAATAGTAAGGTTGGATTCCCAACTGGTGAGCTGGGCATAAGTTGGCACAAGTCACAGTCTTCCTTATAGAAGAAAATATGGACACAGAGACCTATATGAGCTCTGAAACTGGGACCTTTGCTTTTCTGACACAGCAGCCTGAACATTTCTTGACAAGGTTTTGGTTATGATACTGGTTTATAATACAGATGGAAAAATTGAAGGCAAATTTATTTTCTTCCCCTTTCTTACTCTTATGTCTTCTATTTTCAAAAGTGAATATGACAACATATGTTTTTATACATCCAGCTTGTGTCTAATTTTTTTGAGGAGTAAATTCTCAGTATTCTTTTAAAAACAGATCCATTTAATACATTTGCTAGTGACCCTTGAATATATAGGATGTTCTTTCTGCCCATCATCTCCAGTAAGCAAAACGACGCTGTAGTCACATAGTCAAAACATGTATTTGCAAATGCCCAGGTGTGCCATTTCCAGTGCCCAGTATGCTACCATCTCCTACCTGAATCAAAGTTCTCTCCCTTTCAACTCCAAAATAGTCAGTTAAAAATTAGACTTTGTTGGATGCAGTTCTTCTAAATGATAGCCCAATTCTTTGAAGTTTTATTTTCTTCCTCACCAGAGATGTGCAACAGACTCCATGTTTTTCTGCAGCATAAATTTGCTTAAATTCTAAAATAAAAAGACCTTAATGGAACGTAAAATGATTGCATCACTGTAGATAGCTCTTTGCTGCCAGCCATTCCTTGGAGTCTTTGCCATGGACGGTTCATTACACAGGAAACTGTTCCAGTTTCCTTGTGCCCTAGCCCCAGCTTCTAAGCGCTATTCCTTCATGGATCATAACATCTACCTTTTTATTTCCAAATTTTAAAACATCAAACTGCTAAACACATTTTACTATTTCTTGGAATTATGGGCATTTAATCACTACATTCAAACAGCCAAGCAGATGAGATGATATATGATGGTTGGTTGAACAGGAATACTTTTTCATCTTCTTGTCAGTGTTATGAATGCAGGAAAAACATAGGCTGTCATTTTGAAGCCTATAAAGAAAACAGCATTCAAGCATAACCTCAAAAAGAGTTTTAGCCATTGAAACCCAACAGCCGAGGGCAACAAAAATTTCCCATGGATTTAAAATTCATGGAACTGGCAAACCTTTTGTAGAGATGAGGGCTAAAGTTCATGCATTTCATAGCTTCACAAACTCCAAGGAACAACAGTGCCTTTATGTATTCCTAAGCTTTTCTATAGAAGAGATCCTTCCATGGTTAGCAGAGATAAGAAATAATGCAACACAGATACAATACTCCCATACTTCTGAGCAGTATAACATCCTAAGCACATGCATATGCTTGGTCAGCAGATACTCTGCAACTTTGGTTGAATTACAATGTTTTAGCAGTAAAGAGCTGTCTCCCACCTTGAAGAAACACTAGCTGCCTTTTGCAGTTCAGCTTCCTGTTAACTACGGCAAGAGGCAGCTCTGCTTGAAACGGATGCCTGGGAAGACAGAGAAGTCTGAATAATTAGGCCCCAACAAGGGGTCTGGCAACAATGACCAGAGATAAAGTAAAAAGGATTAGCACTCTAACACTGTTCAGCATTAGTACTCCTGTCTCACAATCTGACCCCAAACCATCTTCCACCTACCAAGCCTGCCCTTCACCATTTTTACCGTGCTCAGAATACTCAAATTTGTCCATGTATAATGTAACCTCCTCACTTGAGGGAGTCACACCATTGTGCCTCGTGAGCCTCTGAGTGTGACTTGCTCATTAGCTGTATCTGCATTGCTAACACCCTCACTCCAGATGAGAAGTATTAGGGAAATGAGCAGTACAAATGCTAATTCAAGGGTATCTGTGCCCTTGCAATGCAGAAGCCGCTGTACTTGCTGTATGTCTTCCTTTTAGTGTTTTAGTTCAGGTCATGAGAACATTTTTAAGTAATGTCCCTATCCTCTCCATTAATCAAGCTTGGATTCATATCTCTGACTAATGCTGGAGCACATCAGGTTTCATCCTCTCAGATGAAATAACACAGATGGATGAGCTCTAGATGAGCACTTAAAGCTGCTAATTGATACCCAGTCCTCAGGCCTTGACTATAAGGAATGAAGTATGGGAGCCAATTGTGCATAGTCTGGGTATTGGATTCTCTGCATCGATCCTTTCATTCTACTGATCTGCTACTAACTGGTCCAGTGACACTTGCTAACATGGACACAGGCACTGAGTATTCCAAAAGTTTGTCACCTTCAGAAAAATCTGAAGAATTCAGGTGTAGGCAAGTTTGGGAGGTGGGCAACATGGAGTTTCAGAAACAGACTATATAGGAAAACATAATGGAATTGAGTGGGAAAAGGCAGGAGATACTCATGTCTGGAGTCCTGGTTTATGAAGATAAAAATGTGTGGTATGAAGTAGTCAACATTTCTTGCTACAGATAAGGCTCCCACTAGGATTCCTCCAGGGTGTAATACAGGTCTCAGCCATAATTACATTCTGGACGGGAGAAATATTTTTGAAGTTAACATTTGTTCGGGTTTTTTTTAAATTAAATTGTCAGTTTGTGTTCTCACTCAGTTCACCATGACTAAATATAATTGAGTAGCACTTAAAATATGCTGTACTGTGAATTCTGGTGAAGAAATCATCCCTGGCTACTAGGAGACTGTAGTATCACTCTACTAACCTCTGTTGATCATGTCCTCTATAAAGGCTGAATTTCATCTCACCTGACTTTGGATCAGAAAAACAACATAAAGCAAAATTTTTCTGCCTGTCTTATACAGACATCTTTGAATGGGCTATAACAGATGTCAGGAATAACAAAGCCCACTCTAAATAACACTCAATTTTAGTTCATCTGATGAAGTGAATGTGTCCAAAGTATAGAAGCCTACAGACGACAAGATTCCACTAATCCTGGGATCATTTTCTACTCAAACATTTCAAGAAAGCCATCAATCTGATCAGTTCCAGACAGTTTTAGTGCAAAAGAGAATCTTATACTGCAAGTACCTATATTCAGAGACTATAAAAGGAGTCTGCAACAGATGGGCTAAGATATAGATAGCCCATTGTCAGGGACTCTATTTTCAGAAGTCTCCCATCACAAAAGTGCAGTACATCCAGAATATTTCCAATTAAATCATTACATTTCCTGGAATGCAGTCACACATGGTTTAATCAAGATTAGAATAGCTAATAGAGAGCATCTCATAATATTGCCTAAAATATGACCTAAATAAGTAAAAAGATAAAAAATCAGAATCATAGAATGGGTTGGTTGAAAATACCTTCAAAGATCGTGTAGTCCAACACCGCTGCATCTCATCCATCAGTATCCCCAAGTCCTTTTCCTCGGGGCTGCTCTCAATCCATTCATCATTCAGTACATATTGATGTTGGGCATTGGCTTGACTTTATTAAGTTCATATTGGTCCACTCCTCAAGCCTGTCAAGCTCCCTCTGGATGGGATCCCTTCCTTCATGCATATCAAGTGGGTCACTGAATTTGTTGCAAATGTTTAATTATATGCAAGTGCCTATAAATGGCTTATTTTAAATCTATGGACTATATCACACTTGGATTTCCTGTAGAAGTCAGTTTTAAAAGGTATATCTCTTGTAGGTAGCATACTCTTCTGCTGATTTATTGCTATTCCTGTCTTACAAAAAAAATACTTCCATTTTCATCTTATGAAACAATGATGAGGGAGAACACAGTAAACTAAGCATACAATTGGATTTAAGGCTTTCCTCTACACCATGCTTCATTGTGCTGTCTTAGGCCTTGCTGAAACACTACCACAGCACTCCTTCACTTACTCTGACCTCTCAGACAACGGCAAAGATCAATATTAATTCCAATATTTTGTATTGTTCTGCCTAGATCAAACCTACATTGCAAAATATTTTTCAGCACAACCTAAAGTTTTCCTACCACTTTTCTTCCTTAAGTAAAAGCGACCATCCCACATAACACCTGGAGGCTTCAGCTCTGTATGTCAATCCGTATACAGTTTGAAGATAGATTACACAGCTGATAAAGATTAGTTATGCAAGGGGTTTTTTTGGCAAAAGCCTCATTGTGCAGGTCCTCCTTTATACATCTCCTCCCTTCCCTGATGTAAGTAATAAGACACAGATTTAGACCCAGACATCTAAAAATCCAGTTAGTAAGGCAGATAAACTTGTATACACTCAAGTATTTATAATTTTTACTCCACTTTTTTTTTTCAAGTAATTTTTCAGACCGAAGTTTCTGTGTTTGTTACTAAGATTTGTTGGAGCAATTCCTGTGGTTCCTGCAGCTGATCATCTCCATGATGCTCTCTACTTAACTGCAGGAAGAATTCATTGAACTTCTGGGCACTTCAGAGGTAAAATAAACAGGTATTAGAGAAGCATAAATTGATTTAGCCTGTCTTCTCTCCCTGAGGTGAATAAAGGACAGAGAGTGGCTGATGTCAACGTAGAACTGGAGGTCTATTTCATACTTATGTCTCTGTTGTTAGATTGGGAGAGCTGGGGCTTACCACTCAGACAAGATGAGTAATAAACTCCTCAGCCACAGCACTGACATGGAGACATGAAATTGTAACAGAGCCACAGACTGACCCAGGATTTCTGTCTCAGCATATTTGCATTTAAAAGATAAAGATTAACCTGCAAAATATTAAAAATACAGCCATGTACCAAACCTTTGAATTGATGCTTTAAACCACAGCCAAACTGGCATGGTAAACATCTGTGAATTATTTCACCCACTGAAACAAAATGCTCCGAGTCTTTGAAAAAATGTGGTCAGTGTATCTTACATACTCAACGTTAAACTGGTAATGCATCTAGAGTCTGGACAAAAATTCCCTAGGTCAGATTTGGGGATTTAGATTGTGTTTTATGGTTCAGCCTTAGTATGAGCATAGTCCACTTCCTTTTATCATTTGCAATTTCCCCCCAAATAATTTCTTGTTAGTGCAAGAACAACAGCAATTTATCCTCCTCATTCTGAGTTAGTCTGGAGGCTTTTATGACTTTTGATCTTTAGACCATCTCCCTTAAATATTTTATGAGATACTGTGACTCATTTCATAACTTGTACAATTAGGATTTGGAAAATGGATGTTCCTTGTACACTTCTGAGCTACTGGAATTTGTTCAGTTATTCCCATTCTCCTTATCCCTATTTCTGAAACTTCTCCTGCCTGTAAAACAAATTACTGTGGCATGAAGAGTCTCTTAATTTGTACAAGCAGACCTATACCAAGATCCTTCTTATATACCCTTCTAAAAAATTGTAATCTTTCAACAACAACAAAATAGAGACAAAACCCCCAATTACTGCAGTTTACCTATGTGCCATTTTGCATCCTGTTTCTGAAACAAGAGTTTACATAGTCAACATATGTGACCAATAACTCCTATTCAAAGTTAAGCTCTGGAAATGGTGACTGATGTGGAGCCGGGCATTCCTTTAGTCAAGGGAATTAGCAACTACAGACCAGCCAAAATAAACTCAGAAATTTCCTCTGGGTGTTAATCACTCTGAATATCGTTCTTTCCCACACACTGGGTAAAGATTCTTGACCTTCTGCTTTGGAGTAAAACCACCCCTATTAATTAAATAATTTGTCCATTACCAGCTGAAGACATACATAACCTTTTCACGCTACACAAGAAAGATCACACTAAGTAAACAAACGTCTATTGTAAATATGAGCAAATCCCCAAGCTTGCTTCATTCCTACAGAGGATATGCCATCCTAACACCGCTTAGTGTAGAACTGCACAGCCTAGCACATTAACATATGTATTTTAAATCTTCAGTGCATGTCTTTGCACAGAACTTTCAAATGAAACAGACCACAGCTGGAAAAACTGATCATCAGTCACTTTTCAGCTATAATGCCTGAACTTATGCCTGGCCTGAAGTACAGCATTGTACATCTGTCCATATCATATAACCTTTTAACTGTATCTTATCTTTCATAGTATCTCTTACTGAGATGACATCATCAAATTTCTTTATCACAAAAACTAGCTTTTTCCATGTAACTGCAGTCATGAAATTGTGTGGGAAAAGTTTCCATTTGGGGACTAAGACTTTTGCAAAATTAAAAAACAACATGGGTTTCTTTTGTTGTCTGTTAAAAGTCAGAATGTCACTTCTGCAGGGTGAGTCTTTGTTCACACCATAGAAGACCTACAAGCTCATCAGGAGTAAGGTCTTAAAAAAAAAAAGTCTTATAATTGGAATGAAGCTCTTTTTTAACAGAACCTCATGGCAAAAATTATACTCAGAATTTTTTACCTTGATACTGTACCATAAGTTCAGCTAAACATTTCAGAAATGAAGATGGCTAAACCTACTGGTATATTTGACCTTTTAAAGGGTTATGTGTACCTCTAGCCCTCATGTGCAAGGTTTCAGTTTCTGCTAGAAAACATTTATGTACACACAGTATGTAATGACCTCAAGACTGAAAAAGGTAGAAGCCTTGCAGCTCGATCAGAAAAATAAGCCTTATATTTTAGCTGCTTCTACCAACACTAGAATGCCTAACACCCCAGAATGCTGCAGTATCTTTTTAAAATTCATTTGAAAGAAAAGCCTACTAGGGAAATAGTTTTCCAGAGGATTTATAAAACAAAACTCCATTGGTCATCTCATACACCTTTACACTGCAATAACAAAACTCCATTGGTCATCTCATACACCTTTACACTGCAATGCACAATGGCCTATAGAGGAAAAAGTACCATTGGGAATGTTTTTTTTCAAGAAGAGATAGGCCAGACAGTTTCATGCAGAAAGAATTGGAACTCACAATGGCTGTTGTGTTTAGCCCCCTTTGTAAGCCTTCGGAGGTCTTCTTTATCCTCCTTACCTTTCTTCTTCCACCTTCCTTCCTTTTGCCTCCAAGTTCTTGAAGTTTATGAACTATTCTTCTTTCTTGCAGCTGTGCTTGCCAAGGCAAGTTCTGTCTTTGTGCCACTTAAAAGTCCTATTTTCATTCTCAAGGTTTTCAAACAAGGGTGATTCTCTGTTTCTGAGTAAATACTGCTTCCTCTGCTTTCCTAATGCAATTTGAAGAAGAGAGTCAGTTAATCTTTTCTTTCTCTGCAGGCTCCTCTTGGTCTCCTCTCTCACATAGTTGTTTTCCCTCTGGGCTTCTCTCTGTCCCTCTTTACTGTACTTTATTTTCTGAGTAACCTAGTCTAGTCTCAGGAATGCACCCTGATATTTTAAAATGTACTGCTCTCAAGAAAAATAGAGCTGCTTCCCCTGCTGTTATGCAGGAAGAGCACACAAACAGCCAGAGTTGTCCCTTTCTTTTTCTTTCTTTCCCTTCCTTTACATCAGAAAAGCAAACCTGTATAGTCACTCCATGGCACAGCACCAACCAATGGCAAACAAACATCTGCCACAAGATGTTCAGAAAGACTAAAATATATTTTCAGTCCCAGAATTGTCAAGAAAAATTTGCAATTCTAACTCAATGCTAGAAGGAAGGGAAGAGACGAAATAAGAGGGGACAAATGTGCTATCATTTTTCTTCTTCTTTGTCAAGCTCAAACTTCCAGCTGCAAGTTGACAGGACCAAGAGTCCTAGGTTAGCAAAGTCTACCTCCCTAATGGGGTTAAACGCACATTTGAAAAAGGAGAGGGACTGAGATGGCAGGCATTTCCCTTCTTTTTCAATACCCCTCTCTTCTCCTGAGTTTACCCCACATTTCTGTGAGGTATAGTGCTGTCCAGATAGCTGAGGAAGGAGCAGGTCAAAAAACAGGGACAGCAAAGTGAGGAGCACTAATAGAAAACCTAGAGCAGTGTGACATGGAGTGCAACAAGGCTTGATATAAAGAGCTAAAAAAAAATCATTGGACTAAGAAAATGTACTGGAATTAGCCTGAAAGCTCAAGGGAACATTAGGCAAAAAATCAGCACCACTGCTTATTAGTCTCTGTTGATGCATACCTACATCATCAGCTCAAGACAAACTGGGAAATAAAGCGCATTTCTCCACAAATCTGTTTGCTCCAGTAACAGTTTCCAGATTTTCCAGACTAAAACAACACAATCTGTCTTCCTAAAGCTAACTCTTCTACAGTATTTACATCTATAAAGTCACAGAAACAGACAATAGAAAAAGTCAAGGAAATATACAAATTAGACAAGATCCATGAACTAATACCCTAGGATTTCTGGTCCAGAAACAATTTGCTTGAGAAACAAGCCTTTTGCGGGCAATCATGCAATGAGATGAAGTTAAACAGGGAAAGGTTTGGGCATTGGTTTTGTGTTGTTATGTTGGTCAGGAAGCCCCTCCTGGAGGCTGTAAAGTAACTTTATCAACGTAGCCATAATGTGAGCTTTAACAAAGATAAATGGAATACTCTCCAGTTGGAAAGAAGTAATCCCATGCAGGAGCACAAGCTGGGGACTGATGGCCTAGAGGAGCAGCTCTGCTGCAAGGGACCTGGGGGTGGTGGCAGGCAGTGAACTGAATAGGAGCTAAAGGTGTGTCCTGACAGGAAAGGTGGTCAGCAGCCTGCTGGGCTGCACCAGCAAGAGTACAGTCAGTAACTCAAGAACTGTGACTCTTTCAGTCTACTTGGCATTTACAAGACCACACTTGGAAGCCTGTGACCAGTTGTGGTCCCCTCAGCTGAAGAAGCTGAGAAGGGTCCAGCAGAGGCCACTGGGATTATTAGGGGGTTGGCGCATTTGACACAGGAAAGAAGGTTGAAGGAAGCAGGTTTGCTCAGCCTGGAAAACAAAAGTTTCAAAGGGGATCTAACAACACTTCTTGAATATCTAAAATGTTAGATATAAAGGAAATAGAGCTACTCTTGACAAGGATGCCTGCTGACAGAACAAGAGGCAGTGGGCATGAGCTGCTTTGAGGCAAATGAGAAAACATATAAGAAAAAAAAAAATCTACCCCATTAGAGCAACTGGAGATTGGAAGAAGCTGCCCAGGGTAGGAGTGGATTTTCATGTGCTGGAAATGCTCAAGATTTTTTGAGCAAGTTGCTGTAGCGACCTGTGTTGAAGAGACAGTTGGACCAGATAATCTCCAGAGTACAATTAGAACTTTCTATGGATCTCTATCCATGCACAGTCTTGCCAGCTATGTGAATCATGTTGTCAGCCCACAATCACCTTCTCCCTCAAGCATGAGGCTTCTGCTACTCTGGGGATATGTGATATTTATTTCCAGTCATTGCTAATCTTTTATAAGCAGTTTACACTTTAGTTCTCTTTAAGGAGAGGAGGCATATGGGAGGCAATAGCAGACTTCTCCCCTGACAGTTTCTTTTGCAGGCAAGACATTCAAGGAGAGTTATATTGTGGGAGGATTTTTTTAACCTTCAGTAACAAGGCTTAATTAGGGATCAAGAGCAAATGTTATTGCACAGAAGAGGCACCACTGAACACTCATTCATATTGGGCTTTTGTTCCAATTAAGCTGGTTAACAAGGAATGTAAGAGCATTTGCATCTGAAGTATACTCAAAGACTTCAGATAGCTATTATAATTTTAAATTTTACTTGAGCTGAAAAATCTGAGAAAGCAGGACCTTTTGAAGATTAGATGTATTTGTGAAGAAATGGTGAGGAAGTTCTAGAGCTCTTACTTAGCTCATTAAAATGTTTCAACACCGTGAGGAACAAGCTCATGCTAAAACTCAAGAATAAATTTCTTAGTATTCAAGAAAATAGAAATTAAAATAAATATTATTACAAAAAAACTAATCAGGAAAAAAAGCCTGGTTTTTGTCTCACACTGTCACCTGATCTGTTCAGCATTTGCTGCAAAGGTGCACATTTACTCAGAGATGTACTTGAACAACTACAATAACCTCCCCAATAGCACTGACTCCAGCAGAAGCAAAACCAGGCTTCAGAGCTGCCCATTTTGGATCAAGAAAGGCTAATAAATAAAAGGTGCAACTTTTCAATAATCCTACACTGGTTAAACACAAGTTAGGAGCATAGCTGTGATAAGGGAAGTAAAGCTAAGGAAGAGATAGAGCTTTCCTTTGCTAGCACTTACCAAAATACTGTAAGAGCAATAGATTACTTTTCCATTAGTGCAAAGAACAGTAACATTTCATCCTCTGGTTTTTACCTGATGTACAACAATTTGAGTCCTGGCAAACACAGTCTTGCCTTACAAGTCCAGATGGCAGTAGAGGAAAAAAAACAATGTAAACATAAATATGAAGGAAAGCCTCTGTGTTTTTGTCAAAAACTAAAGAAACCACCTCAGTTTTCCTAAGAGAAATACTGATGACTTCACATGAGACTTACCTTTCAGGAAAGTATATGACATGATTCCTTTAAGCCACTCTATTTTACAAAAGTATCTAGGTAAATTTAAAAATGCTGTTTTGTAGCAATTAAAAACCTCTACCAGAAAGGTGCACATGCTTATATGAATTACCCCAGGCATTCTGTATTCATGAACTTTAATGTCCTTTACATGCAAAACAGACAAAATACTTCTCAGAATTTGTAGCTTAATTTTGCTGTAACTAAATTTACTCCTTTTTGTTGCACAGAGGACATATATAAACAGGAAGCCTGTTAAAGAACGTTTTTGTTTTGTATCAGTTTTTCCCAGATCTCTAGAATTAGCCTGAAGGATCCTCTTAGAGTGCAAGTAAATATATATAAAATATTAGGACAAAACTGCAAAGCAAAAAGGATGTTAAATTGCTCATCCAAGGAGATGACATAACAAATACTGACATAATTTCCAAGCAGCAAAGCAAAACTAGGTCAAATCACATTGACCTATCTAACATAATAAGCCCTTTTTTTCAGATTTTTACAATGTAGACTGTGTCTGCAGGCATTAATGTCCCCTGTTATCAATGTAGAGTGTTGTCATTCTGCTTTAATGTCTTATCACTATGTTGTGTTAATTAGACCAAAACAATACAGTGCACTTTTGAACTGCTTAACTCCCAGTTTGAAATCTCTGTCTAAACTGTAATTCTGAGATTTTCCAGTTAGGCATTAAGTCATTAACCCTTTATTTCAGTAGGTGCTACCAAGGCTGGTGGGATAGCATAAATTTTCATACAGGTCAAAACATAAGTTTCCTAAGTTCCTCGAAACAAAGGTCCACATAGCTGACATCTCTCAGCAAGCCAAATGCACACTAATTTCAATGGCATTTAACACAAGCCATAACCTAGGAATGTACAATCCCCTGAGTAGCACATGGACAAACCTAGTCTGTGCTTGGCCGTTATGTGTCCCTGCCCAAGAGCTTTGTCCACAGGCAGTGCCCTGAAAGGAACAGTCCTTTTTCTTGCTCTGGACAGCTCTCCCTTTCCCTACTCTCTTTGTTCCTCTGCACGTCAGATTTAGAGCACACGTATTTTCAGTGAGACTATTAACAGAGTTGCGTAGGTTTCTGCCTACAGCCTCTTGTGACACCCAGAAGAACAGAAACATGGGAAGTAAGAGAGATATGCACATATATCCCTTCCTGCAGAGCTCAGGTGGGACTGGAGACAGGCTGAGGACTTGAGGCCTCTCTACCCAGGGAGCTGAAGCTGGTTGCAAAGGAGGAAAAATGCCGGGATGGGAGACAGATACAGACCTCACTGGTCACAAGAAGTTGTCAATAGAGTTTACATATTTCTGTAAAATACATAGATTTTGCAATAAGGACATAATCTTAGGGAGAGAAAACCCAATACAATCCAATTATAAAACCAAAACATTCTCCAACACTTTTGAAGCTTGCTTTGTGATGAAGAGCTCCTTGAAACAAGGATACTGGCTGTTCTTATGATGGAGTGGCTGGATGTGGCAATAGCACTTCTAAATATATATATATATATAGGTAGGAAAATGAATAGTGGTTCTCTTTTGTTTTCTTCTTTTTTTTAACATCCCAAATTACCTCTCAGGAATCAAAATCCCCAAATTAATGCACAAAACAAATTAAAAAGGAAAAAAAAAAAAAAACGAACAAAACCCCAAAATCCCAAATCAAAACAAAATAACAAACAAGAGGGATCATGTTTCCATATGGGACAACCACTGAAAAGAATAACAGAATTTTTTTGAGAACAATTTTACAAAAAAATACTGATTCCTCAGTATTTTTGGGAAGAAAGCATCAGTCTCAAAATAAAGCTTATAATAGTAATAAAATAAATAATCAAAGAAAAATACCACGAACAGAAAGGAAGACCCCAGAGATGGTCAGAGGGTCTCATCTAAGCAAGTTCTTTCTTCACCTGAGTCTACAAAGTGGATCAGCTTGCCAGTATCACATATGAGTCCTCCCTATGGTTCTGGTAATGGGAGGTGTCTCTCTGAGCTCCTGCTGCAGCTGTTCAGTAATTAAATACCTCGGGCACCCAAAGAGCCAAGTTAATGCAATTAGTCTTGGGCACCTGCTCGGGATGCAGGGGTGCCAAAGGGAGGCCCACAGGTGCACAGGCAGCACAAGGTGGTCTGGGTGAGGCATGATGGGAAGATGTTGTTGCCAACAAAGGCATGAGAAATATGTTGACCTCCTTGTTCCAAAATGCAGAGTGACTGTCATAGTGTGTTTCTGGGGCCATGAAATATTCCTCCATAAACATTTTCATTACAGTCTATCACACTACAGTGAAAAATCCTATCAGCCCCATGGATCTCCTCATTTACTATCCTACTAAGCCAGGGATAAAAGCCAGGAGTTTCTTTTATTTGTTTTACTATCTTAAAATTGCACCCAGCTATCTCAACACTTATGCTATCAACAAAGTTTTATCATACTTTAGGGCCAAACAAACATTGCCTCTTTGCCAGCTTTTTTGTCCTCCCACATCCCCCTTGGAAGATAAAATAATAATGATGGAAAACCATGACACGACAGTAAAGAATTTTAAAGAATTAAGAACAATTTTTACTGTTTAGAAAAGAGATCAAAATCAACTTCCTACCCTTTAGCGTCTTTCCCAGCTTTCAGACAGGGTGGATTCTGCACATCAAGACAGGGATCTCAGGGATACACAGTAATTCCTTACAGCTTGCTAAAGCATTACAAGCTCTAGCTGCACAACTGTAATAAAACTTTGAACCAAGAACAGGCTAAAGAATGAAGTACCCTAAGAAGTCTGAAATATTAGTTCAAACAAACTCCAGCACACATTCAAAAGGGTATTCACACGGCTGCATGTGAATATTAGTCTGCTCCTTTCTCTCAGCTCTGTCTTCACCCGCAGCCAAATCAAACTGTTTATCCAAATCCTGAAGCATTTATTGAGCTTCAGAATATTCCCTGAGCATTTATCACTGCTAGTTCCTTGTTCTCAGCATTTCCTTTTCCTTGACCCCAGGCGCCAGCAGACAGACCCCTTACCTCTGGTGCTACTCTGTGGAGGGACTCTGAGATCTGACAACTTTTTGCAGAGCTCAGAAACTGTTGAAGCCCTCTGTGGCACTGCCTGCTTCCCTGTCCCTCTCCAGTGGGGAAGCCCAGGGACCAGGCAGCAATGGGAAGCCAGCAACCAGCACAGCAGAGGGCTGGGCAGGCAGGAGGGAGGGAGCCAGAGACAGATCTCATCAAAGGTAGGAGGCCTAGTGGGGATCAGAGAGACAGAGATACACATCTAAATAATTCAGGCACTAATAAAAGCTTTAGGTTGGTTTCTGTTCAAGATGTGAGACAAAGCTGAATTCAGATGTATTTCAGGCACCCATCAATGCAGAATGTGGCATTACTTAATAATCCAACACTGACAAACCAATATTATTTTAAAAGTATTCTACATAAAGTTAATGAGGAAAGTGGCTATGCCTGGCTTTGTAATTTTATAGCTTTAGGTTGAAATTTTATCACGGGAAGATTTTGAGAGCTTCAAGTCTGACCTCTACAGGAAAGCTGCTGAAATAGGTACAGTATCTTGGCATTGCAAATTGTACACTGAACTTTCAGAAATCAGAAAAAGGTGACAGATCAGATGCACTAAATAACGTCATTATCGTCATTTCCTCCTGAAGCCGTTTTAAAAACACAACTATTTGTAGCATCATCTGTGGCAATTTGGTTCCTACAAATGATTTTTTGCAAACTGCATAGACAGGGCAGTAACACAAGAAATACCACTAACATTTTTACATTCAAAAGTGTAAATGCGTTTAGCTTCTGCTTTTTATTATCCCTCCCCCTTCCTTCCCAATCTTCCCTATGATCTACTCTTGCAGAGCTACGGAAATAAGCGTTACTTTGAAACTGATAACATCCATTTGTGTTTTGTAAAACTGATGTTTTTAAATGCCCTGATTGGTGCCACCTTTTTCTAATCAGAACCAACCACTCTAACAAACTACCCTTTGTCCAGGGATCCCATCCCCTCTGTTCCCACCAACCTACAGCACATGTTGCTATAGCTACCCTGCATGTCTATTTACCACACAAGTGATCAAAGGAAGCAGACAACACACATACACACAGGCACAAAAAATCCTCCCCAGGCTTCCTACCGAGCAATGTCCAGCCACTAATTAACTGATACACTCCCAGTCTGCAGACGCTGTACACTTGTTTTCTTTATTTTGCAAGGTACACACACAAAAAACAGCAGCATTCTCCAAGATGCTCTTTCTTCCCTTACAGACAAAACAAACAACAAAACATACCAGGAAGAACTTCAAAAACGAATTTTCTAACATAAGGCTAAGGATTACAGCACTTCAGGATAAGAATACAGCTTTTGTACAGAGGAACACATGAAGAATTTTAAAAGGTATGCAAAAGAAAATAGGAAATAAGAAACACATGCTAAAAACATAAACAGCTGAAAGGAAAGGGGGTGATTTTGAATTTTGCATATGTTTTGCACTGAAATTGTAGGCAGCCTTTATTCACTTGGTGAATTATATGCACACTAAAAGCCATATGACTTCAGTCAAGATAAGTCATTGTAATGGCTTTATGTGCCTTTGAAACACAGTTTTTCATTTTTAGGTGGCCTGTCAGTTAACAGTTGTTTAGTTGAACCTCTTCATGTGACAAAGGGCTCAAGACTTCCTCGATCAAAGTCAATAGTACTTCAATAGGAAGAGACCAAAATAAAGAGTTGCATTTGTTGTCAATGACACTCCATACTTCATGGATATGCTGTGGTTGAAAGTGAGTGAAAATGCAGTATTAAAATTCATCAAACATTTGATTTTCTGTGAAGTAGACTAAGGAAACTTAAAACAGAGCCCACAGTGCCCTCTCCAGTTCTGCAGCAAACTCAGGGAATCCAGCCATGTAACTGTGTCCAGCAACACAAAAACTACACTCTACCACATGAAGGCTGAGCATCTTCTCAGAAGTTTCCGCTGCTTACAAGTTTCCTTACTTAACATTTATTTTTTTATAAGTAACAAACTGAACTGAGTACTCTGCAAAACAAAAGAAGGTGTTACCTATTGTTTTCCAACCATGTTAGATACCTATAAAAATTGTACTTCTGCTTCCTAATGTTAGTGTTACAGCATGCTAGCCTGCCCAAATGGGTGTATTTCCTGTGGATACTTAAACTTTCATAGGTACATGGTGATCAGTGTACTTTCCCACATAGGATAGAAATTGTCTTAGTTTGGTTACTGGAGCTTATTTTAAGATCCTTCTAGGAGACAGCAAGAAGACACTTTCTGCTGAGGTGTTCAATTATCACCTAAAAATGACTGCTTCTTTATACTCAACCCAACATTTACGCCAGCCCCTCTGACCTGCTAGAAACTATTGGACTGGCACAGCAGTAAGATAGGGTGAATCTTATCAACTCAACAGGCTGCCTATTAAATTTCTAGAGTAATTACTTTCATTGGGGAAATTAGTGCATTTGTCTTGCTATGTACTATTGTTTGCTACCTGTGGGTTGCCTTTGGGTCAGATCATCATCAGCATCGTGCATGGTTTCATTCCAACACCTGCAATACACTGCCTGCTTGATGGTTAACTCTGCAACACCAAATTAAGCTATAGCCCCAGGAAGAGCCTTTCAAAGTGGGGACACTCGCTTCCAGAGCCTCAGAGTCCTTGCCTTATAACCAGCTGGTACAGGGATAAGGAGGGGAGCACCAGGGAAGGGCAGGGAAAGCAGCAGGACAGGTAGGGTAAGAGGTTTGTAAGGTGGAAGAGTAGGTAAAAAAGAGCTTTCTGTTGCTTTGAATAGGAGGGCCACAAAAGGGCGGTGGAAAAGTCATCCTCTGCATATTCCTCTTTCCCTGTAACAATTTCCGATTAGAAGCAGGAGTGAAGGCTCCTGCTGCACATCACCTGCCTGTTTCTAAGTGTCTGCTGTAATGGATTTCCTAAACGGTTTATACGGTTAGTTTATAGCCCATCACAACCTTCAGTTCCCACTGAAACAAGAGTTCTGCCGCTGGGGGCTGATGCACACAGTAGCTCAGCACCCCCTTGGCATGCAGCTCCCTGGATTCTGCCCCTCGGGCACGAGCAGCGCCCACAGACTTCCCCTGCCGAACTGAAAATATTTGTGCACAGCAAACCAACCGAACCCAGAGAAATCCTCCCAAATTGTTCCCTTGGCACTGGCGAGAGAAACCGCCCTCACAGGCAGGTGTTCAAACAACCCCTGGCCGCGCCCCAGCCGGGTGCTCCCCGTCCCAGCTCACTCCCCCCGGAGCAGGAGCCGGGGCCCCGTCCCTGCGCCGGAGCGGGAGGGCAGGCAAGCACCTACCGGGATGGGACGGCCCCGGCAAGAACGAGCCCGCCCGTGCCTGCACCTCTCTTTAGGATGGAATGTCTTCCCCCTCCCTCCCCCTCCTCCTTCGGAGGGGAAGGGAGGGTGCGTGTGTGCCTTAGCATTTCTACCCTCTCTATTCCGACTTACTTGGTTTGCTCTTTTAACCCACCATCTATGAATCTTCATTATCCATGAAGCCTTACTCTTTAGGTAAAAATGTTTCAGGAGAATAAAGTGCACGTTTCACAGAGCACTTTACACTTTATTATTGCCCTCCTGTAACATTTCTGCTTCTTTCGCATTCCTCATTGGCAACCCCCTGTGCCAAAGTACCCTCTTGTGGTGATAATGATTTCTGATGACTACGTGCATCCAGCTGACCAACCTGAGTATATAAAATGCCCTTCATTGTGCTTTGCAAGGACAAGAATTCCCCTCTCTCTTTAAAGAGCTATAAAAGGTGATGGTTTTGCTAGTGGGACCAAGAAATAACTTTCCTCTCCCCATCACCTATGTTCTGTCTTTCTTCACCCTTCCTCACCTCCTGTACCTTAGAGAAAACTGGTGTAAGGAAACTGGGATTTCCCACCATAGTTTCAGAAAGCGAGTGGAAAACAAATGCTCCATTTGCACTACAGGTGCAAAATCCTCATACATGCATTCCCTGGACATGTGCTATAAAAGTCCCACTGAGAACTGAATGAATAATACCCACACAGAACAGAAACTAGAAATTTTCTCATTTCCTCATATTTAGCCATTGTCTACCTAGAAAGTACCATATTAACAGCAAGTTTCGGAAGTTGACTGGGAAGGGTTTTTAAACTGGGACAGATCCTTGATTCAGTCTTAAAGCGAGTTTTTCATGCTCCCACAAGGCTCTTCTAAGCATACATTGTTGCTGTAAAACTATGAACAACGAGAATCAAAAACATTTTGTCACTGTGCCTTTTAACTGCGAGAACGAGAATAAAAGCTCCTTTTGTCTCTTCAGGTGAATAGAAGTCTTTAAAAAAAATCTCATTTGCATAATCTTAGAAAAAGAATCCCTAGAAAACCCATCTTAAAGTACTTTTGTGAAGCTGTAAGACAGCTTGAAACTGCTACATTTTAAAACAATCAGAAGATTAAAGCACTGGCAGGCAGGGAACTCATGCAGAGCTGTTTAATAAATTATCCCTGGGCTGAATTATTGGCATATTTAGGCTTATAACACAGCAAGTTCTTTCCTTTCGCATGTCACAAACAGGGCTGTGAGACAGCCTACACAATGCACTTAAACCATGGCAAACTGGAATTGATTTACATACCTTGCAAACCGCTTCCATGCTCCCTACAAACCCAAAACGCACCATGACCTGCATGGCATCCCTGCCTACTGGGAAGATTAAGAAAAAAAAAATCGGTTCTTTTTTTTTTTTTTTTTCCCCGCCTTATCCCGGAAACTTTGTTTAGACAATGCTAAGAAAAAAAAAAAAAAGAGTTAAAAAAAGCAGCCAAGCCCCGCAGAGGTTGGAACCGGTAGTACCCGGGGCCGGCGGGCAGAGGCTCCTTACCTGCCTCATGGTGAGATTCCCATCATCCATCCAGCCGGCAAGGGGCTGCTCACACTGCGCTGCTGTCGGCAGGGCAGAAATCCATCAAGTTTCCCACCGTAAGCAAGTTTCCCTCCCTCCTCTTCCCTGTCTGTTATTTTTTCCCCCCCTATTTATTCTTTGCTGGGGGGAGTCTTAAGACAATGTCAAGTTTCCCAACCTTCTCTCCCCAGCCTATGAAAAGTCGGGAGTGGGTAGTCAACTGTCCGCCTAGCTCTGATTTCAAACCGCAGCCCAGGGATGGAGTAGTTGGCTGAGCTGGGCCATGGAATAGCCTCGCCAATCAGGAGGAAGGGGAGGGAGGCAGAGCACATAAAGGCTGCTGCCTACACGAGGATTAGGAAAGCTTTCAGGGATTTAAAAGACTGAAAGCAGCTGGAAACAGTGTCTAGGGCTACAAAGAGGGAAGTCAATTTGCGGTGTAAGAGATTATTCCCATTCTCATGTAACTGCTCTGGGTCTGCTCGAAGCTGAACGGAGTCCCAGGACTTCAGCAAGGCTATGGAAATGTCCAGTTGAAACTGCAGCGTTAGAGCGATGTAGGAACGCTCGACAGGCGCCCGGTAAAGTGGCAACATCCCGGCGAGCTGGAGCCACATGCGCTGCCGAAGCACCAATATCCTCATGTCAGATTAAAAAGTAAATTGCTTAATGACACGAGCAGGAAGTAAAATACAGTCTGTCATTTACACTAAGGCCAAGTGCCTGTCTGCAGGAAGGCACAGAGGGGTGTGTGGGAATCCAGAGGCTTTGAAAATGTTTTGTTCCAAAGCTTTATTTGTTTTGGTGGCAAATGTTTAATCATCCCTAGCCTCAGTGCAGTCTGCTTTCCCTTCTTTAGGAAGGGTGATTTCCTCGTTTCTGAAGCTTAGTTCCTAGTGCAAGATAACACTGGATCCCAAATGTAACTTTTTTTTTTTTTCTTTTAACAAGATTAGCTACTATCTGCTGCCCCTCAGTGGCTTTCATTAAAATAAACAAACAAAAGGCAAAATCAAAAATCAAAAATCTGAAGTGCCATTGCTGTTTGAGTTACACCTTTCATAGAATCACGGAATGGTGGATGTGACCTCAAAGATCAAGTTCCAAATTCTTGACTTAAAAAAAAAAAATAAATAAAAAAAAAAAAGGAAAAAAAAAGAAGAGAAATACAGACCTGCAAATTCATAGCACCAAATCTTGTCCAGAGTGAAGAAGGCCTTTAACTTAATATCAGTTCAGAAGCCTATTAGTTTCTCTGTTCCGCTCTTAATGGAAATCTGTCTTTTGATCTCAGAGCACAATCAGGCAGATCTGATGCCTGAAGAAAAGTCCCAATTTGCTTCTGCAAGGGCTTTATCTACCAATGTGAAAATTAGTCACTGTTCAGAAAAACTCTTTATCAGTACATGAAATCTTATTGAATTGAGCTACAGAAAAAAAAAAAGTTACAATTATGTGCTGCCAGAATTTTAATTAAAGGTTTCCAATAATATACTTCTGTTTAACTTATGATAAGCTCCATCACTGGGTATGTCACAGGGAAAGGAAGAAAAGATCTGCTAAATGTATTATTTGTTTTCCCATTTAAAGACAATAATATTTTTTTCTCACAAGTGCAGCAAAGAAAGGAGCTTACATAATATTGGTACTGTCTAGCTGAGAAGCAAGGCATATATGGAGGGAAAACTTGATTTCAACCACTACTGCACTTTATCCAGGTTCAGCTGTGCTCTTGCCTGGCCCATGTCCTCAGGTGAAAGAATCCAGTTATATGCTTTAACATACAACACCAGCCATCTCCAGGGATCAACGTAGCACACTGCATAAGGGTAAGACTAACCTTCCTCTCTACCCAATGTGGAGACAACTTAGTGATGCTTCAGTGATGGTCTAGTCCTGCACACTTGCACAACAGCTTGAAGCAGCTGCAATGCACAGAGCGAGGTGCATTAAGAGCACTTAACGGGAATGTTTGTCCTCTGTTCCCCAAGCATAGCTCAGTGGACACGTGTCCCTTGAAATGAGTCTGGTATGTGAAGACGTTTTACTGCGGTTAAATCTGGGAGAATCCTCCCCAGGATGCGTTGAAAGGAAACATATAAATGCTTTTCCAAAGTAGTTACAGCCTTAGGGATAAATTTCCCTGGTGAAGGGGATGTAGTAAAAAGTGTAAAACTTACAAAATTAATATGGATTTTAAAGGATTCCCCCCAAAGCCTTTGTATTTGATTTCAGAGCTTTAAGAAGGGGATTCTGGGGACAGTTTTAGAGTTTCACATGGAAACAAAGGCAAAAGATTCTATAAGAACTCAAACATTATAAAACAGTTGCATAACTTTTCTGGAAATGCAGACATCTTTTCATGAACAACATGCACTCCTTATAGGATGGGATGAGTACTGCATTTTTCTGAAAATTCAGCAGAATGTGGCAACAAAATGAGTTAGTTCTATAGGATGAAAACTTACTTCTAGTATTAGCAAAAAAATAAATTAATTCTAAAAAATTGTCAATGACATGTTCAGGGTGAGGTGCAGACTAATTTTTTTTTAACCTAGTGTCACAGACAGCTCCTATTCTTTTTATGCCATGAGCTTTTCTCTTTTAAAGAATGCAATCAGCAGCAGTACCATTACATGCAGTGCACTCAGAAAACTAGGTTCTGCACTTCACTTCATAGAGTCTTCTGAGTGTCATGAGAGGAAAAAGAGGATCTGTACTTGAAGTGGTTTTGAAGGTATTCAGCATCCAAAGTCACTCGTACAGCTAGATGTGAGGAAAAGGTATTGTCATTTGGGATGCAAGAAAAGACAGGTGGTGGTTTTCACACCTTCCTCTGAATATCCAGTTTCCCATCTATAACTCAAGTGTATGTGGGTGCATGAGAAAAACAGATGGTCTTTGGGGAAGTAGATTCTGTCCCTCATTGAGGAAAGTTCTACAGTCTGTCCAGTGGAAACCACTGTAGGCAGGGGCAGCTAGAGGAGATGGTGCCAGGTGTAAGTTCAGGCATCGCTGGGAGGAAAGACCTATATATAATCCAGACCAAAGTCGTGGTTGGGAGCCTGACAGTTTTACAGGATCCTTATTGAATTAATTCAAGTTAAAGGACAAGTGGCCATAAGTACACCACACCATTGGCAATTTTATGTTCTCTGAACACTGGTTATCAGTAGTAATGGTCACATTCCCCTTATCAAACCCTGGAGTTATGAGTGACACTAGCAGACACAGAAATACTAAAGTAGCTCTGACCTTGTTGCTGACTGTGGGTCTACCACGGTCCTTATCACACACCAAGCACCTCCCGGGCAAAAAAGGGCAGACACACAAACCCTCCATCCAGCCTCATGTTGCCCCATTCACTAAAGCAGAATCAAGGCAGGATAACTTCATTTGGCCTTCCATTATCAGCAACATTCATCAGCAAGAACTTCCCTGTGGTTTAAGCTGTTCTGCTCCTGACCTGGCAAAAGTAATTCGCAGGTACTTGTGAGAACTCTCCGTGTTGAGTGCTAATTCAAAATCCTGCCTCCTATTGCTACTTAAGACAAAGATGTAATACTAGCATGTGTCCTGAGCCAGCCCCTGTAGCCAAAATACGGCGGGAATTCCTAAAAATGTGCAGCAAAATCCACCACCATGTAATACCAGTTACAAATTGTACATTATGTGCAAATATCACATATTTTCACAAAGACATAGTAAACTCAGTGTTGTGTATTCTTTGTCACCACATCAACTCTTTCTGGAAAAATTCAGCTAAATTTAGTGGGATGAGGCTTAGTCCAGTGCTCATCAATGCAGTGGACAAGTTTGAAGGTTTTAAGTTTTGACAAGGCAAGGACAACAATTTTGATACCAAAAAAAAAGCACTGTTTCAGAATATGAAACTTTTGCTTGTTCTGATTTGTTAACTAAACCTTCCTTAACTACCTTCATTGTCTCTAATAAATTACCAAACACAGGAAGTGTTTTTAACTGGTGGGCCAAATGCAAAACAACCTAATGTGGAATTACTTAGTCGCTGGAGGGTTTTTTGTGTAATACAAAGTTTATGTAGTCAATACCAAAGTAAGTCTGCACCAGCTGCAGGGGGAGCACAGAACAGGAAGTGAGGAAAAGGATTTTCTCTCATTTAGCTGAATTCCAGCTGCTGGGGAAATCCTCCTGGGTCCAGAGAATTTAATATGCACTGAAGACAGAAGAACCTCTCTGTCTCTTTACAGAGCTGTGCCAGAGACAGACCAGACCCTAGGAACTGATTATATGGTAGTATTATATGGTGTAAGAGTTGCAGCAGGGAAAAATAATGACCTGGCACATAGGCTAGAAGAAACAACCCTAGCTTGAAAATCAGCATTTCAGGTATGAAGTCAATCACAAATAGATTGTCTTTAATTTGCAATACAGATGACTGATAAAGAACATACTTCACAAAATAAGACAAGCAGCTAGACTGTTGTGCTTTTAGAGGAAAAGGTAATATTCACACCCAAATTATTAATTTCTAATGGTTTTTATAGTCCCTCCCTTGTCAGTTTTAAATTGGCTAGAAGAGTAGGATGTTCAGAATACAAAATACTACATAATAACCCCATATAACACTAGAATACTTAAGGCAACACTGGAATGTAAAAGTAACCTCCAGAAGAACTGGCACAAAATATGAGATTGCAAGATGAAGACAAATTTCTGAGAAGACAGTATAAAAAAAAATTAAAAAAAAATCTGAAATACCCTGAATATGAAAAACTGTTCTCAAGACGTGAAAGTATCACACAATTATTTCAAAACGTATACTTAGTATTTGTGAATTTAAGAATGTACAGAGCTGGATCCCATTAAGCAGTACTTAACTGCTTTTGTCAACATTGCTGCAGTGAATGCAATGAAGGTAAACTAGCTAGTCTGGCAGAATGTCTGAGTCATGGCATGTAAACGCATTTTCTAACAGAAGTTTAAAAATAAGACCAGCCTCGTCAGATATTCTGACGTTTACACATAGACACTGAAAGCCATGGTGCGCAAAGATGTCCTTTAGCCAGACCACTGGGAAATTCATCACCTTTCAAGAAAGATTACTCAGCCTTTTGGCAGGGTATCAGTAAAACAGGCAGAGATGAGAAAAATCAGGGTACCCTTCTGTCCTCTTTGCAGAGCAATCCTTAGGTGAGCATTTACCCTTGCTTGGTTATTTACAGAATCACTCAAATTGCTCTGATCTCACTTGAGGCTGCACCAGCCAGAAGTAAGACAGAAGGGCAGATGACTTTATGAGAGCTCCTTTCTCCATCACTTATGCAACCTATGTCATCCACAGCTCAAACAGAGAGAAAGGTGGTTTAAAAAATGATCCATCTGCACTTGGCTTAATGACTACACTGACTAGAGTTTTTGATTAAGGCTTTTTCATCAAAAGAATAATAACTGCTGGACTTCATTTTACTGCATCTGCTATGAGGCAGATACTTGATCTGATACGCTGAACAAGTTGATGCACATTCATGTGTAATACATTAGGGATCAGAAGACTTATAGTCTAGTCCAAAATTATATGGAAGTACAGTAAGCTAAAAAGATGAACTAAGAAGGACGCTATAAGGGTTCAGAGTTTCCAAAACATTTGTTCTCTAGTATATATAGATGTTGAATTAAATGGAAATCATAATTAGTGTACTGCTGTTTTTCCATTTTATTTCCTATGGTTTTAAAATTAGTTGATATTTCATTGATAAATATACCTCATTACTCTTAAAAGTAGTAGACAATTATTAGATTACATAATTTTTTTCCTCATAGTCCAGTCCTAAGAAGCCTCCAGAAAAAAAAAAAAAAAAGATAAAGAAACAAGGCAAGAATTGCCTTATGTATCTATAACCACTATTAGCATAGGGAAAAAAGAGAGTAACTTTAATCCATTGCATTTTGTACCAACTGCATATTTAGTGACCAGTTGCAAAAATCAGTCATGCAGTGACTCATGTTAAGCAAATAAAGATTTGGGCAAATAGCAGAAGTTATGTGATACATGCCTTTTACAGTCAAACATCAAACAGTAGCTGTCAAAATCAATACTGTTCTGATCACAGAGATTTGATGAAGAGCGAGAATTTCACTGAAACAAGTTAAAACCTAAACTGATAAATTGTCACCTGAAGCAAGCAGGCATCTACTCAAATTCCCACTATCTGCATGTTAGTTGAGACCATCAAACCATCAAATGCTTCCTTTCGAAATAAAAGTCCCTAGCCACAGGTTTAGCACAAAATGTGTAACTCTCATAATTAAGGCACTCTGTTCTAAAACAGCTTTTCTTCAACCTGCATACAGCAGGTTAGACAGATCATATGCCGTGCAGAATTCTATGCCAGAAGTATAAAACTATAAACAATGTTGAGACTATGCCACGTCCAGGAAGAACTACAGAGAGACTGACTCTGTGTTGCAAAACTTTCCAAAACAGAAGAAATTGTGGTGTTTTAACAAATTGTCAAACCTCCAAGCTGAGACAAGGCATTAACATGAAAAACTGGAATACTTTGCATAATTTTTAATTCCTCACATTTCTTGTTCCCAGAAGACATTTGACATTTCAAAGTTCTGCTGTATTTCCCTGGAATGACACTAAACAGTTTTGGTCATCCTGAGATAAAAAAGGTAGCTCAGGCATCTATCTACAAATCCCATGAAGCCAGCTGTCACTGGTGGGACAACCAACCAGTACTTCATTGACTTCAAATCAGATATTTCTGCTCAGATCAACAGAGCCAAAGTTGTCTAAAAGTTCAAGTCAGACTAATTTTTTTTTTTCATTTTTCTAATGATAAAAATTTGCCAACAGTCTGCACTATCTCATGAAACCTTATTTAATGAGAAAATAATTTTTTGCAGTTGAACCTCCCAAGAACATTCCTGTAAGGAACCCTCATTTCTCTCTTCCACTGGCTACCAATGCCAGACCCCTGCCCCATGGAAAAAGGGCTTCTGTGAAACAGCCAACCTCTTAGGACAGGAGAGCAGAAATTACCTGTTTGTCAGCTATGCAGCAGCAGGGTCACATGCAAAGCTTGTGAAATGGCTTGACTCCAGGATCTTAAACACTAGTAACACAAACTGCAACCTGTAAAATACTTGTGTCTGTTGGGCAAGGCATTCCATCTCCTCCATTGGTATTCTCAAACTGCATATTCAAGCTGCCTTTATACTGCTGAAGATAATAATGGAGATAATAAATCTATAAATGCTAAGACATCTTTAAACTTTATTGTAATTAGGGCAGCACAGGCTCTTTTTTCCTATGCAGGAATGAAGGACACAGTCTGTAGATGTGAGTACAAGCTTCTGGATAAATCTAAGTATTTAGAGTGCAGTATTAGTTTTAAGGCAGCATTAATCAGAAAACACAAGAAGTAGATTACTGAAATTATTTCTAGAAAATGTGTGTGTGTGTGTAGATGTCAGTGAATGTGTAGAGATGTATGTTCACATTCTTCAATTAAAAATAAACATATATGCTTGGATTTTTCAGTGAAAAAGAAGTAAGTCTTAAGCTCTTCTTCACTACAACTGAGTGAAGTACTTCCTTACTCAGGATACCAATGGATTACAGCATTGGCGGTGAGATGAGGTCTGTGGAGGGTGGACTGGGGAAGGACAATAAAAACTTAAACCGAAACCTGAAATCCTTAGACTCTGCCCAGGAAAACTGCTTTATGCAACTGAGAATTTGCAAACATATGTGACTCATGATTTGACTCATAAACTTCTGAAGTTCACTGGGGTTATTGTCAAGGTCAGATTACCTATGAAATACCAAATTACTATACCTTCCCATGGCTTCAGTGAAGCCCTTTGTACTGACCGTGTAATATATTTATGTGGGAAGGTTAACACCAAGAACATCACATTCTTCTAATTTCAAATTAGAAAAACAGGCAAAGAATTTAGAAGAAAATCAAAAGAACCTTATTATGAGAGGATTTTAAATTAAGTAATTCAAGTATGTGGGTAGATATCATGAAGCATTAGTCACAGCAGTTAAATAGGAGACTTTCAGAGAGTCTTCGCTTATCACATTTATACTTTTTCTCACCAAAAGTATTGTTCAAAATTATTTATGCATACATCAGCTAAGGAGGGGTTTGAAATGGTGTGTTTATAAATAGGCTCATTGGGACAGCCCTGGGAGGACTGGTCTGGTTGGTTCTCACCTTTCTATCTGTGCCAAGTAGTCATTTTTTAACCTTTAAACTCTTTTCAGATGGTACTTTTCCAAGACACTGTACCTTGTTCCTTTTAATTACAGACATATATAGTGTAGGTTCACCAGTCTCCAAAAGAATTTTTACTTTCTAAAGCTCACATTTCCAGATGTGTCGCTTATTCATTTCTCTTTTTTTTTTTTTTTTTTTTTAATGGCACTGGCAATAAAAGATTGCAGATAATGTACCTCTCCAGGTTCCAAGCAAACCAGTTTTATAGTCCAATCCTTTGATTCTTATTTTATAAGCTGCCCTTATAAAAATACTAAACTAAAGAAAACAGACTGGTCCATGAACACTATATTCTCATACCTGGTGTTAAAATTTTTCATAAAGATATTCAAAAAACTTGATGAAGTAACCCAGAAAATCTGATTCAGGTAAAACTTGTGGAAAGTGAAGCCCAGCACAGAAATAAAACGCTCACCAGTAGGTTTTTTTTGCATATCTTACTTACACAGTTTATTATTAGTCTGTGTTTATCACTTCAATGCTGAAATTTACAGATACTGCCCACAGTGTCTTATTTCATGAGTACAAGTGTTTATTTACAGGGAGACTCAACTATTCTAACCCCTGCCTGCAACACATTCTCCAACGTTATTTTACACCAAAAACGGGGGGAAAAGTACAGAAGTAGCTGCTAATGCACATCAACCCAACGATGAAAGTCAATGCACGCCTTCTAAACTATTTCATGCAGATTTTGATCCTTAGGGCCACACTGTCACATATGCTCATACTTTCTCTCCTTCTTATTCCGACATCTTCCTTAGCTTTACTCTGCTTGTAATTCATTGTGAAACTGCAATGATATGTAAAAAGTCCTAATACTCATTTCATAAAGGCCTTTTCCACATCTCTTGGGCATCAAGAAAGTCCTCTATGTCAGTGGGAATGGGGAGTGATGTCCTGATAATCCTGCCAGCAACTCCAGGTTTTGGTGCTCTCAGTTTCCCATCTGTCACCTGAAATTAACAACTAATAATTTGGTACTGTGTGGTGCCGCAGATTGAAATGAGACAGGAAGATGCCTCAGCACATACAGAGGAACTAGGCTGAGTTGTGCAGTCATGTTGCTCAATTACCAAATCACTTGGCAACAGCTGATTTTCTTTTCCTCCTTCTGCATGCATACTCAGGAGTGGAAGCGTATATACACCGTGCACTGCACTTCACACTGAAGTGAGAGAGAAAAAAGAATCATACTAAGGACTCAAAAATTAAACACTCTTGTGATTTAAACACAGCTTCCACAATTCTTTTATCAAAGGAACACAGAATTCACTGGGATCTTCAGATAACTAATAAATACCTGCCTTTCTTCTTTTTAGTAGTTGAGTGGAAAAACCAAGTCCACCACAAAAAAGGACAAAGCACAGAGTGCTTTGGAAAAGGAGGGGAGCTCTTCAGGCCATCCCAGCATCCTTAGACCTAAAGGCTGTGCAGTGCAGAAATAACTCCACAGAAAAAATCACCTGCCATACCTGCATTTTAGACTTTAGAAGTGTAAAGCTCTAACCACTTGCAGCTTTGAACTTGAAAAGGAAAGGAGAGCACCTGAAATGCAAAGTCTAAAATGAGAGAAGCTGTCACCACAGTCACAAAGATCGTTATTACAGCTTGATGTGATTTGAAAGCCTACAAATAAAGTAAATGGCACAACTCACAGTCTTTTTAAATTGATAACTGCTGCGAGGAAGAGATCTGCACCTGTCTTGTTATTTTGTGTGCCTTCCTGTGAGTTCCCACATTCAACCCTTCTGGGAAACCTTTCCCTTTATGTTGTGTCTCTTTGGCCACCACAACCCACTAAAGCCTTCAGCACAGTGAAGATGGTTATTATGCACATGCTGTGGGTGAGCAGTGATGTGTGTCCACCACCCTGCTCCCTCCAGTGACTTCTTGAACCCATTAATCTTTTGCTTGTGATAAATCAAACTGATATATAAAATAAAGTCGGAGGGCAAGGAGAAAGCAGGCAGTAGACGGGAATCTTGAATCACAAGCATTTTAACACATTTATCTTTCCGTGTAGCTCTCCCCAAGAGATAATATCATCAGTATTTTACAAATATTAGCAGGGCATTTGGTGCACATTTCATGAAGATGTTGCGGTGTCTCAAACAGGTGATAAGGGGTTGCTATGGTTACTATATTCTCTTAAGCTGAATACTAAATAGGTTCACAAAATATATATTCTTACTTGTTATGTAAAATATTAGCTGCCCAGCTGGCATTTGCTTATGAACTCCTTTCATTTTGTCAAGGACTTTCCACTCCTTTATCTATCAAATAAAGTGGATTTTGATACTGTTTAGAGAAAAGAGAGGTCACTAACCATTTTCCTCCTTAAGAAAGGGGAACAAGTTAGGTAGCTCATTATCTAGCCTGTTTATAATTAAATCTAAAAATAATTGCTCCACTGTACTAGAATTGTGAGAACTTTTATTTAAGAGAATTTAATGAGTCATGGAAACATGTTTAAAAGGAAACAAGTCTGCACTACACAAAGAACTAAACATTAGCACAGCAATAGACATATAGCTTTTAATGGTCTGAACCCTTTGTCTCACATTCAGATGCAGACCTGAGATTGTCCCATCACCAACATTTCATTCAGTGTTTCTTTCAGACAGGTTACTTTTTTGATTATGCACCTGAAAGTGATACTTAGAAAGTCTATTATTAGGTATGCAAATAGAGAGAAAAATGTGCCACATCAGACCATGACCATTTACTAAGATATTACTCATGGGCAAATGCTTTCATGTGCTGCTTCCTTAGAAAGGCAGGTTGAATGCAGTTACTGTAAAGGCATCAAATTTCATATTTTTATACCTGTTTGTCCCCTTTGTGATGAAACTAAAGGGAAATTTTACCACACTGACTTACTATGTTTATTTAGATATCTAGAATGTAAATAAATAAATATAAGGTTCTCTAATTTTTCAAAACATCACTGTTTGACTTTCTTTGGGCCACTGTGATCATTGTATACCTGGTATCTTATTTTCAAAATTTTCATTGACATCAGCTGCAGTCATAGGATGGAACCCTGCTACTATGAAACTCATTTACTTTAATAATGGCCCAGTTTTTGCTGAGCTGAATATGACTAGGATTACATCCATATGCTATTGATAACCTGACTGTGGTCCGGGGGAAAAAAAATGAATCCTCCAAGCTTGGGTAATAACTTAGTTGGATGTATTTGAACACCTGTGACTAAAACAGTGTTACTAATCAGTTCAATTTTGAGAAAGATGCAGCAAGAGCAAATGTGCTTGCAACTTCCAGATCTGTTTTCACAGCTTATACCCAAAGAGATTCCTGGAAAATGAATTAACATTTTGCAGTTCGAGGCACCAAATTTTTATAGCAGGACTACACAACAGGGTACAAATTCATGGAGGATAATATGTTGAACAGATCGAAGTACTAAATAGGCACTTTTCTTATGTATTTTGAAGTGCAGAATGTTGCATATTTTTCGAACGAAAAATGGACATAACATTGTTCTTGCAAGGTGTTACTATGTTAACAACTAGAGAACCTTCTGTAAAAACTATTAATATGTGGCTTATCACTTCATAAAAGCTTGAAATCACAATGCAAAAACAATAAGCACATGTGCTACATATGAAGTCACTCTGCAAATATAATAATAAACATTCAGCAAGAGGCATTTTTGTACTGTTAGCCGAGTCATGTTTGTTCTACAACCACCACTTTTGTTACCCACAAAATAACCCCCCTACTCACTCTGTATTTGGGCTCCTTTCTGGAGTGCAAGAATGGCTTTTGTTGCCTTGTTCCTCACCAAACCTGACTTGGGAAGTTTGAGGATGATGGGACCAGAAGGCTTAGGAATTTTAAGGACATTTGTTCCCCAACATACAGCTAACCTTCTGTTTACCAAGATAGAGATCCTCTTTCATAATGATTCTGTCACTGGTTTCAGTATTTGTATACTCATGGCTCTTACAAGATAGGTGATGACTGCAGGAATAAGCATGAAAAAGTGGATTGGGTGATAAATGATGAAACAGAGAAGCAGAAAAGGAAGAACAGCAAGTCTTCCATGAAAATCATTGAATCATTTAAGTTCGAAAATGCCTTTAAGATCGAGTCCAACCATTAACTGCACTGCCAACCAGAATTGCCAAGTGCACCACTAAACCATGCCCCTAAGCATGGTAGGCTTTGTACTTTGAAATACCTCCACGGCTGGTAATTCCACCACTTCCCTGGGCAGGCTGTTGCAATGCTAGACAACTCACACATCTGTGTTAAAACAGAATTACGAACTCATGAATACCAAAGTCGTGCATACACACAAACTGAAAAGGCAATGGTAAGATCAGGAAGAGAGGCAATGCTCGGGAAAACATCCCCAAACTGTTCCCATATACAACTAAGGGAAGGGGGTATATCTGCGATGGCACGGAGTTGGTTTGGGATTGACTTTTCCATGGTTATTTATTGCTGTGATGCACTGGCTGCCCCTGGGGAGCAGGGCTGGGCGGGACGCCCGAGGCGAAGCGCTGCGGAGCGGAGCTGATCGGGTCCGCGGCCGCGGCCGGAGCATCCTCTGGCGGCCGCCGCTCCTCTCCGCTCCGCTCCTTGGGGCAGCCCCCGTGCTCCCGGACCCAGCGGCTCAGGAAGGAGCAGCAACACCCGGCGGGCTCCCTGCGAGGCAGCCGTGAAGGTTTCCTGCAGAAACTGCACAAACTTTCTATTTGCAGGGAAAATCTGAAATTCTGCAGTCAACAGTCAAATATATTTTAAAAGCCATATACAGCAGGCTGTTCTATTGATTCTTGCAGGTAATGGCATCTATAACATTGTAAGACCCACTTCCTGAGATGGCATCAACTCTGCTTGTAAATAAACTCTTCTAATGCTTAAAGCTGATTTCTACATGCAAAGAGAAGACAGCAGAGGTTCAAACTGGCAACTATTTTTCACCTTGTTTAAATGACTGTAAAGGAAGCTATTCTGTGTACCAGGAGTTGCTAACTACGTTTTATACCCCAGCACTACTATCACCATGAAGTCTCTATGTTGTAATTCCTTTGTAGTTACAGTCTTAAAAGGCCATAAGAGTTTGCATACTTGAAATTTGTGATACATTTTCTTCCCAGCATATGCTTAGCCCCTTGGGACAAAAAATTTTTTTCCTAAGGACCAGCTTGTGAAAATACGATGAAACCACTGAACCCTGACGATTAATGCAGACTGCGTTCCATGCTAGCCTATAGCAACAGAATATCCTGACAGGCAGCATAAAGGGGATACAAACACCAGCGAGCAAACCCTGGGATAACTCACACCATTCACTTGAAGTATGTGAATATCAATCCATCTTGCTCATTTTCTTATTCCTTCTGTCTTTCTTGATTTAACACATACTTTCTTTTTGTTTGTTTTGGTTTTTTTTTCTTTAAAAGAGGAACCCAGCAAACACAAACACTGAATTTTTGTATCAAACAACCAACCAAATTTTGAATGCCACGTCCAGACAGATGAGAAATACATTCAATACCAGGGCAACTATCATATATAATAAATCTGTGGAAACAATGTCATTCTGTTAATTACTGTATCCTCCAAGGTTCATGTAAAAACCAGGTCTCATAACCAGATGAACTTTTATCCCTGTCTTCACTCACAGATTTCTCTTGCTCATTTCTTCCTAGATACAGGAATAGTAAATATTAGGGAGTTTTGGCATAAATCCCACTATTTTGCCCCTTTGTGAATAATCAGTTTCATATTATTTTGGGGTGTGAACAGACTGAGTCCTTACCTCTGTGCTCAGAAAACCTGCAAACCTAATCAATATCCAAGCTTAACCTCCTGTTAGAGACAGATTTTACTGATCTTACAAAAAAAAACCCAAAAGCAACACAATCTAACATTTAGACCGAGCTTCCTCTCCAAGCTCATCTATTCACAGTATTTCCTTTTAGGAATTCCTCTATCTTAACTCAGCAAATTCCTCCTCTTACTCACACTCCTTTTATTTTAGGGGTAGTTAATGAAACTGCATTTGTCACAATAATTCAGGAGAACTTTAGCAGTTTTGGAGGTTGGGACAACATGAGCATCCTCTAACCCCTATCTGTTTCCAAGAGCAGTGGTGCTTACAGACGACTAGCTGACATCTTATTGTTCTTCTTTTCAGACTCATAAAAAATACCTCTCAAAGGACAACAAATTTTATTCAAGTGAGGTTTTAGTATTTCTCTGTATCTCATCAGCCCTAGGATTAATATGATATTGTAGTGATTTAACCTAGGAGTGTGGGAATTGCTAAAGGATGTGCTTATTTTTCTAACAAAAGTTCAGGCATGCTATTATTAGTAATCTCTGGTATGTCATCAATGTCAAAGGCCAAATACTTTCTTGAAATGTTTAGGAATCAAGTGTATTCTGTATCTGAGGGCTCTCTGTTCTCACTCTGCCATTCACACGCACATACTGGAGTGTGCTGCAGAAAGACTCCACCTTGCCAGTGTGCTCCTGAACACTCCCAACGCACATCTGTTTTGAAAGTGCTCAGGTTCTCAGCAGGACAAATACGAACTTCAGAGTGCAGACTAACCTTGTCAGCCAGTAGTTCACGAACACTGGATCTGGAAGCCTGAACCAAGCCCGTTCCAGAGACCAGTTTCCAACATATATGTCTCTTTGCTTACAAAAGTGTATCTGCCAGTGGAGTACCTCAGTAACACTCAGCCAAATGCCTTAGCAAGTCACTAAAAACACACAAAGACACACAGAGGGTATTGATATAAAATCCCTCAAGCAATTGCATCAACAGGTAGATCAAGAAGAGTGTTCCTGAGCACTCTCAAGATCTGTGTCCAAAATATAGGAAAAAAAACAACCCTTATAGAAAATACGAGTGACAGATGTGATGCAAGACACTTCACAGAAATGAAGAGGTAAGACAGTGAAAAATCAAGCCCAAACATTTTCTTTCCCAAGGAAAGGGTTATGTAATAAAATTATTTCATTAGAACCAGTGGCCATCTGTTATGCTTTGTAAATAAGACTGGCAAACAACATTAAAAACATCGATTACATGCATTAGGGAAGAGGAAAATATGTTTATTTAGCAAATGTTAATGATTCTGAAAGACATTTGATTAGAGTCTGGAACTTACCATTATTTGCTAGAGCTCAGCCTAGAAGCTTAGCATCATCAACGCATATTGTCAAAAGGCATTAGCAAACAGTTCCATGTCCATGTGAAAAAACAGTGATTAAGCTTTTGCAACCACAATGGTAGGTGCATCATCCTTCAAAAAAACATTATATATGGGGTTTTTTACCTCCCCTTCCAAGAAATATTTTTAGCATCTTCCCAATCTCTTAGCATTTTTATTTTCCTGCATAGTATAGAGACTTTTTTTTTCAAGTCTTTAGAAACAGAAAGACAGGAGGTCTTTCCAGCAGAAAGAAGAGGCTTTAAACTATTACAGGAAAACTTCATACAAGAAGAAAGAGTAATGTGATTATGCATGAGAAGAAAACTGAAATGGCTTGTTGATAAAAAAGGCAATGCTAAGAAGCATGTAGTACAAGCGCAAAACTGGAAGTAATCCACTGCTTCTTTTGTGGTTGTTTGCTTCTCAACAAATATATAAATACTTTAAAAAAAAGGATAGTGGAGCTTGCCTGCTGCTGCTGTGGCCAGATGTCATCATGGGTATTCTAATGGGAGAAGAGAGAATGTTGCTAAATTGTAAACTAAGATTTCCTGTGAACTTCAATTTGAAGTCAGCCCAACAACAGAAGAAGGAAATACATTTCTTTGTTCAGCCTCTCTGTAAGAACAGCTATGCTCCAGTACTGCTTTCTTTGCGCTGCCTCTAAGTGTAGCCCGAATGGCTTACTTTTTGTTATGGTGCTGTTTTGTTGCAACACAACTTAGTGAAAGCAATATCTTTTGTGCTGGAAAAAGGAGGGGAACAGGGAAAGAGTAGACACAGCTTTGTTAAAATATGTATATATATACACAAAAGACTACTTTTGAAACAAAGAGTAGATGTCCACTGGCTGATCCACTGTACATGGATAAAGCAGTATTTCCGCAAAATCAGGATTTCACGTGTTGGGAGAAGCAAAGCAGAGGGATACTAAGGGTGTACATATAATGGGAAAAAAACATGTGTTTCATTCTGTACTATCACAATCAAAAAAAAAAATAAATCTTCAAATAAAGCTGTATTTTACATATGGTAGGTAAAAGGGCTGAAGCCAAACTCTTCCACTTGACTTAATTTGAAATTATGGGGATATAACAATTTTCAGGATAAAGTTCTCCCAGTATTAATCTACTTGTTCATGGGCTTGTTTATGAAAGCCTGCAAAGGCAGGCAACACCTCCAGCATGTTACCACACCGCACCTTGAGGCTGCAAATTCATCCTGCACAGGTCCTGACTGAGACGTCCATGCTGAGGAATGATACCAGGCCAGGAACTGCAGAACCCTACACACATGGTTGAGAAGACTCTCTTTGGAACATATTATTGCTTTCTGCCTGCATCTGAATTTCCCACAGCTGCACATTTGTGACTTACACATACCTGTCTTGAAACACCTTAAAATGGCGATAAGATTTTGTTTTCTTCCAGACTTTTAGTGATAACTAAACATAACATATTTGAATCCATTTCAAGAGAATGGGGATACACTGGAGGCCAGGGGGAGGGGCAAGTGCTTTCTGAATGAAAAGAGCACATGGAAATGCTTTTATGCCATTAGCACAGGCACAGAGCCTTCTTCAATGCAGCTGCAGCTGTTGGAGATGAGTGTGCAGGCTGAGATGAGCTCATGGTTGGGTCCAAATGGGAAAAGGGTCCTGCCCTCTTTCCAAGGAAGATCACCAAGGCAGAACGAGCTGTTCACTGTGTAGTCCCTCCACCTCTGCTCTTCTCAAATTTTCTAGATTAATGCCAAGCAGCCACACATAACCAATTCTGGCCCCATCTGTGGCCATGAGTCATTAACTTTTGCACAGTATCTCGCATCTCTTTACCGCTTTGCGTGCCCCAGCCATCCAATTTAACTCCATGCAATGCTTCAATGAGCAGCTGTAACAATATAAGAGTCTAGAGCACAAGTGACAATCCCTGACACACACAGTGTAGAAGCGGTACCAGGGGCTGTCACAGGGACTATACATATTCTTGGTCATCTGTCTCAAGAAATATTTAAAGACTACCATAACTGAGATGTTACTCCATGGGACAATGAGGAGTTGCCACTTCTTACAGTTCTGTCACAAGGCTCAGGCTATTTGATCTTTTCTGTGAAGTCTGAGCTCTAGATACCAAGTCATTATGTGAGAACTGAAGATTTATTTTCTTTTTTAAAAGGGATTTAGCCTTTAGACTGTTGCACAGAGCAAGCTGACAGTCTGACCTGAATATAACCCCTACGATTTGCAAGCCAGAGGCTAGAGAAAAGGAATGCAAAATTGTCTTTAACATGTTATGATTTTTAAGCTAAAATATTATGATTGTGAAAGAGGTGGAGTCTGGCAGGAGGTTAAAGCTCTTTGAAAGCTAACTCTCTTCTGCAGGTAAGAAAAAAACTCACCTCATGCTCATGCCAGCCTAGGCAGGGAGCATCTGGAAGGGAAAATGTGTCCTGTAATAGCCAGAAAGGCTGCTGCGAGCTCCCTTCCTCTGCAGAGCAGATGTGGAGGGGGTTGTGTAAAACATGGTAACTTTCAGGTTAAATACCTGTTGCTTTAAACAGCCTGCTGGCTCCATGGTATTCATCAGCTTTAGCTAAGGTTTTTCAACCTCTTTAAGTGAAAGGGACTAAAAAAATCTGTGTTTCTGAAGACAACTCACAAACTATCCTATTTCCCACACCTATTTGCTGTTTGGAAGAGCAGCTATCAATAAGACACTAACTACATTGCTCACATATACATTGCCTTTTGGGAAAAAAAAAAAAAAAGCAGCTTATTTTACAGTCAATGTTACCAGCATTTTAAGACATTCATTACCTTGCCCTGTTGACTTACTCCACAGCCAAACACGGACAAACGTTCCTGTGTAACCATACGTGTGTGTACAGTTCTGGGGGTACATTTTTCCTTTCTTCACCCAGTATTGCACAGACCACACAATCCACGCCAACCAGCTCTAGGTGCATAAGGGAAGCAGCCAGATGCTGGGGGCAGGAGAGTGGCTTTAGCCTTCCTGCCTGTTTTGCCAGGAGGCACTGTGTGCCAGCAGGTACCCCACAGGAGCAGAGAGGGGCAGCTACACCTTTTCAAGCTGGGTCCCACACCTCAGCCCTTCCTGCCCCTTCCCTCAGCAGCAGGAGCAGCCAGTAAATCCCTCTTCCCAGAGGTCTTGCTTTGGCTGTCCTTTGTGGCTTTTCTTTTTGTCCCAAGGCTTCCCTGTGAAGGAGCATTCTGACCCTGCTCCACTTTGTCCTTCATGAGATGACTTTTGCCTGACTGCTGGCATGATCTGAAAAAGAAATCACTTGTTCCCTTAACTCTAGATAAAACACTATAGTTTAGAAGTCTCTGGACTTATCATACCTCCTAATTTTATTTTTTTTTCAGCCCCCACTGCAACACCAAAGTGCAAACTTACAGTTAATAGGGAGCCTTGGGTGAGTTAATGAGGCAACATGTGTGCCAGTCACTACATGGTTAAAAAACCTGGATCCTGAGCAGCAGTACTGATATCCCTCGTCTCCACCTAAGAAATGGTAACAGCAGGAAGGACATGCTAACAGAGGTATCTATATATCTGTAAGAATAAAGAAATAAAGAAAGCAATTCAACTAATTAATGTAGAACTGTTGAAAAATCAGATATAAGTGTAAATGTAGTACATGCGTGTGTGTATGGATGTTTGTAGGTATATAATATCTTATTATTATTACTTAAGGGCAGCTCCCATAATTCCATGTAGTGTAAGACAGAGAATAATCAGGAAGAAAAGCTTTGAGTGCTTCCAAGTTATTTAACACAGTCTACAAAAGTAGCAAGTTCCTGGCACTACCCAAAGTCAAATCCTACCACTTCCAATGCAGTAACAGACAGATACACATGTTGCTGCTTATTTTTATAGTGAAAATACCTAGTGAATAATTCCAGGAGCAGAAATGTTTTAACAAATTAAACAATTGAGCAAATGTAGTGACATAAATCTAGCCTCGTTGTCAGTAACACGAAGTGAGACTTGCAAACAATGAGAACTGTGCAGTCACTGCAAGAAAGCTTACTCACAAACTGCTTTAGAGGGGAAATTACAGGCTCGTGACTATCATGTTGCATTAGAAACAGCTAATGAGAAGCCACAAGTTCTAAAAAATTGTTCAGTTGGTGGAGTCAGAAATATCAGACTAAACATATTGTCCTCAGGCAATGACTGACCCTTTCCCCTTCAAAACTTAACATTATTTAGGCTTGAGAGACTTACCAACTCTCGCATCCTATCAGCTACTCCAAATCTTGCAATGAGCTTTGTAGAGGAATCTGCTTGCTCAGCATTTCCCCCGTGATTGGGTTCTGTATGGGAGGTGTTCATTGCACTGTGGCATTTGACGCACATACCTTGCTGTTTAAGTTACTGAAGACTTGAATTAGGGTAGCACTGTGAGGATTTACCCAGTCCCATATCTTGGAAGCACTCACAAGCCAGCACTTTGCTCAAGCTAAATGCAACAAGATTGGTTCTGAATTCAAGCTCACCACAAGATTTGTCAGCTCAGATGCTGTACACATCCCTGAGTCATGAGTGAGCAGAGACAGAACCAGCTCAGAGTGTCTGTTCAGCCAGCACAGGTTGCCCTAAAGAAGCTACTAGAGAACTGCCCACCTTGCTCAGCTGCTTAGGAGTGTCTTTTCTCCAAATGATTGCACACATCCCTACTGCATAGCTTATGTGTGATGTCAACACAAGTAGACTAAAGCATTTGACACTGCAGGGCTAAAGATGAGAAGGCATTTTGTTTTGAAAAACTAACATCCAGGTCTTGGTGAATGCTCAGAAGATAAGGCCTAGGGGAAAAGAAAAAGGTGATAGTTTTAAGATAGTGGGTTAAAAACTCTAAAGTTAAAATTCTGGTGTCATATTTTAAGGGTGTAAGAGACAGAGGGAGGAAGTGGAAGCAGAAAAATGTAACATCAGTATTTCTGGCTGCTATTGCTTTTTTTAGTAAATCAGGCTCTACTTTTTGAAACAGTGTGATCTCCTGCTAAGCACCTAATGTCTTGTCAGCCTGCCTACATGCTCCATGTGCTAGCAGTATCTCATTTATTTCCTTGTAAGATGCTTTGAGCCATGACAAGTATTAAAAGGGCTATACAAAACCCAATTCTATTCTCTCATATCCTGGTTAACTTTCAAAACCAAAATACTGCCCTTGGATGCACACACATAGCTTTGGCTATAGCCATTGGGAGTTTTCTGCCTGTATCTGCAGGGATAATATGAGCCTTTATACTTTCAAACTGTCCAAATACCTGAGGTGAGGAGGATGGGGGTGGGGTCATTTGGCCTTGAAGTAATCTTTTAAAAATGCCTGCATCATACTACATCCATTTGAAACCCCTAAATGTTCATATCCGCAGTGGTCCTGCAGGTCACCTGCCATGGAAAATAAATTTCCCTGGACAAAAAGGTCTTAAAATATTTTATTAAAGAAATATACTTTTCAGCCCTTAAAATAGATTAAATATATGAGAATTCCTAGAAGTCTATATTGTTCCCCTCAGGGGTGCCACACTTTATTTACAAAGCTTATTTATTGCTATAGCAAGGAGTTTTCATGGATGAAAAGTGCTCAGGGCATTATGATGGATAGATGGATGGCAGTGAATGGAAAAGGACATAGAAACTCCACCTGGCTGAACAGCATTAAGACTTCCCCATGGGAGTTGTATTAGAATGCAAGGTTTTCTCTACTGTTTGCTCTAACAAGACGTACATACATACATACATACATAAATGAAATAGCCCACAGCACTCAATAATTTATTTGCTTCATCCTGGCCATGAATGTGATAGAATAATAAACCACCATATGGGCGATAGTACAGTTACTACTAGTGATTCCACACTACTGTAGCTTTGAAATAAGAAAACTTAATCTTTATTTCCTTTGAAAGACCAAAAGCAATGGACACATACAGCCCTGCTTTAGAATCATATTTTCTCTTGTATTTCCCAGTATTAGAAACGGTTGACAAATTCACCTGTTTTTTAACAGCTACAGTCTCAAAGGCAGAAGTAAATCTGGCAGAACAAGGATTCCTAATTCCGAAGATGCTAATGGCAAATACTCACATTGTGTAAATAATTAATTGTTTTCCTGTTAACAAGTCCAGGTTTTTCATTCTTTGGTTAGTGACCCCAAGGGTTGTTTTTTCTATGAGAAATAGAAACATTTAGGATTGTTTCTTCCTAGCCCATAACTAATTTATAAGCTTTCATGGCATCAGGTGCAAAGATTCAAGATTCAATTTGTCACCCCAGGCAATTCCCATTTTAAAAGATGCAGGTATTCTGCAGAAATAAATGCAGGAAAACATTAATGATGTAAAACCAACAGTAGTATCCCCTATGGAGGTCATATCTTTCAAATTCATAGAGACACATCAAGATATTGAATGTCTTTTGTACTGGCTTGGAAAGACCATAAAGCCCTCTAATGATCTCCTACAAAAAAAAAAAAAAATAGAGAGAGAATTAACACCACGTTTTTCACACTGAACAGTATCAGCTACAGCTGGTTGGGGTTTTTTGGCCTGCTTTTTCTCAATTTCTTTTTTTTCCACTTTTAACTTTCTCAGTTTGATCTACCATTTCCAAACTACAGCTCTATATAAAGACGACAACATAGAAATGGCATAACAGAGTCAGACATCTAACTGAAATAAAATTGAAACGTAAGCATTTTTTCCCATTTTCCACTTTTTCCAGTCACATAAATATTTACTTTCTGTGTATATTCAGCTTAATGGATGTGTTCTAATGACTACAATTGTATTCAAACAACCGCGTCTTCTTGTCAATAAATCCCCACCTGCTCCCCCTGTATGTCCTCCTGGGACTGATTCTCGGAAAACCTCTTCTCGTGGGGGAGGAGAGGATCATCTGTGAAAGATGTCCTTAGCTCTGATCCTGGATGCTAGAGACAATACTTAGCGCAGAAATTCCAGAATAATGATCAAAACACTGAACCCCTGTCCTTGTTTTCCTTTCTGTAAAATGGGAGCACTTTGTACAGATTTCCTTATACTGAAAAACACTAATGTGTAAATGCAAGCTAATTATAGTGTAACTACTCGAATATTTCTGGGAGGATGACTGATTATGGGGATGTATCAATATGATGAATTCTGTGTATGATAATATTTTTATATCTTTTACTCTTTGAAATAGACTGTAAGCACTTAAATAAAAAACCATACTGTAGAAAACAGTTGTTCACTCTTAGGACTTGCATCTTAAGAAAATGCTGCCCACATCACTTCAACACATTTCAGTATTTTGCTTCACTTCTTGATTGAATTTACTGAATTCAGTATTTAATCTAAGGACTCAAAACACCCTTAAAAATATTGTTCTAAGACTGTTGAAAATAGGCACTGCAACTTTTCAGAGAAAAACAGGTTACACATTAATAGACACTTGTTACTGTAATTGTTAAATTCAGCAGTGATTGAATACTTTAGATCTGTCTCCTGTTTAAAAACTTTTACACTTAATTTGTGTAGGGATGGCATTTAATGTTCTTTAAATGCCAAGACAGTTCTGCAGACTAACATAATGACACCAAATTTAAGTCACTAAAGCAGGGATTTATCTCACTTATATTTTAAATATTGAAGCTAAGGGTTAAATCTAAGTACGTGAGCTTCTGCTATGATGGGGAAAGACACAAACCTCCAGAAGACACATGTGAAAAGACTTATCCTTTAGAATTAACAATGAAACTGTCATTTTGATTCATGGTTAGCAGAGATAAATCCCCATTTTTAATTAGCTATCCGGGATGGATATCAGAAGGAAGGTAACGAAGAATAATATAAAGCATATTAGAAACAGGAATCTAACAAAAAATGGAACAGAGACAAATCACAGTTACCTTCCCTGATGTTCCAGGGGAGATAAGGCTGAAGATATAACGAGCTGTCAGTACAGTTTCCTTCTGGATTTAGAGGTAACAGAGTTTCTAGAGCTACTGCCCATAGCTAAAAAATATATCCAAATTTCAGATACCAAAATCACCTCAAGAATGAATGTTTAAAGGTCCCATAAGTTGTTTTCTTTTATGTTTTCCAGCCATTAAAAACTGAGATTTCTAGGTATAGTCATGTTACTCATCCAAACATGCATTTTCAGTTACCACATGGCATCCACAGACCAGTGGCAGCTCAATCAGTATGTGTTTAGGCTAAAGTAAAATTATACCCATCAATTTCTTGGTACTTAGGTCAAGAAATGTTGGTAGCATCCACCTTAATGGTAGCTGCAGAATTTTTTTAAATACTTGTCTCCATGAAGATCAAAATTGCTCTTTTTCAGCCTAAGATATTTCAAGTACTGTATGTCAGGGCAATTTCTATCATTCCATATTTCAAGGCACGAAATTCTTATTTTATTATGGTAACTATTAGGGCTCCAATAATCTTAAAGGTTAGCTTTTCACAAAAAGATTCAATGCAAATTCTCACCATTAATCTGAAACTTACAGTATTTTTAGAAATGCAATAAAAATGTTTTTATAATTATGTATGGAGCACTTATTTTGTTCAGTAGCCTGACTTGAAGAGAGCAGGATGATCTGTACTACAAGCATAAGCATGAAGTTAAGTGAACATTTAATACCAAGAAAGTAATCTGCTAAATAAGAGGCCAGACTGCCACTAAAACCTGCAGGAGTGGATTGCACATAATGCAGCCTTTGAGAGGATGTAAGAAATAACAAGACATTGGCAGGCAAATAGACCAAGAAAGCTTCCTGGGCCTTTTCCGCTAACAAATTCTCTTTGTTTTGGCAAGAGATGTCTGTAATTCGTAAGTGGTTTTGATCTCAGGGAAACTTTCCTGCATTTCTGTAATGAAGAAAGACTTTCTGTATGGGCGGCTGTGATACCAGTCCTTTTGGATGGAAAGCCAGGATAGCATATGACACTCATACAGTGACTGGTACTAATTTCAAAGATAGTTCTTATCTCTCCCCCTCAGAAACCAAGCAGAAAATCACAATGTTGTGCCTGAAGACAGTAGAACATGTAAGGTCATAAATCGCTCTCTGTTTTGCTCAATTCCAAACAACACAACAGATGTTTTTCTCCTTGTCCCCACCAGCAGCTCTTACACCAGCTATCATGAAAGCAAGGACAGAAATTGCACAAAGTGTACATGTTATTTGCACTTGTGTATGCTGTTGATAGTGGGAACGTGTAATAAGAGAGATAGAATTTCTGGTTTCATCAATAAAAGAACTTCTTCCCACTAAAATCAAACATTTCATACCAGGATTTTCCTTTTAAAAATAAAAATAAATATACAGCTAACATTTCCATCTACATATTACTGTGCCTATTTTGCAGCAGTGAAAGATGTACAGCAAGGAATCAAATGGTGGAAAATTCTAAACATTTCCCACTGGGAGTTAGTCCTCAGACAGGCTAGCTTTTGAAAACAATATTTGATAGTATTCAAGGAATTTTAAAACATAACTGTATCGAGAAAGTTGATTTTTACTTGTAAAATAAATTAGCTGCAGACTAGCAAGCCTTTAAACAAAATATCAGGAGAGACGTTGTTAGCAGAGATGAAGTCCTGCCCAGCAGGTTACTCAGCTACAAAGGCATACTTAAATTGTGCTTATCCCAATTCCATGTGGGCTCCTGTGGAGAGATTCCTGAGGCTGTGTACATGTGGAACTAATCAGTCAGATAAAACCATCCACAATTCTTAAAAAAACCATATTCTGCGCTCACTGTGATTGTGGCACAAATCTGTTATTTAATATCATACCTGATCCAGGTTACAAATTGGCCAAGATCTGCCCTCTAACGAAGATGCTATGCTACCTCAGGTGTTCTACACGAGGCCAAACAGTTTTAAACTAACTTCCCTCATTAGAGCAATTATTAAGATCATAACTTTAACAATGTTATGGAAAACTGCTATTGAGGAACTTGCACTTGCTTTGTAAAAAATCTCAGGGGTGCAAAGACAGGCACCAATGCCTCACGATGAGCTTCTGGCTAATTAAGATGTTGACTGAGCCTACGTTAATCAAGGTCCATCAAACTATGCTTCATTAACATGTAAATTGGTAAAGTCTCTTCTGCAATTGCCCTACCATCTGAGCTCTAGTTATGGGCCTCAAAACAGACAATAACTGGGCTTGTAATTTATATTGTTCAGTTGGGGAAATTATTTTCTGGCATGCACAAATGAATTGTGAGGTAGAGCGCAAATGTATTGTGTTTTGAAATACACATGAATACATTAGACAAACACTGTAGATATGCCTAAACAATGTGGAAGTTTAAAGATATGTCAGCAAAAGGGCTTCATGTAAGTGATGCATAACGGGAAAACATGTCTTTCCTCAGATTAATTTTTCAGAGGTGACGGTCCCACACAGTTGATAAAGAGAGGTAAGAGAAGTTAGGCCAAATTAGATGAACAGAATAGAATGATAGATATCTTGAAAAGAACTGTTGGTTGAATGTTTTTTAGTCTGAACACATATTAACAGAACTTAGAATAACCTTAGGAAAGTGTGTCATATTCTGATGACCTAAACTATAATGAGCATTCCTGATGTTTTCTATCAACTAGTCCTAGATGTTACCAGCTCAGCATCATACCAAGGGCACCTGAATCATTCCAAGGAGACTGTTTCCCCTTGGCTAGGGAGTTATACAGAATTTGAATCAAGATAAGCTTTATATATCTCTCGATTGCTTACAAAACAGCTAAGCATCCTAATTTAAGCATTCAAAGTAAATGCCTTCAGAGGATAGAATAAATACAATTTTCTCCTTCCTTCCTGCTTTCCTTTATCTTGCTACTACCATAATGAACAAGCATACTTAAATGTTAGTCCATAAATAACTCAGCTCTTTTACTTCAATAGTAGTTATATAACAAAAATAGGTTAAAAAGCAGCAGTTATTCAAGTTGTGGGTAGCTCTCTGTAGACAAGCTAACGGTGACAGTTGGCACTGTAGCCATTGATGATCTAGTCCACATGAGCAGCGGAATCAGAAGAGCTGCTGAGAGTCCCTGTTCAGGGACCTATATATAGGTGCCTAGCATAACTTCAGATGCCCTGGCAGAGCTGCTTCTCCAGAAAAGCAATGTGCCTGCTTGTCCTGTGTCACCACTCAGTCCCATGTGCATGTCTAAGGTACCTTAATGCATCTCTAATGGCATTAGATCCCCATGTGTGGGCAACAGAACTGAACTATCGGTGTGAGCTGCCATTTGAGCTTAATCACATGTAGACATTTATACACAGATGCCCAAGTTTTAGAATCTTTATCTGGAACTGATTCCCACACAGGTTGTATTGCACAATGTTCCCAGCTTTCACTCTATCATTCCCTCAGCATCTGACATTTTGAAACACTGTCTATGCAATTTATGATTTACTTGCAAAAGGTGTGAAGTACAGAATTAGTTTTATAAAACAGAATAGCACGCAGTGTAAAGTCTAGTATTTGGGAGAGGTGGACAGGTAGTCAGAATTCACTGTTCCTTCCTCTGCCTTCTGAGAATGCCCTGAAAACCCTTGGAGTTCTAAAGTCTCAGTTTACACCAAATTCTACAGCTGTTTGCACTGAGTAAGAAGGACCAGTGCAGGAAAAAAAGTTCCCACATTTTTGTAATGTAGATGAGTTTTGACTGACAGGTTGACCCTTAGCTTCCTTTATTTAGCATTGAACTCTGATACTCCTGTTCATGGAAGTAAAAATAATCCATTTCTCTATTCTGTCTGTATGCAATCTAGAAAACTTCAAAAGATCTTACAAGTCTCCATAGATGTCAGCTAATAATGTACTGGGCTTGAACAGACTCAGGTACAGTTGGAAGCTTTAAGTTCTTTGCCCTTAGGAAATCACTGGTGGTCTCTCCCAAAGTGTCAGCCAAAAGACCATTAACATTTCAGTCAGTTTTAATTGGATAAGACCATGCGTCTCTGATTTCACTCTGCATCAGCTATGACAGGCAGCATCCTGCCCAGTCTGCCACACCATGTGGACTGAATTTTAACTTATAATGGACCACAAGTCAATCTCTTAAAAACTGGAAGTTTATCATGAAAATGAATACTACTTTTCTAGAAAAGACTGAGCTTTCAAAGATGAAAGATATTTACCCATGTCCAACCAGAAAGTACAACATGTTTGTAAACATTACAGCTTTTCAAAGATAAGGAGTATGGCCATGCATCACTGAAGCACACACTGAAGATAGAAGATAGTGGGATGTTTGTGAACTTTGCAAAGCTCAGCCATATATTGCTACAATCTTACACATATCTTGCATTCAAATTGCCCTGCAGATTCTCTCTTACTCAGCAGTTCAATTTCTGCTTGTTTACAATGGATTTAAAAACAAGAGAATCCCAAGCTATGAAACACACTGTGATTCTGAGGTGCTGGAGGATGTGCATAACAGAAAGATGAAGCAACAATTGTGCAGATTTTCATCAAAAAGTTTTGAAAGTTACGTAGACATATCTAGAAACTATAATTTAACTATATATGACAAAAATACTCAGCCTGTTCTATATTCTATTACTTCATGAGTAAAAAATGACTGAATTGTTATTTAACTACTTTCACAGCAATTTAAAAAAATATATAAAGAAAGATAATTTGGAAGCAGCATTCAAAACCTCTTGTTTTGTCAGGCAGTCAAGTGGGAGCTATGTTCACTGATTCCTATCCTATTCCACCAGACTGGACCTCCTGCTGCTTACTGTTTGTAACATGGCAGATTCCCATGAGAGCCCAGATATGTTTTCTTCCAGTTAAAAATAAGACAAGTAGAATTCTTTTAGAGTGTGTTTAGCCTGACTTACTGTGACATTCACTTCAGGCAGTAATTCCTAGGAAGATGGGAAGCCATGAGGCCTAAGCCTAAGATTTATGAATTCTCTGTATCATAAGAAACACAGAAAGCGTTTAGTTAATATAGAAGATGTACGATGTTAGCACGAGTCTTTACAGGTCTGTTCAAACATAAATATCTCCCTTACCATCCAGATACAATATTGGTTGTGAGTTCTTTTAAGTCAGATGCCCAGTTTTTCTCCAAAATACAATTTGGAAATTTAGAATTCATGCAAACTAAGAAGTAGCAGCAAATACGTCTCTTTTATCGTGGTAAACTAAAGGAGGCAGTTTAGAAATGCTGAAGCAAAGTAATTTCTCTACTAGAGAACTTAGGAGCCTTAACTGGCGTCAATAACCGGAGAATATATCCTGCCTTGCCTGCTTGCAATGGAACCAAGAATGTGAAATAAACACTGCATGCTGGAGATACTATTACCTTTGCCTCTAGACAAACAGGAGAAGCCTAACCAGAAATATCAGTTTACTGTCATTTGCTAGGACTGACAGTTATTACTAGGAGTGAGGGTGAGTATGTGATAAAGATCACTCTAAATTAACATTTATTCTCAAGGGGAGGAGCAACTCATAGCTGTGCTGGTATTTCAAGAGGCATGGCCATATCTAGTGGTGCAACACAAAGAGATGAATTAAGCCTCCCTTGTTTCTAAAGCTGTTAATAAACTGGAGAGAACATTTTAATCATTCTTTTATAAATGCTGCTGCAAGAATCTACCACATTCTTATATTAAATCACTGAATTTTTCTATCCTTGGGCCCTTCTAACAAATCTCATTAGTGGTCATTTTAATGGAGATTTTTGTTTTTAAGCCAAAGGAGAACCATAGTAACTGTGCACTTCCTAAGCCATTTCATTCATGAATGGGGAATGAGTCTTCAAATCTTTACTCACATGAGTAATCACATTGATATCCTTGGGCCTTCCATTATTAACAGTTAGAACCATGAGTATAAATCTGCAGGATTTGGATGTGGCACTTCATTACTTCATAAGAGTGAAATCTGTAGCTGAAATCAATAGCTAAGCATGTGATGCATATAAAAGATACACATTCTTTCATGGAGGTCTGATTGCAATGCATCTCTCAATTTTGTTTCCGCATCAACAAATAAGCATATCATTGTAAAGAGATGTACAGACTATAGGCAGTAATTACAAAGACACATTTTAGACAGACATTCTAGGCTCAATAGAGGAATTGGGAATAGTCCATCAGAAAGAACAGAATAATAGTGAAAAAGGTCAATGCTTCTTGAAAAACTAACGTAGTAAGTCATGAACCAAGTTTTTGGTTCTCTGTCAATCAGTAGTGTAACTGTTGTCAATCATTCCCTCTTACCTTGTTTGCAATTTTTGAATGGCCACAAAAGAAACTTTTGTTGGTAATTATGGTCTTTACAATTCATCTGAGTCACAGGCAGGATTTTCATAGCCTGCCTGTGCAATAGACATGGGATACCCCAAGCTGCGCTCACGTATGTCCAACCAATTCAAACTAAAGTTTCCCACGATAATATGAAAGGAAATAAAAGATTCTGACCAACACAAGTCACTATTCTAGAAACAACACAAAGAGGAATAGGACGGCCAGGGTCTTCAGGCTTAACTTTTTTTTTTCTTCTTCTTTTTTTTTTTTTTCTTCTTTTTTCTCCTCCTTAAAGAGGATAAATGTGGTAACTCTTCCTTTGGAAGAGTGCAGTTAGACAGGTTATGCACCTGTGTATCTTGAATCTTCTGATAGAGTGTTTATATTCTCTGCCTAAGCACACGCTTCCTACTACACTGATCAAAAGCATTCTGTTAAAAATTGCTGCCAAGAATTAATGTTTCTTCATTTATTTTTAATTCCAGAGTTCCCCTAGGATTTTTCTTTCCCCCAAATAGTTTCACCCTCCACAAATACATTTTGGTTTTGTTTTCTTTTGCTATCAGTTTAAGTGAGCTATCTTAACCCTGTTGAAAAGACAGAAAGATTTGTGAGGTAAGGTTCTCACATAAAACCCAGTTTTGGAGTTGACCCGGTAGAGTGACAAATCTGATAACATCAAAGAACATCTGAAAACTGGGATTTAGGCAGAACTGTGTTTTCAACAAATTGCAGCCTCTATAAATTTATCCATATCTAAGCAGCCAAGTCTGTTTATTTGCTTATTTTCCTAGCTTTGCTGAAAGAAAAGCAGAAACAACTTCGGAAAAATAACCCCAAAGTTGTTCAGCAGAAACCAGCCCCTCTGCTGTAAACAGTGCCTCTCCCCAAACTGCAGCTGCACAAAGCAGAGACAATGCAGGGGACCCCTCAGCATCATTAACCAACTTCCCTTCCTCACCAAACAGTCGCTTCGATAAAGCAGTTACAATAGCATCATGGAACAGTAGAACAAGGGAAAAAAAAAATAACCTTACCAGCTTCTCCTACAGTATACAGCTGAAAGGAAAACAAAACCCCAGCTGCCGTATCACATGCAATTGGTCTCTCGGAATGAATTGACTGAAAGAACTATGAAAGGCTGAAGTCTTTCGACCCCTCTGTTCAGCCTCTCTTCAGCTCCCACTCTCCGAGCTTCCTCACAAAGCCATTCTCCTACTCCCTAATCCTCGCACAGGAAAAAGCAGCGCACACCAAATGACTTCAGCAGAAGCGATTCTCCAGGGGGGTGGGGGAAGAGATGCTGCTGCCACTCAGCCCCCCCGCCCCGCCGGCGCGCAGCATCCTCAGGGAGCCTATCCAAACAAGCTTGCCAGGCACTTGGGCACTACACCCCGAACACGCACGGCATGTCAGGCCAAGGCACGGAAAAGTGCACATCTCCATTCATCACCCTCTCAGCCACTCATTTCCGAAATGAGCACACCCCTGGATACTTGCAGGAGCTCCCCACGTGCATCTGAGCTAGCCTGCACCAAAGCACTTAGCCTTTTTTATTCTTTTAAAACTAGGTATGTGACTTCCTAAAGTCATTGCTGAGCCTGAGATTTTCCCTTTTTAACAAAGAACCTGTAAATAAACCTTAAATATTTCAAGAAACAAAGCAACAACAAAGATGTTCCCTCAGAAAATCAATAAGAAAAAGTATAAGGCAAAAACCCCCAACAGACACAAAATCAATAACATTAGGAGTCACCATATTAAAAAAAAAAAACAGTGGTGCCTCCCTGAAATGCTTTTGATAGCTAAAATCAGAACAAGCAACTGTATTTTTCACAATGAGAAGATGTTTCTGTCTTCATTCCCAGCCTATGTAAAAAGAGACAGCATTTTTTCGTATCATTTGTCTTGAAAGCCTGACATAGATATTGAGATAACATCCCCTGCATATTCTCTGCTTTTCAAGAAAGCATTAAATGTTTGTTAAATAAATGCTGTTGTCATATTAGTTTTTAACATGAGTTTTACCTCTCTGCGAGCTGCAAAAACTCAGAAACAGGCAGCTGCCACAAAGTAAACCAAAGACCTAGAAAGGCAGATGGTATAATTTCACATCTTAAATGCTGGCTGTGAGCCTTCCAGTAATAATTTATAAGACTTCCTCCTGCTTGTTCCTCTGCTTGGCAGCATGCTGTTTGAGCCTTTCAAACAAAATAAATAGACTTCAAACCACCAGCTTCACACCCACTAACACTTACCAATGCTATTTCAACCTGACACAAGCTGACTTTGTTCCTCTGTGACCCTGGACAGAAAACTGAGGTGACGGTTTGATGGATGTGATCTCTTTTCACAATACGGGTTGTGACTTCACAGCCCTGTCTCCCCATTATTGCTTAGCTGAAGGAGGAGACAACAGCAGAGGGGAATCTTCCACCATACAAAGCCATTTTAACTGTGAAAATGAACCAAACAAGTGCAATAAATGCCCAGAACACATTTTCCTACCTCAAAAATGTGAATTGGGGGAATCCCTTTCTATTTTTCTTGGGGTTGGTGTCTAAGGGGATAAGGAAAAGGCTCCAAGGGGAGAAATTCATCCCAATATTTTACTAGATTGTATTTTAGTTTAAGAAAATGGCAACATCAGCAAGGGAAAAAGGAAGGTAGGAATTCATTTTGTTTCATTTATGACCAAAGAACACTTGGACCGTGAATTCTGTGAACTGTCTCTTAACTGTGCTATTTCAATTACTTAACTATGAATCTTGAACAATTCTTTAGTGGACAAAGGTCTCACTGCACTAATCTGAGGCCAACAACTGCAATGTGATGCCTTTTATTCATTACCTAAAAGACATCATAAAATATCAGAGGATGCATATATCATAAATTTGGTGTCTGCAAATTCAGTTTTCAAATGCAGATTCTCTGCTAAAACCCATTCAGAAATCTTTTTACAAATTAACATATTTTACATAAAAACATGCCAGATTTCTCAGAAATCTTCATAAACAAATTGCCTTTTCATGAAAAAGGTTGACAAAGAAGATGGTGAATGAACTCTGAAATGTAAGGCTCCACATCTCCACAGGCTTGAGCTCATTAACAGACACCCTAATGTCTGAAGTCAGTCTCTAATTTCCTTAGAGAGGAGCACAGGTTGCTAATCTATTTAGGTCTTGCTTCTGCTTGTTCATCTAATCAGGTGTATTTATTGTGATAATACCAGTGTCAAATCTCTGATTTTACAGACAGTGGGGCCAAATGACCTGGCTCAAGGAATTCTCTGGCAGGAAGCCAGATCTATGCTGTTACATGCTAGTTCTCCCCAGCTCCAGTGATCCTCATGTTCTAAAAGATGATTTCCAAAAACAAGGACGAGTCTACTCTGTGTTTGAGATAAAGTTTTTTGTGTTCTGTATTTGCTGTCACACAAATTATGTTATTACTTTTTCTAGTTTGGAATTTGATCTTCATAATTCAGTCAAAAAATATACACAAAGTCACTCCAGTAGCAAAAATTTATCATAAGCATATGGACTCCTGTTCATTCTTTCAAAAAATACTACTGTCTTTTCAAAAATATTCACTTTGTTTCAAATGACAGTATTTATGTGCTTCCATATTCATGAATATTTTTATTTCTGTAGAATTTCTGTGGGGTAGTATCCAATTTATGATAATACTGAAGAATATTCAAACAGAAGACAGAAATTGATTGATATCCATAAAAGCAAAATCTGACAGATTTATACAGAGGAGTACCTGCAGTTATCTTCTTTCATTATTTCAACCCCAATTTTTATTTTATTTTTTTCCTAAGAACCACCTTAGAATTACATGTTCAGTTTAAATGATCCCATTTAGGGATTTAGAGGGGATTCCAGCATGGTGAAAGTCACGTGGTGTGAATTTCACCCTTTAAAAAGGAGTTTTAAGAGAGGTACTTTTGAACTATTTATTCCAAATTACAGCTTCTAAACTACCACCACTGCTTTTTTATCTCTCTATAACAATCTGAGACCCTTCCCATTGTAAAGAAGGAACAACATTAAATATTTCAGAAACAGTAAGATCTCTTCACAGACCACTTCATATAAATTAATAATCTCTAAATAAAAAAGTTTATACCATCCAGCAGGTAGCAAACTATGATACACACAGAGGAGATGAACTCTACTGATCAAACAAAAGAATGAAGCAGGAGAAGCATAGCCACCCTTGTAGCTGGAAGCCACTTATACTGACTTTGCGTAAAGGAATGAAAAATTCACAATAAGACAAAAAGAACATGCACTAAAGAATTGGAAGAGCTCATTTTTCTAATTCTTGTAGCACAATGTAACTTGCAGATTCATAATAAGTATCTGAAGGAAGTCTGAGCTTTAGGAAATATCAGCAGGTTTGCATGCTCTGCTCCATAGTTTTTTCTCCAGTTGCTCACCACTATGACCTCTTACCTGCATAATCTGTCCAAAACACTTTTTCTTGCATATTTACTCCTTCCCATGTTTCTTGGATTAACAAAAAAACATAAGGCTTTTGGATAAGGCTTTCATTTGGACAACAGCCAGACATTTTCAATAGCAATCATAAGAACATTTCAAAGAATCTTTTCTACAAGCAGAGTAGTTCAGGCAATTTCACTGGAAAACATTCCAGCAAAACTAAGCTTTAAAGGTTACTAAACTCTTTGAGACTCACTGATGTGACTGGTTAGTGCAATCCACTGCAGTTTTGGGGTTTTTTCCCTTACCTTCCCCTAAAAAGAAACTCACAGTAATTCTTAAAAGCAGTGTAGAAAATGGAATCATGGAATCCTAGTATCATAGAAAGACTTGGGTTGGATGGGTTCTTAGAGATCATCTAGATCATCTGGAGGTACCGTATCTTTATAAACAGAAGGAAATGCATACTTTAGGGTTACACTATCTGACTTTTAAGCATTTGATTGAGAAACATAAGTTCCATAAAGAGTCAGTAGATGCTCTAGAGAAGACACCTTTTAATGGGCTCCTTAACACAGTCAATTAATATTAGCACTTTATAATTCAATGATAAGGCTGTTTATTGTCTATACTCAGCTAGTCTATAGCATACATATGTTGAATTTCAGGGATATTCTTTATCTACTTGACAGGATCTTTTTTCTGCAAAAGGAATGTGGTGACAATTCTACAAAACTGGAAGAGGAATGATCTGGCAAGAAGGAAGGATGACTATCAGCAATGAAAGAAGAACACAGTAAAAAAACATAGCTGGGTAAAAGAGAAAGAAGTGAAAAACACAGATGATTAGAGTCACTCGAGCAAGAATGTTACCAAAGTCAGTGTTTCCCTTAGAAAACCCTTTACAAATAGCATTTTCCTGGGGTTTATCTTCATGGGTTCAGTCTAAACCCACTTTCTTTGCTTTTGTTTCAGAGTTGGATGAAAGCAGCAGTGCAGCTGGGTTTACATTACGAGTGTATGTGTGAAACTGAGGATATATATATAGCTTGGAACTTCAAAGCACATCAGCCAGTGCTGGTGCATCTAGGTTGCAAACTTCAGTGAGTATGTTAGTCTTCCTAATGTTGGATAGAAGAGCAAAATTAAAACAGCAAATGGAAAGAACAGTATGTGGCTTATACAACACTAAATCTTCATTCCTCCTCCAGCAGTAAGTTACGAGGATAAAAAATGATTTTACTCTCCATAGATTGGCAAGACAACACATTCTGAGTACTTTTTCAGAGGCTTTGGCATATATGGCATGCTGGTCAGAGAAGGGTTGGTCAAAGATGAGCCAACACAGTCATTTAGAACAGAGGGGTACAGCTGTTATGCAGCCAGGAAGAATCCCTGTAATCCAGTCCATATTCTGCAACCCTCTGCACCAGTCTGGGGTCAGGAGACATCCATACTATGGACTATGACATTTTTTAAAGATCAGGTATTGTCATCACCACTGTGCTACAGACTGATAGGAGCAGGCATACAGCATTGAAAAGACTGGAAGGCCTTTGGAAGCCCAACCATCAAGACTTTCTCAACTCCTTTAGTATTAAAAGCAAACATCTGCAAAAAAAATTCCTAAGCTTGAAACCCCAGACTGTCAAGTCCTTCAGAGGAGATACGTGCATTTTCCCTGTAGTTCAGAGGTTTGAAGCACAGTTAGAATTCCAGCTTATGAATATTATTACAGTGAAAACATACACACAATGATTTACATAGTGGTATTCTTGCCCATTTTTCCAAAACAAAGAAAAATTAATAGAGTTAACTCGGGTATATTTGGGGAAAGGGAGGATAAGTAAGAAATAAAGTGGCATATGTTTTAAATAGCTTACTACTGTAAACACAAGCATCATCAATGTCTTCCAGATAATCAGAGTCCATACAAAAAATCTACTTATACAAACAAGAATTTGTAGTACTGAGCTGGAACATAAGCAGTGTTGCAGATTTACTCCCTCATTAAAGATTCCTCCCAGGAGTTATCATCACATTTATATGACAAGTAAAAATAACATATGACTTTGTCTGGACATTATCCAATAAGGTACGCAGAAAAGTTGTAGAATATTAGGTGTGAGAAATGCCTGAGTTAATACCATGCACTGCTTTTGCTGTGAGAAAATATGATTTAATTTTATGTTTTTAATATTTCTACAGAATAATGTAAGCTAAACCTGTTGCTATCCATGAAAGATTTCAGAGTGTATGTTGAGGGGGCAGAGAATTCAGAAAGCAATAACGTGGGCCAGAATTAGAGCAACAATGGGAGAAATTTGAAAAAGCAGCTTTGCAAGGCTGGAGAAATAGACTAGTCTAAGTGAGACTCCACTTCCCTGTTTGAGTCCACTGTGAGCTCTCATTCCAGGCACTGCAAGCACAATGCTTTTCTATGGCATCTCAGCAGCAATCACCATCTCTCTTTCAGAGGCCACTCCTGCCTCAGTGCCCCAGCTCAGACTTACATGATGAGGAAGAGAAATCTCTGCTCACCACAAAGAGGAGCCTCAAGCTGAATCACCAAGCACAGCTAACCAGGGAAATAATTTCTGGCCACACAGAAACTTTAAGGTTACCTTCCTTTACATTTTTATAAACTCATATTGCCTAAAGTTTAATTTAATTTGTGTATTAAGCTTTAATAACATTTCATGTTATTCTTTTACTCAGGCTTCTTTAATCACTCTCTGTTTTTTCCTCTAACAATGCTCTGGTTTTTCCTTTCTAATGGTGTATTTCCGCCCTGCATTTATTTTGTGGTTTTTTTACTTTGACAGATTAATTTATCTCTCTCTTCTATCATCTTATTGATCCGATTCAATATAATCAACATAGTCACATATTTAAATACTCTCACACATGGTTTTACTTCCATGTAGGAACTCCATTAAAGCACATGTTATATTATGAACTGTGTAAACTTTGTGTTAAGGTCAAACCTAACTTGAATTGATGGACAACAACCAAAATACTGACTCATCCAATATTTATTGTCTGTAATGAAGAGAAAGATGTCATGGAAAAGGCTACAACCTCTGCAGCATCAGGTAAACAACAGTCTTTCCTGCAGCAGCTGGATGATGCTGTGATACCAGCAGATACTTGTGTGACCCAGCTATTTTCAAAAAAAGACTGAATCCCACTTGTGTACATGTATGATCTTGCACTCTTAAAATCCCCTGGGAGCAGGGCTTGAGTTTCTGCATAGCTGTTTTAGGACTAGCAGGCTTTATTCCCATGCAAATGAACCTGCCTGTGAAACTGCACTGGCTCAGCCTCAGAGGGAAAAAGGAAGCATTTACATTTCCAAAAGCAAACCGGCAGGAATATACCTGCCAAGGCCCACGATCGCAGCTTCCCGAGTTAACTTGGGAAGAGGAGAGGCTCCCTCCTATGGTTAAAACGTATAAAACCGTGTGAGTATCACCGCAAGCATGGATGTTTCAGAGAGAAAGTCACTGGAAAGAAGGGGAAAAAAAAATATATATATATATATATAACTATATGCAAGACACCTAGAAACTGAAATCCAGAAATCCATATTTTGCTTACACAAAAAAATATAATAATAATTCCATTAATCTTAGTTTTCTAATTCAAGCTTAATGCAAGTCACAAATACACCTCCCCACAGAAACTGTTTTTAAAAAACATTTTGTTGTGGTTTTGTAATATTTTAACAGCTAAAATAGCATGGCAGTCCGGGAAGGACCACCTTCTGGAAAAAATATAAGAGAGGAAAAATAGTGAAGATACATTGCACAAAATAACCAATGCATTTAACATCATATCAAACCCATTAAGCAAGTAACATTTACCAAATTAAGCAAAACACCAGAAACTGTTGATCTCTTCCTAGCTTTTACATTTTGTTTTCTTACACTGTAAGGCAAAGATTCTGAAACTACAAACTTTGACTTACTGGACTGAAGGGTTCAGAAACACAGTTTTACTTATCTAAAACAAATAGCATCTGCATCCTGAGTCCAATAATGCCACTTGCCTAAAGAGCATAAGCATGCAAAGAAAAGGGAGAAAATGTTTAAGACAATATTCAGTTATTCATTTTTTTACTTGAATCAGATTGTGGTTTTTAAATTTCCTTTATTACAATTACAGCAAGTAAACTCTTTCTCCAGCTCTCTCTGGGCAGCTCAGCTTACATTCAAGCCTACCAGACCTAAAATGAGTTGTCAAAAGTTCTTGGTTTCTGTTGTTTTTAAGGCAACAGTATTTATTAAGTAAAAAGAAAAAAACAAAAACAAAACCTAAACCAAACCAAACAAAAAACATGGATAGTCTCTTGGAGAAATAATATTAATTTCTCTAATTTAATCATGCATTATTTTACAGCTGGGGGAAAAAAAAAAAAAAGCAGCACAGTGGCTAAAAATGTTTTCCTTTAATTTATTTCCCCGTTTTAAGAGGCTCTAATCTTGGTTTTTCATTTGTTCCATTTCAGCCTCAATACCTGGGAGTACAACAGAATTTGTGACCAGCTACAATAAGCAACCTTTTGACTGCTCAAATTTTATTGTGGTACACTCAGCACCTGCACTAGCATACTTTTCATTAATGGACTACAGTAAATGTTTATATAACTGCCAAGAGAGTTTATTAATGCGAACAAAAATTCTAGCAGATAGATCATCCTTTACAGCAATTAAGCTCTACAATAAAATGCAGTCTGACATATACCCAGTTCTCTGAGGCATGTTAGATTAGTGAAAAGGGGGATGTAAAATCAACCCTGACCCTCTGGTAAGAAATCCCATTTGTCCTACATACCACCTTTTTGCAGAGTTTAAACCATTACAGTTTTTACAAGAAACAAAAAGGACAACTTTGATTTTGATATATTCAATTCTTCTCCACTAAACTTCATATTTGAGTTTTGACACATCAACAATCATTGGGTTTTCCGAGGGCTCTGGGTGTCTGTTCCAACTCCCCCTGAAGCCAGAAAGATGATACATGGTTACTTCCATGCCAGCTAAGTTGAATCATGACTGTATGGCTTAAGGGCTGGTCCCTTCCCTGGATCACCAGCAGGCAGAAGGTACTGGATCAGGACCCAGAACTGGGCTGGAACATGAAGAGAAAGCTTAGTAAAAGTACCTAATGTACATGTAATATCAGCTGGCTTTGAACCACATTATCTCAGCCTGGTGCTGTCTCAAAAGTTGGCCTGTTTGAAAACTGTGGCAGAGCTCTGTAAAATAGTTGTGACATCCGAAGAGATCCTCCACAGTCAGGACCACTGCAAGTTTTCAAACAAACCTGAACAAACCCTAAGTACAAAAAGAGAATGTTTCTCTAGTCACCACCCGGTGAGGCTGAAGCTGGAGCACTGAGCCTGGTTCAGGGCTGCCCACTACACAAGGGACAGGGGAGTCTTTTTTACTGAAAAGAGTCCAGTGGAGGGCCACAAAGATGATTAAGAGACATAAACATCTCTCCTATGAGGAAAGGCTGAAAAAACTGAGACTGTCCAACCGGGAGAAGAGAAGGCTCAGGGGTATCTTATTAATGTATATAAATAACTGAAGGGAGGGTTCAAAGAAGATGAAGCCAGACTCATTTTAATGGTGCCCAGTAACAAGACTAGAGGCAATGGGCACAAGCCAAAACTCATGTGGGTTCTTTCTGAACATCAGGAAACACTTTTTCACTTTCAGGGTGACCAAACACTGGTGCAGGTTGCCCAAAGAGGTTGTGGAATCTCCATCTTCTGAGATAATTCAAAATTTGTCTGGACATATTCAATTCTAGGTCATCCTGCTTTACTGGGGGGAGGAGGGGGTTGGACCAAGTGACTTCCCTTCCAACCTCAACCATCCCATGATTCTATGACTATGGAACAAAAAAGTAATAGGAGCTGAAACACGTAAGAAACTCTCATGATTTCATACTTTTATGAACGTATATTTACACGTGACTAAATATGTCACAAGAATTGTAACAAGAAGGGTGGAGCCTTTAAGAACATAAAAAATAAATCAAAAAATTCTTGAGATGAATGGGCTTTAAAAAGTAGTTGCCAGAAGCAGCCAGGGCATCTCATATTTCATATGTAGGATGTAAAACAAATTTGCATTCCATCTCCATCCATTTACTTGGCTATTGCTCTGTTAAATTATTTTAAAATGCATTCTTCAAGGCTGGATATAAGCCATAATTTTATTAAAATAAAGAATAAGATAAAAACATAAATCTAGCTAATTGCACTAGACTCTGATATGAAAATAATCACTTATGTCCTTTACCATTTCCCTACCTCTCCTCTAAGGTGCTACACCTCTTTTTCATCTTGATGAACAAAGATATTCTCCCAGGTCTCTCCACATGAGTGGAGGTTGAAGAAGATATGGAAAAAGTTACATGGAGGTGCTCTAAATCACAGTAATTCCAAGATGTAATCTATTGGATAGAAGTCTTTGTATCTGGAATGCACCAGATTTCAAGATCTTTGAGTCCTTCTTCCACACCGTCTCTTATTCAAGAATGTGGAGGACAAATGAATCTAATCCTCAAACTTTAAATCTCCTCCAAGTGAAATTCATTCTGAACCCTGAAGGGTTAAGTATCCTGCATACTATGACAGTAAGAAGTAACAACGCTGCAAGTACTCTATCCTGGAAATGTCCAATTTTTCTATAATCCAGCTATTTAACTTATTTTCCACATGATGAAGTAATGGAAACAATATTGAAAGTGCTTGAAGCAAGTCTTATACAAAATATGCAAAATGTGTTGGTTTTCAGTTGTGTGCCATTTCAACCGACACAGTAACCACTTGATGGGACAAGCTCAAAGACAAGATGTGCATCTCTCATTCACACAAATAGACCACTGAATTCAACAAGGTTACTTGAGTGCATCTATATTAATCAGACATGAGACTTCCCAATTCTACAGATAATCTTTATTAAATAATTCAGACATCCTGGCTTTTTTTCTGATGATGAACTACAGCAACATGATATTTTTTTTTCTCTTCACACATGGACCTATTATGCACACATATAAGTATGTATGATTACATATATATGTGCATACACATCACTAAATTACACTTAATCACAGCAGAAAAAGCATCCCTTTATTTTTTCTTTTAATTGCACTCTTCTATTTTTGTCTCCTTGAGACTTCATAGAGCTTTTAGAACTAGTGAAGTCTTAAATATGCACCCTATTTAAATAAGAATGGAGTTGAATATACTCTTTGGCAGTAGCAGTGCCTCTAAAAGAAATGTTTTCTCCTATTACCATCTCTGTTGTCGAAAGCCATGATCTGAGCTTTGCACTCCGTCTGGGAGTCTGCTGAGCCCATTCCAGCTGGGCTGGCAGGGGTCACGCTCCCCAAGGGATGAGGTCAGCCTCATGGCCTGGGATCAGGGGGCAGGGGAGCTGGAGGGTGACCCCACACACCATGCATTGTGCTCAGAGGCTGGAAGTCAGCCCTGCTTATGCTGGATCACGCAGCGAACCAGCCCACCACGTCTGACAGACGGAGGTCAACTTCCAGGGTGGGGATCCTTTCATAGAGGCAAATCTTTTTTTTCTGCATGTTTTTATCATTTGAATAACAGCTGTGACAACAACAGTGTCTCATCAGAGATATTTGCGGTATTGACGAACCCATTTTCAAAGAGCATTGGAAAAAGAGACATAATGGTGGGCGCCTTCCCGTTAACAAAACTAAATCACACAATATGGGATGCGCCTTATAAATAAGCAGTGTGTGACAGTAGAAAGGTTATTGTGGAGAGAGAGACTAGGTATGAACACATCATTCTGAAGTTTGCATTCCACCTCTATTGCTATTGTGTGCTTCCACCATGACCTTGTGTAAGCCTGAGGTCGCTGTTCTTTCCTTACCTGTCCTTACAGTGGAGGTATTGTTCCCTCAAAAGATAAACATTGTTAGGAAAAAACATTAAACTTTATGAGCTATCCAGCTACGCTGTGGAGGAGTATCATAAAAAAATCTTTAAGTCTATAAATAAAAAATAAATATTAACGATTACCCTATTAGGTCTATATCTTACAAATATACCTTGGTTTTATTGTTGTTGTTGATATTTGAATTATTTAAATAAAGTAATCATGAAGCTACCAGCCTTATTATTAGTATTATAAGAAATAAATTGGTGGGTAGAGCTGTTTCCACTCTTTAGAATTATTTAGCATTTTTATTGTCCCACCAGGGAACTTAATAGTATCTTTCAGATATTATTTATATACCAGTAGTCAAGGAAATATAAAAAAACAAAGCTGTTCACTGCTGTGTTCCTTTTACTGCTGATCCTTTCATAGAATTAATAGAAATAACCATAAATCAGAAGAGATATTTATAGCATATAGAAATTATCTAGCCATTTTGCTTACACAGAATTCCATTTTTAAAGGATTCACTTTCAACTGATAAGATACTGGAATCCTATTCAACAAATCACACTGTCTTCAGAAAGAGAAAAAGGTAATGTGTTAAACACACAAGAGCTCCACTTGTAGAGTAAACCGGCACTGCCCAATCCTTTGCAGTATGCTGGATGCCCAAGGGCCAGATGTGCTAGTACAGTTTCTTCACACACACTGGTCCAGTACTGATAGCTTTTTGAAAAACATCACACACCATCACACTGATAGCTTTTTGAAAAACATCACACACTACAAAGGAAAGTGTAGGAGGAGTGAGCAGACACTCTGAGCACATGTCTGAGAGTCAGCAGATTAAATCTCAGCTATAGGAAAAACTGCTGGAAAACCTTATTGTTGCATTCAGTGAGGACACCACCATGTTCTGCACTCACCAAAGCTGCTCCTGCACACATGGACACCTTGCAGCAGCCTTAGATAGGGTGTTGAAGTAGTCCTACTGTTCAATCAGCTGCTCACCTGCACTGTGAAAGTCTGCAGGGTTCAGTTACCTGGTGTATGAGTATGCTGCTATTTCTCATTCATAAAAAAATTAGCTCTAGGCCTTCTTAGCCTTCCACCCACAATGTATGCAGGATTTTGGTGGGAAAAAAAATAGCTTATGCTTTCCCTTTCTTCCCTTTTCCCACTATCCCTTAAAAGCAAACACCTCCACAGGCACAGGCTATTTGTTATGTCAAAATTTCCAATGAGCAGACCTTTCAAATTATACACAGCAGTAGGAATTTGGGTTAAATAAAGGAGGTCTATAAATCTGTAGATCCTCAGTTTTAGGCGTGAAAGAGTCATCTGTTATGATTACAGTGTCTAGAATATTGTATTTGCAAGTACAATATAATAGTCAAATAATAGCATATAATGTAGTATAATACTATGAAAAATAAAATGAAGTACTAAAAAAATTAGAGCCATAATTGACATTTAGGTGAGCAATATAAAGATATGTGTTTGCAAAAAAAGCACTCAGTACATACATATACCTATATACTATTCCTATTAGGTTTTTATCACTGACAGTGACTACGAAGAAAGAAGAGGCAGCAAATTCTATTAATACTCTCAGCAGATATATCAAATGCTGCTATATGAAGCATGCAGTGGTGAGAGGGAAATTAGTGTGCAATGTCTTCTTTTCCCAAAGCCTCGAGGTCCCTCAAGTGGAAAAAAAAATACCCTTTGCAACTAGAACAGATCATCTATGTGCAAATAGGAACTTTTGTACATAGAAATAATTAGAAATTTGGGACATTAAATACTTTTCATAATGAAAATTACTGAAACTATTTATTTATTCAAAAAGACAAACATTTCACGAAGATATGTAGCTTGAAGATTTGAATCTGAATCTCGACATCTGAAGTGAGAGTCGTAAGGACAAGATATTTCGGTGGTGAACCTTGGGGGCTTTTTCCTCTTCTGGGGAAGAGCCCTAAAATGCTCTTCCTCTTTTTATTATTTTTTTTTTTTAAATCTCTGAGGATTTTAGTAGGATGAGAAAATTGTTTCCTGCCCAGCTCTCATGGTGAGTGGCTGGCAAATGATAACAAGACACAGAATGAAAACAGCTGGATTCTATCACTGCACTTAGTAGGTCCATGAAATGTAATTGTAGATGCACCAGATACTCTTAAGCACCAGTAAAGAGAGTTCTTCCAGACTCCAGGACAGACATCTGGCATTAACAGAGTTCTGAGACTATCAGGGAACATGGCACATCGCACACCCAATTGAAGAATTAATTAATCACACTGTAATTAACATAAATGTGTAATGACCCATGCTTTGCTGTCTTTAGAGATAAATATTCAGATACAAGAAGACACAGCAGATCCTTGAACTGTCCTACTGAGATACTGGTACTCGAAACCAAATGCACTGTCATACCTTTCTGAAAATACAAATATGTATTTCTACAGTAAAGCAACTTTTAGGAGGAACATTGCCTAACACTTCTCACTGGCAGCACAATTCAGGGGAAAATCATTACATGTAAAAAAAGAAAATATATCTTCTAAAGAAAGATGTACAGATTCAAATTCATTAGAAATATTCCTACTCTCCAGTCATCTTGTCTTCTAAAATCCATTACTTTAAGTATAATGTATGTATGTCCCAACACATTACTGAAGTGAATGGTTAGAATAAGTGTTTTCACATCATTGTATAATATAATAATATTTTTAAAGTGATTTTTTTTTTCACTGATGGTGTTATCAGATGAAAGATTAAGAAGTGGACGAAATTTAAAAAATAAGCGTGTAACAAATCTTAGCAACTGTCAGCTTTGCAAAGTCACACACACATAAATGGAAATGTTATAGACATGGGAAAAGTTGTGTTAGCTGAAGAGGTCTTGTAAGCTTAGTTAAATAACATGCTTTATCAGTTACGTTCCAACAAAAATATGTAATTTAAAATTTGAAAAAGCAAACAACTGTTTTTTCCTGTAGGTTGGTAGCTTATTGCTAAGTAAGCAGATAGCCTAGATTACCTTCTAGAATACTTTCCAACCTGAACTGTCCTATGATCCTATGAACTGACTTTTTTAAGTTTAAGGCCTCAGAAAAGAATGACCTAGTAATTTGACTACTGGGATTACTTGTAATTAAAAATAAAAAAAGGGGGAGGGGGGAAATAATAATAAGAAAGAAATTAAAAGAAAAAGGCAGAGTTTCAAAAGCACGAAAATGTTACATAGTCCTATAGTGGCCTCTTCACAGCCACCCCTTCTGCAACAGCAAAAGACCACACAGTGATCCCAAGTTTTTAAACAACAATGTAAATCAGAGCAGGGATGGAATCCCATTTGTAGACTTGAGAATGTGTGATAAGGATCGTTGCTACAGGTTTGGATGAGCCAAACTGACTTGCAGAACAGATTTCCTAAAGTAGGCAGGATTTTATAAGATTGGACTGGACATGTTTTTTTCACTTAAAGGTGGAAAATTAATGTCTAAGAATAGCAGTTAATAAATTAACAATAGCCACAAAACCTTTCCACTGAATAAGAAAAGGCTTTACAGTTATGAAATAATAGTTCCCTGTTTGAATAAACCAAGTCTATATAAAGGCATATAATGAAGACTGAAGCTAAAATGCAGTCACTTTTTGTCTGCAAGCATTATAGGGAAAGCCTTCTGAATAGGTTTTACAGTGAACACCACTGAAAAGGCAGGAAAGTGAGGTTTCAGTCCAAGAGGGTTCTTACGGCTTCTTTATGCAAGCTTACCTTCTCAAGGTTTCTCCTATACACAGTTGAAATGTAAGGCATGAAGAAAGGCAAAGAATTAAAAATTGTTAACAGAATAATTTCAGCCCTTGTTTGGTTCTTGTGTGTGTATAATAAAACAATGTGATACTATAGATCACCAGGATTTGTATTCAACAAAAGCTGAATAAAACATAAACAGGACACAGAATCTACTGAAGCACTGTCCTACACAATCCCTACTCCCTACCGTGAGTCTTATACTTTGTATCCATACCACACCCGAAACATGCCTTGCTTTGTGCTGCCTCACACCTCCTTTCTCAAAAAATAAACAAAAATGAGGGAAACCAACAACGACAAAAAAGTGAGAGTTAGGAGGATTATTGGGGCATGCTGGAGATTCGGGGATACGGAATGATATCTCTGACAAATATGTTCTTAATGGATGAAAGGTACAGCTCCAATGAATTATGGAGGTCATTCTCCTACAAGCAGATTTAGTGTATTTTCCACATCTCATGTGAATCAACCTTATGTTATTTAAGGGGAATTATTTTTATCACTTTTATCTGTACATGGTAACAAATTACATCTGCTGTTTTGCATTTAGCTCCTTACTTTAAAACAGCATTTTTGTGTGACTTTAGAGGACACCCATACATTGCAGGAAATAATTAAACAATTCATTGCTCTCCATGGAATGAGTGCAACTAAAGCTAAAAGTACATGCAAGTTGCACTGCCCTGCACATGAATTTTCCAAGTCCTCCTACTCTCTTAATTACTGGATTTTATTTTACTTGTAAATTAATTACTTCATTTACCTGCCTAAAGCAGTAAGCATACAACAGAGAGAGATCTGATTATATACTCAATACTAATGACTTGAAAAATATGTTGGACTCATCTCTAAAAGCTTCAGTCAGAATAGAATCACTATTTTGCTTAATCTTAGGGTATACGCAGAGGGCAGAGTCCCTGCCCCATGCTAGAATATCAGGCACATATATTACAGTTAAAATATTATAAAGAACATAGAAAAAAATGAGGATAAGTATAATTTTTCTAAACAGATTAAGATATCCTTATTAGTAAAAAAATATTAATGACCCCCCTCTATCCCCAACACACTAATCATCTCTCATGTACTTCCTAGGATGTGGGAGAACAGTGATTCTGTGCTTACTTTTTATAACACATAACTTTAAATATACTAGTTACTGGCTGCATTACATATTTTAAATACTGCATCTCTACATCATTCACAAATTCGGCCAGGTCCTCAAGCATGTTCCTATATGAAAGACTGCCTTCCTTTAAAGATCACATTTCAAGGCAAGCTTCTGGCACAAGAACATAAATGACCCGATAGAAATGAATGGAAAGAGATATTTTACATATTAGCAGCACAGAATAGAAGGATCATCTCTCTGATCATGAAATTCCAAATAGATACCTAGTAGTCTTTATTTGCGACCCTACCTACAATATTCCATAGAGCAGCATATACAGTATCAGTGAACTATGTGTCAGAAAAACATCCCATAGGCACTGAGAGAACATCGCAGAACAACAAGGCACCATTATTGTTTCTCCAATTTTATAGCAAATTCCAGGTATTTATGGAGCACAACACTCCAAACAAAGAGCATGTAAGACTTGAAAACGGCGCTGATATGCAGAACTAGGGGATATCTACATATTTCTTAAATCCCTCCTGAGTACTTAAATTTGCTTAACTGAAAATGAATACTCTGTTTCTTTAATTTCCTATTTAATTTTCCACAGATGAACTGTAATTTCAGAGCAGACTCTAAGAATGTTTCTGAAGATTTGGACAGTATGTAGTAAAGGTATTTCATGTAATTTAGGCCTTTTACACTGCATCAGTATTGTTAGTATCCAGAAAGGTGATAATGCTGAAACACTTTCCTCCCAGTATTTCACTGAGAGCTGGAAACATACCTTTAATAAGATAACTATAATAGCCCAGGGGAAAAAAACAGACAAACAAACAACCCCCTCACAAACAAACAAAAACTCAAAAAATTAACAAAACACTTTGAAAAACTTTAAAATACTTAAAAAGAAACCCCAAGAACAAAACAATTCAAATAAAAATCAAAGCCTACCTGGCCTATTAAGCTCTCTTTCATTAAAAATCTAAATGGTAGCTGGTATCTGAAGAACCTCTTGTCATAGTCAAACACCTCCACACCATTTAAAAATACATATACCTATGACTTAAAATGAAACTGCTACTAGGGGATCACAGAATGCTTCAGGTTGGAAAAGACCTCCAAGATCATGGAGTCCAACCTTTGACTACCATCTTCTCAACTATGCTATGGTTTCATAGGACTGAGTGCCACGTCCAGTCATTTCTCATACACCTCCAGGGGCAGTGACTTCACCACCTCCCTGGGCAGTCTGTTCCAATGCTTAACAATCTTTTCAGTGAAGAAATTCCTCCTGATGTCCAACCTGAACCTCCCCTGCTGTAGCTTGAGCCCGTTTCCTCTTGTCCTGTCACTACTTGCCTGGGAGAAGAGGCTGACCACCACCTGGCTACAACTTCCTTTTGGGTAGCTGTAAGAGTGGTGAGGTCTCCTCTGAGTCTTCCCCAAGCTAAACAACCCCAGCTCCCTCAGCCACTCATCATGTGCCTGACTCTCTAGACCCTTCACCAGTTTCATTGCCCTTCTCTGGACATGCTATCAGACACATCCTGAACTGACAATGATGAAATATGACTTTAGCCATTGCTGAAACAAACAAACAAACAAAAACAAGTGAAGAAATTTAAAATACTGTCTCTCAACAGAGATTTTGAATCTGTGATATTATTCTGAAGTATCACACTCTGTAAACCAACCCAAGATGTGGAGAGAGAGAGAGAGAAGGAGCAATTAGCAAGGATACAAGCCAGGACAAAATTGGATTTTCTGAGAAGGAAAAAGTTTGTGGTCAAGGCACATGATTTGTAGCCAGGAAATCTGACTATTCCCAGAACTGCCAGATTCCTTGCCTCTCTCAAAGATGCCTTTCCAAAGCTGTAAATGCAGAAACAAATTAGAAAAAAAAAAAAAAAAAGGATGAGGATGGAAAAAAAAAGAAAGGCCAACCAAAAGAAAACCAGCTATGTCAATTTAAATTCTTTGGTACTCTAAGTACCCTTGTGGATACTTGTTTAAAGTAGTTAGTTCCCTGGTAGTCATGGCTTTCTGCATTACTTCGTGTAATGTATGGCATCTGAACTTGCTGGCTTTGTGCCACAAGCCTCTACACATCTAACAGGTATGCCAAAACCATAGACAAATATGTAAACATATGTAAATATGGAGACACACGGAAAAAGTGAACAATTACAGAAGGTACTTGAAATTGTAAGTAAAATTGTTCTTTTCTCACCATCACTAAGGATGATTTTACTACAGGATGATAATTTACACAAAGGATATAATCTGATTTTACACATCTGTGCAGTAAATCAGGCATAGCAATGACTCCAGGCTATCTGCTACAACCCAGGTGTAAGACTAGCTACTGTGGGAAAGGCTGCTCTCCAATTTTAACTGGGAATCCTGTTTCAGCCTTGGTTTCTCCAAATTAATATTTTTGTTAACCTAATACATTTTAGCATGATATAGCTTCACCAGGAGGCGTTTACCACTGAAAATACTTGTCTTTGAAAATGTTCCAGCTGTCAACAGGTATGAGGTGAGAGCTGAAATCCTGGAGAGTCAAGGCTTTTCACAAATTAAATTTGTTTGAAATTTTTAAGTCCTAAATGGGTTAGCACATGTTTGTATGAACCTGCATCTTGTGGAGAAAATACAAAATGTTTAGTGCCAAATGTGAGTCAAGTCCCCAGTGTGGAACTAAGTCCTCTAAAGCTTTTATTCATCCTCTAGATGACCCTTTATTTGCTTATCTTAGAAATCTTTCTAGTTTTGAAAGCAGCTCTGGAAGTTACTAACTTTAATTTCTTTAGCCTTTAGAAACTAAAATTTGTTAAAATTCTAATGGAATCATTTACAGTTATCATAAATACTCTCTTCCTTTAACCTAGTGAATTGCTTCTCTCTGGTTTTTTGGCTGAGCTGAGAGTGTTGTTAAGAAGATAATATTGAGTTCAGTGTTTCCACCACGCACCAGTAGAAGCTGCCAAAAGAGAGAAACACAAAGAAAGAGAATGCTGCTCCTCTCCAGATCCCCAGCTGTCAGGACAATAAGTTTAGGATTACAGGGGTAAGTACTGTATCTTATTAAGAGCCAAAGTCACTTTTGTAACCACTTCAGGAAAAAAAATCTGCATAGGAATGCATTCAACAGCCTTTATGAGCTGGGGTTTCAGTAAAATTAATTAGTAAGTATTCTCCATTTTAGATATCAAATAATTGCAGTGAACATGGCAGTCTTGTCTGTACTAAAATGAAATATGAATAAGTAATTCCTGATTTTCAGATCTGTATTTCAATAGGCATTCAACAAGGCCAGCACAGAGATACAAGCAAACATCACCTCTTGGAAGATAAACAGGAAGGGTCTGTGATATTATAGTTTATTAAATTTTGAAAATTAAGTACAATAAACATCTTTTGTGGTTGTTAAAGAGATGCCAGCTGGACAAGATTCCTTTGTCCAAGAGAAAACAATCAAAAGTAAAAATTATTGAAAAGTGGTCAATTTTCCTCAAAAAAAAAAGGCATAAATATCTGAAGATATAACACTGCACTTAATGAGAAAAAAAAAAAAAATTGCTATAATGCCAACACTTCCAGTGTTGTCTTCTGTCACTTGGACTGTTCATTCAGAGTGTGTACTACACTCACATGATTAGAGTGTCAGCAATTCCATAAAACTCTCAGGTAAAGAACTAGGAGAAAAGAAAGGAAAATATTTTATTATCTGTTTATATCCTGAATAACTACAGAATAAAAGATATGTGCCACTGAACCAGCCATAAGCAACCAGAGTATCATGTTGGTTGAGGTTTATGTTTCATATGCTTCATAGAACAAAGCTTACTAAAACATGAAAAGCGTGAGTTGACAATCACATCATCATTTCATTTTAAACCAAGTGAAGGGGAATATACGTCCGGCACAAATGATCTTGATTTATGAGCATTGTACTCTTTATGTACATTGTGTCTGAAAACTGGAAGCCATGTGCCCATTTGCACTGAACAAGGTATTCCACAAATTTTACTTTTTGTTCAAAAATACTGAGGAAAAATAACCCATCTGTGAAGCTGTATGCACTTCATATTCAATAACCATTTCTGCTAATCTCTTCTGATTATTAGCAGTAGGCTGATAAGCAATACTTGTGAATTCAATTTATATTCTTGTATGAGTGTGATCAAGAACTTTGCTCTTGGCTATTGTTCAGGCAATGTGTTGGATGCCTGTACTTCTGAAATTCTTTTCCAGCTTCAATACTTCCTTTTCAGAATGAAACCAACTGCAACTCCCTTAGCTAGTAAAATATCTATGGCCACTTAATGCTCACAATTTCAAAGGTTTTAACATAGTTTAAATAGCAGCTTTTCCTCTGCACTACCTAGATAATTCTCCAGAAATGTTTTCTTTATACTTCCTTTATACTGTCAGCTAATAAATGGGGTTTAAGAATATTTGGAGAAAATATTCACAACAAAGCATGCATAAAGAATGGCAGCAGTTTCATTTTAGCAACTTTTCTGAGATCATTAAGATTAACTGCAGAAAGCTGGACCTCAGCTCTTGCAAATCTACAGAAAGCATAGAGAACTGAGCAGTTTAAAGCTGACAATGCATAGAAGTGGTTTAGCTGGTCATGCAATGTCGTATTTTACCAGCTAGTCCCTATAGCAATGCAAAAGCTACTGTAACTGCTTAAATGTATTTGCCTTCTATATACTGTTTACTATCTTATAAAAAATAATATAAACATTTTTCACTGTTTGAGGTGCCAGATCTTTCCCAGCTGTAATCACAGAGCAATGCAACACTTGATGTTTCAGTGCACCAACTGTGCCAAACAGAAGCATCATGGTTTTCAGCCACTGCAACAAATCATTTGGATGGATGCTTTTGGTGCTTCATAATGCAGATGCAAAGAAAAAACAGTGTGTTCAATTTTATCCTCAATACTTTCCTGATAGGATATGTTGCCCATATATTCTTGGCAGAATATCAGATGTGAACTTCACAGCAGGCGTCAGCTGTCTCCCAGTGACAGGAACAAGAGTTCTAGCATTCTTTTCCATGGAATCAAAAATAAGACAAAGATTTGGGCAAAACCAGACAGGGTTGGAAGACATCTATCAGATTTTGATATCTGGATTAAGACAGTCTTAACTGAAATTCTAGTGACTTGAGGGACATGTATCCACTGAATGTTTCTTGTTTAGTATGGCTTTATATTTCAAAGAACACAGCATACCATCACAGATGTTAAAAATTTCTAGAATTTCATGCACGGATGCTCAGCTGAATTCCTTCTTGTGGAAGATCCTTGACACATTATTTATAATGTTTGGGTTTGCTCTGCAGGAAATATAAAATGGAATGATTTCTTTTAAACAGTTGTGTCTGTCCTGAAAATTCACGTTATTTACTAATTTCCAGAGCCAATAGCTTTGTTTCCACATATAAACTAAATACCAGTAGATATTCTGCCAAATAATTTTCTCTTGTAATTATTTTGCCTTTTTTTCCCACCTTCCATTGTTTAAAAACTTTACATTGATCTGCTTTAGTTAAACTTTAATGCTATTCCAAAAGGACAGGATACACTTTCAGTCTTGAAGCCTACTGCCATAATGAAGTAATGGGAAATCTTAGAAACTTCAGTGGCAGCTGGAAGGAGCCTGTGATATGCATACTAATGGCTTTCTTTAAGTATTGCCAAGAACAATTAATCATATGTCTCAGATTTGCTTATTTTAGATTATTCATAACATCATATTATTTTGAAAGCATATACACAATAATAAAATGTAGTAAAACCCAGAGAAATCATAGTTCAGCAGTAAAGGTATGTGTATGGGATCAGTTCCTCCATCTACCACAGACTGTCAGTGTGGCATTAGGCAACTTGCTTTAGTCCAGAGTCACAGGCTATAGCTTGAGTCAATACAAGAGAGAGCAGGAACAATTGCAGTGGAGATATGGCAATGAAAGTACCCGAGAATCCATCCAACTCATACCTTGCAGATACTATTATAGTATTCATGTGTTCTTTTACATATTAAAAAGAAGGGGCAAAAGCCTCAAGATAAAACATATATGCAGGAAACAAAAATACAGGACTATATTGTCAGCAACACATTCTTCTGTAATAATCTCAAGCATCCACTGAAATTATGGGAAATTATTAATATGACTCAATCAGGAATAATTTTATATGCCATTAATCTTTGTGTATTAATGTATACTTAATAATTGGAAACTAATACTGTTAGCTATTTAAACTGCTAGCAAGAAGTACAGCCAGAAACTGAAATAAAGAGAAAAATCAGACGAATGTACTGAAGGAAAAAGAGGTGTAGTACAACAGTTGCTGGCACTGGCACCAGCTGGGAAATACCAGCGCTTCAGTAGTGTGGGAAAAGTAAGAGCATCAGGAATAGCAAATGTAAATAAGTCTGGTTGAACACTGCACTATTCCATTCAAAAAAATAAAAGGTACAGACCTTTGCCATAGGGCAAGGATAGACCTTTCAGTCTAAATTTTCAGTTACTTTGCTCTTCCAAGAGGAAAGCAAAATAGGAAGAATGAGAAAACCTATGAATAGTTATGCATAAGTGCAGCTGATCTTCCATAAAAGCATGTGAAAAATGTAGCAAAAAGTCCAACAGTTCTTTCACAATCTCTCCAGAAAGCAAAGAGGGTGAATGGCAAAAGCTGTTCAATACTCAGATTAAAGGAAAAGAAAGGAAAGCACAATGAATTTCTGTTATCCTGTAGTCAATACACTGTATAAGCAATTTCCTTTGAGTTTTAAGTGGAATTTACAGTATCATAAGCCTTCCCTTGTGAGTCTAGTCCTTCAGTATACTAAAAACATCATTGCAGTTTAGCTTTATTGGCATTTTCAGATGAGAAGCCAACCACTGAACTACTTACTGAGTGGAGTTTTTTCTGAAAGGAAAGAATTTCAAACTGAAAGATATTACAGGTTTGAAGAAAAATGAAAAGCACTTAATTTTTCTACTCAGAAATACTTTTGGAAAAACACAAACAGGAATTCCCCGGAGAAACACTCTGTAATTACGTAGATGTCCTGAGGATGTCTGGGGCCTTTGGCTTTGCAGGAACAGCATAGATAATCCCAAACCTATGCCTATCCCTCATATTACCATTTTTGAAGTGAGACTGATGACATTTTATGTTGGTCTGAGTAATTTTTTAGATATATTTCTACAGTCCTGTTATTCTAGCTCAAAATTTTCACTCTCAAATGCATTTTTTCCTTTGGGAGGTAGATATTAAAACCTGAAAATTTTTGCATATTTGATATGCAGAAGAAGTTGAAATCCATCCTGCTTTATTATACTTTTTAAATAAGGTAGAAACGAAAGCTTGTAATGTTTATAAACAATTTTGTTTGAAATTATTCCATGCAGACTACAGTTTTTCAACTAGAAATACACATATATGTATCAGTTAAATATTTTTGATTTTGAAGGGTGTTTTTGCATATTTACCAACCTCATTAGCTTTCTGCTTTCTCTTACTCTGGCCACAGTTCTCAAACCATCTGCAAATTTCTCCTTTCAATGACTTGTCAGTGCCTGCCCACTTGTTCAAAAATCAGAAGAACAGGATCCTAGGTCAACAACTAACAATGGCAACTTCTGTTTTCTACAATTCCCAACCCTATCTTGCATTCCTAAAATACAATGGGGATTTTAGATACTCAAATCTTCTTACTTGCCAAAGCAGAATAAAATCAACATGCTGTCAGCATGTTTTTCCTCTCTATTTGAAGTTAGAGATTCAATCACTTTCAGGAAATTCTCCAAAGTAATGAGAGTAAAAAAACAGGGGGTTGATGCTCTTATTTCTCCCTTCAGATTACTTTAATGGAACAGAGATATTATTCACAATTATATATTAATTTTCAGGTTAAGAGCAAGCAGAGTTTTCTTGGATGAGCATTGTGTTTTGTCAGCAATTAAGAAGCTACTGACTTTAGATGATTTGTCAGGGATTTAATTTTGGTCCCTCCACACAGGTAGGCACACATGTTAGCCCCTGCCCCACTGTGTCTCCCTGCTGCTGCCCCAGGTAGGGAAAGGATCCCCCTGCCAGAGCCTGCGGGTTGTTGCAAGGCAGAACAAGCAGCAGCCTCTTTGCCAGGGCAGCAGCAGGGGTCCCACTCCTCACCCCAGTGCATTCCTCTTACAAATTCCATAGAAATGCATCCCCTCAGAGGTCTGCCTTGTTGAAGGAGGCCATCAGATTTTGAAGCTACCACAGGGAAAATGGTAAAGAGAAGGACCAGGCACACAATGCTATAAAGATGGAACCAGGCTAAAAACATACTCTGACCATCCCAAGGCTGAGAAGGTAGAAAGAGAAAAATAATGGAAGACCCAGACCTTGCCCTGGCTTTGGCAAGTATGAAGTCCTGAGTCCTCATTTTCATGGGTAATGGGAAGCCAAAGGAATGCAATCTGGATCAAATGAGTTAGGAGAAAATCCAAAAAAGGCTATGGCTCCCCTGGTATTTTACAGAAACTTCAGTTACTGCAGTGAAGCTTTCTGTAAAGCTTCTCGTCCCATCATTCTGCTTTTTTTCCAGATAATGAGAAAAACTTAGGAATTTCTCCCATATGAAAGGAGAACACTGGCACTGTAACAAAGAAAGTAAGTACTGCACATTTTATTTCAGTTCCTGAGCATCTCTAACTTCATTTTGGTGCTAAATGGGATACATTCAGTAGGAATCTTCCTCCTTGCTCATCAGTCACGGTGACATTTTCAAAGACAGAGAAGATAAATATCGCAAAATGCTGTTGGGGAAATGGAGAGGATATATATTAACTTTGATGTAAGCCCTTTATGGCACATATAAAAATAAATGATCCTAAAAGTTAATACAAATCACCAAGCACGTATATGTGAAATCACAAGAGCCATCAGAGCGTTATAGATCAGCATCTGCGTAACAAGGCCCACGCGTTACAGCTTTGGATAAATCATATTTACATAATCTAGCTGTGCTTCCCTGTACATAGCATCATTTCATTATCAACACTATTTCGTCCCTGTGAAATGTAAATTTTGCAATGGGGGCCTGCTGAGATGCAGGACTGAGTGCAATGTGACTTCAACATGCTAATTAACAAACAGGCAGGCTCAATCTCAAAGTAAATGTCAATCCATGTGATTAGAAAAATTGCTGCACTGGCATTTTCTTTCCATCCTAAAGAAAGCAACTTTAGATTCATTCTCTTCTTTAAATGCCAAACTACAGCACACTCTCTGGTCCTAAGCTACTATTCAAGTTTGTCCCCCTTTTTAGTTGCTCTATCATTACCCTGATTTGTTCTTTTTCTCCTTTTTAAAAGAAAAAATTTACAGGATAAGATTAAGTATATGTATACTTATAGAGGCATAATAGGTATCAAGACATAAGTTAACATAACTTTTGCTGAAAATCATAATTAAGCATAAGACGACATTAAGACACAAGAGACTACAAAGCAATCACATTACAACAAAAGCAGGCTTGGAGAGAAGAGAATAAGCTAGAGATCTCTCTATCTTATGTCTGGGAAAAGACATGGCCTAGCACGTAACAAAAACCCCCACTATTTTCTGTCCCAGAAGTGATTTAAAAGGGTAATTTTCTTGCAATTCAAAGAATGGAAGCACATAGTTTGGAAGTCATCAGCTTTCTTTTTTTATCCCTACTATTTGAAAGCATTCTCCACAAAAATTTTGTTACCGAACCTTTCAAACAAAACAGCTGGAACCACAAAGACTTGCTCTTTCTCTCCCCAGGACAGAGAGAAGTAAGGCCTGTAGGTAGGTATGTCAGGTTCCACTACCTCAAATTCCCACCCCAGGTGCTTTCCACGCTAGTTCCATCATTACATTTGCATCAGGATCCCCATTTCCATCATGTTCCTACAGGCAAAGTGAGTCAAGCTCATGAGCCATCATTTAGCATTGGTACAAATCACTTCTGATAAACTGAAAAATGGCCTTTGTGTTTGTGTATAGTTCCTAGAATTAGAGACACCAGTTGTCTTCCCCACATATGTAGAGATTTCCAGGGGAAAGCAAGCCAGGCATGCAGGCATAGAGGGAGGTGCTGTGCACTCCCAGAACCCACATCACCAAGGGCTTGGAAGCACAACTCACACCTGAAAGTGCAGAGCTGGGGGCTCATCATTACTGTGACAGAAAGGGGATCTGTCATGGACAACTTCTTCAAATGTTTCTGTCTAATCAAAAGTGGATGAATATGTATGGGATGTGCCTTTGACTCAGTGCCTTGCAGAAAGACACTTTAAGATTTATTCATAGATATTTGTTCCAAGTATAGTACCAAAGTGAGTTTGTTCCTCCTGAAGGTTTGCTCCAATTCCTGTTTTAAAGCCAAACTGTTCTTCATATATAGCTTGTAAGTTCTATATCAAAATGGGAAACTCAAAACTGGATCTGACCATTTTTACTGAGCAGATACTGGCTTTTAAGGCTTCAGACCAGTCTAGCTTTGGCATGCTTTGTTGATTGGTGAATGAAAGTAGAAAGAAATCTGTGCAAGCTGCTCTCAAAACTTCTGTGCTGAATTTCTTCTTCCGTGTTGAAATTTGCTCCCACTTAAACCACACATAATACCGTTCTCATACCTTTCTTTACTGTTGATGTGATTTAACTCCAGCTGGCCACCAAGCCCCACACAGCCACTTATTCACCCAGGATCCGGGAGAGAACTGGAAGGGTAAGAGCCAGAAAACTCATGGGTTGAGATAAAGAGAGTTTAACAGGGCAAGCAAAAGCCACACACACCCAAGCAAAGGAAAAACAGAGAAGTTCACTGCTTCCCATATGCAGTCAGGTGTTCAGCCACCTCCAGGAGGGCCGAGTCCCATCATGTACAATGGTGACTTGGGAAGACAAATGCCATCAGTCCAAACATCCCCCCCTTCCTTCTTCTTTGCCCCAAGCTTCATATACTGAGCATGATGTCATGTGGTCTGGAATACCCCCTTTGTAGTTGGGGACACCTGTCCTGGCTGTGCACCCTCACAGCCTCCCATACACCCCCATCTTCCTGCCCAGTGTGGCAGCACAAAAAGCAAACAAGACCTTGGCTCTGTGTAAGCCCTGCTCAGCAATAACAAAAACATCTCTGTATTATCAATGCTGTGTTCAGCACAAATCCAAAACACAGTCTCATACCAGCCCCTGTGAATAATCTCTACCCCAGTCCCAACCAGCACAATTCTTTATGAATTTCAGTCTCTCTCAGCAATGAAATATTTATTCACTCATATGACTCCTTAAACTGTGCTTCATCTGACAGACTTTTCATGTATGGTCTTTGAATGCCTCTCCTAAAAGGCTCACGTTTGGGATTACGTTGCATTCACTGGATTAAGATGCATATATTCTCAACTCTTTGCTTCTGAGGAAGAGAAAGAGCTCAGTAGACTAGCTCTTATTTCACATTCAATGATAAAATTGGTTACACATACAGATAAAAAACATTGGTCAAAACAAGCCAGATAAAGTAGCAGCATCTCTAATAGACGAGTGATGTTCCACTCCAAATCTACTTGACAAACAGTTACCAGAAAGAGCAACTTTCTAATTGTGATAATGTGCACTACAGTGTCAGGATAATTTCCATATTGATTCTTGCTTGGTTTCAGCCACCCAGAAATAAATTTTTTCCTGAAGTAAACACACTTCCTTCCCCTCTCTAGTCCTAAAATATGAAGATAATATCCAGCTTTTGGACAAAAGAAATAAGCACTTTCCTTCTCTTCTAATTAATGGGTATCCCCATGACTTGAAGACTTCTCTTGTCAAAACATGTGTAACTTGTTGCAGTTTGCTATTAGTAATGATGTTAACAATGACCTGTCAAATTAACTAAAAACAAGTGAATTAGGATTGCTTGTGAAACAGACAGAAAGCCTGATGGGAATGTCAAAACTAACAGAATAGTTTCAACTCTGGTGGTCTTCTAGGATTATATATGACAGACTTTGAAAGGTCAGAAACAGTTAATCAGCTTAACATAGAAAAATCGACCAGAATTGTCACTTCAGAAAGATTTCTAAAGATTATACACGCCTTGGTTTAAAGAAAAAAAAAAAGTGCTTATTATGAAAAAATCTCTTCAGTGCGTTTTGATATATTCTCTTATAATCATATAATTGTCACCACAGACCTATCTAGACATAAAAATATATCTGAAGTTTAGAAGGATCAATATTCATTACACCAATTAACCACCACACTGGAGTAACTCTCACGTTCTTTAATTGAATGAACAGATTTTGGTTAATAAAATATTTCTTGATCCTGGGGTTTTCCTTATGAATTAAAGGGTTTTCCAATACATATTGCCACAGAAAGGCAAGCAAAATCTCCAGTAATAAAAGCATCCAAGAGGAGCTTTGGGAGCATACACACAAAGCTTTGAATTTAAACATCTGTTTTGAAAGCATAGCTCCTAATCTCCTGCCTAGAAGGAATGCCCTTCTTTGTCCATCCTTGTTTCAAATACAGATATGTAACAGCAAAAAACCCCCAAGCAAATCAACAAACCACCACCCTCAAAGTACACACATTAAAATCTACATCGATGAAAAAGGTTACACATTTTTTACACAATGTAATATTGCCAAATCTGCAGCTTTTGATTGTGTTTTCCTAGAGCCACATTTCATATTAAAATGTATTGCCATGTCACTACCAACAATACCATAAGCCAGAAGAATTTTAGTAATATATTTATTACTAAATTATGAAATACAAATGTGTCTCCATTTTCAATAGATGCAGTAGATTCAGAAGGCCATATTTCACACTATATGAACTTCATAAAAGTCTCCCAAAACATTCCAGTTTAAACTGTCTTGGAAATAGAAAAATGGGCTGAGGTTTATGTCTAAAGACCTGACTCTGTGTCACAAAAGGAGAATTCAAAAGAAAGAGACAGATTTAGTTGCTAAGAGACCACAGCTACTGAACACATGCTGTTATCTAATGGCATGCAACGAAGGCTTTCCAGAGAGAGAATGTGTAATGTATCTCTGTGTACCAATACCGCCTGTCATTTACTGAGGGTAAAATACCTTAATAATAGTGGAGGAGGCCCCTCATTGTAAGCTGAAAAGGACAACTGTCTAAAAAATAAAATAAAAATAAAACCTCAAACCCAACACACTGAAAGTCCTAAAACCTTTTGAATTTATTATTTATGTGCTTTTAAGTTACTAAATAATGAGTTTGAGTACATAAGTCACATCTCTGTTACTAATCTACTGATATTAATCCTCCATTTATGATTAGCAATACAAACTTCCACAACACTGAAGCACGCAGAAGAAAGGAGTCAGTACCAGCCTGATACTTCCAGAACTGATAGGGCTGTATGTGATGTTCAGATGACAGAATACCATCCATTGTCTACAACAAACCTTTAACTGGCAGGGTCCTTTTTAGAAAAAAAACAACTCTGGGCTTCACCTTGAATACAAGGCAACACTTAATGCTGAAAGCATCAAAAAGGCAAACTCTTCCAAACATTTACCAGATTCAGATTACAAAACCCAATAAACTTTTTTTAAAAAATTCTATTTAGAACTTTATTTTTCACATTTATACTACCTTAAGCAAAGTTTTCCTTCTCTACCCCTTCTCGCTTTCTTCCTCTTACTCCTCAAATTTTTAATCTGTCTGAACAAGCAGAAGAGCAGGCAGTCCAGGAGCTGTAACCAGCCATCAGCTAAGCTATCTATTCCTGCTCAACCATTACTGTCTGCAACTAGATTTGTCATCCTCTCAAAATATGTGGCTATCCACTGGCTATAAAAGGCCAGTATATGACTAGCTGAAACCAGACACCAAGGTTGTACATGTCTATAATGAAATAAAAGATAATTGTACAGGTACTATCATAATCATAGAAAGGTTGGGGTTGAAAAGGACCTTTAAAGGCTATCTAGTCCAGCCCCTCTGCAACCTAGATCAGGTTGCTCATAGACCCATCTAGCCCAGCCTTGAATATTTCCAGGGATGGGGCATCCACCACCTCTATGGGAAACCTGTTTCACTGCCTTCCCACCCTCATTGTAAAAATCTTCTTCCTTATATCTACTCTGAATCTTATCTCTTTTAGTTTCAATCCTTTACCCTTTGTCCTATCAAATCTGAATCTGGATTAAGTAACACATGGGGTTACCAAGATCCAGGGCACAGATATCCACCTTGGTAACATTTATTTATGAAATTTATGCAACTTGGCCTAGTTAAGTTGCCTACAGAATGAAAACTAAACCAGGCTACTTTCACTCTTCGCTTGCAATATCACACTAAAAATGTAACTTTAAAGTTGTCATGAATAATGCCTCTTCAGAGAGTCTTTTCCCAGCATTGCTCTACCTCATTCTAGTGTCTCTTTCCAGAATAGAGTGTCCAGAAATAGAGTGAAGCTCTTGTTCCTAGACATTACCTGATGTGAATACTGATACTCCCATGAAGCTGTGAATCTGATGTATGTTATTCATCCACAGAGCTACAATGAATATTTGCTTCTTAGAAAAATTATTGAACTAATAAAGTGTAAATTGTTTCTTTGCAGCTATTGTGGTCAGTAACATATCCAGCTCTCATGAATGTGCACTCTATTCTCATGCCAAAATTCTCAAAGAAACAAAACATTATGACATTCTTCTCTTAATACGTGTGTTTAATTACTGATACAAAATATGGGAATTATAGATGGGATCTAAAGAAAAGTTCTGTGTATTCACCCAAATCAGATGAGATTATTTCCCTCCCCATGAATTCCTGGAAACATCAATTTAATTGCAAAATTCCCTTCTAATATTCAAACATACAGAAAGCAGAATTTTCCATCTGTTTAATTCCAGTATGTTTTTTGTTCACTCAAAAAAAGTCTAACTAAATCTTAAGAAAATAAATAATCTTTTTTAAAAAATGAATGCCTGTAATTTGGATCAGTGTCCAAATCAAGATAGCAAAAGGATGCAGAAAGACAGAAACCTCCTGCATTGAAACACCAAATTCATAATGAAAAAGGCAATGAACCATGCATTTAATTTTTCAAGAATATTCAATCAGAACATTAAAATGCATTATGATTATAAGATGCTGCTAAAAATCCACATCTGCCTTATATCCATAAAGTCTTTAAGTGATTTAACAAGTCAATAGGATTTCCACATTAAACGTACAAATACTTACATATAATCAACAAAATCAGCACACGCATGTGTATGTATGTGTTTGTGCATTTTAAACAGAACAGTTTTTATCTATGAATAAATTCATTATGAATCATAGTCCTCCAAAAGCTATCTTTGTAAGGGCAATAATCATAGTTCTGACTCCACTGTAGTAATGCTAAAACCTCCATTTGTTTTTAAAAGGTCCATCTCTTTTCCAAGGGTACCAAATATAAATATATTTATAACTATATGTATAAGTATATTCTTAGATAAATATAAGAATAATCCCAGTGTAAGTACAGGTACCTAAGTAAGACCCCTGAAAAAAGCAAATCATTGCAGGTATCAAAGAAATTCTATAAATTACATTGCACTATTGTGAGGAACTATCACCAGATTATCTATCTTCTGATAATGTTTTTCATAGTGCTAAAGAAAGTTTCTGTTACTTTGCATTTCATCAATTATTTAAATTATGAGAAGCATGTTTGTTCCAACAAAAGCAAATGTCTGACAAAAGGCTTGGGGTTCACTTGCGACTTGGTATCACTTTGAGATAAGAAGAAAAGCATGATTTGCTTAACTTTGCTGTAGAGATTTAGACTATAAAGGAAAAAGACTGCTTAAATAATGCAGACCAAGCAAAACACACCTTTGAGAATTAAGCATGTTGCACACAACCACATTCTATACACAACCTGCATTCTTTGTAATAAAGATCTGTATTTCAAATAAGCAGTTAAAACCTTTCCTGAGCAGTCTGTATGCCCCGCTAAGTGTTGCACAAATTGAATTCTCTTGGACCTCCCTGTTACAGATTGCACATGAAAGGCTTTCCAAGGTAGCTGAGGGCCAACACCTGTTCCAATGAAGCAGTTGCTCACAGTTTCTGGCTCTGTAAACTCAGTTTCATAAAGACTCTTTGACTTGTGGTCTTGATTTTTCATTTTCCACAATTCAACTCTAAAGAATACTTCCAGTACAATAATCCAGACATTTGCAAAAACTACTAGAATCTGCACAAGATGCTATTGAGCTACAGGCTTCCTACTGAAAGATTAGACTTGCATTCCCATGCCGTAGAATGAAAGCATTGTTTGGATTTTTTTAATACAATATCTTTTCATAACAAATGAAAATTACTTATTCACACTGCATCACTAATGAACCTTTATGTCCTGGAATTCTTACATCAGTTGCTAAACAGTTTGAAAACACAAAATAAAATCTGGTTTTAATTTGTTGTTATTTAGGCTGTCCTTTTCCCAGGATATATAGTACAGAACACTGTATGCGATTACTTCTCACCTCTGAAAGCAAAGGAGTTGTCTAATCTCTGTAATCAGTCTAAACTAAAAAATAAAATTCTCTCACCTTGGTATCTGGTCATTTTTGAAAGACTAATTATAAAAATAGGCAAATAACTAACTTCATTTATAATTTAGAAATTGCTTAATAAGTATTTTCTTTTGCTTTTCAAAAAATTGTTGTTTTCAGCAGAAGTGTTCATAGATATATACATTTGGTAGGGATTCATACTTTAGAAAAACGTTAACGATATACAAACAGGTGTTTTGGACAAGCTACTTGAGTTAATAATAGCAACTACCTCATTTAAAGCACAAGCAGACCCGTAGTTTTAGCATCCTCCTTGCTCCCAAGAAGAGGGGTTGCAAAGCCCCAGCAAACCCTGCCAATAGAAGGAGAAACACTGGGAGGCCCCGCAGCAGTGCTCAGCCAGACCTAAGAAAGCCTCACCAAGGAGTTCACAGCATTTCCTCCACAGCTCTTGGGGTGCTTCCCAAAGGAAGGTATTCCCATTGGCCTTCACAATTTACAAGTACACAAACAGAGACACAAAGACCAGAATCCTCTTGGTCCAGGCCCGTTAAAGCCTCAGGAAGGCATATTCTGCACAGAGCACAAGTGGCACAAACAACACTTCCAGCAGGAGACGGTTCTCACACACTTTCAGGATGGATGAGCTGCACACGTACAGCAGCTCAGAACACAGTATGGAGGGAGGCACAGGCCACTCATTTTACATGTGACTCATAATTCAAGTAAAATAAAGTTAAGAAATATGACCAGTACTGAAAAACTAGCAAGAAAACACTAATGCTTTGAACTCTGTTCTCACAAAGATCTAAAAGCTACAACATCTGAGAGTAAGTATTAGACAGGACAGAGAACTGAGAAATGACTTCCAGCTCTTGCTGACATCCTTTTATTTGAACGTCTAGAGCAAACTCAGATGTTGTTTACTCTTACTTTTTGGTTTCCTAATCTTGAATTTCAATATTATAACTGGAAGTAATACTAATTCAGGGAGGAATGCCAAGGATTACACGAGAATACACTCTAAGCAAAGCTAATAACTGGAACAGAGTGTGAAAGTTTTAAGTAATAATATGAGAAAGACAAACAATAAGAAGCTGAAAGCAGCAGCATTTAACTAATCTCAATGAGAGAAAGTACTAATCTTTAATGAACAAATATCAGGGAGAAAAGGCAGGGGCACGCACTAGTCATAACAATTACATTTAGAGTCTCTCTGTCACTAGCTGCCACAAAGACCAAAGAGGAATAGAGCAGATTTATTGCTAGGCCCTTGTAGAGGATAATCACTAATTCTAGCTGATAGTTTGAAATGTTTTGGATGGTTGATTTTGTCCTTTTACCACACACAAAGTCATCAGCCACTACAGAGAATACAAACACATTGTGGCAGATACAATGTTCCCAATCAATTACCAGGCAGCAAAAGGACCTGGCTCAGCTGCTCATCATTTCACAGTTATTCACCAGCAGATGAAACTTAGAGAACATTAGGATTTCAACTAGTCATCATCCTTACATACCATGCATTGAAAACTTCATTAGGAAAACCCAACAAAATAATTAAAAACATTCAAGAAATCTCACAATAAAAACTTTTGACAAATACATTCCCATTCTGAGTGTCAGGCAGAATCTGATTTCATACAGAACAGAAACTGACAGAGAGATCAATGTGGGCCTCATCAAAAGTCAGCTCAAATTCATGCAGTGAAGAGCTATTGAATCAGTTTGTCATTCCCTTAGATACCTGTGAAATTAACTGATGTTCAACATTTTTTTAAAAATAAAAAAAAGAAAGAAAAAAGAAAAGCAGCACAGGTCCCCTAACCCTTGTAGCCTCCATGCCTGAGACTCGGCTGAGGATGAGCAAGCACCACAACCCATTGCGTTTTCATTTCCATGACACCCTTGTCCTCCTTGGGAGCTTGCCAGGGGCAACAACAATGGTGCAAAATGTTCATAACTATGTATTGCACGAGACACCAAGCAGGAATCAGTTTATTAGTGTTGTCAATCTACTTCAATAGGAACTGGGAAGTCTACAATGAAAGGCTTTGTTTCTTGACATGTGTGTGTGGCACCTAATTGTCAGGGTTATTTTTGCTCTCAGTTTGATGTTGAATACAATCAAGTTCACAGAGTCCATATAAGCCCATGTGCATACAATTCTATACTCCCACTATGCCTAAGTGACTCTTTAGTTTCAGATTACTGCCAATTAAAACACAAATAGAAGAAGAGGCCCAGGAAGGAGAGCACGGTGCACCAAGGTAGGACACATATTATTCTATTTAAAGTGACTGTGACAATGAAAGCTGTGAGGTTTACATTTTAGGAGAAGGAATCAACCATCTTGCTGCTCAAGGAAAAGAAGGATTTAAGAGAACTCAAGTGGCACAGCCAAAGACATCATCTTCCACTGCAGCCAACACTGAACTAAAGGCAGAGTAAATAAGAAAACCAGCAGGACAAAGGGACAGAAGCAAGAAACAAGAATGTATTTTAACTCCTGGAAAATAAAATGTAACTAATCATTACTAGTGAATATGAATCAACAGAAAGAATAAAAATAATAATAAAAAAAGTCTTTGCTTCTCTGCACAGACACTGTTACTTACCAAAGTCTGTAAATTTTATGCAAATTATTTGCAAAATAATTTCAGTTTAAGCATGGAAAACACCTTTTGTATACACTCTTGATATAGTAACACAAGGTTTTTATTTTGCTTAATTTGACCTCAAGCCTGACAGCCAATTTATATTTTGTATTAGGAATAGATGCTCTGCTTCTCAGATGGGACCACATAGGTCTATGCATAGTTTTGTTTCCCAAGCAAGGAAATGAAGGATGCTCTTCCACTAATTTTCATCTGCATTTTTATAACCTGAAAGACATACAGTTAGGTGTTAACTCATATTGATACCTTTTTTCTCTTTTCACCAGAGGTGGAGTTAAAAATTATAAAAAGCAGACAGATAATAACTACATTCTTGAATTTTTGACCATAATTAATTTAGTTGGATTTCAGCTTTTGTTTCTAGAAACTTTAGGGAAACTAGAGGTTTCAAAAAGGCAAAACATACAGTGTCAGAACATAACAGAAGAGGAGTAAATTACTTAAAATCCATACACAGCCAATTAACTTATATGGTACACAAATGATTACAGATGTTTCAAAAATGTAACCTTTTTCCTAGTTCATGTTTAGAACTCACACAGCCAAAGTTCCCACTTCAAGTGCCAGCCGCTTTGAAAAAGCCTCCCCAAATGGTGCACACAGATACAGCATGTGTATGTTTATATTATTTAATTAAGCAATGTTGTGTGACTGAAGTTGTGAGAATAACTAAATCATCAATGTCTCAGGAGTATTGTGTGACATGCTGAGAATGGTTCGCAGCCAGGCTTCACCCATGAGTGCTGTGTTTTCATTCCCCAGGAAAGTAGAGCAACAGTAATCCTGCCTCATCATACTAATATTTAACAGCTGCAAATTATAAGTCCTTGTTTTTCATGTATCTTTATCTTGTTGTTTTGTGGGTTTAATGGGGGTTTCCTCCCACCCCCATCCTCAATAGCCACTAGGGAATTGTATAGTATGGATGGATTTAGGCAAAAAGGTCATCTGGGCCAACCTCCTGCTAGAAGCAGGAACAATTAAACTTTCTGGGACTCTCATGTCAGAGGGCATATCTTCCAGGAAGTGGTTATGCCACTGGGGGACACAGAAGGCTCCCCACTTCTCTGCAAACAGTATTTCACTGATGGACACATTTTCTCCATGCCTTGAAAACAACTGCAGGGTGGGATTAAGTGATGCTAATGGGTAATGCCCACATCTAACGTGGAGGCGTGGCAGGACGGATGGAGAAAAAATAAAGCAGAATCCCATTCTGTTTCATCCTGATCCAGTGAGAAGAGAAGAGGAAGACAGCAGCCACATGAAGGAGCAAGAGGGAACGCAGAAACCAAAGGCCTGCGCGAGGAAACCAATTCCAGCTCTCGAAATCTGATGTCATCCAGAGTGCAAATATCCTTCCACATAGCACTGCTTCGTGTCTCCTCTTCCCTCCCACATCTTGGGGATGCTTTACATATGATGCTGGTGGGTGTACAGTATGTATACCCACTTATGTACTGAAGGGATAGGGACCCTTCAGGAGAGAGTGCATTTCCACTCAGAAACTATCTCTTGAAGATAAGACAACTGTGGGATAACATCAACAATAGAGATGCACCGACCACATGGGCCTCTCCTCCCACCTGTTGTTTTCTGCTCGAGTGTCTTTCCTCCCTTTTGTACTGCATAGAGAATGGCAATATTTGACCTAATAACCCAAAACTGTTAATCGCAGTCCTTACAAAGAAAAAAACCAGATTTTCCACATTTATCATGCTGGTCTTGATGTTGGTCCATTTTTATTTTCCTTTACAAAACTAAGCATTGTCTGGTGTAATAGAAATGAGACTCATAATACTACTTGTAATGAACAGTTTGAGCTGGAAAAAGCCTCCCATTTCAGCAATAAATTATCTTCAAGAGTAGTTTCTTGCCCCACACCACAACACTGCCATTTAACAGAAACAATTGAAAGAGCACTTCACTAAGATCAGTTCCTCCTGCTTTGAAAAACAAAAGCCTCAGCTTTCCAGTGAGATTTAACTTTTTATGAATGTTTCAGTACTTTTACTGATCACTGTTTTTTTTATACAGAGGCTGTACTGAGCTGGCACCACCTTTTGCATGTTAGACATAGCCATCAACAAAAGGTCTTTAAAGGTTTCCCATTTCTTTCTTCTAAAAATCATCCTTTCATACAAGTTTGTATTTGATACAGGCATTTGATCATGATAGTCTCCCAAATACTGAATTCCTAAAATGCAGTCAGCTTTGTCTCCCCCCTCATTCTCCAGCCAATCTGAACTATAAATGATTTTCATTATCAGTTGTCAAGTCTTCATCCAGAGGAAAAGTCATAAAAAAAGCCCTCAGAGAAAACACTGGAAAGAAACCCTTTGAATGAGAAAGACCATGATTTATTTTTGATAACAGAATGACTTTGACTCTAATATGCAGTTGTTATCAGTCCCTGTGGTTGTCTCAAGGGTGCTATTTGGATTCTCAATTAAGCTAGCTTAATAAAGAAAGGCAGAGAAATATCCTTGCAATAATAAAAAGGAAATGACAGCCCAAGCAAACAGTAAGTCTAGTCAGTCTTTTGAAATAATAATATATTTAGATGTGTCTCAGTAACTATTTTACGATACATAGATCTTATATTGAGATGGTAAAAAAAAAAATAGCACAGAGCTCTCTTAGATGCCTTTCCTTGTTTCCTTCAGATCATTCTATTAGCATTTACCTGATTGTAATTTGTAACATACTGTCTCTAACGTGTTTAAGTTGAGGGTAGACTGTGCAAATTCTGGGGCAGTGTCTCTGGCTCAAACATGCAGAGCCAGCTTGCTGTCCCTTCCCTGGGCAACAAGTTACTTCCAGTTAATCTTAAATGGCATTCCAGTAAGGGACCTCCAAACAGCAATCATCCCAGTGTGATGGAAAACAAGAATTTTAGAGCTGCACAGATGACTTGTCTAGTTATGTCCTTTTTTGTCCCACAGTCTTAGCAAATTTCACTCCTTTCTCTGCCAGCAGGAGAGGAAATTTTTTTCTCTCCTTTTTTTTTTTTTTTAAACACTTGTTTTGATCTTGCTTATATTTGAAGAAAATATCAGATATGGGCATGGGACTTGCCCATGGGAATCTACCATTAAACTAACTGCTACAGATACACACTGATCAAGAGCATGAATTCGGTGTGTCCTGAATTCTTGAGTAATAACATCACAACATTTTGCTGTCTAAAAAAGCAAAGGTCTCTCTTCCCTAAGTGACTGAGCTCTTATAAACGGCATAATTTCAATTATTTCAGGAAAAACTGTCAGTATTTTCTGTTTATATGCTGCAAAATTGCAAAACCTAGCCCATGCTTCTTTTTACCTGGAGAAATGTACAGCTATGTAACTCCTAATTTGATAACAATATGTATCCATTCAAAGGAAATTATTTTCTGTAAATATTGTGTCTTGGGATGCTTTTGTTGTGCTATCAGGAAAACAAATAAAACTGGCTAGCAGGCTGAGCACAGCATCTTAGAGCTATTGCTTGCTACAGCCTCTTCATGTTTTTGGTCTCTTGTCCAGGACCTCGATGGACTGTCCACCTATTTCTAAATACTTCTCCAAGGACCTACTGTGGCTGACCTTGCAGAATCTGCTCCCTTTCCTATCCTTCTTGTAGGTCTGCCCTGCACATTTTTGTGCCTGTCACGCCTTTTCACCACTGTTATCACCTAGCATGTCCTTCACTGTCCTTCATTTTACTTGATTTCTGCAGTTTAAATTGGACTCCACTATTCTATCAATTTATGGACAAAATCAGATTCCTTCTGAACTCCTGTGTAATCTTAAACGACTTCAGACATGATGGTTTGGTTTGAGGACTTACCTTTCATTTATGTTTTTCCTTTCATCTTTCTTCCTTATACAAATCCACAAATTTGTCTTTGATTCTCTCATTCATTTCTCCAATTCTTTTAACTAAATAATGTTTCTACAGTACTGTTTTCTACAGATTTTAACAGCCACTAAGTATCAACTTGTATGTTTGAGTTCTACAGAACATTTCAGATCAAGTTTGAATGAGAAAAGCTGCAGAAAGCAACACATGTGGGGAACACTTTTGTTGGTTTATACTGTGCTGAGCTTCTTCCCCATCATAGATCAAGAAAAGGAAGGCAAATCTAGACACAAGCTCATTAAGTTGTGCCAGGCTGCTTCTTAGTTTCTGTCTTACATTCTATGGACATAACCTCCATTTATTTCATTACTTTATTTCCTTTTTTTTTCTTTTTTTTTCTTTTTTTTTTTTTTGTGCTGTGAACAGGAGTTTCCATTCCACATGAGGGTTTAGGAGCAACACAGAGTGATAATGAGGCCAACAAATTTATGTCAAATTAACTTGAGAAAACTGATTTTGTTCTACAGAGACTGTTTTCCAATTAAATGTGATTAAGCATGTAGTTGCTACCTTATAGATGAAGTCTAGCATCATAATCTCTCAGATTGCAGAGAAACATCATATATAAATAAAACATAAAATGCCCTTTTTTTTGTGGTATTAAGAACCACAGCTCTCAAAAAGCTCAATTCTCTATTCTTTTTATGGTTTGTTTTTTTTCAGTGAATTTAACACAAAACAGGTGAACAATGTCAGATCAGGCTTCAAACATGGAAATGTCAGAAACTGTATTTGCAAAGATGATTTTAATTAGACCAACTGTCACTGCACCGAGACCCATAGTAGTCAATACAATTTTATCACCAAGAGCTACAGAAAACTAGACCAATTCTCTGGCTGATCCACCTTTCCACCTAAGCAAACCAATGCAGTGAGTTACTATGATTTCAAATATCTTTCAAAATAATAAGCATCACACTAAAGTAACAATAAAAATAGAAAGTTAATTTGAAACTTCACTAACATGGGCTTTTAATGCTGCAAATAACCAGCACTTTCAAGATAGCAAAGAGCTTCCTGTCAGTCATCCACCTCTCACATTCTTGTTACCACAAAGGGTTCCCACACATGCGTGACATCTGATAATCATGATGGGTAGCAAAATTGCACAGTCACACTTGGAGTTTACTCAAAATTATAGAAAAATCCCTTTTACTAATGGAAAAACCCAACAAAAATTGTAATCCTCAAGCTGTCTAAATGTTATTGCAGTCATTGGTTTATTGGGGATTTTACTGGTTAAAAGTTTCTCCTTTCAAGTAGATTTACAAAATTCAAATTATATCCTCATAAAGCTTACTCACTAACCTATAGGCTGAAGTTATTAAATAAGTTCTTGAAAAATTACTTGTAATGAAAACATAAGCTGAGCCTTAACTCAAGTTTTGGAAATTTAGTTGAAATTAAATAGTAAGGAGTCTGTATTTTTATAGGGTTTTTTACTTTCAACCTATAATCTACCACACCTGCTCAAATTCCTTTCTAATCCTGTATAGAAGCTGAGCTGGTAACAGTTTATTGTTGTGTAAAGTGTATTATTAAAATATACATTTGTGTTTTTTTCTTTAGCTATGAAGTTGTTTTTACAGATCAAAACTTTTGTTATTTTTATGTTGACTTATATGCATAGGTTATAAAAATATAGAGTTAATATAAATAACCTGAATACTATTTTAAGGCTCAGAAGCATACTATGTCACACAAATTGTGGGATTGGGAAGCAATGTTTTAGATCATTACTTTCTACACAGAATAAGCAGCAGTTTTGGTTACAAGAAAACTTATAGTATATTAGAACAGGGAAAAAAAAAGATCAGGAAAATGCCTTTATTAGCTTTCCCATGTTATAGATGCAAACCTGAGAAAGTTACAGCCTTACGTGTACAGAGGGCCACCATTTTAGGGACCAAATTATGACCCAGTAAAGTGTGTCAAGCTAGCAGGAAAACCCATTACTCACTTCTGGAAACAGAAGATGAAGTATTTGGTTCAAAGTCACTGTGAGAGTCAATTATGCAGCCAGTTTGCAATCGTGTTTCCCTCGCACCAGTCCAGCCTACAGAGTCACCTTATCTTCTCATTTAGATACATTATTGAACCCCAATTCCATTTGCTGTTCTTTTTCTTGACTAAGCTTGCTTTGACTGTTCCTTGTAACACAAACACTGTGGATGCAGCCAAGAGTAATACTCCCAACGACCTGTAGAGTAAAATACTCACCAGGTACGCCACTGCTGTTCATTGCATTGCTAGGGTTGAAAAATCCAGAGTGGGTAAATTCCCCTGCTTGTTTAGCACTTCGTTGGGACACAGTACCTACATTATATGAGTCAATTAAATGAGCCTGGGACTGTTCTCTGGCACTGAGGCCAGCAGGCATGGAGTAACTCACATTCACATTGTTAAATTCTCAGGCCCTCCAAAACAGGGTGGCCACAGGCATAACCCCTTGCAGGGATTATCCCTGGCTCATCTTAGTGCCCAAACCACACCTGGCTACAGGAAAGATAGTGCTGGTTTTCCAGGCCCAGGACCCTCCCCATTAGCAGAGACGTGACTTGGCCTCCTGCTGGCCTCTTCTTCAGAGATGAATTTCTGTCCAAGCTAAAGAAAGATCATTTCCCTTGATCTCTAACCACACAGATGTATCAAATAGCAGCTGCATCAATGGAATAATGCGATTCCTGCTCATTCACTAAGAATTTGTTTTATCCATACCTCTTTCATAAGTCTGGGAGCCACAATCAACTCTATAATTTTCTGTGCTTCCAAATTTAAGGAGAGAAGGGAGTTGTTCTGTAACATGGCCATTACTAATGGATAAACTTTGTCCAGATGTTTAGTTTCTCAAATCAAAGACCCAAATTAAATCACCTATGTAAGGGTAAAAATCCGTTTGATTTCAGAGTTGGAAGAGAGGTATATTCCAGTTTTTATCTCACTAACACCCTCCATAGACTTTCTACTGTTCTGCATTTCCAGTACTGCTATTGAAACAGGGTGGGGAAAATAAAAATATAAAAAGAAAAAAGAAAAAATAAAAAGAGGAAAAAAGAGAAAGGCAGTTTTCCTTGTTCTGTTAAGGATGAAGAACTAACATCCACATGGAGAGACTGCTTTTTATAATAAACACACCTCCTAAAAGTTAATTACTTTCCATTTAACACAGCAGGAGTGACTAAAGGCACCGCCAAAACACACAGTGCCATCTAACGTGCAAACCACCTTGTGTAATCTGAGCATCCAAACAGGGAGAAAACAAAGTCCACAGAGGAATCTATGTAAAGCCACAAGCAAACCAGGAATTTTTTTCACAAAGAGACGATTTCTGATGGAAGCCTATTCTCTCACTTTAGACATTTTTAAATCAGGCTGCATCCACTGGTTATTGCAGCAAAACCAGGTTGGCTGAGGCTGTGTTCCCTTCTTCCAGGGTGTACAATAGCTAGGTACCCAGTGAAAAAAGACCAACAAGACCTGGGGACACATTCAAAAATGGACATATGCCATCACCTACGGAAAGGTGGGGGAGGGAAAGAACTTAAGCTTCAGAGTTGTTCTCCTCACCCCAAAAACCAACGCTCCACTGAGGCAGTAGTAGCACCCCACCATAGGTTGCCTCTGCTTGGGGCTGCTGCAAGTTCTATGGTGCAGTGTAACTCTACATCAGGAAAAAGTGTTTTCTTCTACAGATGCAAGTTTTAGGGATGAAATGGTAATGAAAAGTCCTTCCATGACTTTTCAAATCCAAACCATGTCATAGCTGGGGGTGGGGGAGAGATTTGCAGGGGGCATTACAGTTAAAGAGCTATTTCTAGTTGCAGTTAAATGAAGGGGGGGGGGGCAAAGGGGGGCAGAGAAAAAAAGAAAGAATGTCTGCATTTTTAATAGATTAAACAAATTTAAATGGTATTTGTATTCCAAAATTCTCAAGTCTTAGAGAAGTATCTTAGGAAGGCAATACAAATCTAAGTTAATTACACAAGTAAAAAGAATGCTGAACTGCTATATGACACACACAAAAAGCATGAGCAATAAACTTTTCTCAGTGGAAGATTCGTTCTAAAATCCCCCCATAATTTAATTAGAATGATGCCAGGAAAATAATTTTGAGACAATTTTAATCCTAGCTTTAGTTCCCTAATTGTTTTAGTGTTTGAGAACTGAAAGTATAACTGCATAGAGAAAAATAATTTAGTATCTTGAAAAACAAAATAATTAATGCTTGAATTTTAAAAGTGAATAATATTCTCATGGTAGTTAGCGGAATATTTTGTAAATTTATACGGTAAGATATATATAACAATATCAGCATATATGCCTAGTTTGTAACTCACATTTGGGCTGTCACATCCTTCTAGAAATTTTAAGAAGGAATCGTTTTATTTCAAAGAGAATCTTAGAGGGCAATGATAGTATACTTACACACTGCATTTTATCCAAAGGCTAATTAAATTCATATTTACCTTCAAAAGTAAACTCAAGGCAACCACCAGTATACATAAAACATTGCCTTGCTTGTGTGGTTCCACATCTCTTGTTTATAACACACTGAAGGTACAAATCTAAATGTTTCACTTCTGGTTTTCTGTTCCTTTTACATATACGACAAAACTAATTTGTAGTTACAGGGTTTTTAATTAGCAGGTTTTAGCAGAGAGAATTTGAAGTTATTTGCACATAAAAAAATTCATGTCTTTTATAAAAATGTACTAGATAAGGATCACTGAATCATTTGTTTGGGAAAAAAAAAGTTCCATAGATTTTATAAATATTTAAGGCCTAAAAACGGCAAGGCAGTTTGAGATAAACTAAAACCAAATGTACAAATACATGTTCAGTGTAACTGTGAATTTAACAGCAAACTGTGTTATGCTTGACTGAAATAGAACTTTGTCTTTTTTACATTAATAAAGGCATATGTTCAGCCATGGTAAAGAATTGTACGTTCCCATGTGTCTTTATGCCTGCCTGATTGTGTTACAGATATGGTGATGTTTAAGTAATTTAACCAGTCCATGAGGCTTCAGTGTCTGTTTACCCTATGACTTATCCTCATGTCATCCTTCCCATTTGGTCAACACAGGGGCTCTCAGGTGACCTCATTGCACCTACAAAGGATCTATTTTCTCCCCACTGAGATACAGGATGGAATCACTGAGAATGTTTGCTTCATTGCTGGTAACCGCAGTTGAATTTTTTTCTCTCAAATCTTTCTCAGTATTGAAAAGTTCTGAGTAATTAGGACTAGACAGTGTCTTGGGATTTTTTCAGGGAGATTTCAATGCAGGGACAAGAAAAAAAAACCCACAGTGATCTCAAGCTGCTTGGCATTAGCATCTGTGGTAGGTTAACCCTGGCTGGACATCAGGTGCCCAACAACGAAGCTGCTCTGTCTCTCCCCTCCTCAGTTGTGCAGGGAAGAGGAAAATATAGTGAAAGACTTGTGGTTCACGACAACAGGGAAAGATCACTCGGCAGTTACTGTCATAAGCAAACCAGACAACTCAGGGAAATTACCTGAATTTATTACCAATCAAATCAAAGTACGATAATGAGAAGTAAGACTAAATCTTAAAAGAACCACACCTCTCCCTTCTTCCCAGGCTTAATTTTACTCATGAATTCTCTACCTCCTCCCCTCCAGGGGGACAGGGGGAAGGAAAATGGGCTTTACAGTCAGCTCATCACATATTCTCTGACACTACCTCCTCAGGGGGATGATGCCTCACACTCTTCCCCAGTATGGGTCCTGGGTGAAGTTCTTTATGAACTGCTCCAGTGGGAGTCCCTTCCATGGGGTGCAGTCCTTCAGGAACAAACTGCTCCAGCATGGGCTTTCCACAGGGTCAGAGCCTCCTTTGGGCACCCCCTGTTCTGGTGTGAGGTCATCCACAGGCTGCAGGCACATATCTGCTCCACCACGGATCTTCATGGGCTGCATGGGGATAGCCTGCTTCACCAGCCTGCAAGGGAATATCTGCTCTGGCAGCATGAACACCTCTTCCTCCTCCTTCTTCACTGACCTTGGTGTCTGCAGGGCTGTTTCTCTGACACATTCTCACTCCTCTCCTGCTGCAATTGCTTCTGTGCAGTAACTGCCTTCTCCTTAATAAGTTATCACAGAGGTGCTATCACCATCACTGATGGCTCAGCATTAACCAGCAACAGGTCCATCTTTGAGCCAGCTGTACGTGGGGGAAGCTTCAAGCAGCTTCTCACAGAAGCTACCCATTACTAAAACTTTCCCTCACAAACCAAATACCACCTCCTTTCCTCACCTCCACTCTCCCACAGGCAACGATGCCATCTTCCAGTCACCGAGCAGATTGGCTGGCCTTAGCAAATGCAGCTTCCACAATGTAAGGGTTGTATGGGATGGGGAGGAGGGGCTGGAAGGCACCCCAGCCTCACTCAGCAATACCTTGCACCACAGTGCTCTGACATCCCTGTGCCACATGGTACCTCAGATGTACCACCAGTCCTCTGCTTTGCACCACATCCCAGGTGTGCAGCATGCTCCCCAATAGTAGTGTCTTCCTAGTGTAACAAAGGCATGCTCTGTGTGCTGTTGCAGCTCACAAGCTCACTGCTTATAGAGTTGCTTCAGCTATGTTAGTAGCAGTTAGTTTTAACCCAGTAATACATTTACCAAGGGGTGGTTGGCTTGGATGGAGGATCTAGTGATCAGTGAAGACACATTCCTATTTAGTGGTTTAATAACTAAGCTGGTCAGAATGATCAAGTGGTTTTCTCTAGGTGATTCAGTAAACCAGGGCTGTGCTTCTGAATAACACCCAACGTATTTCCTTCTACCACCTTTAGCCCTGAATAGTAAAGTTGCCTTTCCAAATGAGAAAACAAAAAGCTCAGAAACTAATTGTAAACTGCATTAAATTTCAGTGAGAGAACAATCAGTGGAGAGCATGAAAGTGCAAAATACTAACAGTTAAATCTTGAAAGAATAAAGGACAAGAGGTGTTAAAAAAATACAGAAAGATAAAATTCATACTGTTACCTATTTTAGGAAGGGACATAAAAGACTTTTCCAAGATTAGAGATGAAAAAACTACATTGATCCACATTAATCCTCAATTACTACTGGGAGATGAGACTTCAGCTTTCTTGTTTCATCTTCAAAATTCTGTTACAAAAAATCAATTAAATTTTCTTTTGGTTGAAACACTGTACCTTTTTGTAAAATCTCTGTTCTGTGCTCCTCTATTTCTCAGATCCTCCTCTGTAAAGTGAAGACAATTAATGTTTTCTTTTCTCTTATGCTTTATCAAAAATGGCTTTTAAACTTCCCAGGAACCACATTCATGCAAAGCAATCCCTCTAGACACCACTAGGGAGTTCAGGACATCAAAGTTTGCATAACTCTTCATCATGGCTAGGCTTCGCGAACGAAGATTTACAAGGGCTCTACCCACGCTTGCTACAAGCACGCTGGTGGCTAA
>JAWWEE010000001.1:99643898-99707695 GCA_035221455.1 Xenops minutus
CTGCATGCAAGGCGAAAGGCTGCTTTTCTTACATGGCAAGATGGCTGAGCAAGGTGTGCTTGGTGAGCAGTTCTCTTGCATAACTCTATCTACCTTAATAAATCAGAGTTTAACAAGACCATAAACTTCTATCCAGAAGTTCAAATGTTCTTTCAATATTACTGCAGTCATAAATAAAACCTCCCCTGGCATTAAAGTTCCCATCATTTAGACCTTTCCTCTTGACATTTGCAATGTGTTTATTAAACTAAAAACCATTCACAAAGGAATCACAGGCTCCAATTATCAAGTCAATACTCTTCCCAGTAAACACAACATCAAAAAAACCAAACTGTTACAAACATACAAGACTATAAAGTTCTCTTTTCATTCATTATCTCTCCTGCACCTGCTCTAAATACTTCTTAGCTTAATTGATGGTCTCTAAACAACCAGTGTTTTTATTCACTTTGGAGCTGCTTCAGAAGGAAGATAATAGTTACTGTTTGCTTTCCTTCTGTGTCCTGGCTGTCACTCAGAACCCCAGTCAATGGAAACTTGACTTCCATTGCAGACACTGGCAGGGGACTCCTGCACCCACTACAGACATTTGTTGGTTGACTCCAGTTAACGCTTCACATATTAACCATGTTTCTTCACCTGTATTTTATGTTCAAGCATTTTTATTGCATTCCAGTAAACCAAACTACCTTCAGGCAACAGGAACATATAGGGTAGTAAACCTTGGCCTGAGGTGAACCACTCCTACAGCCAGCTCTCTGGGACTATCACCTAGGGAACCAAAATACTTGTCCCTGGGGTTTCCCTCCTCTGAACTCACCTACAGGGTAGGTAGTGCACCTCATAGTCCTCAGGGCAAATAGCCCAGGAGTGCTGTATTTAGTGGGACCCAAACTCTACTTCCCCACTCCTGGCATCATATCTTGAGAATTAGATTATCTTGTCCTCCGTGGCCCAGGCTCCCAGGGTGGGCCACAAGGAACCAAAGACATAACCCCAGGCTTTGAGGGTATCCTATGTACTTCAACCCTGAATCCACAGAGCACTCAACAGGGTAAGAAAAATGAATGCTATATAGGTGGGTGACACAACCTTCCATGAAGAGGAAGAAAATGGGAGAGGCCCTGTCTGGTGTCTTGAAAGGGAGATTTTCCATATCCATTTATTCATTCATTTTTCACTGGGAATCAAGTTCAAAAAAAGAAGTAAGGTGAACCTTTTAGCCCATGTATGACAAATATGTGGCAATCTCTGAAGAATGTTACTTCTGCAGAACATAAATTACTATTACTAATAAGTGTGCCTCCTGTGTTTATGGACTCTCTTGTTACCCCAGTGGTCATGTTCAACTGACATCCCAACAGGTAGGTACCACATAGAAAGCTAGGGAGGAATTGCACCTTGGAAGATCTCCATCAGCCCACAAGAAATGCTAAAAATGAGAGTGTAACAGGCTCAGTGCTTGCACAGTTCAGACTTTGAACTTATATGCACCCAAAAAGAGGACAGGTACATTTTAGCCCCTGAGCTAAGGATCACAGCATGGCTGGCAGCATCAGTACAGGAATGGTTTCTCAGAACTGAGTAACAGGCAAAGCTGTCTTGGCACACTCTGGCTGCAGCCTTCTTCTACTTCTTATATTTCTAGGGCACCTCCTCAAGGCCAGACATCACATCCCAAGGGAAGCTGGATGGTCATTCACAAGACATTTGTGTACATGCATCATCTGGTAATTTTACTTCTGTAGTCAAAGACAAACACCCCTCCCTTCAGCAAACAAGTTAATCTCTGCAATATTTAAATTCACAAAGAAAGTGTAATTTGTGAATCCCAGGAAAAGTGATTTCCAGTATTAGGTCATGGGTAAGGGAACCTTTTTATCACTGTAGACTTAGAGTTTCTCAGTTACGTGATTCTCAACAATTTTCTAGCATTATCAAAGAAAATGCAGTGATACCTAGCTAGTATGCTGCATTTAATGCCAGCATGCACTCTTAAAAGAAACACTTCTTATTGACCAAGGGTGATGGGTGTGCATTTCTTTGCAATAGCTCCCTTAATTATCTTTGAACTCTCTTTCACAAACTCAGAGGTAAATGACAGGTGGCACCAATATATTGTCATCCCCCAAGAAACTGACAGTTTTCAGAAAGCACACAGATGAAGGTACAGATATTGCAAAAACTACGCCTACCTAACAAATGCTTTCTAATGATTGCAGAAAGAAACCAAAACAGTTCCTTCTTGAACTGTGTTTTTAATATTTCTCTTGTGAACTGAGTGAAAACATGAGAAAAATAGTTATTTGAGCTGTGGGGTTTTTCTGTTTTAGATAAACATTCTTGCTGTTAGGGAACTGCTGTCTGACAAATTCCACCCCTTGATTTATCACATTTCACACAAAAATGCATTTAATTGGAAATTGTTATTTTTGCATTTACAGTACTATCAGTGTAGCCCACCATGATTACAGCACCTGTGAAACTCAGTGCCTGGGGGAAAACTACTGTAATACCATCTCCTTTCTATTAATGGAGTAATTCAATACATTTACCTTCCTGAGCACTGTCATTTTATACAACCAAAGCCACATATTTCCTGCTGAAACACTGCAAGAAACATTCCTATGCTGTGCTTGCTTAATATGCTGGGTAATTCACAGAAGGAAAAGAAATGTATTTTAAAAAAAATGTAATACGATTTTACTTTCTGCCAGAAATTCCTTTTTACTACTCATTATATTTATCTTTTTAATATTTATATTAAAAACCTCATTTCTACTTTTTTTTTTTTGGGACGGGGGAGATACTTTAACAAAGTTAAAAACTGAATTTGTAAAGTTTATTAACAAGGACTTTCTTATTGATTCAGTGACTTTTTTTTTAATAGCCATCCTCACAGCCTATGGAAACTTAAAGTACTTCCAGTTATGATTATTATACAGAACTTGTAGAAGACCAAAAAAGCACAGAAATTTCATTTGTTTTCCTCATCAAGTAAAGGGTCAAATTCTGTATTTTATTGCACATGCACAGCTTCTCTTTCTACTCAGTGGAACTGAGGGCCAAGTCACACCCGTATTTATTTGTTCTAAGATCTTATTCAAACATAATTCAAAGCATGTTTTTCATCTACAACTCTATAAACCATGAAAAGAATTGTCAGCTTTCATTTTCAGACTTTAAAAAAGACCCTTGACTTGACAGTGCTCAGAAAGTGTGCTCAAAAGACAACTAATTTTGCAACTTCAAAGAACGTGCTTTCAGACTCTCCTTGTTGTCTCTCTTACAACTACAGTGCAAAAAGGCTAAAACCAAATATGCCAACCCAGCAACAAATAAGTCTCTTGAATCTGTTTATCTAGTTTCTCATCCATAAGAACTGTTTCAATTTAAGAGAAAAAAATTATGTCACTTAACGAATATAGACATAACCAAAATCTATTTCCTTTTTTTAAAAAAATAACAGATAATTAAAAGGGAGGAAGGAAAAATATGAAAACATATAGAGGATGGCCCACTTGTGAGGCAGCTTCAGACTTAAAGAAGTTCATGGTTCCATGAATATAAGAGTCATTTTAACTTTCAAATAAGCCTCTAAAAGTGTTTTGTCCTTTGTTGGAGTCATCAAAATTTTTATGAATGGAAGAGAATTGCTAATATTAAAAGACTGTTCGGCTAGGTTCTACCTCAGCAGTCGGTTCCTTTCTTTCACTGTAGCACACACAAACCTGCATATTCACATCCGCAAGCATTTTAAATTTTTTATTTATTTTTTTTTAAGAGCGCTAATCAGGAGGTTTGGATGCATCAAAACAAGGATGCTGCCAGAATCTTCTGAGGACGAGTAGCTCAATCCTGCAAAGTATGGCTGTTGAGGGTTAACACCAGCGGCAGGTAAGCATCAGTCTCTCACTCACTCTTCCTTCACCACCCACAGTGGGATGAAGGAATAAGAAAGGAATAAAAAAAAAAAAAACACAAGAAAAAAATCTAGAGAATCAAGATAAAAGAAACAGAAATAAATAATTGAGTAAGTGGAAGAAGAGGAAAGAGAGGGAGAAGCAGAGGGAGATGCAGAAGCAAGACAACAAGCAATGCAAAAGCAATCACTCACCACCACCTGTGGGTAGACTGATACCCCAACAGTTCCTGAGCTCAAGATGCCTAATTCCATATGGTTCCATATTTTCTCTTTTATTACTAGGCATGACTTTATATGGCACAGAATATCTTTTTGGTTAGTTCCGATCATCTGCCTGGTTATGTCCTCTCAGCCTCAATCTATTCACTGGGGTATCAGTGAGAAACAGAGAAGACCTTGATGCTGTGCTTCAGAAAAGCTAGAGTATTTAGAGAGTTATCGGTTCTATTTCAGTCAAAATTCTGAAATACAGCACCATATGAGCTGTTATAAGAAAAAAATGTACTCTATTCTAGCCAGGCCCAGTACAGAGTTAGAATTATTGCTAGCAAACCCAGGTTATATTCAGAAGGAAAGGAATAAAGGCACAACAAACACGGGCAAGCAGTTGGGCTGTTAGTTTCTTAGTTTTTTGGCAATAGACTGCAGCTTTCTCTATGACTTCAGAGGGACCAAAGCACCTAATGACCTCTGAAAGTGTTCAGTTTGGCTATACCATTCCCACAAATGTTTTAAAGGCAACCTGAGTTTACGTATCTTTCTAGAGCCATAGAAACCAGGAACATGAAGAGAGCTTAGTATGAGACTACCTTTCTTATCTGTGAAAAACTTCTTAAAACATATGCCTGCACATTTAGGATATAATTTTGTGATGTTGCAGTACCAGACTCCAACCTTTTCCCTGCCAACCTCAGGACCAAAATCAGCATGTACTCACACAATTCACTAAAGGCAAGTTTGCAATTAAAAAAATGCTTGAGTTTAAACATGACATGCTTTCTAGCCATAGTTAGTCCTATTCACCATCACTGACACATAGAGGACATTCACTCAGTGTCTGCTAGCATCTCTAGGACTGCTCTCTAGCAAGGAGTATTAAGAAGTACTCCAAACCCTTACTTCATGGAGAAGCAGAAATATTTGTAAGAGCCCTTCCAAATCTCCCATCTAAAGTCTAAAACTACATGTTAATGGGAGATAATCTGGAATCATATTTCCTTCCTAACTGGTCAGAGGAAAAGCAGTTGTCACTCATCATTTTCTTCTTCTGTAGAAGACACTTGCCTATGAAGCAAGCTCTTCTCACCCCCAGCCGAGGGAGACATGCATGTTAGAGAATAAAAAGAACATATCCAGCCCATTCTTGCTCATCCTACCACCAGTACTGGTACCTTTCACCTTCAGTGAAGTATCTGCTAGGTGAATCCAACAGTGGAGATAGATAAAACATTTCATGTGCTACTGTCACAGCTATGGTAAGGAACAGATACCTAATGGAAGGAAGTAGAGGTGATCCCATCTGGTAAAACAGACAGAGAACAATAAGGATCTGGAAATTCTGGGTTTAAAAATACAGGAGAAAAAATATGATATAGCAGGGAAATGATGCAAGTAATAAATCCTTGCAAATAGATGGAGTAGAGTTTTTCCCAAATGGGCACACAGGAGCTGCTACCCACAGAACATTTCTGGGAGAGGCTTGGATTGAAGTAATTTGCACATATCAAGTAACAAATTTCTGCTGGGAATGACATCACAGATTCAGGAAGTTAGTCTATCACTAAAGAGGAAAAAACCTCATATGTCACATTTGCCATTTATAAGTCATAAAAATATTTATTCCCTGAGACAACAGATATGTTTACCCAGAAACATTAAGTGCCCATACCCATCTTACTTAGAAGGCTAGTAAGTTACAAACAAATTCTCAGTCTATGACAGGAAAGAAAGCTGACTTTTAAAAACTTGTTACTTTGTTGGCACTCATAATTCCTGGTTTTTTTTTTTTAAAAAAAAAGTATTCCTAGGCACCAGTGGGGGAGTCTTAACAGACTCCTAGAAGGGGCAGGGAGCCAACTTGTAGTTATTTTAAAGAATGCATCAGTTGTCTACAATTTTGCACCCCAGTACAGATCCTGTTTGTCTGAAAAGGATCCAGGCCATATAAAAACGGTCTGCTGGACAGAGTCCAGACTTTTACAGACTAAAAGCACACAACTTTACAACATTCCACTTCAAATGTTGCATGAAAATGCTGGTTAGCAAATTGTGATAGGTAAAGGAGGGGAATAACTTTTAATACTGGCCCAAAAACCTTTTGACAGTCTCAGAACTTCGGGAAATACAATCTCAGAACTATGGAAAAGCAAAAGGGAAAGGTAGCATCTGTAGAATACTTCATACTCTACTCTTTCTGTGTCCTTGAAGTGACGCTTCACTCAATGCTACACTTACAGAGAAGTATTACTGTGATATTTTCAGTTTACAAAGTATAGCTCCTTGGTATCTGTTCAAAATTCAGAGGAAAAAAAAAAAAATCTAGCTGCCAGTATGGTCTGTTAAGCCATTCTGGAAAACCTTTCACTGCTTTCCTGATGTATTGAGAATCAAATATGAACTTCAGTTCCAAAACTACTTTATGATTAGTTTTATTGCCACTAACCTACACAGGACTATACTATGTAGTAAAGTTAAGCAAGTGTGTAAGTGTTAGCAGGTTCAGAGCCTTAGATCCCTCTTCTGATCCACATGACGTGACACAGCAAGTAATATTTACAATAAATTTGATTCCTTCTATTTCCATATCCCCATTTGCCATGAAAATGACACTTCAGTGCTTTTTCAAACTAAATTCAAGTCTTCTATTCTTTCGTTAACCCTTTTAAATTGTTTAACTACTGAAACTTTGTATGTGAAATGTCTAATTTCCTTGCACCACTTAATTCTGAGAGAAAGTCCTTTAATGCTGTCAAACTGGCCAGTGATAGGAATTTCTTGCAGTTAGCTTACATAGCCCATGCAGGCACACTTACTGTAGGCCACAGCACTCCATTACAGTGGGAGTAACATAGAAGTCTTCTCAGCGTCTTCTCAGCGTGACCATACATGCACACAGGTGCAAAACAATAGGTAAAGCTGTTAGATGCAAGGAACCTTGTTCCAAACACACTGCCAGCCTTGCTTAGCCAAAGATCAAGTTTACCAAATACACAGACTTTCAGCAAAGAGTGGTCAGGTTTCCAAAAAAGGGAATCACAGCTTAAGCAAAAGCGACACCTGCAAAAGTAAGAACAAACGCTCAATGCCCCAGACAAAGAGAAAGGCTGATGAAGCTGTGGATAAATCAGGATAGTCTTCCTATTCAAAAGAAAGCCCTCAAAAGAGACATTGGTGTCTTTTTATTAACCCAGTCATTTTTGAGTGGTACTTCATAAGAGTAAAGCTGGTAGATCACATGGTTAAGGCCCCCACACTAAAAGCCACTTGAACTTGTTCCAGGAACATAACAGCATTGCATAAGAAGCTGCCAGTTGTACCAGCCTGACATAAAACAAGGTCCCTTCAACCTCCTCAGAGAGCAGCTGCTGCAGAACTACTTGCCTTATAGGACCACATTTGCCTGCTTCATCATGCCATAACTCCATCAGACTAGGGTATTTTAAAAGTTACTGAAAGTACAGGAGACACAGGACAAAAAATACTTTGAGACAAAGTACTTTACACTGGCAGAGATAGAACTAGGTAAAAAAGTTTTCCTTTCAGAAATGCCTCATTATACACCTTACTAAATTTATGGTGGTCTGAAGCAGAGGAAAACAACAGAAAAGACAACTCGCTCACTTCAGACTCTCATAAAATGGTTGCAACACTCAGATATGTGCTCTAAACCCTTCAGGAAAAAAAAAAATTAAAAAAAAAGAAATAAAACTATTATGCAAAATGGAACATTATAAGCTACTGGGAGCAGCCCATAGCAGCCAGGAACAGGGTCACCCATTCAAGATATGACAGATTCAGGCTTAAAATCCCATTTTGTCAATAACTTGATATGACTTTGACAGCCTGTATCAGAGAACTGAAAGTATATTTTTCTGCACTTTTGAAGTTAACGTCTATGTTTCTCCTCCACACCTCTCTTGTTACTGGCTGTTCTTAAGACTGAAGAGTCTTTTTATAATACTAGTCAAAATTAATCCTTCAAAAAAAGTGTTTTGACCAACTCATGCTTTCCATCAAAAGCAGTAAATGAAAATACAATAAATAAACAAGCCTGAACTAGAAATATCTAAATAAGCCATTCTCCTTTGTTACTTAAGTAGAATCAAGATATTTTTGGAAAACAACACTGTGATGCTCACATATATTGGCCAAGATTTGTCTATATCATGTGCAAAGTTATACCAGGCATCTTACAGGAGATTCAACAAATGTGAAAATATGGATGTTTGTATTTCTGAGTAAGTGGCTGAGATATTCTTTATAGGCAAGCTACAAAGTCCACACTAGGTTCTACTGCTACCACATGAAACAAAGAAAAAAGATAATGACCTGGGTGCCTCTTTATCATAAGATAGCCTGATGATGCAACAACTGATGGGACACATACTGTTTTGGAGTTTGTTATTTCTTGTGCTTTTAAAAGGGACTCCAGCCTTATTTAAACTGTCACAATTCCCCTGAATCTCCAATGCATACATATTTCCAAACAAAAAAATGAAAAAAACTCCCACAATCTGAAAATTCTCTAACAAGGATGGAGGAAGGAGTTTGTAGGATCCAAATGCTGTGAATTTGGCACATCCTGGTGCTTCTGTAACAGCACAACTGTCAAAATACAAGTCAGAATTGAGACATGGGAACACCACCATGTCATCACATCTACACCACTGCTCTTCTCAGATCTTTCTAAAAAGCCTTCAAACACTTCACAGAGCTCCTTTGCCAATGGTTGAATACACAGTGCTTCACCACTTCCCTTGGAAGACTACTCCACATAAATGTTAATCATAAATCAAAAAGGAATTTATAACTGGATGTAGCTCTCTCCCCAAAATTGACTCACACTATATATTAATTTCTGTATGTTGATCAGTAGAGTTTGAGTGCTTCTGTAATATTCATTCAACATCCTTTTTGACACATACTGGGAGGAAACACTGTAAATAATTCCTGGTTTGTGTCCTTGAAATCTTTTCAGACATTTATACTCTTTATAGCCACCTTTCTTTATACCAGAAAAACACTGCACTGGAAAAGGTACACCATACTCAAAAAGGAAGTCTTGATCCTGTTGTTTCAGTTTATTAGCTTCTATCTTAATCTTGGAACAACATATATGGTGAGGAATATCTCTTGAAACAGAAAGACAGAAGAATGTCTTTTGTTCTATAAAATGCATGAACAGTGGGACTCGGCATAGCAGTATTTGTTACCTGAAGAGTCTCAAGGAGAGTGTATTTATCATTGCAATTGTAAATTAGATTGGATTATACCTATCTCACATTAGGCAGGAAAAAAAATAGATAGGAAAAAAAGAAAATTAGTCTTAACATTAAATCCCTTGTTATTTAAGTCTCCCACACCTGGGAATCTCCTCCTTTAAGAGTAAAGCTGTAAGCCACTTTGGAGAGAAGCCAACTGTCTGGAATCTTTTTGTCCAAAACCAAGTGTGGGCTTCTAACAAGGCATGACATTAAAAGTCTCTTTCACTTTTTACAGTATCTTAAAAGCCCCTTTTCCCCTATAGTTTCACAGAAACTTAAAAAGAAATTAAATCAGTGCAACTGAGAACAGAAAAGTCTCTTATACTTCATGCAGAAGTGTTCAGTATAGCTTACAGTGGTTACCACCATACATGAGAAAAAAAAAGTTCTGTCCATCTGAAAGCATGTGAAAGCAGTAGCTGGTATTAAAAAGGGAATATAGAAAACAATATCAAAACTACCCTCAGCTTTTACATGTATTTGCTACTGTTGATGAGTTTTGATAACAGAGAGAGATTTCACTATGTACCTGCAGGTTTTAAAAATAGGACAATCTCACTTTGCATGGACTAACCTATCAATTTATGTGTTCAGAGCCTGAAATCTTGTGGTCCCACGAATACAGGGCTCTCTTCTCCCAATAGTTCATAAGGCAGCCCTTTCTTCCATAGGAACTGCATGCAGAATAATATTACTGCTCTGAAAATGCTGATCATTCAGAGAAAGGGAGCCATAGCTGTATCACCAGAAAGAATCCTCCAAGGAAATTAGACCGTATGGGCACAGAAGAAAAGGCCTTGGGAACAGTCTGTCCTAGGTGGGAATCTGTAACACTGTCACCTTCCCAGCACTCCACTCAACAGATACATTTCATTCTATACTGAAAAACAGACAGTGGTTTAAACACAAAACATAGGAACTGGCTGTAAATGATAAAACTGGCTTCTTCAGAGTCTGGTCATACCAAACAATTACAGTAAAAGACTGATTAATTTGGATGAGCTTTGTTTTTTAAAAATCCAAGGTAAACACAAATCTGATTCTATGCTTACACAAACATGTCAGTGCCTAGTTGCTGTCTCCACCTACCTGTACTTCAAGAGGTACAAGTTAATGAAAGTACGAGAAGCCTATTAAGGTTCCTACATCCACATGGAGCTTTCAAGGATATTGAAAGTCAATTTTGATTTCATTTTCCATCTGTTGCATTTGCAGCCTCCGTGTGGGAGGAAAAATTCCTTGATTTTTTTTTTTGTCAACATCTTCATAATGTAAAACATACGAAGATTTACGTTAGTTAGGCCCACAAACCAGGGTACCTCCTTCTTTTGGTGATGGTTCTCACCAGAAGACCACAAAGTCCAGATTTTTTGACATCTTTATTCCAGTGCCATAGGCACTATAGGAGGGAACATGTTTATATTCACAGAGATATGTCACCTTGTGGCTATAGTACTTCTTCTTTGGGAGAGAGAAAGGTCACCAGCACACATCTTGCATTTCCTGGGCAAGTTAGTAGTATAAAAAGGTAGAGCAAACTTAACGCATCTCTTCTTGTGCTTATAAATCGATATGCTTTGTTTGGCAACTACCCTTGGAAGAAAATCCCAAGCAAATGAAACTATCCACTGGCACTAATGTTAGTGATGTTTAGGAACATCTGATGAGGGCAGCCCATCATCTCCTGTAATGGGGATGTTGTAGGTCTTTTTCTGTGGCAGCGATTACAGCAGTCAAAGCTTAAAATCACACCTCACATGCCTAGAATTTGAGCAAAACCTAATTCACAACACACATCTTTCTCAATCTAAATTATTTCAGTGGAGAAAAAATACTGAGACACAGCTCTTTAGAAAGTACAGGAAGTTTTTTGTTGAATATTGGTTCCATATTTGCACATTACTATCACAAGTTTCATGAGACTTTTAGTTTGACATCTATCTTCAGAATACAAAACCACAAGAAACCACTGACAGTCCTGATCTAGAAGAAATATTGAACTTTATTCACAAGAATGTCATCTTTCAAACAAGTTTTAGCTTAAGATTTAGTTTGTCCAAACATTTTAAAGAGTATTTTCCTCTAGGCAAAATATCAAAAGCTGGGATAAAATAGACATATGGCTATACAGTTGCCTAAAATTACTGAATATTTTAGTAGCCTGGTTCAATTTAATTTTTGCCAAATATTTTTAAATGCAGAACGTCTAAACCTCAGAAATGGGAGTCAGATAGTAATGCTGTCTCTGAGTGTGAAGTAATATATTTCTGTCCCAAAAAGACAGCAATTAAAAGTTATAGTAATGATTGACATCACAAACCAAGTATTTTCCAATGGTTACACACCGGCTGCCTGAGACAAAGTCCCTTTCCTATGTGCTCAGAATAAGGATTGAATTAAGGCAGAAACCACTGTGGAACACAGTAATTTTCCAACAGGAATGAGCAGAATGCATCATGGCATTCCTTTTGCAAAATGGAGTCCCCAGTCAACCATATAGGCTTTGCCCAGAAAGCTGTGAAATTCACAGTGGCTGTCTCATCACTTTGGCTAAATACTGGTCTGAAAAGCAGTTCTGAGGAACAGCCCCAACTATGTAAGGAGTGGAGTGTATTCAGCCTCTGCCACTGAGAGTTGGCTTTGAACAATGTGGTAGAAGGCAGTTTGTTCTGTGAACAGGTATCTCCTGCTGCCACACCTTTGAACCCTCCTCACCATTAGAGCAAAATATTCGAAGACAAGTGAATATATGGACTGGCTCTAGTGAATGGTTGTGAGAGTAAAGAGGTTTACTGCTAATGAAAATATTTACTTATTTTCTACAATTATTATAAGAGCCAATTTTCTAATTTTAGGAAGGTCAGCAGTTCAGTGTTTGCCATTTATGACCTAGAGACTAACAATTAATTTAACCATCACTTAGGAATTCATTTAGCAAACAAACCTCATGAATCACCATCTCCCAAAACAATTGACCTCAGAAATGCTGAGTCATGAGAATGAGATTATGGGAAGTATCAAGTACAAGAAATTAAATCTCACTTCCATTTCCCCATTGTTTCTTTTCTATTTTTACATTCTCCTTTTTTTGGATCATTGCCTTTTATTTGAGACCTTACTAATCAAATGCTATGCCATGTGTTCTCATAGCAAGCTTAATGGATGTAGCACTACAGAGTACAGCATTGATCAGCAGTAATCAATGACACAGCACTGCTACACAAACACAGATGTACTAATTTGTTGCTCATAGCACATCAATAACACATTTTGCACCATAAACCAAATACAATACAATTTATTGTCCAAGGAGAACCTTGTCATGTAACCATCCAATCTACCTCCTACTTAGATACAGTGCTTAGGAGAACAGCCTCCTCCCTCCTCCACTGATAAAATCCCCCACATTTATTTGCAGTTGTTACATTCTTTCTTGCTTTACATCTCCAGGGATGGTGCTGTTCCAGTTTTTATGGATAGATGACATCATCTATATATTAAGAAAAAAAAGGAGTGTATTTCTTAGAACAAATGGCAGTGGTTTCATGTGTGTAACTACCCACACTTTTGCCATGATTTTATTAGATTCTGAATCAATTCATATAATCTCTGTTGTTACTAATTGCTAATATTAAAATGGGAGTCTTGGTACTCTTGAACCAATAACTGGGTAGAAGCTCAAGTAAAGTAGTCATTCAAAGTTCACAAATTCCAAAGCAGTGAGTCCATGGTGTTGGAATCAGCAAAGAGGGCAGCAGTGGACACTCATAGGCTGTAGGTATAAAACCAGCCTGAGGCTGAGCCTGTTCTCTGCAGATAAGGACCATCTGTGAGAGAGTCTCACTCTGCTGATCTACTAGCACCTGGTTAGACTATAGGAACTGAAGGCATAAGGTGGGCATAAAGGGGAAATGCAGGCCCCGTGTAAATACTGCTATGGTGTTGGGACACGTCCACAAGATATTGTGAGGCCTGAAATTGGGAAAATATTTCCAGATTCCATGCTAGGGACATAGCCATAGGAAGAAACGACAGCAATGGAAGTCTGAAAAGGGGATCATTCCCTGTGCACAGGAAGGATAAACTACACCTCGATCCTCCACAACAGGTATTTGCTCATTTGTGAAAAACCTCCGAAGACTGACCTGGCAGCTTCTTTGGGTAACCCATTCCCATGCCTCAATACTGTAGCTGTAAAGTTCTTCATAAAATCTAGTGAAAACTACTGTTGCTGCAAATTGCCTTTTGTTCCATCCTCAATGGAGATTAACAATTAATGGCTGTTATATTTATAACCATGTCTGTGTATTACAAGAGACTTTTTTCTAGACTATAATTCACCAAGCTAAGTTTATGAAAGTAGCACTTTGATAGTAGAACCAATGAGTTGCCAGATTTGGGGATGACTGTTGGAACTGGGCATGTCCACCTTACGTTCTTATGTGGAAGCAGCAGTGGGCAGCAGGAAGAGCTCGGCTTTCCCTTGGTCCTCTGGGTGAAGGCAGATGGACAGAATATTAGTTCATAAGAGGCGCGACAGGGCATACTGGGAATCCTGTAAAACTGAGTTCTTGCAATTTATGTCACATTCCTCTTGGTACAATTTTTTCTTGGCTTTCCAATGTCTTTGTCCAGTTTGTTTGTGTATTTCTTAAAGAATCACATATAAAACTGGATGAAGAATTCAGTACGGGGTTTATCACAATGGAACAGGGCAAAATAACTACCTCTCATCCTCTTGTTTATAATACCTTCACTAATAACTGTCAGAATGGCTTTCACATTTCAACATTTTGTCTCATCAGCAACTTGCATTCGATTTCTAATTTGTGGTAGCCCACAGATACTCCTGCTGACTGAATTATTTCCAATTTTCTATAAATAATGCTTCTTTTGATTCCATTACATCTTCTTGATTTCAGACCAGCTTGCCAGCTAGTGAAATAACTTTCAAATTTAGTTCTAGCTCCCTCAGCCTGGGCGATGTACTGGAAACTTGGCACATGATACTGACTCCATCAATTAAACTTTTTGGTTTTGCAAGCCCTTTCTAGAGAGTTTTTGTTTTAATTTTTATTATATTATAGCAGTTCGGCATACCCCAAAACTTCACAATGTCTGTGTGTGAATAAAGACCTTTCAGCTGACAGTTCCACTCAAGCATAATCTTCCATTTTCTTGTGTTATGTTTCTTTAGTTCTCATGTGGCAGAAAATGTTTAAATAAGATGCTTCATGGAAGAGAAATGCAAGAATTAAAACCATCAAGGAACATTAACTTAACCTCCAAAATTAAAATGCAAGCTAGCAACTGTAAGTCACTTCACCTACTTTCATTAATCTAAACCAAAATAATCTTGTGGATTCCAGCAAAGTGGAATAGTACACACTAAAACTGAGGTTGTAGGTCATTGAAACATCAACATACTTATGGGGTATTGCTGAAAAATGGCTGAGATCAACAGCTAAACCCATTTCAAAATCCAGGTACCTTTTTATTGAAGATGGCCCTGTAGAGCATATACAATGATATCAAAATGCATGTTTTTTCTTAGTGTTCCATTCACGCCACGATTATGGTCAGACTCTAGAATGAATGATACAGAGACTTCATCATTTTGTTTTCTAGCATCAAGGGAATTTCTGTTCCCATCATCTTGGCCTGACATATGGGTGCATGATATCTTGCCTTCTGTACTGACACTTACATGACTCCCTCCAAGACATCAAAAAGCCACTAAAATATGAAATATTGAAAAGTTCGTGTCAGAACTTGTCAGTTTTCTCTTCTGTATATGCCATACATGTCATTCTATAGAACATACATTTTACTGACACAACTTCAGGTTTATTTGTTAAACGATTCATATATGCTAGTCGAGTCCAGTGATTCACATGAAGTAAAAGCTGAACATCTTAAGCAACACATGTGCAATAAAAACAACCAGATGTTTGCAGTATAAGCACTGCATTAACAGTGGTGGCATGGCAACATATCAAAGGTAAAATGCAACATAGACAGAATTGCCCACTGGAGTGTTAAGCACAGCTACATAACTTTAAACTCAGAACAAACAGGATATTTCAAACCACCCTGCCGTTGCCATACTTAATTCCTAATTAACTGCTAATGCCTGAACTCCTCAGCTAAAATTGGGTGGAATTTCTCATGAAGGAGACAACTAATGAATGGTATTGTAAAACAATGGCTCATTTTACAGAATTTACATAGCAGGGATATTAATGTTTTTTTCATACATAGTGAAATTAAATATCCCACAAAAAATCCACCTCAGGAGGCCTGATCTGAGGTTTTATATGGAATTTTTCAGGCTAGGCAGCTACAAAACAGAAGTGTTGGAAACTCAGCAGCAGGAGTACATGCATCACTGGAGAAGCACGGTAGACAAGTCATGACACTTTCAAATTGATACCCTGAGCACTCTGCAATTCAGTGTTACCAAGAAGAGTGCTTTCAGCCTATTGGAATGACTGGAACTGTACATGAGGTGTCAAAAATGGCATTTCAGTCATACCATTGAATGCAAATGTCATAAAATGCCAAATGAAGCTGAACTTAGTATAATGATATCTATCAAAAGCAACTACCATTTTTTACATCCTGTCTCCCTAAATCTGACATCCAGGGGACCAATACAAAAATCGCCATTGACTGAAACTACCAAAGAAAAAAAGGGTGCAACTTAACATTCAACCCTTAAAGGAGTTTTACAAAGACTCATAAATGGAAGACCCCAGTTTGTTCAAGGAAGGTCCTATGAGTATTAACTCATTTACCTAAAAGCAAATACCAGTTATTCTAGCCTCTGTGCATAGAATCAAATGAGAACAGTAACTTTTTACTAAAAAGAAATCAGCAGATATTTTAGGTGTGTATGAAATGGAACATGTGTTACAGTCACAGATATAGGTACATTAGGAAACTTATCTACTTATGTAAAGTCTTTTAGCCTCAAGTATGTTCCTAAATATCTTGCTGAACGTAGCATGTAAAAATCTAAAATACGGAACCACAAAATTTGCCAAGAAATGTTTATGAGTTCTCTTAATTACTTGCTACACCATCAAAAGCTAGATTTAATGTTAATATGTTTAATGAAAGGAAAAAAAAAAAATCAAGGAAATACATTCTAAGCAGCTGGTAAACTCAGACACCAACACATGTTGCATATTTAGAATACCTTCGCCATATGAGTCTCAAAGTAGTGTGTATTCCAAAACCTAACTGTGATAAGTAGTTTTGAAACATAACTTGGAAGTAACACAGAAATAAATAGATTCAAAGGGTAAGTTTTCCTAAATAAGACTACTTTCAAGATAACACAGGACTGAAGAATTTGGGAAGGCTTAATTTTCAGCCCTGAAGTTTTCTGAACTTTTCAGACTGAATAAATATAGAGGAAGACAGGATAAAAACTGCAGCTTCACATCTTTGTCATAGACTTCTCATGCTTTACATTTCTCAGTCCTTTTAAATTAAAATGTTTTCATTTTTCCTGTCCTAAACAATTATATTACACAATAGTGAACAAATATACAGATGTCACAGACTTCTTTTTCTAATCCAGAGCACAGTTTAATGTCCTCTCATCTGAGAAAGTGCCTTCTTAAGCCATTCCTCAGCTTCACATTGTCCTGTTTTTTGCCTCCTTCATTTTCATGGCTCTTAAGCACATATGCTCACAGGAGCTGTAATGCAATTCTAGGCTAGACGTTTCTCATGGGGAACACGTCATCTCATTTTTAGGATGTGGCTGCAGACTACAATCATCCTAACTATATCCTCAAAGGCAATGGCACAGCAGAGCCAAGTGAGGCACAGTGGTATGAGGACAGCTGCTGGACTTTAAACTCCAAATACTCTTACACAATGCTGAAAGAAGAGGGACTAAGTTAAAAAAAATTAAGCAGCAAACACTTTTTGTGGATATCATGATCTCTGGATAACAGCATTAGGCAGATGAACTGGGGAGACAGATTAAGATGCCCTTCCTATAATGCCTTATCATTCATCTTCAAAGAAAAGATTTAACCTCATGCAATACAGTGAATGCTACAGAAGAAGTGATCTTGCCTTGCTCTCTGGACACCCATCTCCACCTTGAGTTATTCTTAGAGCTTTTCAACTGCAGATGGAATTTTCAATTAGGAATGTGCTTCAGGGGAAATAAGGAATTTACTAAGGTCACTTAAGGGCAATGAAATCACACATGCCACATAAAATGCTTACACTACAAAATGATAGCATAATGGAACGGTAAAGCATTTAACAAAATCGTAAAGGGAACATGCAACTAGTACAGTATGCTCTTTTATTATTCCAAGCTCTCCAGTTACACCTTTGAAAGTTTTTTTTCTTTTCTTTTTTTTTATTTTTTCTTTTTTTTTTTTTTTTTAAATTTTATTAAATAAGTGTAAAGATACCAGGAGAAAACATGACTTGCCCAACTGCCTCCTCCCAATGTGTAAGAGCACTCAGAAAATGAAAGCAAATGAGGTGATGTATGTAAGTCAAGCAAACATACAAAATAAGCACCCTAACATGTTTTTAGGATAAGCAGATTACTAAATGTGGAAAATCATTGAAGACATTTTGTATGTTCTTTCACTTCTCAACAAAAAATTTATGATACTATATGCTAAATACAAGGAGCACTTTTAATTTTGAACACAATACCATTACTCCACCCTGAACACAGCTCTGTCATTAAACTGATAGAAAAGAAACCACGAAAGAATGAGAAACTAATCTTTACACAGGGTCAGAATGAATGATAGTTCTTTCTTCAATAAGTGAATAAAGCACATCACCTATTAACACAGGTCAGAGATTCCCGCGTAGGGTATGAAGTGGGTTTGCAGGAGCTCAGGCCAGAGAATGGTCATCCAGTCATAGCTACTGGATTTTCTTGTGATTTTAGATAAAGCACAAGGCCTATCCTGTACTTTAAATGGCTTTAACTACTTTGCAATTCTTTTCTTTCTCTAAACAAGGATAAAACTTCCCTGTGAAGTACCTCCCAACCATCAGTTTTGGTCTGAAAAGAATTTGCTTTTTGTGCATCCAGGTCAACTGAAACTCATGCAACACCACAGACACAGCATCAAGCTGAGGTAAAACCCCGGGGCAGACATTGGTTTTAGGCAGGTCCCACTGTGATACTGCAGGCTCTGCAGCCATATCATTACACATGTGCTGTGGGTGCTCTGCTGTGAGTAGAAGAGGAAGGTGCAAGGCATGTACCGTGGCAGAAAGGGAGGAGAACCAACACCACCTCTTGTCTCCCTGGAAGAGCCAGAACCACAAAGCCCATCTAGGGGCAGGCAGGCTGTGCTCAGGACCAGCTCTGCACTAGCCTAGCCACACAGATGACTGCTCAGATCCTGAGACACTGTAAGCTCACATCAAGCCAGAATATACAGTGCAGGCTTTGATCCAGGTTTCTACCTTGCTTTGCAATGTGAAATCAGAAGACCATTATGACTGCAGAGCTAGACAAACTGATGGGGACAACTGCAGAGACTTAAAAAATGGTGATTTAAAAGCATGTTTCCCAGGAGTCTTCTCTTGCCCTTTCAATTCACACTTTGATTGCTAACACCCTTATTAAAAGTCCTTTCCCTGTGCTCCTTTTCGATTCAGAATAATAAAGGTTATCCACAAAAGCACCAAGATGATAAGCACAAGTAAATCTGCTTTCTTTGCCATGGTGACTTCCACCTAGACCAAAGATGCTTCATGACAATGACTCCATTAGCTTCAGCCCTGCAGCAGTGTTTAGGAACTTGCTATCTACTTTGTGATGTTGATGCTCCTATAAAAGTCTCCACTGAAACTCCTATAGCTATTCTGTGCCATTCCCATTAATACCTCACTAAACATTGAAAACCAGGAGTTCAGAAAAATCTGGCATAGAAATGAATGAGAATCTGTACAAACACAAGTGAATTTTAATTTTGACAGTACCTTATTCTGAATCAATGTTAACCAGGTAATACTATATTACTAATTTCACACAGACATTCATTCATTAAAATTAGAACTTTTTAGAAGGAAAAGGTTTTAAAATAATAATTTTAAGATTTCCTTAAACATAGGAATGCATTTTACTTTCCCACTTTGGCTGCTAGAAAAGATGTAGCTATATGTCCCATAACTAGGCATTCACATGCCTGTGCACACAACTATGAATAACCATGAAAATAAGTGAAAAGCAATCATATATTTATCAGTTTCTAAGATTAGGAAGAAAATCATTCTGAAATCACCTGTTTCTGACTAGCTCTCTGCATTTTTTTTTTTTTTCTTAGAAGGTACTCAGAGGGGTCAACTAACAATATTTTTCCATTCCTATGTTTTATACCAAAACTGCATAAAACTTGAATAAACTTCCACAATAAAATGCTGCTACTTAACAGCAACTGTCCTGAAGGAGTACACAGCAATATGCTTACAACTAGAAACCTGTTTGAAATAGGTTTCCAAACTTTGCTTTTCATTATGTCTTGACTAAAATCTTCAGGGAACGGTTTCTCCATCTTCACGAGGATTTTACCCGTAGCCTGTTTTAAAGGTTATCATACTATGCAAATACTTGATAAGAAGCACATATCCTTGTTTTGAACTAGGATAATCCCTATTGTAGTAGTAGAACAAGTTCTACTTACATTTCCTAGAACAGTACCTGAAGTTTATTTTTTAACTCACTGCAAAATCTTTATTACTGCCAGAACTCCCTGTATTCCAACAAACACATCCAGCTATGCTGACTACATTCACACACGTCTAAATAAAGTACTCCAAAACCCTGGGAATGCTAAAGGAGTGCACCTTTTACAAAATGTACATTTTAAGAATAAGAAAAAATTTTTAAAAAAAGTCAAGGACTTCTTTTCCCAGACACACTAGGATGAGAAACAGCATGAATTTGCAGTTTCAGCCAGCTAACCAAAGCATCTCAGCCTTATTTCCAGTCTCAGCTCACATCTGTGTTCTATCAGAGATAAGAAAGTTTGAGAAACTCTCCAGTAAAACGAAGGTGCATCCGACTTCGAAGCACACGGCATGTCAGATAAGTTACGGGAGTTGCTCCCGCAGATGCTGCGGTCCAGGAGCCTCCCGCTTTGCTCCGCAGTCCCCGCGGAGCGCACAAGCCATTTTAGGAAGGAACAACAATTGGAAGAGCAAGTCTCCCCCCGAGCCTCCCCGCACCGCGGCTCCGCCACCTTCCAGCTGCGAGGATCCGCCTGACATACCTGCTTCTCCATTTTTACTCCCTGACAGCTTTCCTTCTCCTTTCCCGAAGCCGAAGAAGAGGGGACAGCCCTTCCCTGGCGGGCGCACTCTGCGCTGCCGCCGCCGGGGGCTGCGGTCGGTGCGGTCCTGCCCCGCCCGCCGCGCTGTGGGCTCGCCCTCGCCCCTCTCAGACAGCCCGCAGCCCCGCCGAGCTCCTTTAGGTGGAACAGGTTTCCTTATATAGGTAAACACAAATGGCATTCCTGGTGAAAGAGGCTAACTGGCAGTAAGCTTAACTAAGTTAACTCCACAGATACCAAACAGGTCCGAGTGCCTGAAGTTTGTGAGCACAGTGCTGTGAAGGATCTTCGGAAGAGAGAACAATTTCCTTACAACAGTTTAGCATTTATGGAGCTATTCCATTACTTAAGGCTATAATAATTCCGAGTGCTACGTTAGCATTACATTAAACACTTCACATTTTTACAGAACTCTCAGCCTACATTTTACTCCAAGAAAAGTGGAGGTGACAAAGGTATGTGCATGTACTTAAAGGTGACAGAAGTATGTGCATACACATTCTGATGGCGTTAAAACAATCCCAACCCTAGCAGAGTTTTCATATAAAGACTGCCATATATCAAGTATTCTGTGAAAAGGTTAGAAAATGAGGATTGCATTACTGATATCAATGGAAAAATGCAGTGTAAGAAGAGATCATTTTACTCTTTTCCAGTTCCTTTTCTATGCAACGTAAGCTTTTGGTGACAGATCCGTCTTTGTCAGAGAAGTGTGATTGCACTATATTAACAGACACGCCCTACACAGGGAAATAGAGTGGTAGAGGAAGTACCTAGAGCAAACACATACTGTACTCTGCAGAGCAGTGACGTACGTATTTCACATAGTTTTTAAACATTTTGCCTACTCACTAACCTTTTTCTGCAAACACAATTTGCTCCTCTCAAAGAACTTCAGCAGCCAATTAATTATTTACAGGGGAAATCATGTAATGTGTCACTTTATTATATTCAAACAAGATTCACCTGTTAATTATGGCCCTTCTACAAGCTAGAACACTGATGGTATGCAGGGGGTATTAGTAAAAAGGATAAGGAAAGAAAAGGAAGAAGCAATAAAATAAATACTGGAGGAAAACAAAAATATGAGTGAAAATGAGAAAAGGTCAAAGGCTTGATGAAATTATGAGAGGCTGATGTTTAAAAACAAATATAATGAGCTCTAAAATATACAATTTTTTTTCATTCTGTCTCCCAGGTTTATTGTCTATAACTCAAAATGGACAAGAGACATAAATTTGGCTTCCTGGTGACCTATGGAATGTTAGAAAACACAGTGTGCCACCCAAAAGCTGGGAATTATCATTATCCAGTGGGCTACAGCATTTCTTATCCCCATGTAATATATGACTTGAAGATCATCAAATAATATGCTACACAGCAAAGCTATTCCTAATGACCATTCCTTATGGTTTCAATATTTCTTTAGTTATAATTTTCCTCTTCCCCTGAGGCATAAACATTCAGCCTCATGATACTGAAGGAGCTTGGATTAGAAGTTGAGAAAAATGAAAAACAATACCAATAAAAGTTGTAAGACACTCAATAAATACATGTAAAATAGTCTCTCTGTACATTATATAGGAAATCAGGAGTATGTGGCCAGGGGCTTGATGTAATGATCTTCCCGGGTCTCTTTTGAGACACATAACTCACTTGTGGCTTCACTGCATAGGAAGAAGATCTTGGCCTTGCCAAGTTCATGGTCCTGTGACAAAGCATTTACACTGAACTACACAGCCCTTAATCACTAGTGAGCTTGTGATCAGTTCCTGAATGACCATCACGTTTTTCACATGAATCAAGCCAACCAAAATTCATCAGATTCCCACAATTGTAGCAACAAAATAATTTTAAAAGGGCTATTATGCTAAAGTAGATGTGACATCAAGTATGGCTGACACTGTCCTTAGGCTAGCACTTTTTCTGTTAGCCAACACAGATCCCATGATAATCATCACATTCATTTATCTAAAACCACTCCTTCAGTTAAAGATTTTCCTACCATTTCTTCATGTCCATACACATGCTTTATGTACCCAGTTTCAAGCTGAAAACTCAACTAGCTGTCATGTTGTACACCTGACATACCCTGTTTTCCTCCATCCTTTACCCAAACATCATATTGTGAATCAGTCATGGGATTTAGGCTCTTACATCCAGGCATGAAATCTTATGCTTTAGTGGCTGGCCCCCAAGCTGTGATTTCATTAGATTGCTGGCACAAGCATAGAAAGTTTCCCTGAGTCCTATGTATTCTACTTTTGTGAGAGAATCTCTTTACTTAAAAAACACTTGTAATAAAATAATCACTTATTCCTCAAACATAAATCAGAATGAAATTTATCTATATTTTCACTTCATGCCTCTGCTAAAGCAGCAGCAGCAGTTAATCATCATAACAGACATCACAGTCAGATCTTTTTTATTTTTGAGTTCTTTTTTTTTTAAGAAAACACTATATAATCCTCAAGCAATCCAGTTAATTCTTGAAGCTGAGAGTAACCTAGACTTATGACTCCCATTTATTTTGCTGTCATGCATACATATCTGCAAGTAATACCAAGATAACACTAATTATCCTGTAACCATTCTCTCCTCTTCTCTAGAAAGAGGTCTAGTAGATTAGAGCTTGTATTCAGCATGAGATTGTATAGGAAAAGCCCTGAGCAGACCTCTAAAATATGTTGGGTTTAAAGTTAGGAATTAAAATAATCACTAGAAATGAATGCAATTTATGACGGTGTTCTTTTCTTTGCTATGGTTCTCCAAGTTGTCCCAGCAAAAGCTCAGTATTAAATTGATACTCTCATTCCATGTATCATTAGCTTCTTTCCAGTGCACAATTCTTACAAGAGGTTTAGCCCCTGCTGTTTAGATAGTAACTATTTGTAAGCCAAATGACCTTTGTCCAGCAGAGCCAATAACCACAGTCCCAGGTAGAACCTTGGTGAAAAATCAGTGTACTACTGCGTTTCTCTTTATTTCCAGTTGCATTCCTTTCTAGCCATACTTGCTTCATGTAAAAAAAATGGTTTATAAGAAATATTTTCTCTTATGAAAAGACTGATGGATTTTCCTTCTCCCATTTCTGCCCATTTTTTAAATACACAGTCCTGTCACTCTTTTTGTTGCTATACCAAAAATGGAAACCTAATGTAAATTTCCATGGTGACTTTTGATTGAATTGAATAGGTATGAGCAGTACACCAAGAAATGTGTTTTCCATACATGCATTTCCATAGTATATATTTCCTATATATAAACCAAATAATGCTAGTTTCTAATCCTGCCATGAGTCTCTAAATATCTGCCTTGAATTTTTTCCCTATTAAAAGCTCAGGGTGGAACACAGCAGATTCAGTCTCTTTTCACTGAATTTTCACTCAATAACAAGGTTTGCTTCTGAAGTTCTTTGTAGGCTGAAATTGTCCACACTTGAGTGACTAAATAAATTGGCTCAATTTAGCCAGGTAAGTATAAAGCAACAGAGATCTCTCAAGTTTCATTGCACAGCATTATGGCAGCACATTTTCCAGAATTAAGCTGTTAATGCATTCTCAAAGTTCTAATTTCTTCCATGCAATGGCAACACTTCCTTTCACTTTGATACGGGCACGATTTCATACCTCATCTTGATATCTGCATCTTTACATCTTCAGTTTCCCTCAGAGATGTGCATCACCGACATCCCACAATGTATGTTCTGTTTCGTGGGGTGCAACAAGATCATTCATTCAATAGTTTATTGTTTTCTCTCAGCTACATTACCCAGTCCTCAAATCATGTAATGTGCTCAGCTAGAATGGCAGCAGTGAGTACCTGACAAATAAGGGAGATTCAGTTCTAACAGTCTTTGTTTCATATACTAGTCTATTCAAAGATATGTAATGTCATAGTGCATCTCTATTTTCATGTCAAAAGATTTGTTAGCTTAAAACCCTAAAACCCTAAATATTATCATGTCCAAGTTCACAACTATTATTTCTTAACTGTCATTAGAATAATTTATACACACAGAATGCTAATATTGCATTGAAAGATACTATGGCGGTCTGTACAAATATGCATTAACACTCAGTCTTTCAGTTTAACACCCAAAAAAGCTCTGAACAAATGCCCTGGTGCTGAGTACAGGTTACTCAGAGCGAGCTGACTGCTGGAGAAACCCAGCTGAGTGGGTCTGATGGGGAGAGATTTAACTTTCTTCGGAGCAGACAGTGTGGTGCTGTGTTTTAGCTTTGTGGCTAATACTCTGTTGATAACATACTTTTATTTGGCTATTACTGAATAGTGCTTGCACCACCTCAGTGTGCAAGGTTGACTTTTTTTCCCACTCTGCCCCACTCCAGTGAGTAGGCTAGGAGTGGGCAAGAAAATGGGAGCAGACACTGCCAGTAGGCACAACTGACCCAAAATATCCAAAGGGCTATTTCATACCACTTAATAAAAATTTGTGTTAAAAACAGAGTAAGAAGAAGGGGAGTGGCTTCCAAGGTAACCATTGCTTGGAGAGCGGCTGGGCATTGGTTTGCCTTGGAGGGTGGTGACTGTGTTACTTTGCTGTGCTTCCCACCTCCCCTATTAAACTGTCTTTATCTTGACCCATGAGTTTTCTCACTTTTGATCTTCCTATTTTCTTCCCCTGTTTCACTGGACGGGGGAAGAAACTGTCCAGTCCAGAGACCAACAGCAGACTAGTTTTGGAAATTGCTCTTTACTACTCATCAGCTATCTGCTTTTGCTCTCCCCTTCCCAAAGATATTTCAGAGAGTGGATGTTCCATCCCATTTCATGGAAAAGTAAAAAACTATCATGCTGCATTATCTTATGCAGTGGCCCACTGAAGTATTTTAGCTTCACCTTAAAATGTACTGGAGGTATCTAAATGGCAATTACGCATCTGAGAAACAGATGAAGTTGTCTCTCAGCCACCAATTCCCTGACTATAACTACATACGCACAGGCACTTCAGGGAAAAATACAAGATTGCCATGTCAGCAGGTACACTAGCAACAAACCTGGGACCAAAGGCTATGTAGACGCAGGTTGTAGTTTATATGCTCAGCTAATAGAAGGCATAGGCTTTTGATATGCTATTCTTTTCTTCCAGCAAAGGCAAAGTAAAAATTAAGATAAGAAGCTACATTCATTCAACATTCAGGCTGAAAAGAAAATATTCAAAAAAGAAGAAACTAAAAGGTTAAGGTGTTCAGAAGCAGTAACTCAGAATTGCTCATATTGCAGGCAGCTGAACGTGTACCTTATCTGGGGAACACTAGCTATACGGATCAGTTAAGTTTATGATATAACCCTTATTTTTTATTGTTTCCTGATCTGGTGTTCAATTTTACAACCTTAATGCAAGTTACTTTGTTAATAAAGCATTACTTATAAAATTTGACCACATTACTTAACCTTTACACAGGAACAAAGGTGTCAAAACAAGTTAAAGACCAATGTCTAAGGGTATTATTTTTACCCTTGGGAAATAAATTGAGCTTTCTTCCTCATCAGTCTTTCAAAATGCATCATTAAAAGCTATGTAACACAACAAGTGACTATCTTTACCCTTGCACCATGTGTTCTTCAGGTTTAAGTAACATGCTTACACTAAACAACAGCTTTATGTTTTCATTAAATACATTTAAAACTCAAGGCTGTGGTATTAGATGAAGCAATTAGTAGACAATCCAGCAAAAAGTAATGTGTTCCTGAAGAGTTTAAATACTTTATCTGAAAAAGTTAATGAAGTAATTATAATGTTATTATTAATGAAGATTAGAGATAGATTAAAACAACATTCGGAAAATAAACCAGACAATTAAACAGGCTTTCAGAACTGTGGAAGCTCCTTACGGTCCAGGGGGAAAAAAACCTCTCAGAATACCTATACTAAGAAGGACATTTGGAAAACACTTAGTTCTTAATGCCGTAGAACTCCAGACAGCAGAAGAAATTATCTTTATGTCAACATCAACACTGGGGATTGTAAGCACTGTGATGCTTAATGCTGACCAGCTGTGCTTGAAGTTTTGTTTTAAAGTCCTCTCAAGATGTCTTTTAACTGCAACACCTTCCATATTAAGCATACTTTGGTAATGATGGGTTTAGTAGAAATGTTAGTTAATATTTGTACTGACATGACTATCATATTAGTTAAATTTGTTACATGGTCTTACATGCAGGAGAAGGATGATGCTGTAAAATGAAAGAGTTATTGTTAAATTAAATTTATATTTCATCCCATGTAATACTGCAGAAGATGGAAGAAAGCATTTGAACTAGAAAATGCTAAATGAGCCCAGACTGGTGGTCCAGAGCAGGAGTGGGCAAGAAAGGCAGTGCAGGACTGCGTGTTCCCTTGTCTGCTGAGTGCAACATACAACTCGTGGCTTGTTGACACACTTTCCCTAGCACTTTTGGAGGACTCACAGCTTGGCAACTGCATTTCTTCCTAGTGAATCCACTTTACCTGACTATAAAGTGATGAAGCACTGAAAATTGGATCCCAGCCACCATAAGCTTTTCTGCAGTTTCTGGAAGAGAAACACTACTGTTTCTCAGATCGTAGGTAAGAGGGTCACCTGAGAGGTCACCCCATGATCAGAGGAGTGATCACACACATAGCTTAGACACTTCAGATACCTTCCCTAAATTAGGAGCTGTGACTGCTGGCCAAAGAGCATGTGAAAATGAATTACATGACTAAGAAAATATAGATTAAAAAGTAAGCAGATTATTGTGACTCAGTGCTATTTCTAGGTAGAACACATTGACTAGCTTGATCCTTACTTTTAAGTAGTCCATATTCAGGCAAAAACATTCTTTAAGCCTAATTGTATGCATAAAAACATCAAAGCTTAGGGAAAGACAATAAAGGCCAGACAAAAATTTACATTCTGTGAGTTTGGAGTATTTAAAAGAAAATGTGGCATTTTTTTTCATTTCAGGTCTTCATTATGGAGAAAAGCAGAAGGACTGGTCAACTGCAAGTTTTGTCATGGAGTTCCCAGGTCAGGGAAGGGAAGGAAACTGTTCTACAGCACAGAGGGAGAAATGTGTGTATATTGCAAAACCAAATGTTTTTAATAAAAAGCAATCTGTCCCATTTACTACTTACTGTACACAGTGAATTATTTTTGTTCCAAAACTTACTGAAAATAACTAGTTAAAATGCATTTTTAGACTTTGTGTCTATACAAATGAAAATCAGACATAGCACTGGTATATAAAGAACACATTTTCAAAGAACTGTACTAAAGAGTAGGGAGGTAATAAATCATGTATCCACATGACAACTTAGGCCTCACTTAGGATATCCTTTGACCTTCTCACTGTGAAGATGAGAGAGCAGCAAAGATGAAGAACATTAAGAAAGCTGCAAGATATAAGGAACAAGATGGAAAAGACATCTAGTTTAAACAAAATATGGAACTTTTAAGAAGTTTTTGAGAGAAACAAGATGAAAGAGAGACTTGACCACGGTTGGCCATGGAGAATGTTCACCTAAAACACAACAAATTTAGATTATATGTGAAGACAAACCTCCAAATAAGAGTTATTCATCAATGGAGCAGTCTGCCAGGAGAAACCTCTGGGATACCAGAAGAGGAAATACTTAAAGGGAGATTAGATAGTATACTCAAAATAGTGCAGCAGATAAACCTGTAAAATATATAAAAGACTGGAGTGGATAACTTCTTTCAGCCTATACTTTGGAGTCTTTGTTTAGTACTTTACATACAAAAATTCCCTAACAGTATTTGGCTTGTGACAGTAGGAAAGATCCACTTCTTCAAAGTCTTAAGCATTTTAAAATTTCCTAGCTGTGCAAGAAGCCACTCTAAATTCAGTTTAACTTAATTTGTATTACTATATACGGTATATAATACAGAGGCCTCAAATGATTACCCTCCTTAACTGTATGAAGATTATTTTAACAATATCCGAAGGGCTCTAGCTGAAGGCAAGCAGAGGCAAATTGTCATCTACTCTAGAGGAAAGGTGTCTCCTCCATTCTTCTATTGTCCCCTGCTACCCAAGGCTTGCCGCTGAGTGGCATCTGAACCTCCTGAAACTGGAACCTTCTTCCAAGAGTTTAGTTACATTTACCTATAAACACTCTTCTGAAGTAGCTTTTGAATATTGCTAAATGGTAGCTTCGGGAGATTCATGGGAAAGAAGAGGTGGAGACTTTATCATGCCAGGCCACTCCACCATTATTCTGCTCTTTTGGCCCTTCCACACAACCAGTCACAAACCCAAAGCAAAGGGAAACCATTGCCCTGCCAAGCTACTTGATCTTTCAAGCAGTGTTTAACACCTGGTATAGTATGCCAGGACAGGGAGGAATTAAGTTTAAACTCACTCATCAAGTCAGTTCAGGTAAGTGTGTAGCACATAGCAGAAGAGCAAGCAGCTGTGTGTACATGGAGACCACTTTGCTCTATTGCAGCATCTTCTGTAAATCAGACTCCTGCTCTAGGAAACATCTTCCCAGATCTGTAATACAGCTGCCTTCACTGCTGATCTATAGGCTTTTGCTGTATTTTAAATCAGCACTTCCAGGGCTCAGTTGAGCCGGGCTATTTTAAGCATCTGCTTTAGGAATTATGCCCTGTAAGTGCCTATTTTTCTCCAGGGACTGTAAAGTGAATATTGATTGTTGGCTCAGATGCTTTGTCAGCTGATTCCCACCTTCATATATTTATTTTTCTGTAAAATTTGGCATCACCTTACCAACTACTGCAAGTAGTTCAACAGTAAGTAAGAAAGTATCAGATCTGACACTAAAGGAAGAGAACCAAATAATTAAATAAACTGTAACCAGTGATCTCCACTGTTAGAATCCCTGGAGCCAGCAGGAAATGCCATTATGAACAATGAAGAAAGTTTAGTTATTTGTTCTTTTGTTTAAATATAATTATATTTGTAACTATACGGTGGGAAGAGGCTGGCTGGTTATCTTACTTTTTAGGGTTTTTTGTATTTTTTTTTAACTTCACAGAAAACCTAAGACCCTTCTAACTCATTTTAATAGAGAAAAGCAAAAAGCTTGAAATTCTTTCCTTGTCTTTTTCTTCTCCAAGTTCCTCCTGAACTACACTGCACTCTTCTCTAAGAAGTAGAAAACCAACAGGTCTGTGACTGTTATTTCAGCTCCATGGTTTGACTGATTCTAAAAGGAATTAGAACTGTGTGAATAATTAAAATAATTTCTTGGTTAAAAAATCTACAGAACCTTACACAAACATATTGGCCCAATACATGTTAATCACAGAGGTGAAAATAAATGCTCAATTAATGACAGATACAGAAAAAGAAGTTTAATTAAATCTAACTATTAAGAAACTCTTAGTCTATGAGCTGATCTATAGGCAGGAAAATGTAGTCACTGTCCTTGGGGTTCCATTATTCTGGCAACAACATCTACTTTTATATCTTTCCTATTTCCTCTATTCCTTAAACACCTCTTATTACTCTCTGTCTCAGTAATATTGAGGGTGTAATTGAAGAAAGAAGTGGACAAAATTGTTCAGCCCATTATGGAAAATGATGCAGTACATTTTTTTCATGAATTTGGAAGTGCTGTCTCTAAAAACTGAAGCTACTACCACTTTGTTTTTAACATGGGAGTTTTGTGTTTAAAGCAGTGTTAGAACGAAAACCTTTATGGAAGACAGAATCAATTTAGTTTACTTTGGAGCTCACAGCATGGGGAAAACGGGAGAGTTTTAAAGGAGTATGTGTTTTTTATAGCCCAGAGGTGCCAGAATAACTTAAAATGCTTAGAAACCTGTGTAAGCAAGGCCAAGGAGGGTGAGCAACTTTCATTCCCTGAGAAAAACCCTTATTTGTTTTACCTTCCTTTTTCAGAGTGTAAGCTTTTTTCATGCTTTGGCACCAAACTTGATTTAAAAAAAGGTAACAGGAAATGTTGCTGATTTATACATACGCTCCAATGAGAAGCATAAGAATTTACTTTGAAATATTGATTTCATTTTTGCATAAAATTATTAATTCTGCTGTTGAGGGAGTTAAATGTACTTCAGTTAATGCACCACAAAATGAAAATGAGTAAAACTTGCCCTTCTTTAGGAAGTCATGTTTCAATGGCCTGTCTCCTTCTACTCAAAAGGCAGGAGCTTGAAGGTGACTTGCACTTGAAAAAAGGAAAAAACATTTGCCCTCATTCTTCATTTATACGGTGTTGAAAGTCTGAAATAGGAAGGATAGCAATAGAGGATACCATGAGCCCATCATCTGTTACAGGCTTAGCAGAAGCATGCTAGATCAGTACCTATAATGGTATATTTATACATGAAACACTACTCTTTGAGGTCATTCAATAATGAAGAAATTATGTGCTTTCCTAGTGAATCAACAGCCTAAATACGATGTCTCGTGATACTGAGATATTTGAAACATGATATTTTAGAGCAGATAGGGAGTCAAAGCTTTAACTGTTTATGTTTATTGAGCACTAATAATTATTTCATAAGATTTGCAATATTAACAGTTATCTCAAGTGAAGTTCCAGTTCACTTAAATTCAATCCATACATGACATTTTCCTGAAATCTTTGATCATCCCAATCACTTTCCACTTCTTTACTTGCTGTATTAGGTTTCTGTGACCAGGTTTCTGTGGCAGGGAGGCCATAGGGGTGGCTTCTGTGAGAAGGTGCCAGAAGCTTCCCCCATGTCCAGCAGAGCCAATGCCAGCCAGCTCCAGGACAGACCCGTTGCTGGCGAAGGCAGAGCTAATCAGGAGTGATAGTAACTCCTCTGTGGTAACATATTTAAGAAGGGGGAAAAAGTCTTCGGGCAGAGGAAGATTGCAGCCAGAGAAGAGAAGAGCAAGAACATGTGAACAACTCTGCAGACACCAAGGTCAGTGGAGAAGGAGGGGCAGGAGGTGCTTCAGGCACTGGAGCTGAGGCTCCCCTGCAGCCCCTGGTGCAGACCATGGTGGAACAGCTGTGCCTCTGCAGTCCTTGGAGCACCATGGGGGTGCAGAGATCCACTGCAGCCTTGGAGGAGCCCATGCCAGAGCAGGTGGATGCCCAAAGGAGGCTGTGACCCTGTGGGAGGACCATGATGGAGCAGGGTCCTGTCAGGGACCTGCAGCCCGTGGGAAGAGGAGCCCACGCTGGAGCAGGTTTTCCTGGTAGGACTTGGGACCCATGCTGGACCCATGTGGGACCCATGCTGGAGCAGCCTGTGCCTGAAGGGCTACATCCCATGGAGAAATGAGCCACGTGACAGCAGTTTGTGAAGAACTATTGCCTGAGGGCTGAACTCACAGTGGAAAGGTTCATGAAGTTCTGTCTCTCATGGGAGGGACCCCACAGGAGTCAGGGGAAGGACTCCTCTCTCTGACAGTAGCAGAACCTCCATTCCCTGTCTCAATGCACCCCTGGAGGGAGGAGAAGGCAGAACTCGGAAGGAAGAAGGGGTGGAGGGGAAGGTGTTTTAAAAATTATTTAACTTCTCACTCTTCTGCTCCAATCCTGTCAGTAATAAATTTAATTAATATCTCCACATTGCCTGTGAGAGTGACCAGTAAGTGACCTCTCTTGACTCTTATCTCAACTCACAAATCCTTCTCTGTACTTTCTTTCCTCTGTCCAGTTGCCCGAGGGGAGTGAGAGAGTGGCTTTAGAAAGTACCTGGCATTTTGCCAGGGTCAACCCAATACACTTGAGTAACTGTATATAATGACCATGTCCAACAAAATCCACAGCAGACTTTTGAACAGTAAAAATCAGCAGAAGAGTCACTCATCAACATTTCAAAATGTGATCTTGTGTCAGGATTCAAAAAATGATGCTTTAGTCCATGTTTAGACCACAAGAAAACTTTGCACTTTTACTGGGCTGTCTCCCAGGTCTGTAACATTTCCCGCATGCCCTTCTCCTCTTCAATTGTTTTCCCAGTACAAGGAGTTGTGCAGTATCTAGCTGACCCAATGAACTGCTTTCTCCTGAGCAGCTGCAGTACAACAGCCTGAATGGTTTCAGCAACCGATGGTGTCCTCCATCAGCAGTGGGAGCTGCTCTTCATGTGCATGGGTGGGGATATGTATATAGGCCTAAGCCGCTGCTTCATACAAGATGGAAAAGCAGCTCCTCACACTTATCTTTTTCTATATCTGCAACATATTTCTGTTTTGCCAGCAACAGGAACAAGCATGCATTACCTCTGGGTGGGAGTGCTGGTAGATGGGGTGACCCCAGCTGGTTGTTTGTTGACATGTTACTAAACTGTTTGGAAAGGACGTGACACTGCTGACATTTTCTTCACCTCTGCAGGATTCAGCTGGCACATATATGATACATTATGGCTTTCTGTACAGTGTAGAAAAAACACCTTCAAAATGAAACAAATTAGCAGGGTGGCACTTTTTTTGCTGTCTACAGCATATGAATAACAGCAGCAATGGGGGAACTCTGCACTAGAGCAACAGACTTCATGGTGGCTTTTTTTGAAATTTATTTGGAATAACTTGAAAACCCTTTCCAATATTAATCTTATTTACAAAGGGTTATGTAAATATTAAATGGTTGCTTGGCTCAACCCATCTTGTCATATTCGATTCCAAGGTATGGAAGTAACAGACTGTTAGGCTCAAGGACCATTCAGGTTCAAGATTTATTACTGGAGAATGCCTTCAGGAAGGCTGGGAGAAGGCAAAACTTTGCTTTCAGAGAACAGTGATGCTAACATGCAGGAAAAAGAAGAGTGTTACATACTATTCTATAGTTACTCATGTAAAGAAGACGGCTTGTAAGACTTACTTCTGCTATAACCCAGAGGAGACCATTCAGGTGGTAAAGTGTGACCTCTCTATGATCATCCATGGTACACAATTCCCGAAGGTCCACATATTACTGCAGTAGATTGTGCATATATCTACAAACTGTGTTTCTGAAATTGTTTCTTTTTTAAGCCACTGAAGTATGAGGAATTTGGCACATGTGACAGGACAGCTCATTAGCACAACAGTAAGGTGTCCCAGCATGCATAATACTGGAGTTTTAAGATATGGTTGATGGTAAGATGTTAGTAAATAGACAGCAAAGCTACTAATCTTCTGTTTCACTTTATTTTGGCCAGTGAAGGGTTTGGAGATAGGAATTTTTCTTTTTCTTTTTTTTTTTTTTTAATCTTTCTGGTTTCTGTGGTATGAAGTATGTATCCCTTGGAATTCTTCTTCAGAAACATGTCAGCTTGAGGTTTCTTCTATTGCCAGCAAACAAGAAGATAATTGAAACTCTTCCTGAGTTACAGCTATGTTTCCTGCTGGAGATACTGACAGATCTAGCAAAGCACAGAGAACACTGGAAATGCAAAAAAGCATTTGCTGGGTTTGCTGTCTTATTCCCTTTACACTTTTAACATACACAACAATTTCCTGGACCAGACTACAGGTCCTAAAAGACAAATACCAGAAGATACTTGAAAAACATACAGGAGAAGAAACTTCTTTATTTTTCTGTAGCCAGTGAAAGTGCCAAACCCATCAGTCTACTACACAACACGCCAGTCCGGGTGCTGAGGAGCAAGGAGGGGTGCAGATTCAACAGCCGTTCACCACCTGGTTTCTCTGCCAAAAGTGATTACAGCCACCTGCCAGTTGCAGCAGCAGGTTTGTTTGTGCCAGGAACACCTGCCTGGGATGAGTGGTGCATACATCCCCACTGTGGGGATTGACTGGCTTTCCAGCTGCCTCTCTGAGAAACTGGGGTCTTCTCTGCTTAGTCCCTTTATGATGGGACCCTCATTTCCCAGTGTATCTGCAGTGAACCTTAGCCCATGACCAGGTTGACATAATGTAAAGCCCATCTGTGTGACATAGCAACAACAGAAATCTGATATGATTGTAGGGTATAATAATGGGATTCTAAGGAACACTCAGACTTGATGCTGGAAGCAACTAGAGTTAGCTTGGGACTTTTTTTTTTTCTTCATTGCAAATGGAAACTTGTATATTCCTCAGAAACAAACAGTTTCCACTGGTGGAAAAAAATAAAATACTGGGAAGTGTTTACCAGACTCCAGAAAGACTCTTCTATCAAAGGAAAAAGCCAGCCACTGTGTAGGGAATACAGACCTGTCAGGTCTGTATCCATGTTATGCCCATTGCACATCCCTCTGAAAAGGAATCTGTTGGCAAGAAGCAGCACAAATTTGCTGCCCCTTGGGGTGTCCAGCACAGAGTAGGGCAGCTGGGAGAGCAGTGCTGTGCTGAACAGGCATGGGACTCTGTGGGAGCTGGCACTATGTCTGAGCTCATCCAAAGCCTGGCCTTGGCTATGGTATGGATCTCTTACATGATTGGACACCTACATTTCTCTGAGGGTTGGCTGTGGGAACCTCAAACCTATGTAAATTATGGAAATTCTAGATTTGAGTTCTCTACCAAATTCATACCCAGGCTATCCTAAATATGGGTAAGATTTCCCTAAGATTGAAACATACAAAATACTGTATTTTCACATGGTGGTAAAAGCGCACATTTTTTTCCCATTCTCATATTGAAAAAAAAAGTTCATCTGAATATCAGATTGTTTCTGTCTTACACTGTATTTCTATTCAAATATGCATGCACAAATAAGGCATTATTACTCAATTCTTTCTGCTGTATTGAGCTCTTTGCAAAATGACTTAAAATTTTATAATGCTTCTCATAAGTTTATCATAGAGAAATTCTCATAAAAACAAGAAAAAAGGATATTGTCAATTTACTTGGATTTTTTTTTTACAGTAATAAAGATTATACTCTGCTGTGAGCTAGGAAGAGAAGAGATACAGCTTTCACCATTTCAGACTAAACACTGAGTTCATGTGTGTCATTTTGACTTCTGTTTAGAAACACTAAGTGACTGGAAGGGAAAGGTGAAAAGATTTCATAATTTAACAACCTCAGACCAGTGTAAAAACAGCTACTGCCTTTTGATTACAAACACAGAACTTGCATTTCCTAAATGTATTGACTTTTTAGCATAAGTCATGTTATTAAATGCACAGCTTATGTGTAGGGATGTGCATAAAATATAAGGAAGAAGAGAGGGACAAATTTTCTTTACTTTTTTTTCAAAAATAAGAAAATAATTGGACTTGTTATGTGACAGTAACGAAGCAACATATCGTATGGTGAAAGTAAAGAAGGGAAGCATCAGCTGTTTCTAAGAAACTTTTTGCTCTGTGTCTGAACACTTTTTTCCTTACAGGAAAAAATCTGTAGGAATCAGTCACTAACATGCAAATTATACCTGTCCATAACAGAAGCAAGACATAGTGTTTTGAGTGATGTGCAAATGCAGAAACATCATTTCTGTATTTTAGAATTACAAACCAATAAACACAGACCTCATTACAGTGAGCTGAGAGATGAAATAGCCCTTGGCACCAGTTACTGCAATCTCAGAACTAGAATTTCATTCTCATGGTTGTAGTCCGGTTTTCAGTCCTGTGGGATCACACTTTTGGTACATACGAAGCAGATGTGCTCCTTTGGGTATGTCTACCTTTAACCAAGGTAGGCCCGGTGTGCAAGGTGTGCACCAAGCAACAATAAGCTGAGCATTCCAGTTATCAGGTTTTTTTGGTGGATTCTGCAATCCATGATGAGTTTGATAATGTCATAACAATTTCATATCTGCACACAGGTTAACTAGTTACTCTTGCTGAAACAGCTCACAGTGAAAGCTGTCATCATTGTGACTTCAATACATACTGTTGCCAGCCCATCCTTTGAAGTATCACATTTTTCATTGCCCTGGTCCTTCACAGGTCACACTTTAAACATACATCAGGTAGATAATACATCATCCTACATGTACCCTTCAAAAAGCATCTACATTCCCATAGAGTGTAACTGCAAAATCCTGGTCTTCCATCAGCACAAAAGCCCAGGGTGTAATATTAGAGCTTAATTTGTTTTACATATGGAAGACTTTATAAATGTACTACATATATTTCCATGCTGCGGTTGGATTTTATGGAAAGACTGCAGAATTAGATGATAAAAAATATAATGCAGTTCCTGAGAAATTCATTGTAGACTGAATGTTGGGAAAAGCTCTTTGCATAAGCAAGAGCATCAGTAATGCTCATAGAGTGACAAGAGGGGCATGGAAATCATATATGAAGAAAAGAAAAAGCTACCTACGTCAAGTCACAGGAGGAGAAAAATTGCTTTTTATCATGAGAAACAAGAGTCATTTCAGCATGCTATGCATTAGGCAGCACAGTAATAGCCCACTATCATTTTAGATGCCTGAAATAAGTTGTTTCCATCGTCAGAGTGCTGGCTTACCTTCACTGCACCTCTTTGTCCTGACACCTTCAAAGGACACCACCTCAGACTACACAGCCCAAAAGAGCCTCATGCTCCCTGCAAAGAGAGTCACTGGTGTCTATGGGGCACACATACAGAAACACGCTGCTCCCCACTCGCCCATCAGGTAGAGCTAGTTAGAGTTCTTTAAACCTGTTAATGGTAGTACTTCCTAACTATCCACTTGATAGTACTTTATTTTCTCCCCCAAATTAGTTCACAGACTACACATCTGTTTTTGGAATTTACAACTTAGTGGAAAGCATGCCTTGGGAGGCCAGAAGAAGCCATTTATTTACACTTGCTTTCCACTGGATTCAACCTGCTTTTTCCTCATTTTTTTCTCAACCTTAATCCTCCTTTCCTGGCTCATTTTCTGCTTATCTCACCTTATTTACACCAGGAAGGAGAAAGACTGAAATCAGACTATTAGATTTAAATTTGCTCCACCCCATTCAATGTTGCAAGTGGCTGAAGGAAGGACGTTTCTCTGGAGCTCAGCTGTGTTTATTTTTCACCACCTGTGGCAGCAGTAACATTGTTCCTCAGATCTGTTTATTTTCCACCTCCCTGGCCGCCCTGGAAAGCTGTGCCCCTGTTAGTTGTGCCCAGAATGATGCTTGAATTCTTTGGGAGAATGCCAGTGTGCTCACAGGTGGTGAGGCAGCTGAAGATAACTGAGCCTCCAAAGGTCACAGGTGAAGCCCCAGGTAGCAGCTCAGAGAGGGACTGGATCATACAAAGTCCTGCTTCTCCTTCCACAGCTACTGCCCTTTCCTTTACTGGTTCTCACAGCTGGGAGAGCCAGTTCCTTCATGCTGCCCCCACACATAAAAACCAAATTCTGCACCTGACATTTGCTTTCCTTGTATCTCCATGGGGCAACTATTAAAGGTTTTTTTGAAGTGCTTTGGGTGGGTCAACATTTTATTACAAAAAGGAAAAGGGAATGTGGAATACCCCATCATGGCAAGCAAAAGAGGTATCTTGCTATAAAGTGTTTTGTTTTGTTTTACAGGAGAGCTCACTTTCTTTACATACTTCTAATGAATCTTAGAGATGCTTAGAGGAACATCCTTGACCTTGCAACAACATCCATCTCTCAGCAGACCAGATACCTCTTTTCACTTGGAATATGTGGCTCTCACTCCCATTTTCAGACTGTCACTGCTGTCAGCCTCTGGGCTTGTAAACATCACTCTGATTTCGCCTGTCTCCATATTTTCATTGTTGCTTGTGCAAAGCATTATTGCAAGTTGCTCCTCTCATACAGAACACCACAAATGGGTATTAGTAATGCTGGATTAAACTTTTCAGCAAAAGTGAATTGTAAGCCTTCCTGCATATAAGAAGAATTCAGTTGTAGTGCTAGCCACATTTTCCTCATGGACATCTCCTGAAATGTATATTTATGCTAACTTGGTATTTGTTTCACATGGTTTTGGGATGGGAGTTTTCATCTGATACCTTCATGCTTTGTACCATATAGTAATTCACTTGGACTACATTTGTTCTGGGGAGTCCAATCATCCATTTTTCACTCTTGTCCTTCTGAGTGATTTGCCAGATGTAACAAGGAGAACCCAGAAGTGTATAACTAGCCTGAAAGAAAAAGAGATGATGCATTTCTGGTTTAATCTCTCTTTCTAGTATTCTGAAACATTTCAACCATTGATAAACCAGATGAGAAACCACTCCAACTGTATCTGCAAAGCTTTTATGCCATCCTTAACAATGTCTACAACAGCTTTGATCCTTTGGAAGCTACCTTTCATGGGGGAAATAAAACTATCCACCTCAAGAAGAACAGGTGTGCAAAAAAGGATTATATGAGTAAGTAAACCATAGGTTTGGAAATTCCATACGTAAGGAAGGAGAGCAGCTGCAAATCATGACAGTGACAGAGAACTGCAAAACCAAATTTGAGTAACTACTGAGGTTTTTCAAGGCCATGATCCAAAACAAATCTGTGGCACTGCCAAAAAGAGGCAGTGCTTATCTGGAACAAGATGGCCTTGCAATGGGATGAGCAAGGGAATCCTTTGAACTAGAAGACAACTTTCTTATATGAATTTGCTTTAGAAAGAACTGTTCCTTGACTTGAACTCCCCCTGGAGAAGTACATGTGCTGTTGCCAACAAAAATTACGGAGTGGAAACAAGAACTGTGTACTTTCCTTTTGATAGCTGTATCGATTATTGTCATGTAAATGACGGTACAAACCACAAATTGGTATGAAATTTTTGAAATTCCTTCTGTTCTTTGTAAAATGTGATACCAGACAGAGAGAACAGACAGATAAACAAACATATAATTATGGATATACACACACAAAATTATATTAAGGTTATAGACCCCTACAACCCTAAATATCTTAATTTTATAAACCCTCATCCATAAATCATACTAGTCCTGAAAAATAAGTACCAGCTTTCAGCTTGAGGGTCGTTTTTCTCCCACTCTGTTTGTGCACCTACTGTAACCTCTGTAGACTTAGTTTCCCATAATGAATTTCATATGATATGAAACTTTTGTGTTCTCTTGCTTTTCTTTAGGCTTAGTGTCAGTAAATAAATTACAATTAACAGTGAAGATCTTGAAATACCACCTTCATAGTCTGCTCATGCAAATAATTCTGAAGCCAACAGCAAACCTCAGTCTTACTTGTGGCCCACTCTAGTGATCTGCAACCACACTTGAAGAACTGGGCTACAAGAGACACAAAAGTGTGGAGCACCAGCCAGGAAGGGACACTGACTCAGGTGACAGAAGCAGAGTCAGTGTGTCATTCACCTCCAACAAACTAGCATGCCAAGGAAGAGGACTGTGTGGCACAGGAGCAGCACTGCATCCCAAGACTATGCAGCTTCTCATGCAAGACTCTACAAGCAGGAACCCTGACATCTAAGGTCAGCTTTTGCTTGGGTCCTACCAGCTTGCATCCTACCAGTTTGACACCCAGCTTAGCTTGGCTGCTCAGTTCTCAATAGTTTGAAACACTTTTTATCATCCATAAATTTTATTCACACTACTTTTATATTTACTTTTCTAGTAATTTATAAAACACCATTTAATAGTCTTGACCTGTAACTGATCTCTGCAAAATCCCATTTGAAATACTTCTATTCAAAAATAAATCTTCCATGACACTATATTGATATATACCCGCTACCAAGTGTCTAAATTCATTTAATTTACACTTAATCAATATCAGGTAGTGTTGACTTCTAATCACAATAACATTCAGTTCAGTGCTTTATGAAAGGCAGTTTCTATGTATGTAAACAATTGCTTTAATGAACCAAACTTATCTCATCAGGGGAATGAAAACAGATCCACAAACCATAAAAGCTGGTTGAACTCATATTCACATCTTTTGCATTGTAAATAATTAAATCCCATATCAGCATTCTGGTGTTCACCTTCCTGTCTAGGACTGATGTCAGTGAGCCTGGTTGGTCTAACAGCTTCAGTTATTCTGTCTGCCCTTTTCAGCTACTTGTATTACCTTAGCACACACACCCCTTCCTGAAGCCTCTTTGCCATCACATACATAACTCGGGGGTTTTATCTAAATCATATATCAATAGATTCATCCAGTTATACTGAAAAGTATAGGCTTTCCCATATTCTTCACAAGGTCCTTTCTTGAATATTTATAGCTATTTTATTAATTCAGGTAGCGCCATGAAAGGCAGAAATGACTGTAGCACATAGGGAAATTCTAATGCAGAATGACTTCAAAATGCTAGACACAGAAAGCTTTCATTCAAGAGGCAGTAGTACACATATTAACACCTGATTTTACAAACAGCCTCACTCAACTTCAAAATGGATGGAATATAAATACTGTAAAGTGTATGATATACAAACAGTGACAACAAAACTCAATCTTTTTTCTAAGTCGTTTCTGCCATAACCACAAAAGTACCATTATACAAAAAGTCTAAATTCCAACTTAACATGCTGGAGGGCACAAGCGAAAGCAAAGAGGCTCTTAGAATGACAGACAGAAAGTTAATTCCTCCCATCTGTAGGTATGCAACTCCACAGCAGTGACAGAAAACAATTCGGGATGTTAGCACCTCATTTTCAGCTGTCATTTAAAAGCAACTAGTCCATTTAGTCTACCTGACCTCCAGTTACGTCAGATGCAATCAGCTTGCTTTGGAAAGATCCTCTGAACAGTTTTCTTTAACGGCAACGAAAACTCGAGAAGAAAAAGTTCAAAACATCTGACAAATGTTTCTGTCATTTGATTTTCACTGCAATGGTTAAAATTTAGCCACATAATATTTCGGTATCAGCCATAGTATTTTGAATTAACTGCAACCTATTCAAAATCTGGTATTTTCAATTAACTGGAGCTTATTCACATCTGGCAAGCAAGCAAACAGAGCGGGAAAGTGTTACAGCAGCTTAGCAGAAGCCTGCCATGAATACACATTTGGACAGCCTGGGAGAGCATCAGTGTCACTCTGGGAATGTTCCTGGCATGGTAAAAGAAAAACATCAAAGACATTACTGATTTAAAGCTGCCTTCAAGAGTGCAATCTGTAGTGACAGGAAATGGAAAAATTATCCTCAAAGGGACTGTGAAGAAAGAGCTAGTCCAGCATGATAGTGGGTTCCACACACAGTGCTTATGTTTTGTCAAAAAAAATCACAAAAGCAAAATATTGTGCTTTTTTTGGCATAAATCCAGAAATAAGTCTTCAGGGCAGTCTTGGAAACTGCAGGAACCAAACCAGCTTTGGAAGGGGCAGCTTAGAAAGAAAGTCTTGTCATCTGCATGGTACATGTAATATTTTAAAAGGCTAGTGTAACCTAGATACCAGCATATAAAAAACAACAAGAGACTAATAAGGACTGAAGATGGAACCCTGAAGAGCTATGAGAAGAAAAAAAGGTTGTCCAGAATAACTATTGGTGAGCTCTGCCTGAGACTACTCCAAACATGCCAAAATAATACTCGTGGTAACCCAGCAGTGCCTGTTCAAAGTTGACATTCTCTCAGTGTGATTGATGGAATCAAAAGCTTCCAATAAACACAGGGGAAGAATAAGAACACAACTTTGATCCCAGGGTAGGCTGAGGACTATTATGCTCCATGAAATTACTATGCGTAATTCCCATGCAAAGGGCACAAATGCAAATGTGTTATTGAAGTTTAATTGGAAGAAGTAATTGACAGAGGGTTTTGCAGTAGGAAAATCTATTTATAGCATAGTTTTTTGTAAACCATGGAAACAACCCCTTAAGTGCCTTTAGCAGTTTTTAAGATGAAAAACCCAGCTACTAAAATGTATTTTAGGGAAGCTGTTTAAGTATTCAGTAACAATATACAGAATAAATTTCTTGATATAGCCTGAATCCTATTATTACACAGAGCTCTGTAAGACCACTTCAGTACAATATAGCATGCAGTTTACTCTTTAGCATTTGAATATTGCTCCAGAAAAATTAATTTAATATGGGGAAGATAAGGCATGGGTTACATTCCATCTTAACTTGGCTTTACACTTCTGGGGCATTGCCTTTGCCCTAGGCCAACCAGAGATTAAGTCCTTGAAAAGCCGAAGGAGACTCACTACACTAAATTACGTGTGCTTCAGTGAACTCTTCCAACCTCCAAGGATTGTGAGAATGGTACTAAAGAGCTATAGCAAGCCTGAATCTTTGATCTTCTTGCTGATTCACATGGTCTGTTCCTGAAGAAGCTAAATAATATTTATACACAATTAATTCCTGTAGTCTAGTTATGGTTTGGAGGCATCAACATGAAAAAGCAACAACCAAGAGTCTATGGAAGAAAACTGATTTTCATCTGTGTTTTCTGAGGATTTAGCTACTAATTTTTATAGCTCAGGGACAAAACATAGGTATGGGGCATTTGTGGATAAGCCTTGGGTTTATCTGCCAAATTTTAAACCAATCCTTAACAGTCTTAGGTTCCCCATGTGTCCAAAAGATCATTCCAAGCAGCTGCAGTATTTGGCCCAGGGGGCCTGTGTGAGGGTGACCACATCAAGAAACTCTGAGGAAGAAAAAGAACATATGCGCAAGATGGTAGCAGCTGAGGAGTAAGTGTGCATTTGGGATACAGACAGCCTGGAAAAGCCAAAGGAATCATTCTCACTTCCTGCAGAAAGTCAGTCTGTGCCAATGACTGGGGCAAATGCAGTCAGACTCTGAAAGGGAGATGGGGGAGAAGGGCTCTGTGAAGGGACATAAGAGACTGGACCACGTCTTGCATACATTGCCACCTGGAAAATCCAAGGCAGCCTAGGAAGGTACAGGAATTAGAAATACTACAGGCATGGGTGACTACTGAATGGCATAGGTAGACATCTCACATGTTTAACAAAGTCTAGACAAAGCCAAATCTTTACACGTGCTGAGTAGTATATTGGCATATTTCTGCGTTACTTAGATCTCTCAAGCAAAGGGGTACCTAGCAAAGTCTCCAGTCATAAAAAAGGCAGAGGACACAAGAGGTAATACAAAAATTCGCACTAGTAAAGCTGCATCTACAATCACGTCTTTTCTTGATAACCTGAAGAGAAAAAAAAACCAACAAAAACAACAACAACAACAACAAAAACCAACAAAAAACCCCCAACAAACAAACAAACAAACAAACAAACAAAACAACCAAAAAAACCCCCAAAACCCAACCAAAAACCCAAAACCAAACCAGAAGTTACTGAGGGCAAATTGTACAATAAATATGCTTTTCAACAACATTGCTCTTGCAGTTTCCAGGACAAGAGATATTGTACTTTGGGTTAAATCACCCCCACCTCCTACCCCTTTTATGTCACAGTACAAATAATACAGAACTGTGGGCCACTGTGCAAACAATGCCAAGTATATTCTGGTCTGACTCACATTAAGCCAGGTTTTTTCTAGTCACACTGACTGGCAGCAAAGCCCATGTTTATTAATTGGTTCATATGGTCTTCTCATGTGTCATTAGCGGCTATGTTTTACCTGGTATTCACCTAAACAAAACATAGATCTCAATTCCCTGACCTTGTATATGAATCTAATGTTGTTATGCAATGCCATTTTTACTTCCCCAGAGGGGAGTTTTTTACAGTGTTGTGGCATTTAACATGGGATTACATAGAAAGTATTGCCTGAACATGGTATTGATCCGCAGACAATGAAAATATTATGAAACCTTTATAGACATAATTCCTACTAGGAAAAAATGTCCATAGTAAATGTTGCTATATTTTTACTCCAAAGTCCAATCAATGCCTTTAAAAAATGGTAAATATACATGTATTTTCCAAACAGTTGATAAAAAGAATGAAGGACAGCTGTGTTGCACATATAAGACACCAAAGCAAAACCACACAAATCTTTAGATTTTTCTTAATGTTCCCAATCCTGTACTTAGAAAAATGCTCCATCATCACAAAATTGATAGGAAATCAATTCAGCTGGGGAGAACTTTTGAGACAAGGGACAAGGATACAAAAACATGCAGAGATACATAAACACCGGTATACACGAATATTGGCATATTACCATTTTTATACCAATATAATCAATTTAAGAAAGTCTAAATCAGTGTAACTGAATTGTTAATAATGTGCAACAAAATACAAAGTGAACTGCTGCTCAGGCTATCCTAACACATCTCCTCTGACTCATTGCTCCCACACCCTGAACTTGGTTGTGTTCCTGAGTGCATCAGCAGACTGGATGCAGGATTAAGAGATTCAGACCAAACTGAAACACGGCAGGTCCTTTGACTTCAGGTTACGCTCTGACATGTACCTTCATACTTGCAGAACTTCATTTCAAGACTGTCTTCATTCAGCTCTAAGCCTTTAAGCGTGCCCTCAGCCATGCTAATTAAGCAGAGTCCTTTTTGCCCCTTCATAGGCAAACTCCAGCAATGGTGCCAAGAAACAAAGAAACCTACTCTGTCCTAGTTCAGCACATCATTTCAGTTGCTGACTCCAAAGTAAGCATTTGAAGAAAATCGAAATTCACAAGTGCTGAAAAACACAAACAGTGGTAACAGCAGAACATCTAAAACACTGCTGCTTCTACATTTACCGAGAACCCTCAGCTCCTGATAAATTTTCCTGGTCCTCAAAAAGTATTCTCAGAATGTTCCTCAGAACCCGTTCTGGAAAAACACTGGGACAGGTTGCCCGTAGAGGTGGTAGGTGCCTGGAAAGATTCAACATGTTGTTGGACGGGACTCTGAGCAACCTTTGATCAGCAACTCTGATCCATTTGAAGATATCCCTGTTTATTACAGGGGCATTGGACTAAATGACCTTTAAAAGATCCCTTCCAACCGAAACTATCCTATGATTCTATGAACATGCAAAGATGATCGTAGGATTTAAATTGCTAATAGAAGTAGCTGTCTTTGGTAGACGTCTGAGTCAAGATACTCTTTTCTTTAGTTTACACGCTTTGCCCCCTCCCCCCAATTAAATTTACATGAGAACTGTGCCTTTCATTAACACAAAATTTTAAAGATTTTCAGCAGGTCTTGAAATAGGGCTGTTTGGGGTAATGTGCCTATATTTGATATAACTAATTACTCTGTGGTTTTAAGCAGATACTATAGATATACTTTTTTGCCAAGTAAATCTGAAATACCAGGAATATGAGACAGCAATACCAGAGGTGTGTGATTTTATACAAATATGAAAGCATACTTTTCCTAAATAATGCTAGAAAATTTCAGTCACTGAAGAAAAAAAACCATATATAATAGCACTTTTCTACTGTTACAGTCTTAAGAAAGTAGGAAAAACCTATCAGTAATTTAAAAATAATATGAAGGAATGACTCACTTTAGTTGTTTGAAAAGGTTAACAGCACTCTATCTTCCCTGCTACATTCAATTTTGACTGTTGGAGATGTACAAATGTAACAAACTAAAAAGTTATGAAGACTGAACTTTACTTTCAGACACAGTATTGAGTTTTTCAGGAAGGAGAGGAATTAAATAGATTTATGAAGAAGAATCTTATCATACCATTTTCTAAGTATGAGATAGAAAAAATTAGTGCATTTTTTATGCACTAGCATATGATAGGTTCTTTTTTTTTTTTTTTTAAGGATAAATATATATATGTATAGTATCCATGGTTTCATAATATTTTTCCTTCTTTACCTCATATGGAAGAGAAACTATGAGACAAAACTTACCAAACACATCAGACAATCTGATTCAGCATGGGACATAAAAGGAAAGTCACCAACAGTTATCGATGTTCCAGCTTTTTAACCTATCTCCACAAAGGAATACAGCAGAAGTTGAGGACAGATGAGGACAGCGTGGCTGAGTTAATTTGCTACATTACTCAGACATACTGACTCCAAGCTGAGGGAGGCTGAGGGACAGACATCGCGTGACAGCACAGTGATGATTCTTCCATATGACTCAAGAACACAGATTTCAAATTGGTGAGAACTTGAGGGTATTTGTACTGCTTCAAAAATGAGGAACATAAGGTGAGTAACTGTTGTCATTGTTGTTAACTAAAGGTACTGGGAGATATGGTCAGAACATAGTCAGTCCCTTTCCCATCTCTGCCATCTTATCCTAGATTTCTTCAAGCCACTCTCTGCCCTAGTCCTTGAAGATGAATGCAGGCAACATGGAATCAAACAAAACCTGTAGGTAAATCCCTGGTGGTTGCAGAATGGCAGAGGTGTGGACAATACCATCACCTGGATGCCAACAACGTACAGATGGATTCCAGCACATTCCATAACACCTGAATGCTAAGAGTAAGCAATTTTTTAGGGCATAGAGCCTGTAAAAACAAGTATCTGTTTATTAGTCATATTATAAAAAAATTAAGTGCCTTCCTAAGCAGTTAGAGACATAAATCACAAGTATATAAACACCTGAGAATTTCATGAGCATTCAAGTGCTGATATAGAAGGGCTTTCTGTCCGCCCAAGATGGTTACATACTGCGGATAATGTTGCAATAGTACAGTAGCACCATAGTACAGAGTTTTAGGGTCATGCTTCTTTAAATTATTATTTCTATGGTGAAGGGACTGCTAATTCCTGTCAACCATCTTGGGTCTTGCTGCTTTTGTAGTTATAAGTCAATAAGCCTTTACTCAACAAATTAGTGTTTAACTTAAACTCCTTTTTCTTGCAAATGTGGGGTCAGCAGAGAGATGTAATTTTATTTGCTTCAACAAATTGCTTTCAGGTTTTTTGTGCTTCAACAAAATGTCTAGATCCAGCTCTGGGTGTTCACTCAGTTGTAACAAATTAAGTGACTGAACACAGAATTTTAATAAATCTACAAAAAGAACAGCAGAAAACTTCAGAGTGGTGTAGTCAGACTCCCCCAACTCCTAACAAAAACCCACCTTTAACAATTTTTTTCCAAGTTGATGCCTGTGCAAACCACAATGGAACTTTAAAGAACTAAAAACCAACTCCAAAACCAAGCCTCCAAACAGGCTACATCAACAATAACATTTGCCACATGGTATTCCCCTCATTTCTTCCTTTTCTTTATCTAGGTCTTCTTGTGCATTTGACATGGCAACCCAAGAGAATGACCTTTCTCCCTGACTGCCCAAGTCCAGGGACTCCCTAACAAATCCAGCACCTGACTGATTAGCAAGTTATAGTAATAGCATGGAGAAACAGTGTAGGAGGATTCATCTTGACTACATTTTTTGCCTTGCACTTTTCAGTTTATGCAAGACATCACATTGATTTCAAAATTTGTTGAGCTGCATATAAACCTGCTTGCTGGTAAATTGTATAAAATACGATCTATAAGAGAAATATTATGTTAATAATATAATATTATGGGTATATAATGTGGGAATTATAATACCATGCTGAATATTTCTAGATCCTCAATAATTGCAGCTTTCTGATAATTTGTATAACATATTCAGTATATTGTTTTATAAATCCTCTTGAACTTAACTGCAGTATTAGGATTGCAAAATATAATTTCCAAATATTCAGCATAAAGTATCCAGTATAGTTAGATTATCATATCTCTGCATATTGAAAGTCCAGCAGAGTGAGTGTGTATGCAGTAACCCCAGCTGTGTGACTGCTCAGTTCAGGGCTGTTCTGAGGTGTAGGATTTGCTGCATCTCAGAAGGAAAGTAGATGTCACAAAATGGGAAGATTCAATAATGTCTCAGCCTTAGGAATGCCACGTCTTGAGCTCCATAAACCAGCAGTTTGAAAGTAGTATTCAATTTCTTAGAATTCTAAAACATAAGACACTCATACATGAACCTCATTGACAATATGAAACGATCAAATGTTAAAACCTCAGCTGAAATTCATGGGAAAAAAGGTCAATTAAAGGACTGCATACCTACTAAGAGCTCATATATAACTTATGTCTAAATCTCCTCACAGGTATCAATAAACCAAAGTTTGGTTACGCTACATTTCTTTTCAGTTGCCCACTGACATTAGTTTGACCCAAAGAAAATATTATAAAGGATTGAACCAGCAAAGCAAACTCACTCAACTTTTGCATGCTTGTGATAATAACATGAAAGTAGGTCACAACACCACTGCTGCAGAGAAGTGCTCTGAATGAGTAAGACTTGTAAGGAAAACAAAAATTTGGAGAAACTAATTGAAACACTTATGATTGAAATAACTAGGTATATAACTTCTTATAGAAATCTTACTAGATATAAATCTATTAAATCCGTTCTGTGGCTTTTTTACTGGGGATAGTTTGACATAGGTATCCACAATATTACTGTATCATACCACTTTCTAAATTAAATGTATGCTGAGGACAGCACAGCTGATATTCTCAGTAGATTCACACTATTACTAGTGATTCCTTTAAACATACTACAAAAGTTCAGTAGAAATCAAGCCTTACTAAGACAGAAACGTAAGATATGTCCTTGAACATGTTAACAGTAATTATTCCCAGCTTGTTTTTCACCAACTTCTGCAAACTGCATGGAGTAAATACTCCATTAACTGCTTTGTTGGAGACTGCATTTGCTTAGTACTCAAGCTCAGCAGGAAATCAGAGTAGGATTCTTAAATAATTTTTCTGTCTATATCTAAATATAGTATTTGACCACTTGGAACATTTAAATTATACAAGGTTTCTGAAGTGGTATAGCTATAACTTATTTACTCACACATGTAGTTTGCTTTAACATTTTTAAAATACTTTTTTTTTTTTTTTTTACATTTTATGCAGCTGTAAGTGCTCTTCATCTCAAAGTACTTTTAAGAGACTCCTGTTTAGGCTCTCCTCAGGTAAGTCTTCTATCTCACCTTTTACAATTACAGTACCAAAGCTGCATAATTTCCCTGTGGCAGCCACAGAAATATACAAAACAGCTCAAGTGCTGCAAGTATCCCTTTGCAAACAGCTTGACAATTCTATACACTGGTTGAAAGTTATGAGGGCACAATTTATTTTTAGGACAGCTTCAGTCGTCCTTATTGGAATTCCATTTATTATAGTCAAAAGAATACAATTCTGATCACTGCAACTAATTAACCACTTAAAGTAAACAGAAAAAGAAAGGCTGAAAGACAGTTATTAACTTTATTTGCATGACTAGGGAAGGAAAGAATTATCTAATGCTTCATCCATTTTTCCATTAAGGACTAATTTAAGACATTGACTCATGAGTACATTTTAGGAGAACAATTTACAAGTAGAAATGAGTCTTCAAATGATTAAAAAATAAGTCAATTGGAAGAACAAATGACTAAGTACTCAAAGGATGTCAAATTCCCTTGTTTGTCACCACCTACCACTGCAATTCATACACTTGCAGGGAGATGACACAGATACATTACATACAATACTGCATATATGATTTTTTTCTTTTGTTTACAAATCTATTTTCATTCATGTAAGACTAATAGACAACAACACAAATGGGTGAGGTAGAGAAGAGGGGAATTTCAGCAGAATGTGGCCACTGTGTTCTCCTAGATGATACCACCACACCCCAGCTGTAATTCCGAAGGTACATTTAGGACAGCTCTCACTCACTCACCTCCTTTCAATGCCTCAGCTCTTCTTAATTAACATATTAGAGGGTGCCCAAAATATTGCACTGTCTTGTTTGGTTTGAAGACTCTCACCTCAGTTTAACCCCTGCCTTGAGTATTCAATCAGAACTCAGCAGACAACTGAAGAAGCATATCAAGGAAAATTAATTTCTAATTTTTCATAGGGGGCCAAGCTTGAGTACAGACTGTTTAGGTGTTTGCCGAGTAGAGTGTCCTCTTTCATTGTTTCACTTGGGCAGAAAAAGATCCTTTAGCTGGTGCAGACTCAAGTATTTGGCAACCTGAAATTAAGATAGGTGATTCTGATTCCAGAGAAGTCTGAATTCCATTGTGTTACCACTTTGCACGAAAAGAATAACAAACTATCTTCTCCAGACCAGAGGACAGGACAACAATCTTCAATCAGAAGAGAAAACATGTCACCTCTGAAATGTTAATATCTAAACAATCTTGCACATTGATTTTTGCAGCAACAAGGAAAACTATATATCTTCCATAAATAAACCACCAAAATTTTAACCCTTGCTCAGGAATCTGTAATTTTTTGTTAGATAATAGACAGCTTAAGCAGCTTCTTCTCATAGATTCCCAATTTATTTAAGCATCTGCTAATTAAAACATCTAAATTTGAACAAAGTTTATAATCCTTAGCCTCCTACTTAGGTTATGATATCAAAAGGAAGCATGTAGAAAACTGAAAAAAAATCTGGGACTTACTCCTACTTCTCAAATCATAACTTTTAATTATTTACATTTAAAACTTTATAGATAGGTTATTTTAAATCTTGAAAAGTTAGAAAGTATACATACTTTCTGCCTGCTTAGCCCAAAAGAACTATATTAATAATCTTCTATTTAATGCTGCACTTCTTTACTGGAACATTTCCATCATACTTTACAAACTATATTGAAAATGTATCAAGTAACACTCCAGAGACTCAGCAAAAATGACTTGCATAGTAGAGGTTCTTGTCTCATAAAGCTGGACAGGACCTGAACTCAGCCATACACCTGGAGACACTTCAGAATATTCTCCCTACAGTAGGAGTAAGCCAAAAATGGCTGTACATACTTCAGTTATAGATGGATACACATACATCCATATCTATAGTTCTGTCTAGACATAGATAGCTATACACATTTAGTTTGCATATATATCACAATGTAGAGTAATATACATACATCTCATGGATTTATATACATATCACACACATTCTCAAAAGCACTTAGTATTTCAATACCATCCCTCATGACTCAATATGGTGCATAGCTTTCTTAACCAATTGATTTGTTCTTTTTAAGTACATGAAATAAAGCATGAAGTATCTTAACATGAAAATGATCTGCTGGAAAAATAATCTTTCGGTTGAAAATAAAGCATGTAAAAGTTCATCTTTTCTTCATACTCTTGAACCAATAATACCAGCTCTGCAGGTTCTCTCTATCCCAAGTTTCTTCCTAACTCTGCTGAGGATCTCAAAAGTTTCAAAGAGAGATTATGCTACTGCAGCATTTTCACTGCTCAGCAAGAACTACTGACCAGCCTACTCACCAAACTTCCTTGCCCCAATTTTACCTCCTTTGAGCAGCTTCATTTGGTGTGATCAGTGCAATCAATATTACCTTGCTTCATCTCTACTGCCACTCTCATGATTCGTTTGGGGTTTTTTCTTGTCTCCCTATCTACACCTATTACTACTTTTGCCCGTAGCTTAAAAGTTTTGGCCTCCAAAGCCCATGGACAGATTTTAAAGTCACTTCCTTTCCCTGGCATTCACCCTCAGCTCTACCTGTTGGAAGAGAGCTCCTCAGTGACCAGGCCTCAGCCTTGCCTTATGCCACTTCAAGCCACTCTGTCCACCAGCACCCCTGTTCTGCCATCCCTGCCCCATGAGATGATGTAGTATTCCATGCCACTATGATTGCAACTTCCATGCCTGGTTCCTCAGTGTTTACTAAGTTTGGCACCTTGTGGTAGACAAGGCACCTTGAGATAGACATCTGCCATGTAAGCATTTAAGTTTGAGCTCTTTCCACCTAGAAACCATGGCCCTGAATCCACAACTCTGTAACTGCAAATGATTTCCACTTCTCCCTTAACAATTAAAGAGAGTGCACGGGTAATGTTTGCAGAAGAGTGCTGCCTCCTCAGTGATGAAACTGATCAGGAACAAAGAACATATGTAATCTCCAGACATGAGAAACAATGGATTTACCTTTATCCTCCCTGTGTTCTATTTACCATCTCCAGGTACCCACCTTAAGGTTTTACTGCATTCCACTAAAAGTCTTAGGTTTACTTTTCTTACAACTATTGCTATTCTTACTACTTCATAACTAATTAAAATGGTTTTATGAAATATTTCTGGCAAATACATCCATGTCTCCCATGACACCACTGCATGCCCAAGCTGGCAAAGAATAGAAGTATATGGGGAGAGGCAGGAGGAGGCAGGTCTGAAGCAAAACCGTTGATGGCTACTCTCATTTTTTCTAATGGATTTATGTTCAGGATTATTTGGCTCATTAGAGCAAGTGAGAATCTGCCACAGTATCCCTAATCTTTGGTAGCAGATGTCTGCCTTTGGACCATATGTTGGGTGTAATCACTTTCAGTTGCCATTTCTACTGCATGGTAAGCAATTTGGCAACTACCGCCTCTCATGTGAGAGGCATCTGGCACAGACAAAAGCAAGCTCTGTGGATTTTTCTAGCAAAGAGAAAGGCTTTGAAAACAAATTATGAATATCAAAGACTGTATGTGGAATGGCTGATAGTGTTTCCACAGCTATTTGCATATTTGTCTTCAATTATTCAGTTTTCTGTATGCAGAAAATTTATTATAGGAAATCCATAATATACTAAAACATTGAGATCTGTGACTGCACAGAAATGAAAAACAATTTCACTATATCATGACTTTCATCAAAGCAATGGTGCTCATGTTGTTCTGGGGTTCAAGACTTCCCCCACATTTCACATTGTGGCATCCCTCTTCATGTCACAAATTTGCACTTCACTATCACCATAGTGTGGGTCTTTCTGTACCTCTTCAGTATCTTTTGACTATGATCACAAAACATGTAAATCTGTGGAAAATTAGTAATTAATCTTACGTCTTTTTTAAGTCAACTTTGTGAAGTTTTAAAGGTTTGTGATAAAATACATCAGGACCATAAAACTGCTCATAAATATTCTTCACAGTCTCTTTTGTCACTTTTCAAATATTTCTCAGAATTTAGAGTAAAATTTCTTCAGTTTTGACTAACTCTTTTGATAGATGGACATAAACCAAACACAGTGTTATTCACACTGCTTCCTTCTACTTGGTCCTTATGTTCCATGTCGGTTGTTATCATTGGTATTGCACTATAAAAGCACTGATTTGCCATCTATTTCTTCCAGCAATGATTAGTAGCAATGTGTTCTTTAAGGTTTCATTCTGATTTAAAGTTCTTTGCCACTAGAGTAACGTTCCTTTCATACACAATACAGAAATGCATTTTGACACATTGTAAGGCAAACCTCCGCTTTATAGCAGTTTAAATAAATCTTCCCTTTCTTTCACACAGTGGAAAAACTACTGTGTTACTGACATAGCTGTGAGTACCTTAGGGACTTCTGCCAACTCAACTATGCCATTGACATAACTTACTTCTGCTCCTCTTTGACCAGTGTGATTACTATTAGGAAAGAAATATGGTCTGTGGAAGTAACTTTTGGTCAAGAGTTTCATTTCCTGATTGAGGCTCAAATTCTGATTTCCAATTGCAGTGACACAAATCTAGCATAATATCAAACACCAGGATGATTCCAAATCCCATATCTAAGGAGGAAAGTTGCTCGGTACATTGCACACAAATGTAAATGAGAGCCGAATCTGAACTGCTGAAGAGAGAGCACCACAAAGATCCACTTGTTCAAAACCTCACAAATTGCAGGCAGACTTTACTCAGCATGTGTAAAGGTGGCAGACATATGCCAACATTTAGAACAAACACAATCACAGATGTTTTAATCAAATTGTGGCTCAAATTTAATTGAAATAAGATTAAGAATTCTCAACATCATTAATTGTTCAGTTTTGTGTGTACAGTGTGGATGGGAGGAAAGAGACACAGGCTGACAAGGGGCATATTAGGGAAAGCATCCTAGGAGCTTGTTTCCTTATCAATTTACAAAGCAAATGAAGGTAATGTGAAACTTCAAATCTTACAATATCTGCTTTATTAGACTTTAGTTTCTTGTTACTCTTTTCTCATTAGAAAACCCTTTTAAACACTAAAACCTCTACATAGCTCCTCCACCTCTTTCAAATCCCTTTCTTTAAACTCCAAGGCAAGTACTAGACTCTTAGGTTGGTACATGAATTAGTTCCTTGTGGTAGTGTCCCACAGAGGGTATTTTGCTGGTCTAATAAAACCACAACGAAATTACTGTACACAAGTTAATATTGAAGCCAAATTATTGATTTTTAAGGCTTCATTTCCAACCCAAAAGCGGCAGCATGTTTGAAATCCATGCAACTAGATCCATCTTTGGCTAAGAACCAGCCAGCCATAGTGACATACTGTTCCAACATTACATTTTCCTCTACTGCTCCAAGAGCCAGGAAATGATGTGTGCCTGCAGGTACGTACAGTACAGACATCACTCAGTCATCCTCCACCTCTCTAGTTACTTTTATTAAACTGTTGCTTTTTAGTGAGGACATGGCAAACAAAAGTAATTCAGTACTATAATTGGATGTCAGTCTCAAACTGTCATTTCTTCAGGCTGAAGGGCTTGGGAGGAAGCTTAAGTACCTGATACAACAAATAAAACCCAACTGGTCTTGTCTGTGCTACAATATTGATTTCTACATCAACTGTGCTTCAATATAAGGACACGTTTGAGATTTAATTTGTGAATATTTCTTCATGATGGGTTTGGTACTGTAGTGACTGCATCCATGACTGATCCAAAAAATTGCCTTGATTTCAATAAACCTGGAATGAAAATGCAGTAGTTCATTCATACAACTAACTGGTGGAAAATTTCGTAATATATTATTAGAGAAAGATTTCAGTGCTCACATAAACTGCAAAGCATAGAGAAAACTAGGAAAGCAAAAACGATGCATAGGAAAAAAATCAGGGGTTCATGTCTCATCCTGAAATGTTTATCCAAAGGAATAGCTTAAATGCTATATGAAAGTTAACTACTTATTTCCCTTTTCCTTTAACCCCCAGAAAAAAAATGGAATACAAGAAGAGAAAGAATGAACAGCCAAGTGGGTAGTAGAAAATTAAATTGAAGAAAGTGAAGAAAACAAAAAACTGTTGAACTTCCACAGAACTTGGAGCTCTAACATAATTTTCTTTATTTAGTTTGCTTCTTCACTTAAATCCTCTTATTTCCAGGAAATCCCACTTTTCCAATCAGTCTTTTACTTAAAACAACATCTTAATGTCTCTAAAAAGGCCTGGTTTTCATGTGAAAAAAAACTTTGAACCTGGATGGATTAACAGAGAAGATCTCAATTCATACAACAATTACATGCACACATCAGACAATGTCTTCTCCCTACTTGCCACCTGGACTCAGTCTACCTGCTATTATTTGTCAGCCTCATCAATCAAGTTGTTGAACTACCTGTGCAATACTCAAGATATGGAAAAAAAGAAGTATATAAAATGAATACATAAAAGTATTTCACAGATATTTATGGGAGTAGAAACAAAATACTAGCAGAAGAGGATATTTTGCAAAAATTTTTAGAAGCCATTAGTGAAACAAACTGTCCTATAATTAGGGTGTGCAGCCTAAAAGACATACATTCAGGGTATTTATCTAATAAATATAGTGGTTCAAAACAGATATCAAGTTCAAAATGTCACATTGCGTCTTCTGTTTTTAGAAGAGCTTACCTCAAAAACGTTAAAACACAACAATAGAGTTTGAACAGAAATACAGGAGCTGTAATGACTCATCATGGAAAGAAGCAGTAAGGTATGATTACTATTATTAAATCTCTCAGCATATGTGGTGCATCCATTTGGTCTTGAGACACAAATTTTTTTTGTCTTCTGAATACAAGAACTGTCTGCAAACCTTTGAAAATATTTTTCATAATTGTCCCATCACTGTGTAATATGATCCTAAATATTTTCCCCTGCTCCCATTCTAGAGTCTGTTCTGCTATTTTAGTCAGATGGTTATATTTCCATAAGTGAGCAAAAGATTAAAGAAAACTGAAATCATATCTCAAATGCTGTTCTCTCACCCTCTTTTGTAATATTATGTATAAAAGAAAGTGGATTTTTAGTTTAGAAACTTGCATATATAATTTTTTCATTAAGACTGAGAGTCAGACATTCTGGAATTATCTCCAGTTTAAAGCTCCCCTTATTTTATAACGCTTACAACATTTCTTCATTACTTATAAGGAAATCAACTGAAGAACTAATATTTAAAATTGGATGCCATAATCTGCTTTTGATGGAAAATCAGAGACCAGTAGGCTGTCTTCCACAAGCAATAGTAATCCCAGTCCATCCATCCTGCAGATTTACAACTGCAAGAGTGGATTAACAGTATTCTAGCTTTAGAAACTGCCTCTCAAGTTCACATAATCAGAGTTTACATTCAATATACAGTTCCATGTTGAGTAAGCAAAAATAAGCTAACAAATGTGCAACCTGTCAGTTCCAGTCAACTCAGACTGCAGAGAGCTGACAGTGTGTAGTCTCTCATGCAACTATGAAAATTAATATTGTAGCTTGAAGGATTACACACTGTTAAGCAGTGTCAAACCACACTGGTAGTTTTCATATGTCAACTGTGTAATTACATAAGGATCATTGCTAGAAAAGCACTGGATGACTTGAGCTGAGTGCCAGGTCAGCCATTCATTTGAAAACACTTCAGTTACTTATGTAGTTTGGATTAAAAATGAACCTATGTTTCAGCGAATTTGATTTTTGTTTGGCTATTTTTTGTGATTTTGGCTCTGTTGCTATCCCTGATCCTGTATTGCCATCACTAAAGGACACTCCAACCTGAAGGCATCATCTTGTGAATGTCTGAGGTTGAAGGCATGTACTCACAGGAGCTCGCTGATTCTGGCATGCCACACAAGCATCTGTAAACTAGCAAGAAACAAAACAACTCCTGCTTCAGATTTCATTGCCTTTGTCAGTATAAAGCAGAGCTACAATTCTATTTTAAATAGGATGCTTAAATTTTTGCTGTTTCCTGAGGTACTCTGATAGAGTACTACTCACATGCAACTACCACAAGTAAGGGAAAATAATACAGGGTGACGAAATGGAAAAGACTGTAGAGAGGTGCAACTGGACCACTTGAGGATCAAAAAGAGAAATGAAGCCTGCCATAGAGCTAAACTTCACAAGGATGACTAAGCTGGCAGACAGACCTCACCACCATCTGCACAGGTATATTTCTGGGTCTGTGACTGATTATAAATTTACACAGGTCTAGGAACTAATAGGTGATCTCAGGCTGAATTTTAATACTCACTTTCTATAAGCAGATCTATTAACTTTTCAGTCAATTTAAAAACCTGAGAAAAGTAAGTAAATAAGTTATAGATGTTGCTTTTAGGGCAAATAGATGGCTGTTTCTTCAGAGGAGGAACATGATTACATTAGTCAGAACAACACAAATGAAGAACTCGAATTTTCACAGCTGCTATCAAAAGGGAAAAAAAAAAAAAAAGGAAAATCAGAACGTAAACAACATGTAGAAAGCCTTCTAGGAGGAGAAAGAAACAGACCAGGCATAGAAGTCTCTAATTTTAATATTAACAACATCTGGCAGGATTTTTTAAATTTGAAGGAAAGAAATCCTTACTTTCACAAAATATTTCTAGCCATATTTCTGCTAGTCTAACTATAGTCTTTGTTAATCCTAATTCAGACCTGGACAACAAAACAAAAAATACTGCTGTGCATTTCAGCATAAAGCAAAGCAAAGATTATGGCATGTGGAAGCTACAGGAAAACCTGTCTCTTGTAAAAAAAGTTAAAGCCATGCAGTTGATTTTGTCACATGGCTTTAACTTAAATAGTGCAGGCAGCAATTTTTTCTCCTGTTCATTCAGTAGCTGACCTATCTGACAGCACCTGCATACAGTGGGATATTTCAAACAGCATTTCCCAGCTAACTCAAAATAAGAATGAAAAGATGGAATTACTCTGTGATTATTTTGATAAAGAAGCACTCCTATTGCTTTCACCTACTAACTTGCTTCAGCTTATATGGCAGGAAACCCTTTTGCAGCTTGTTGCCTTCAGGAGACAATCCATGTTCAACAGCTTCTTTGAGAGCAAAGCTCATTTTAAAGGTCACTTCAGTAACACCTTCTGTTTTATGTGGTTCCCCTGTCTCTGGACCATCATGGACTATATTACCAAAACAAAAAGTGTAAAGGATGAAAAGAAGCTCTTATATACTCTTAAAATAAATTCAGTTTTGCATAGCTCAGTAGACTTCAGCTTCTGGAGCTGCATATTAGGATGTGAGAGGCAGGAATTCTACAACAAGAAGATAATCCCCCATGAAGTTCAAATTTAGAGCATCTTCAGAAAGCATAACTTAATAGATAATGGTCATGCTTCACACACACACAGACAGACAGTGCTGCTAATTAGTTCATTTTTCAACTCGCTCTTTTATTTGAACAATCATTCACATTTATTCTAGATAGCATTTGAGCATTTGATTGACATTCAGTAAATTATTTCTTAAGAAATGAAATGCATCTCTAAGTGTCAGACAGGAGCAATACTAGATATCAAGGCTTTGGTTGATACTATGTTAGGTTTGCCAATACCTTTTATTAGAAAAAAATAAAACAGTCTAATGGAGTGAAATAAGAAGAAAGAATGACAACAAAAAGTAAAGTGTCTATAGTTTATCTGAATAGTGGGGAAAGGCTAAACCAGCTGTGAAGTTGGAATCTGCTACTGTAAATAAGGTTCTCAGAAAGACTTCAAGCTTGCAATTTTTTCCTTTATGGAGTCTTCCTGGAGGGTAAGATAATCAGGTTGCTTAACTATGAAATAACGTTTAAAACTATGTAATTGTTACATAAAGTCATACAGACAGTGCTGCTCTTTCAGGGCAAGACTTTCTCTCCTCCAAAGTGTTTATACCCACCTTCACAGCAAACACCATGGCCATGAGGCTGGGGATCAGGCATGGAGAATAATCCAGCCATGAAGCTGGGGATCAGGCACGGAGAATAGCCCTTAAACAGTATAAAAACATACACTCAGTGGAAATGAACTCCACTGTTTCTTACTATTTTTAAATTACTGTTTGGCTTAGCTTTCAATTATTTTAGTTCTCTTTGGCATCCTCCAACTCTTCAAAAGAGCAGCTATGAGTCTGTTGTTTCTCAAAGCTTACCTTTCCACCACGAGGACAGAGACAAGGCAGAGGAGTTTAGTGCATTCTTCACCTAGATCTTCAACACTGATGACAGACCAAGGAGGTCCCAGTACCCTGAGCTGAAGGATTATGACTGCTAGTGATAAACTCCTAGTTGACCCTAGACTTGTGTGAGATCTACTCACCAGCTGGATCCCTATAAAGCTGTGAGGCCTGATGGGATTCATCTGAGAATCCTCAACCAGCTAATGTAATCACAAAGCCTCTTGATGATTTTTGAGTGGTCTTGGGAAGCTGGAAAGGTCCTAGCTGACTGGAAATGGGCAAATATTCCAGTTTTCAAGATGAGAAAGAAGAAGGACCCTGGAAACTACAGGCCTGACAGTCTCACTTCAGTGCCTGGTAATGTTATGGGGCAGAATATTCTGGGAAGTGTTGAAAAACACCTGGAGGACAACACAGGTGTTGGTCACAGCCAGCACAGCTTCCTGAGAGGAAAGTCCTGCTTATCAAACCTGATTTCCTTCTATGTCAAGGAAACCCACCTAGTTGGTCAAGGGAAACGAGCAGATGTAAACTTTCTGGATTACAACAAAGCTTTTAATACTGTCTCTCACAATATCCTTCTGGACAAACTGTCCATCCCACAGCTGAATGGGTGAGCAACTAGCTTACAAGTCAGGCACAAATAGTTAGAGTGAACAGGGTAACATCAGGCTGGTGACCTGTCACTAGTGGGGCTCCACAAGGCTCCATTTTAGGCTCAGTTCTATTCAACACCTTAATTAATACCCTGGATACAGGACTTGAAGGGATACTAAGTAAGTTTGCTAACAATACTAAATTGGCATTCTGCACCTGGTACAGGGCCCTCTTTGTGTGTATAGACTAGGGAATGAGAGTCTGGAGAAGAGTGCTGTGGAAAGCGCCCTGGGGGTCCTGGTTGATGGCAAGTTGAATATGAGTCAGCAGTGCCCTGGCAGCCAGGAGGGCCAACCCTGTCCTGGGGATATCAGGCAAAGCATCACCAGGGGGGTGAGGGAGGGGATTGTCCCACTCTGCTCTGCACTGGGGTGGCCTCACCTAGAATATTGTGTGCAGTTTTGGGTGCCACAATACAAAGAAGACATTAAGCTATTAGAGAGCATCAAAAGGAGGGCAATGAAGGTGGTGAATGGCCTGGAGGGGAATCCGTAGGAGGAGTGGCTGAGGGCACTTGGTGTGTTCACCCTAGAGGAAACTGAGGAGAGACTTCATTGTGGTCTTCAGCATTCTCATGAGGGGAAGAAGAGGAGCAGGCACTGACCTCTTCACTCTCATGACCAATGACGGGACACAAGGGAATAGCCTGAAGCTGTGTCAGGGGAGGTTTAGGTTGGATACCAGGGAAAGGTTTTTCACCCAATTGGTGGTTGAGCACTGGAACAGGCTCGCCAGGGAAGTGGTCATACCCCTACCACCAAACCTGTCTGAGTTCAAGAAGTGCTTGGGCAACACTCTTGGGCACATGGCATGGTTCTTGGGGTGTCCTGAGCAAGGCCAGAAGTTGGACTCGATGATCCTGTTGGGTCCCTTCCAACTCAGCATATTCTATGATTCTGTGATTCCACTTTCCCTCTTTAAGTCTTTTGAGTATTACCCGTGCTACACCCAAATGCCAGCACTTTTCTAACGTTCACTTGCTTCTAAAATTGTCATATATTTTTTATACTAGGCTGCGAACTGATGAAAGCTTGACTTACCAAAGTCATGCTTAGGGACAAGGATTTTTTTCCATGTGCTGTTCAGAGAGAAGTCAAGAAACCAGATCCATTTACTGAACCTCTGATGTTTGGATATTCAAAGGCATAAAATAGGAATAAAACCCCAGAGGCAATTTAGGACAGTGATTCTTCTGAAAGGAGACATTCTAGAAGACTTCAGCAATTTGTTACACTTCCTTGAGACAAACACTTTTAGTCTTTTGGGGGTTTGGAGGGGTTTTTTTGGTTGGTTGGTTGGTTATTTGTTTGCTTTTTCCAGAGAAAATGAGATCTTTGTAGTCTGATAAAGTAATTTGTGTGTCTCACTACTAGCCCAAAGGAACTGGGACAGTATATGATTTTAGAAAGCTAAATTGAAGATTACTTACAGACAGAAATGATCACAAAATGCTTTCCTTCTTGAAAATAATGTTAAAAACAATAATAATATTGTTTCCATCTGAATCAAGCCCGAAAGAAGACAAAATTTTTAAAAAATAACATTTCTTGTGAGTCCATTTTATCCAAATTGTCACATCAAGAAGAGTGAGACCTGACTTTTCAGAAGCAGTCTAGACTTTAACATATTGCACAGCTGCTCTGTGAAACTAGTCTTCTTGTTAAATCTGAAAATACCTAAATTGTCTAACTTACTTCAACAGCTTCTGAAAATAAAAGAATTTTCAGTTTTCTGGCAGTAAGACAGCACCAGTGAGACTATTCCAGATTCCCACAATCAAGTTCAGCATGCCCAGATTCCCATTCTCAAGCCTATAATGGAAGGGAGGCTCAAAAACTCTTATTTGACACCAGAGAGGATTTTCAAGGCTTTTTAGGGAGGGCTGGAAGCTGAATCCAAGTTAACACCAGGATTTTCAGGCTTCTCCCTTGGAGACTGGTACCTTGGAAACACTGATGAGGGACCTGCCACCATCTGCCTTCTCTAGCTACTGTCTTACACCAGAATGACTCACCAAGAACAGTGACAGGTGCCATACAAGCCAGAGGGATCAGTCTATGTTTGCAAGACAGACTCACTGTGTGGGCATACTAAGGCTGGTCACTTCTTTCTTTTATTTTTGAAGATGCATCTGGCAACAATTCTCACTCCAAAGCCAGTTTTCTGGGAAGGCAGATTACAATTGCCCCGAAACTCCCATGATGAATTTATTGTTTTGCATTGTATTAGTGAGCCATTTCCAACAAAGAAATCACCATCACTCTCTGGCAATGGTCTGAGTAATTAAGATTGCCAAGAGTTTGGCTCAGTTACTCCCAAAGTATCGAGTGCCATCTGTGATGGGGATATACTCTAGGGTATCCTCTCTTTTAACGGCTATCCCAAAGTACAAGGATCTGCCATATTCCCATATATCCTGTATATTATCTGCCAACTGCATAATGCTGTGAATATCTTAGGGAATCCCACAGGTTCCTGTAATATGTAGGAAAATTATTATGTCCAAATTGATCATTTGTATTCAGCATTGTCATGCTAGCTCAGTAAATCATCTTATTGTCCTAAAATCATGCAGCTGGATTTACCTCTTTAATGGTTTGCCTTCACTAGAAAAGCTCATTTAGTGGTAAATATAACTTGTCTCCCTAGCTGAATTTTGTTATCATTGAAAAGATCTTATCTGTATTGAGCAGGGAAGCCTTGTCTCAAGACAGTTTGTCATATGATGAGTATTTCCTAGCAGCTATTATTTGGGGTTTTCAGGCCCATATGTTCAGACAGTGTTTGAACCAGTAGATTCATATTTTCCCATATTATTGATAAGAGTTTTGCAAATGCTTGGTGTTTGTTTTAGGTATTGGCTAGAATGCATAGAAGTCTACATGTTTATGCTTATAGGGTTGTTTTACAATAGGACGTTCAATATTTCCCATGTGTCACTTAAAATCTTCTTTGTGGTAAAAAAGACTTTCTTAACACTGCAGGTTTGGTCTAATTTCACAGTAGGACATCATGAGATGCTTCAGAGAGAATTTAGATGTAGACCATTAATGGAGAACCAAACAATAAGACTTATCAGAAAAGTGTTCCAAGCCTTTTTTCCAGGACAGTGATGTTCGGTAATTCACTGAGCTACCAACAAAGAGGTTTACAGTTATAGGCTTGTTTTTTGCAAAGGCTCATTTTTTATCATCAGGGTTTTGTGGGGGTACATAGCACAGCAAAAAGGAAGAATAAATAAAGTAATACTAAGGCTTCTTTGGAACACATGTACCAGATAGCACTGCTCTTTACTAAAAGTGGTGATTCATTTAAGGCAAAGTGTTAATTTATGTTTGATTCTCTTCAGACACCAACAGCTGTATCCCACTCCAACAGGAAGAGGGCTGTTTGGTAACACTGTTGGTCAAGCAGTAACAGGAGACTGTGCTTGTAGTGGTTTTGGTTTGGGTTTTTCCTGGTAACTGGGTCATAACTAAGGAATTATTCCATCTCATTTCTTTACATAAGCAAAGATATAAAGAGGGGAGTCGGAAGTCAGGAGGCAATCCTTCTTCCGGC
>JAWWEE010000001.1:99707795-99816771 GCA_035221455.1 Xenops minutus
AAAGATATAAAGAGGGGAGTCGGAAGTCAGGAGGCAATCCTTCTTCCGGCAGGGTTGGAGGGCAGAGGAGATCCATGTGGTCACTCTGCTGTGGGAGTGGGCTGCAGATCGGCCAGCTGGGTTGGAGGAGGTATCCCGAGATTCGGGAACGGCAGTCGTTTTGGTGAGAGGGAAATGAAAACTTGTTTTCTGTCTCTTTTCTCCTCTGTATATACATATATAAACTGGTTTAGTTCTACTGAATTTCGGTTTCGTGGTTTTTCTTCCCCCCACCCCGCCCCGCCCTTTCTTCCCCTGTGGTCGGAAGGGGCCTTTGGGGCCTCCATCCTGGACCCTTTGGCTCTTGACATTTGGCCAATTTTTTTCAACTGTTCACAGTGCTCCTTCAGCAAATTCTACAAAGTGCTGGTAAAAGCATTTTACAGTAACTGCTTGTTTTGTGTAGGTTTGCATTCATGGAGAAGATGTAACCAGTGAGCCTGGCAGCTGCACAGAGGCTGAGGGAGGAAGCATTGGCATTCTGATGGAGTAGAAGCATAACATGTAAGGCCAATTTTGTTCATGCTACTCTTGTGCTGCCCTTTTCCCCACTGGCACTCTTTTCCCTCTCTCTTTCACTAATCCCCTGCTGGGATGCACCAAGACACAGGAACCCTCTAGAGCCGGACACTACATCAGTTCTACCAACTCACGGGGCAAGGGACATGCATGGGGAATGGTGTCATTCCAATGAGTCCTAGTCAGGAGCATCTCTTCTAGCACACTCCCCACTTTGTAAACCATCAGCCTAAAGAACTTCTGACAAATTACCTGGCACTTTTGTACCCTTGATTTGAAAGAGTAAAGATGCCATAAATGTCTAACACAGTTATGTTCCCATCATGTTTGTCAAACTACTGTTCTGTTCAGTCTGCTCATGAGCCACATTCCTCTCTTTTTCTCCACTGCTCTGAGTATGAGCCCCTTTTAGCAGAGGTTTTCTTACTCAGTATTTATAGCTCATATAAAACCACCATTGTTCCTTTACACATGATAAAAATATTTTAAGATAGGCAATTACATGCAATTTAATGGATATCCTCAACAGGCATTGTGATTTGATACAGTAAGTAATTGTCCTATACTTCTAGTCCAAGCTTGTCTGACTTTTGCAAATATCAGTTCTCATTACTTCATGATTCCAAAAGCTTCTATAAGACCTTGATGAAACTTTATTTAATAAAGACCCTTTCCAAACTCAACACTTATTTTTAAAAGCTTTAGAGTTAACTGACTTCAAGAAGTCAAGAATGAATATATCAAACACAGCCGCTGCAGGCCATAATAAAGAATTAGGGAATTACAACAACTACTGATTCCCATAAGCTTATTTCAAGTCTTCACATATTCTTCACATATTTTCAATGTTGCTATAAAAACAAAGCCTAGATAATAGTTTCTATATCTGTGTTTACTTTCCAAATTTTAAGCATAGAGTTCTGCCAACAAGCTGAATTAACAGTTAAATAAAAAATAGAAAAAAATAATCATTTGAAAAAGAATTGCATACTTTGTTGTTTCCAGATTCACCATCATTTCTGGGGTTAAGTTTTCAGATTGACCTTCCCAGTTTATAAGCTCAGGAATTTTTGTGAGTGTCCAGATGTCTCAGAGCATCAGATTTATAAGACCTTAAAGGGAAGCAATATTCATAGAGAGTGGCTTTGTTCTAGAGTAACAATAAAAAATCCTCTGAGTGTCTTACGCGCAACAACCAACACTGCTTAATATTTGCAAATTGGGACTGTTGGAAGGTCATTTAATATTAAAGCTATTTTGTTATCTGCTTATTAACTTAGTCATCACTTTCACATTCTTTGTTACTTGTTTTTTGTGTGCTTTGTAGCATACTAAGTTACTTACTGTTAATAAATAACAAATGTAAGTTTGTGCTGCAGGGATGTGGAACCCTCATGAAAGCAACTCTGCTGCCCACCAGAGAGACAGGAGAACTTGCAGACAGTAATTCATATCACTTGAATTAAACATCTATGTCCAAGACAGGATGCACAGCACTTTAGGAATGCTTGCTTTTTTCTGGTTGCCTACAGAGTGTATCTAAATGAGTAACTTATTTAGACTGTATTTATTGACCAAAATTGTAAATAAGGGTTTCTAGATAATCAGTGGTCCTGACATCTTTTGTCCTTCTTTTTACCCTTTCTTTTTGTTGTTTTTCCACAGAAATTTGTTAGCAAACACTCCACAAATGATATGTTTCTCAGCTATAGACTTTTCCAGTCTTATTAGAGTGCAGACTTCTTCACAATACTTTTTTTCTAAATCTGTTCCAGTACACTAATACCAATTAATTCATTCTATACTTCCTCTGGTATTCCCAGTACAGCACAAGAAACTTTGAATTACGTCTCTATGAAACCAACATTACTTTGATAAACGAAGCATTTTCTCATTAGCAAAAAGTACTCATGCATATGATAAAATCTCCAACAGAGTTAGCAGCTGTTTATTAGTGGCTGTTGGCTTGTTGATACAGTCATTTATGTTTAAACATGAGCCAATACATTACTGCAATGGGTATATCTGCTCCCATGCTTTCCATTTCATCCATGCATATCAGATCATATTCCTGTTTCTTTTACCATTTGTGTCATTGTAAACTGGGAGCTACTCCTATTAAACTCAAGCAACCACACCAGCATAATATTAGATAAAAATGAAAGAGGAGACAAAGCCCGTATTTCTCATGCACAAACATTTGTCATACATTATGGGTACTTTATGTTTTTCCTGTTCATTTTCTAGGTATATTTTCTGAGATCTGATATACTAAAGTGTTCAGAATTATATTGATGAATTATTCAACAACTCTCTTAACTATGATTTATCTGAAAGCAGAAAGAATTCATAACCAGCACAGCTAAAATAAATACACTCCTATGACTTTAAGATTAAATTACTGAAATAAACAGAATCTGAAATTCCTTAATACAGTGCTCTACATCAGCAGAGAAAGGAATATTTTCTTGTAGGGGCTGTAAGAGTGCAGAGACAGTTTTTCAGCAAAGATCATATCCCTTCTTCTTTCATGAGGATAGTAGAAGCACTATGTATCTAAAAGTTTCCACCAGTTGTATTCCTGACAACAAATGGTAGCATAAATGGGAATTTACAGGGTTCATATAAAGCAGGTAGTAAAAAGGGAAATTTCTCTTGATGCCAGCTTCCGGCAATGAGTAAAATCTGTAGTATACAAGAATTATATATTTTTTTATTTAACTTTACCTGGCATGCTTTTAATAGGCCTCCAAGGAACAAGTTACAACCAGTGAATCCAGTCATCCCTTGGGTCCTGTAACCGGGGGTACACAGTTTGGCTTTAATTCTATGCTTCATAATTAGGCATCCACGATGAATACACACATGAGATTGAAACACAGGATTCCATTGTGCTTTCACTTATTTGCAAACCCAAAAAGTTTATTTTAAAGCTCAGCATTGTATAGAGGGTCTTTTCTTTCCCTCCTGTCACATGAAATACCAGAGAGGGATGGTTATTCTGGAAGGCCTTTTTTGTTACTTGTGAACAGCATAGAAATTAAGTCCCAGGCTAAACAACTTAGGACTTGCAACAGGAAAAAAATGATAAAATACCGAAACCCAGACAAAATTCTTGTACTACAATAGGAGTCTCTAACAAATTAAATTAATACTGACTTACTTCATACTTAGTATAGCATAAGGAAGTGTAGGACTGGTAGATTTATGATGCAGTGCACTAACCCAATGCACTTCTTTACATGTTTTTATACATTTTCCTGTATGTTTCAAGGAAAAAGTTCTCACAGTTACACATATATCTGTTAGATCTAGGCCTGGATTTCAGGCATGTGAGCTGTTTAAATCCAAGGCCTGAATTACGTCAAACATCTAGTGACTGGTGAAAAGCTATTATCATTAAATATAAACTTGTTTTCATTCTTCAAAAAAGTGGGAGGTTTTCAGTTATCTTTCCAAAGTTTTCATAATATTTGTCAAAGTTTGGTTTATCAAAACACAGCTGCTGGTAGAAAAGACATATTTTTAATGTAATTATTTGAAAATATCAGAACTTTTAAAGTAACTCTAGGACATTTCACAAAATAATTTTTAAAGTACATTTTTAGTCTAAAAGGTTTCTATGTGAACTACTTCTCTGCTATATTCCTCAGCTGGTTGCTGAAAGAACCTTATTCACAAGACTGTTTTCATCTTGCCTCAACTCTTCTGAGTCTCCCTCACCCTATAAATTTGAACAGCCTCTAACAATGGCACTTTGATCTGGGATATTATTTTAGATACAACTGAGATGTTCATCATAATAGCAGTAAGCACTGTAAACCTTTTAAAATCTTGCGCAAAATCCTGCTCTTTTCATTTCAAAGGCATCAAGATATTACTCCATTACCTCTTTCATAACCTCTGTCTCCAGCGCTTAGCCTTGGGACACATGAGAAATACTTAGTCACTTGAAGTGTTAGATTGGCACATTTCCTAGAACAGAAAATAAGATGCTTCAATTTCTGAAATAAACAAAAAAGAGCAAGTAGCAACCTACGTGTTTTAGAGTGCAAAATACAGGATTTTATGTGCTGTTTTTCCTCTTCTGGAGTGCATAATGAGACACACATTCTCCTTCCTGATAAAGCACAGATTATTGTACAACAGAGGGTTTCAGAAGCAATGGAAAAGCAATTTGTTATGATATTAGCTGATACAATAGCATGCTTTCCATGGAAATATTTTCCTTTAAAGTTATTACTGCAAAATATTAGATGCATGTTTAACTTTATATTCATCAGTAGTCACATTGTCTTCAAGCACAGTCTTTGTAAAATTACAGCCTACATCTCTTTTCTATGGTTGTCATAGGCAGATGTTTCTCCTTAGTAGTATAAGAAGACTCTAGGAAAGAAAAATGAGATTTCTCTCTAAATGGATGTGTTAAAATGTAATGCCTGAGTTGACTGGGCTTTCTGTGCTTTAGAATAAAGAAATGGAAGGCACGGAGAAAGTGTACTTATAAAAGGTAATTTCAAAAAATATATCTCCAAGATTATAGAGTTGGTTAGTACAAATGTGTGGCAACATTTTTTTCCAGAAAGTTGAAAGTTTATTTCTGGTTTAAGGCTTTTAAACTATGTTTCATCAACTATAAAATGTCTGATTATGCTCAATAATATTCCACACTTCAAAAATTTCACTCTGGTATTGGAAGAATAAAACATGGGAGAAAGCAAATCCTCAATATGCAAGCAAACATAACAAAATCAGATCCTTATTATGCAATCAGTATTTTCAGGTACCTTTTTATACACACATGCACCATTTTAATCCTTATAATCTATTAGAAAAAATAGTTTCAAAGAGGGCAAAGAAACCTTCTGACATTGAGTGCTACATGTGTTTTCTACGTATTTTACTGATTTTCAAATGTTAGTGTTTTCAAAAAAAAAAAAAAATCCAGGTTTGGTTCTTCTATTTTTGCAACACCATAATAAGAAAGAAACAAAATAAAACCAAAAATAACCATAAAAACATTGACCTGACCACAAAGTACTTTTGCCTTACCTAATCAAAATTTTTGAAAACCATAGAAATCTTAACCATGCTATACTTAATCTTTAGATTTGGACCTATTCCAGAGCTTTTCTAAAGGACTTTATTGTTCTAATTAAAATATCAAATTTAAATAAAGAGGGAGGAAAGGAGAGAAAAAAAGTAAATGAAGAGTTTTCCAAAGAGATGTCTGAGGACATTTATTTTAATTTATTATTGCATAGCAACAAAAAAGCTCAAGAGTGAAGACAACAAACCATCACCTTTAACAGAACCAGTTCCTCCAACAGAAAGAAAATGTGCAATACAAGTTAATCATAAGATATTTTGTCATCCACATTTTCTAGAAGCAAATTTGTGTCATTGTTTTCTAAGTCCCTTGAATTTATGTATTTCAGAGTACATTAGCAATCCTTGAAGCTTGCAGCTTGTACTTTGTATTTCTCTCCTAAGCAGCAGCTACACACAGTAACATAATTTTAAGGTGCCTTCTTTTCCCAAAGCCCTTTTGGGTTGACATTTATCACTTGTAAATATAACCAAAATTTGGAACACCAAAGTGCTGTATTTCATGAAGAAAAACTTGAAAGTTTTATTTTAGCAGCCCTTGAAAAAGGATTTAATTTGAATATGAAGCTTTCACTGACTTTATATTGTCTTTGCTAAATTGGCTGCTCTGGAGTCACTGGTCAACAGCTGTGATGAGGATTCACAGTGGCTAAAACATCATTTAAGGGAAATGTGAATCTCACTGTATGTCATACATTAGAGTGAAAAGCATGAAACATCCATTTATAAAAAGCTATTTTTACTGTAACCGAAATAAATCAGAACTCAAGTGTATATGTAACAGCTGTGGGACATTTAATGCTCTGTTCTATCCTGTTTAAACTTGCTTTGAAATAACGTGCAAGAGTAGGTTGTGTTAGTGTTACTGGTGTAAGAGGGGTTTTGACTGAAAAACAACAGTCAAAACCAGACGGATTTTCAGACGGATGTCAGGCAAAACACTAGAACTACCATCTTCCTGTGTCAAAGTAAACCATGCCACTTAGAAGATTTAATTTTCTTTTTTCTTATTCCTGATGGTTATTCCTAATAATATTTAATGAAAGAGAACTACACTTTTTTGCATGACTACAACTGCAGAAGTTAGATGGTCTTAATTAACATAAGCTAAATAAAAGCACTCCTTGAAAGACTGTGGCAGAATGGTATTTTTGGTCCATTCCGTTCAAGTCACTGCTGATTTAGAAGACAGCTTGCTTGCTTGCTTGCATTCTTTAGCTAGCATTTGTGAAAGCAAATACAAATAATAGAGGAGTGCCATTACTGCAGGTTTGGAAGGGAGCTGAAAGAAGCCAAAAACACTATGAAAGGATGCAATGTTGAACAGGTTTCTGAGGGAATTATTTTTCTAACCATGGCTGGAGATTAACATTGAAAGCAAATGTTAAAGGCTTTGAACAATTGTGTGTCTTTACCTGGATTAGATTACACCATTGTAATAGAAAAATTAGTCAAATTAATCCTGTGTACCTAACCATCACATAAAGCAGAGTAAAAAGAAACATGATTTAAATATTTACATTTAAGATATACTTTGTAGTATTTTTAATGTAGTTCTGCTAAAACTTTGTTAAGGCTGGTTTGGAGAAATGAAACCTGCCCATCATGTTGCACATCTTCATCACTGAAAAGTTTATTATTAGTTTATTTTGGCCTGCTCATATACCCTGGGCTTCAGGAAGCAGAATTTTGAAAGAAGGAAGTCCAAACAGGCTGGATCAGCCGTAACCAGCACCTATTAGGATACTACAGAGTGGCTTCAAGAAAGAACATAACCCAGGTAACTGCTTTTGTGCCTGCCAGGTAGTTGCTGTGGACTCCCAATCTCTCAGGGAATTCATCTCCTGTCAGGCAATGAAAGTCCAGAGCTAGGACATAGGCTGTTCCTGGACTTAAAGACTCTGGCAAAAAAGGATAACAGGTGTCCCAGAGGCTGAGCCAAAAATGAACCATTTTGCACAATGGTTCATGCACCGATATATAACGAAGCTAAAGAGCTGACCATAAAAGTCAGCCTCATTGAGGACATGAAGTTCTTCTTTACAGTCTATGCAATGCCATGCACAGTGGCCAAGATCTTTTTGAATAATGGAAGCCAAATATAAAAGGCAGGAAAGCTGCACAAATACCCTGTCATAACAGTCTCTTCTGTCTCCTCTGCCTCTAAGAAAACAGTCCCACGCAAGGACTGACTCATCTACCCCCAAAAGAGGCATGCTGGCTATTTATCAGCTGGCTTTCCCTGCCTGCCCACATGATTTTACATGTAGTCCCACAGTAAGGTTATCTTTGAGGGGGGATCTATAGATGGGATACTCTCTTGGCAGAGGCAGGACCCCAGAGCAGCATAGGTCCTTCATTTTCCAGGTGTATAGTCTAGCCACTACCTGAAAGAGACATCCCCTACCCTGCCAGCCCAATGTTCAAAAGTTGGCTACAACAGCATTTTTTTGTGAGGTGCTCCACCCACGTGGCAGTAGCAAAAGATTCTTCTAAAACACCCATGGGCCATCAGGTGCCACATAGCTTAGTTTCTGTATTTTGAGCAGGATTATCTATGAAAGACCTAATTGAGTTGCTTACGGGAAGACAGCAAAAGAAAAGGTGCCTCACATTTAGGTTTAAGCTAGGTTAGGCAGAAACTGGATAGGGACTATTCACAGAATATGTTCCCATTGTCCACCAAGATTCAGTTCAAACTCTGCATGGCAAGTGAGAACAAGAGGCACCTGAATTATTGGTTTAATTGGAACACCTGAAATGTAAGGTAATCTAACAGGAACAAGGACTTTCCATGTGGATTGGTATATGTTGGCTGACAGACAGCTAGCAAGGAGTAAGAAAAGCAGTAGTCTCCCAGATCACAGTGATACTTTGAGATGAAGACTTCAGGGTATAAATTTATAGCTGTAAATTAGTCCAGAGAATGTATGCAGAATAAGATGAACTGTCTGCTCTCCTCTTTGGCTACTTGGGACTTATCAGAATTATGTTCCCCTTGTTTTCTTTTCATGTTCTATGCCATGTAAACCTAAGAAACACTACATACAATTCCCATGTTTTAATTCCCACTGACTAATAAATTTGACAAAATTGTTTCATTAGGAATATATTTACAGAGGTCACAGGCAACTTCCTCTGGTTTTAAATCATAGAATCATCCAGCATTTCACCCACTGAGAAATCCAACAGTAAAAAGCTGTGTTCAACAGTAACAAGAAAAAAACTTTCCATGGAAGTATCAAAATAATATTTTCCTACCTAATGTACACTGCTATAGGAAGTGTGTCAGAGTTTATGTATCTCACAGCAGAGGAAGGACAATTAAATTCTCATTCTAGATTCATGCTAGAGCCTGTTCCAAATAACTCAGCTTTAATGGGACCTTACTGATTTGAGTTGAGAGGCCAAGGGCCCCATGTGATCCTTAGCATGACATTTCTCTGTAAACCATACTGTCTTGTAAAACCATAATCTATACAGAGCTACAAAACCTGGCACAGCTTTTCCACCCTGGACTAAGAGGCTCAAAAGCCTTTTGTGACCTTTTGATCCCCAGCAAGAGAGGACAGGCAGTAGAGCTATTAGTGCAATGAATAACTATGCTCTTTTTATAATGCATTTAATAACAGTAAGGTTACCATCCTCTTCACAGGCAGGGGATCCTGGCTTCTTCGAAAACGTCCCAAGAAAATTTAATCTACTGTTTCCATTCAGCCTATTAACATCATAGTTTTTAATAAAATGACTAATGTTTTGCAGGAAAGCAGACATGAGTTAGACATGCCGCATGATTTAAGAGCTAGAAAAGCAGTTTTAATTTCATTTCAGACAAGTAACTTGGTATCTCAAGAGCTATCATCACCTTAGTCACATAAATATGAAAAACATTAGGCACTTTGGGGTAATTTGAAGGAGCTACTATCTCAGGATTTCTAACAATGCAAAAATAAAAAAAATAAATAAAAAAGGGAAATACCAGACAGTATAATCCACTGCTGTTCATTAATGATCTCATGCTCATGTAAAAGAGATATATGTGATAAATACTTGCTCCCATAGGTGAGGTCTGAGGTTATATCTGATTAGGGAACTTGAGAATGTTTCCTTGCTTTACATTTGACTCTCTGCCCCAGCGAATTCCCTATCAGTCAGGACAAAACCCAAACACACAACATTATTCTGCACTTTCCACAGAAAAGAAACACAAATACACAGGTCAGGCAAGATGCAAGAGATGCATGGACCAGAACCTCAGGGCATACATGGTATGCCGCAGCAGAAAAGTCTAGACACAGCTGTGAATTATTAGTAGGAAACTGATTAAGAAAACTCATTTGGTTTGTAAGGTCTGAAGCGCCCATCAAAAGTGAGTTTCCCCAATATCAGTTTGTCACAAAAAACATCCTCTCAGAACGAGGCTTCATAGTAAGAAGTCTCACTCAAGCAACGATTTGGCCATCAACATCCAAAAAATTCTTCAATATCAACTTTATAGTCAATGAAAAAGAAAGATAGAAAAACCTGGAACACTGGCATCATGGTAGGTACATCCCTAAATTCAGTGAGCTAAGCAAATTTAATTTTACCCCTTCTTTTATGTATCAAATGAAGGAATCTCTTAATCGGTGAAATGTAATCTTAAAGAAAAATATAAGCTTCAATAATAACCCATTGTAGAGTCTTAAAAAATGTCACAAACCACAGTTCTGAGTCCCCAGGATTTCCAAATTTAAAACCACTCGAGTTTCAACTCTCAAATAATAATATTATTTCATTATGCTGAAACATTTAGGATGTTGCTACACTTCTTTTTCAATCTTGGAGACACATGGAAGAAAAAGTGAGAAACTACCATAGATATATGAGTGGAAAGTATTATAGCTCTGCACAACAAATAATAACATCATCATTTAAAACTGTCTCTCAAATGAGATGATGCTTCCAAATTTCAAAATTAAAGCTTCTGTTAGTAGTTCTGTTTCATTTTTAGTCCTTACTTCTAGTTATGTCCTGTGTCATTTTAACCTTATTACATCTGAAATTATAGGATTACTAACAACTTGACTTCGATACATTAAGGAGAAAGAAGCTTTTTTTTTTTTTTTTGGTCTGGTCTTTGAAAGAGTTTTTAATTCCTTCTTTATCTATATGTATTATTTATAAATATGCATTATTCAATACCTAATTTGTTGACAGACCAGAAAAATTTTCATGAATCACATTTACAGCTGCTCAGATAAAATGACCTTGTCAGAGACACCACTAACATCCTCACTGAAAAAGTTATTTTCGCTGAGCAAGGGGTCAAAACTTCAGACATCTGCTCAAAATACCAACATGTATATTCCATGTATTAGAATAAAACTAACTGAAATCTAGGAATAGTGTCTTTAGAAATCTAAGGCAGATTGACTGAGCTTTAGTCAAATCAATATTGTTGCCAGAACAAATATTCTGGATACACTGACTTAGCAATTTGTTTTGCTGCAAAGTTCTGTTGGAAGATGTCTAGCTGCAGGCCACCCCATTTATTTTCAGGACTAAGTGCAGGATATCAAGTTTTCCCCTTCTAAATTAAAATAGGGAGAGGAAGGGTCTTTCCATTTATAAGAAAATTCAGCATATACTACTGAAAGAAGGCTTCCTTTGAAATTTTATTTCGTTTTTGTTTAATTTGGTATGGTCAAGAAAGATATGAGAGGCTTCCAGGAAAATCTGTAATGCTTCATCAGGTGATACTTTCCAGCCTGTAAATTACAGTTTTAAACTGTTATTCCTATGTATTTTTTTTCTCCCTTTTGGTACCATACCATTGGCAAAAGCCCAGGGGAACATATCCTTCTCCTAAAACCCTTAAGGAATCTTAGCTATTTGCTGAGCACACACAGCAGCACACAATTAGCATTTGCCTTGTGTCATGCATGGTTACCTCTCTTCACAAACAAACACAGCAATGTACTTTATGTCTGCACACACCTACACCTGGCTATAAAGGTGTTTGACAACATCAATAAAGTGCCCAAGACATAATGAGACAGATTCCCAATAGGACTTACAACTCAGTGACCCATTGTAACTGGCACTCATAGCCTTATGCTCTTTTTTCCATTAAGCAGCTCTTCTATGGAACTCTGCCAGAGCATCAGCTAAATCAGTTCAATCCTTATGCTTTCTTTAATTTCTGACCTGGGACTTGCAGTGAACTTTAGTGTGGACCCATATAGCTCTCCTGTTTTAGTCCAAGTTCAGGTTCAGCTGAGTGACTAAGCATGTTTTGGTGGTTAATCTGAAAGAATCAGTGCCTAAAGGATCTGTTGAAACAGTGCAATGGGTTATGGAGCATGATCCCCTATTCCAGCCTCGACCAAGCTTGTTCTAAATTGGAAACAATATACTCAGTAGTGAATTTGGCTGCTTTTCTCCTGTAACAGAGACTGGCCACTTTCCAAGGCATCCTACAGTGCTGAGGAGACTTACTGCTCTGCTGTGAGTCGTGGGGACTCATGGCTTTTCCTACAGACATTGGAACTGTAGGAACCCATTACCTCTCATACACAATGTGTCCTGGCTCTGTCTGTCTGTGTGTATGAGCACGGGGGATGTCAGTAGTTCATTTGGTTCAAATGGCTGACCCCACTGATTCTGTAAGCAGTTTTCAAGCAGTGCAGCTTTTCTTGATTCTGGCTTTCTATTTAAATAAGAAAAGTTGGCCAGCAAAAGCCCATGCTTCCCAGGTGTCATTTGGTAGTAATTGTGCAATTCAGAGTAATCTCCATAAGTATTTAACTAATTTTGATTTTACTTTCTGCCAGCTTGTTAGATAGGACTACATGAACTTGCACATTACCCTCTATTCCTACACTAGTCAGAAAGAGTAGCCATTCTTTTCACTATTTTTGAGGATAAGGAGAAATATATTTTTTTAAAGTGGACCAATTATGTAGTAGTTGGCCTTTCACACTAATTATTGCAAAGTAAAGAAAGAGTTCACCTTTTCTCCACAATTGTCCTCAATTGCTTCCCTAAGAGTTTTGGGACTCCATGTTATCAAAACATGTCTTTCTTAGTTTCTCTTTTCTTGTGAAAAGTTGAAGACTCTTGCCTTTATTACAGGGACAAGAGAGGGAATCAAGATGAACTGGACTGGAGCTGTTTAGTGGTGCTGTCACTGTTTCTGCAATAGTTTTTGCTTCTGCACTTGAACTGAAAGTGTCTAGAAACTTGCACGATGCTTGCCAGAGCTCACATTATAAATAAGCAGATAATATTGCTTTTCAAGAGAAAAATCTTTTGCCTGCCACCATGAAAAATGACAGAATTAGTTGTCTTAGCTTGTTTCCCCAAATGCTGTGCATCATCTTGGCTTGTGCTGTCTCAGCACATTCAGCTACCTGCTCTGATTTTGTGTGGAGCCTGGGACTAACACCCCACATGCCCTGCCAAGGATGCCAAGGCATCCCACCAAGATAGTCTGCAGACCCAACTCAGAGTCCTGCTCATGAGCTGTACACAGAGACTTATTTTGCTTGATAGGTACTAGTATTTAGCTCTAACTACAGCTCCGGTGTGCTTTCTGCTCTGAACTGACACATTCACCAAGTGCATTTCTGCAGCCACCCTTCCAGTGTCTCCACTATCTCTTTGGTTTGGGTGATGGGACTCTACATGCTGAACTCCCCATAGATGACACAAAATCTGCAGTGCCCTCAATATGCTTATGGATCTTCAGTCCAAAGGCCCAGACTACAACTAGATCAAAGTAAAACTTCTATACAGTTTAGTAAAGGCATCACAATGCAGCATCAGCAGAGGAGATCCTGTTTAACCACCTCTCTGGCTTAGTCTTCTGTTACTAATCTTGATTGCAGCCTTGCTTGGTTTGTTACCAAAGATTCAATTTAGCATTTGCAGATGCAGTAGCCTCACTCCTCATTTTGCATTATTTACAAACTGTTCTCAGGGTCTTTGATCCTTACTTAAAAGCACGTAATTTGTTCTTAGTTTTTTGTGCCATTTCACATTTAATGATAGTTTCCTTTGCCTGAATTGTCAGAAACATCACAGTATGTCAAATACTTTAGCAGTAATTAAAAAAAAATAAGGTTCTCTTCTACTGGTTCCTCGTCTTGATTTAAGTAGTGTTTCTGCCTCATCAGGTGTCAGCAGCCTTCAGTTTTCCTCCAAGTTTCAGTGGAACCAGACTCAGCAGTGATCTCATTTCCACAGTTCACACCAGTTGACACTTGGCAATTATTTAAAGACCATGAGACAGACATTCTCTGCCTTCTGAGGGTTCCAGAAGAACCTGAAGGGTCTGTATTCCTCCAGGGGCTCCATGAAATCCAGCATCCTTTTTGCCAGACGGTCCTACAGATGGAGCAGCAAATCAGGGATTATGGGTTTGAGAAAGTGGTGAAGAGGGAAAGCTGCCATCTTCCTGATAAGATTTCATTCTTTGATGATGAAGTATCAAAATTGACTTGGGACTCTACAGGAAACAAACCAAATAAAATTGCTCCATCTTGGAAGTGCTGGAAGGTGTTTACAATCATTACACTCCAAACAAAGGGTTTCAGCCTTAAACTTCACCAAATTGGATCAAGCTGGTGACAATGCCTCAGGTGAGAGGGTGAGAATGCCTGCCAAGGGAGACACAAGTCACACACCTCACATGGGTGCAACATGACACTAGACACAGACCTGCTGCTGCCCTGACAACACACTGAGAGAAATGGGCCTCCAGAAAAGGCTGACAGCAAGCACTGCATGCCAATCTCAGACTCCATCCATGAGGGTAGCATGTGCATAAAGCCACAAATGTGGAGAGCTCATCTGCACTCATGTGAGGTAAAATACTGATTAGCAGCCTCAGCTTTTTCTGTCTGGATTTCAGTTGGGCTGGCATTCAAAGGCAGAAATATGACAGCCTAAAAATAGCTGTCAAAAACAGAAGCTGGAAGCCAGTATAATGTCTGGGGTTATTCAAACTGGTGGATGTGTTACGAGAGTCTAGGGAATTACAGAGCTAACTCTCTTAAGGCATTCCTCCTGAGACAAACAGGAAAACCCTTGTGATAGGAAATTAAAATGTCAAATTGGAACCTAATCATCTCAGTGGTCTGAGAAAAGAGCTTACTACCTTGACTTTCATTTTGTAATTTGCTCTTGATTAAAAGAAAGATGACTTACATTTCTGTGTGATTACAATTAATTCAGACAGTATACGAAAGGAATAAAAAGTATTTTTGTGAATTTTTTTAATCTAAATTTGTCTTTTCCTTATTTACAGTGACAAATGGATTACATTACTAAAGCAAGGGCTGACATGCCTAGCTTTACTACCACAGTGATATATTTTCCTCAGTTCACATATCAGCTTTCCTACAGCAACATACTTTATACAAGATATTGAAGTACCCCAGTTAAAATGGCCAGCTAAAGTGTACCCCCCTAACAACAACCTCTCTACTACACACCAGAAGAATTGAGAAATTATAGATTCTTGCCTTTTCCTGTTAAAGAGGATATTCAAAGTAAACCATAGGTCACCAGCAACTCTCCTTTTAGGGTTTTGCCCAGTCCCATCCAAAGCCCTGTGTTCGACTTCCTTTTGCTTTATTAACCTAACAAACTTGCATAGAATGCATCTGTGCACAAGCTTGAACTAGCCAGCATTGTTCTGACAACTCACCCTGTGGCCAAACAGAGCATTAGCTCTTCATTCTGCAGTGCTCCAAGGCTCTCCTGCACAGCGATGAATGCAGCTCTCCAGGAGCAAAAGCCACGACTCCCACTGCTGCTCTTCCCATCTGAAATGGGATTCAGTGTAACTCCGCCTTGTCTAGTCTCCTAAGCCAGCTTCTGTGTTTAGGCTTTCTTAATTCAACAAGCAGCAGCAAACGTTGCAGTGAAATGCCAGGATGATATAGCTGTGTTTGCTTCACTTCTGAGAATTTTAAGAGCCACTGTTGAAGCTGTGGAAACAAAAAAAGGACCTCTTTAAAAGGTCTGACTTGTCATATTGCTGTTAAATTCAGACTGATCGCCGTTAATCCACAAAAAATATTGGGACAAATCTCTTGCAATAAGAAAATAGGTGTGGAGGAAATAGCAGCTTTGCAAAATTGAAACCTGTGTTTAATTTTCTAACAGGGGAAGTTTATGACCCTGATTTTTATAATTAATGCCTATACACACATTTCCCTATCCTGAGTTCCATCCAATACAAACATTGGTTTTCCAGCAAGGCAGAAACCTGTGATATGCACCACAGCAAGAAAGGCAAGCCCAAGAGAAGACTGCACACTACCCAGATAGTGCAGACTGCACAAGACTACCTTGCTGTCTCTCCTGTAAGAAATATGTGTACTTTCAGTAGGTAGGTTTTAATCTACGACAAGAATGAGGAAATAATGGTATATTTGCCAGATAAGGCCTGAAAATTCATTTCATATAGTCTCTAATATCTTTCATTTCTGACATATACTGTGCCTATGAAAGGAGTATACAGTTCTCAGCTAAAGAAACAGATATATAAATTGCTCAGTTGATTTACCTTTGTCCCTTTCTGTCCAGCAGGGTGTCTTTCATTCATTCTTGTGTTGCTACTGTCATTCTTTCATCTTTCTCCTGTGCTTTCATTACTCCTTTCCATCACATTTCTCCTCTTGGTATTTTCATTTTAAGCTGGATGCAAACCCAAAACCATTTCTTTTCAATTTATTAAAAACATTAAAAATGTTTATGTAAAGTAATTTCTCCCCATATTAAATTAACTTGCTATTTATGACAATAAACACCACACATAGCAGCCTGTCTTTAAAAAGTTCTGAAACCAGTGAAGTTTTCTTACAACATTCATTTGTCATTGACATTAGTCCTGTTACAAAAAGCAAAGTAACTATAAATAAACTAGTCAATATCTTAAAAGGGAACACTATTAGAGCTAGCTATGGAGTGCTTGGGTTTTCACTCCTGAGGCTATACAGCAGTAAGCCCCTTGTTAAAGTTATGTTTTCTGAGATCTCAGTGAAGTGTATGAAACTCCAAAAATATAATCCCTGGCTTGCGTTTTTAATACCTTATGCACTTGTTTGCACGTAACTAGAAAATACCCCTTTCATGTATTGCAGTCTGGCTTTCAGAGAGGACGTTCATCAAACACTGTCCTACAGAGATGTATATTTATATCAGTCAATGAGCAACTGGGTCTATGTGCAAGGGACCCGATAATAAATCCAAATGTCTGAGATTTGCCAATAGCTTGTTACATTATGACTTTGGGCAAGATATTTCACTCTGCTTTATGTACATATGTGGAGTCATCTGTGACTGCCTGCTACCAGATCTTATCTAATACCATATTAAATATTTAAATAATGTTTAGCACAACAAAGTTAATCCTAAGATTTCAAATGCTGAGATCAGAGGCAAACTGAAAATACATGTTTGCTTTACAGCTATGAAAAAAAAAGACACTGTATTATATGCAGAAAAACACCCCATCACTTTGCATGTTAAAAGACTGTCTCTTTAGCACTATGATTTATTTAGAAAGGAAGCAAGTGTTCTGGATAAGCAATGTACTCTTCATAAATATTAACAGTATTAACTATCAGGCAAGATAAATCCATGGTGCTGTAAGTGAACCTTCCTTTAAGGTCAAAGCCCTCCCTCTGGTTATTGCTTGCAAAATGTGCAAGACAGAGGAGTTGTACACATTTATTTTTTTTCTACACTATTTCTCTGTCTGTTTTAAATGATTTGATGACACCAGGCTCAAAGCATGCACTTGTAGATGAGCTTACTTTCCAGGTGGCTTCTCCCAGCCTTTCTAATAGGAGAAATTCTCTCCTTGAAGCATGTACAAATCATTTAAGTCTAAAGAAAAACATTGGCTAAGAGATGTCAGTTTTATGATGCTGTTTATTACCAGCTATATTATCCCAGTTTCAGGCAAGGATTACTCAGAATTTACAGGTAATCCACTCAGATCACTGCTATACCAAATGAGGACAGCACAAGGTTATATCAATTTAATAATTTTAGTTCCAATATGCATTTCACAGAAGAAAACTGCAGAGACTAACATATGACTTCAATAAAAAATAGGTTACCTTAAGCTGTCATGTTGAGAGCCAGGAGGTGAAAGGTAGGGAAACCAAATTATCAAGCTCATTCAGAATTACATGGAAATTGGGAGCACCAAGCAACACCTGAGTTTCTCCAGACTCTGTTGAGGTCACTTCACACATCAGCCCTCAGCAAATCAGATCAGTGAAGTTGAAACTGAGTACTACTGAAAATTCAGAAATAATATCATACACTGGGATCTCCTCAGCCACATCAAGCACATTTCTAGAAGCCTCTTACTAAACATGTTAGAAATATTATCTTAATTGCTGAATTTACAATCTGAATTGTCACATAATTTAGGAAGTAAAAAATGGACCTGATATGTTAGGACACAAATATCCTGAGCACCTTTTCCTAGTTTTCAGGCACATATTTTTCTGAACAGGTCAGGTACCCTAGGATTCCCCAGGTAATATCACTGAGCATATCATGGGATGTGTGTTGTGAACATCTGCCTAGTTCATGACCTCGACCACAGAAAAGAGTTAAAACCCAAGTGAAAAAGTTTTACAAACTTTCCCACAAAAGCTGAAATACATGAATCACCAGAAGATTGAACTTGTTAGTAACAAAGAAACAGAAATTTGGCATATGCAGGATACAACGTGCTGACAGACAAACTTTCAAGTAGGACTGGGGAGACAGACACGAAATGCTGAGAAAATACCCATCCTCACAAAAGAAATACAACATTTAACAAGGTATCCCTCTCTCTCAATATCTCTTGCAAAAAAAAAAAAAAATCTGTTTTCTTTCATAACTGAGATGAATACATTACTCACAGAGTCACTGACATACTCTCCTAGCCCTAACTTTGCTGTACAAGTAGACATCTTGCATTGAACAGTTTAGGGGGGCTTATTTGGTGAAGGGGGGGTGGGAAGGGATAAAGAAAACTAGTAACTCCAGCAGTTCCCCTCAATCATCCCCTAAAAAGGGTCAGAGTGCAACTGCCCTGAAAAATCCAGGCCATGTCTTGCCTGAATTCCTCAGATTTGCAGAATTCCAGACGCGATTAGGAGACCATTAATGACAGGGAAGAGCACTAACGGTATACAATACAAACAGCAATTATCAAAACCATTGCCAGGTTTATGTCCCATGGAAAAACACTTTCTCAAGTGAAACAGTCCTGATAAGCAAAGCCGCAGCAGCTCAGGAAAGCAAGGCAAGGCAAAGGAGTTCTTTGGTGAGTTATCTCCCTTGGGCTGCCAGGTGGTGCAGAAGATTCCACAAGGCTGAAGTCACTGAGCTAAGAGAAGGCCCTTAGAATGGGAATGACACACCTTTATTGTCACCAGTCTCCAGCCTGAGAGGAAACCACCATACCAGCTAGGGAGTTATCTGTTCCTTCTCCTAAGCTTTTCTCCTCTTCTCTCACTCCTTCACTAAAGCACGTTATCAAAGAGAACACAAACAAAACCCAATTTAGACTAGGAGATTTTTTTTCTTTTTTATCTTTTTTTTTTCCCCCAAAAGAGAACTAGCAGAATTTCAAACATCTTATGACTGGTGATGAGAACATGAAGAGAACATTTCATAGTATGTGGTGAACATAAATTTTTAATTTAAAGCATGTAGCTGTTTCATGAAAAAAAATTCTTTCTGGCATAGGCTAAAATGGTTACAGAATCCTGCAAAACCAGCCATATACATATTGATGTGACAGGAGGCAAGCTGTCACCAGCTGGAAGGTACTGACTGGGTTCATACTCTTAAATTAATGTATATGGGGATAATTCATTGACCACATTCAACTTTTACGTGTTATGCCAAAGAACCAATCTTTTTAATTGACATAACTATCAGGACACACACAGTAACATATTAAGATGCTGTTTACAATCCACAGTTTGCATTCTTAAGAGGCTATAGAAAGTATTATGAAAGGTACAAAAGAGAAGGTTTGTGGTATAGAAAACATCTCCAAGAGGCAGACATAAAGACTGAGCTTAGCAAGGAGAAGATTGACAGATGACACAACTACACACAGTTATGACATGGAGAAAAATAGCAGGCTCATTAATTGAAGAGCATAATCCTCAGTGGTCAGAGGCTGATGCCAGATAAAGTTAAATTGAAAATAATTGTTTGTTTGGACTTCGTCAATCATCGACAAAATGCTATCAAAGCAAACCTTCCTTAATTTCAGATCAAAACCGGATGCCTTTTTGGAAGGCATGTTTAACTTAAACAGGAAGCAATGTGTTCAACATGGATAACGGGATGAAGTGTAGCAGCTTGTGAAATACAGAGAGCAGACCACATTATCGCTTTCCAGCTTTAGGCTTTGCAAATCCCTGAGTTTGTTGCTGGACTTAGTCATACTCTGCCATCAACCCTTTTTATGCATTTCACAAGGCTGTCTGGACCTCCTCTTACTCACTGGTCTGCACTATACATTCTTTACATGAACCATTCCTCCTTCCATGTCAGAGGCAACTTGTTAATTCACTAAAAATTCGTTTGACCAAGTTTAGCAAAAAATAAAGACAAATAAATCAGCTGCGAACCCTGTGGCTCAGAACCTAATTTTCAAAATATGCGTCAGTTGGTGACATGAAAATCAATTTCCTCTGGAATGTGCTTCTCCTCAGCAAGGGCTATTTCAATGCCAGTGTGCTCTCTCACATCATTGGGTTTGGCTGTGATACTATTAAATGGAAGTGGCAATATTTTTTTCCTTCCACAACGGGTAAAACCCTTAATTTTCTGCAGTCACTGAGTAAGGTTTAAGGTCTGGGAGGGCTTAATAGCATTAATATGTGTATTTTGGAAGAAAAAAGGCCTGACATTTTCAATGTGAAAACCGGCGAATATTAGATTACAGTGATTGAGAAAAGCAGTTGGGAGAAGATTCAGCCAGAGATTTGAAAACACCACTGCACTAAAGCCGTGAGTGCAGTTCTGAGAAGTGATGAACCAACTAAACGAAATAACCAAAACAACCAACTATCAGCGGAGTTTCGAGTAACGGGGCACAGGGAAATCTGGCATCACCGCTGCCCTGGGCTTCCTGCCGGCTTCCTGCTCGCTGAAGTGTGTTGTATTTGCAACACAATGCAAAATGTCCCTTGCCCCCGGGGTAGACAGAGGGGGCACTGGGGAAATGCAGCAGCAAAACCCCCAGCAAGGCTGAGAAACCCCGGGGAGAAGACACCGGCTGCTCCCAGGCACTAGCCCTTGGCAATTCATGCCAACAAGGTGTTTCCTGATGGGGCTGAGGGTTGCACTTGGTGACCCCTAAGAATACAGGACATATTCTTAACCAAATGTTTGAGATGCCACTCTTCAGTTCCGGGAAGAATAGGAGATAGTGGAAAAATGCAAAACAACATATATCGATAAAATAACAAAGAAAGAAAGAAGAGGGAAATGGGAGGGAAGGGAATATTTGATGAAAAATCTTTCCTGTTCTCACTGAGCCCACAAATCCTCAAGACCACCCTGAATATAAGTGAAAACATGCCAAAAAGAAAAGAGGAAATGCTTTTCGCAGAGCAGCTATATTTCATCTCTCAGCTTTAGAAGTGCCAGGCTGCCATTTTCAGAACTTATAAAAGAACTCTTTTACCCTCAATTTCCATTAGTTATGAATAATTTTCTATTATCAATCTATTTTTAAAAATTGTGACAAGACTCAACTCTCAGAAAGCAGCATCAGTCATACCCATTCCCAGAGGCAAACTTGTTTCATCCCATTCTGAATCCTGGTTAGTAAACAAATCCATAAATCCATTTTGACAATGTCATTAGATTAAGCACTGACTTTTGAGGGTGGGACATGACAGGGCAAGAAACAACCTCAGAAGAATGACAGAGGCTAAAATAAAAAATAATAATAATAATAATAATTAAAAAAAAGCTTAAGTGAAGGGAAAACATGAACAGTTCAGAGAAAAATAATTATTAAAATCTCACACCAACCTCATTTCTCTATGTCCAGCAACATTTGAATTGGGCCTGTTTCCACCATGAGCGAAGGTTTTCCATATTCCATATGGGGAAAAAAATCCCTTCCCAATTACACAACTTTGATGGAATACTTTTTTTTTTTTAATGTCAAATCCAATACAGAAAATCAATCACCTTCCTTCTTTCATTCCTCTCAGGGAAAAAACCCAAAACATAGTAATTTCCTTTGATTGGGGGCAAGAAGGAAGCCTGGGCTACACAGCAGTAGGAGCACACTACCTGTGGTCTGAGTGCATACACTTTGTGAGACACTTATATGGGATTAAAACACACACATCCTACAACTTTTTATATGGTCAGAGGCTACACAAATTTTCCATTCTAAAAGATTTGTGGAAGTTTTTATAAAGAATAACTTCCTTTAAAATGAAAAACTAACAAGAACAACAAAACCAGAAGTGTTACAATAAAAAAAAAAAAAAAAAGTCCAGGATAGGAAAATTGCCTTTTTTATACCATGAAGTTTAGGTAAACTAGAAATTTTCACAACTCTGCATTTGTCCTCATAGGATTTTCTAGGGAAACTCCATGAACAATAAATGAAACAGGGACATTTGGAGTATGTCTACACCAGTAAATGACCAAAGGAGATGCTCCCAGGAACTACAGCTTGGCTATGTGTATCATTCACTTCTGGTGTAGATTTGACTTACGCTATGGGGAACACTCTTGAACTATTTCCAGCTATAATTTCAATCAGCTTGGGTCCATTGCTAATAGGTGGTCTGCATGACTGCTTTGGAGGGTTAGAGTTTAATAGCATACCTATGAACTGCTCCACGTACACTGGCCTCAGGGCCAGGTAATGGGCTGGCTCTGTTGAGTTTACTAATCCAGACCAAGTGCCAGACTGATGCTATTGCTGAAGCAAAGCACGCTCCACAAGCAAGACATCTAGAGCTGCTCTTTCTTTAGTCAGAAGATGAGAATCCCCATGCAGAGTTATGTCAAACTCATCCCACAGTCTCTCATGCAGTCCCAGTGGCTCCCACATCCTCTAGGATGGGGAAGGAGGAGAAAGCTCCACTCAGTAGTCTCAGCCCACAGACCCCACACGAAGCCAAAACCACCCCTTGGCCAGCAGTCGGCCAACTTCACTCATCCCCTTATTCCTAGCAGCAGAAAACACAACAGGAGTAACATGCTCACTGCCTAAATAAAAAGTTACATATGTTACAGGAGTGATTATAGCTTGACAACATACATTTCATTTTACTTTTCATACTAATGTTGGAAATTATGCACCAATCCTTTATTAAATTTATAATATTTTGATTGATGTAGTAAATGTCTGTGAAAGTTACAAAATGCCACATTGAGATTTCTGCGCAAACGTTATATATCTGCATCTCTGATGTAAGTTTCCTCCTAAACCTTTTTCCCATTGCAATTCCTCACTGCCAAATAAATGTATTTCCAGCTGTATCTGTGGGAAACAAATAGTGTCATGCAATGAACAGCTAGGAAATGCACACCTGTCATAAACCAAAGCACATCTCATGGGATATATTATATTCCATTCCCAACTTACCAAGAAAGGATACAATGAAAAAATTGATTGGTGTCAACTGCCAGATGTTTTCAAGCCTCTCTAATTAGGTAAAAATTAAACAACTGCTGTGTTCTATATTACAGATACTTTGCAGATGTGTTATTCACATAAACATAAAGTCTGATTTTCATTTACACAGAGGCCTCTTTACACTGCTTTGGCATGACAACATTGCTTAATATTTGCCTTAGTTACTTGCATTTGTATTTCAAGTTCCTGTTTTACTGAGACAATATAATAATTTCACATAAGCATATCAGGATAAGGACCATAGCGTGATGGGTATGACTTTAGCAAGGAGTCTTGAGGGAGGCTAGAAGGCAAAAGACATATTCTCTTTTAGTATTTATATTTCATGTAAAAAAAGGCTGCTGAGAATGAATTAGGTTAATTTCATCTTTACTGTACATCTTTGCAAATGTCATTGCATATTAATTGCAACTGTGATTAACTTGCTCATGAGGAACACAAAATGTTGAGCTGTTTCCATTACCTGCTCAGCCCTTTTCCTTGGGCTTTGCACAAATCCCCAAGATGAAAAAAAATAAATGAGTAAATCCTGATTGTCCCAAAACAACAGCAGTTTCTCATCTTCCAGATTAATATGAGAGGCTAATTATCATTAGGCAAAGTAAAAGGGTAAAACTTTACTAAAAATTCAATATTGAACTAAATGAACTACTTTATTCTGCTCCTATTAACGAAAGGAGGAAAAAATGTTCCTGTGTTCTTTCATAATAAGGTTGATTTATATAATGATTCACAGATATCATACATGAAGAGACATAAGAGGAAGGATACTTTGGTGCAAATAGTTCAGCTCACAGAAACTCAATATACTTTATTTGTACCTTCATCCCAAGTAACAATTACAAAAACTTTCTGCAGTCAGATACACATTTGTAACCCAAATAATTAAGTATTTTTTAAAAGAAATAATACCCATTATACTAAGAATTTAAGACAGGAACATGATTGACAATGCTTATCAGCACCTGTCTCCAACTATTTCCAATATGTTTTCCTCATACCCCCTCAGACATAGATGTCTGTATTAGTACTGCAACAGCAATGCAGTCCCTCCACTGCTGCTGGGAAGAAAAGCCAGATAAACCATATGCTTAAGAGAAAGAATGCCTGGACTGAAAATTATTATTAATACAGAAGATTAGACAAATCACATTTATAGTGTATCATTTTGCCCTTGGAGAAGAGTGAAGAATGGTTATTGAGGTATTTGATTTCTTTCATTTCAGCATTCCTGAGTCATTATTTATCTTTTAGCCATCTGGTCTAACTGTTAATTTTCCTTAGAGATGGGCAGTAACACCTTGTGCTTATAGTAACCATCACCTTTGGTAAGGATTTTTTTATTATTATGGACAGTATGTCTCATATTGTATGAGTTGAAAGCATTTGTCCAAAAAAGTAACAAGTGATCTTGTAATAATCCTGATTAAAAAGTTGGGGTTTTTTTTTTTTACTATGTTACAATTGCTGGGAAAAGTGAGTGTTAGTCTAACCCACATGTCCAACTATATTTGTACAAGAGTTTTGTGAACTGCAGAGAAGTCTGGCCTGGGTTTCTTGTTTCATGTTATGTTCATTTTGTGAATAAATTCAGAATTATAAGGAGGCAATAGCTTTTACACACTTCAGTCTGTGTGGAGCATAAGGATGAAGGCTGCCACCTGCTCATGGATAGCACATGCAGAAGAAACCTCAAATATGGGCTGACAGACCAAAGAGAACCCAGGAGACATCAACAGTTGGGCTACAAACTTAATTCCAGAAATCCAAGATACTGTGTAATATGCATGTGTGATAAGTATGTACAATACTTTGTAATGTACCCTAGAAATTACATATATGTCCTATTCTGCCTCACATAGTCTAAACAGCAGAGCATCTGCTCTGATGTCTTTTTCCTCCTTTTGTGCATTTCAGTCTCCATGTTACTCTCTGTTCTCAGTACTTTCATAACTTTTCTGTCACTTTTTTCTTATTTGCTTACCAATTATAACTCCATTTCTTTATTCTTCTCCATAATTTTCTTTAGTATTTTGTTCTGCCACTTATTAACCCTATTTTTTCCTTAAAATCATCTTTCTTTCTTGTGAAAAAATGGGGATAATTTCATGCAGTGTTATCCAAATGCACTTGAGCAGGCTCTGGACTGGACAGGCAGTGTCTGGATGCACTAGCATGCCCTACCCGTGTTAGGTTTATTTGCTAGCAACACCTCAGAGAAGTGTTAGCATATCTGCTTGTAGTGTCCAAGCCATGATGTTTCATGCTAGTTGCAAGCATTGCTGCACCTCAGTGTATTAACAGACACTGAACACACCTGCCTCAAGTGCTCAGATCAAGGATCACCTGGGTATTCTATTGAAACAATAAGCCTTATCAATTCACTCAGGTGTTAAAAAAAGCTGCAGAAATATGGTGCTGCTTGAGATACAGGTAACGGGATCAATACAAAACACACAGGCATCCTGCCTTCTATATTGTTCTCTCTACAACACCAGCAACAAATAATTAAATACTCCAAGCAAATAGGCTGCATCCATCAAAGCAACATTTTACTCAGTGGAGACATTGAAGCGGGCACAAGACTGATAGCTCCATGTTTTCTCATCTTTCAAAAGAACCTAGCAGTTAGCTAGGATGTGCCAGAGAGATCTTGCCCTAGGAGATGTGGTCAGGGGGATCACAGCTGGGGTAGGAAGGAGCTGCTGCACCCCATTCACAGCAGGGAGCCCAATGAGCACTATCACTTCCCAGGTTCCCAAAGGATGCTCCCAGCCTGGCCCCATACCTGCCCAGCTGTGCCTGAAGACAGCAAGCAGTTCTAAAAGGAGTCCCACAGTATGGGACTAAGCTGAAATATAGCTATTTCATATGGAGCAGGAGAATTTCCTTCATTTTCCACTTCTACATGTGTGTGAACCTGACAGACAGAGGAATGGCTGATCTGAAGCTTCTGGAAGCTCCACATAAGCATCTGCATCACTGAATGGCTTTGGGATGTATCAGTAAGGCTCCATCCCTGGGATGGGAGCCAGGACAATCTGACTGGATATTCAGGGAGGGGAAAGGAAGTTTACCAGCAGTGGTGAATAGTGGGGACAGAGACCTCTGTATCTCCCCAACAAGTGCCAACCCAACCATCCAACAAAATATTCCTCTACTCCAGCACAGGGACAGCTCTCACATCTGTCTAGCCAGAAAGACCTTTGTGCCCTTACTAGACTGCCCTAACCTCCACACAGCGATTAGGCAACCTGATTCCCCATCTCCGCTCCTGCCCACCTTCACCAAAGAAAGCATTTCCTTCCTCCAGTAACAGCCCCCTTCCTTCCCTTGGTCACCTCTCAGGACACCCCTTCCTACACCCCTGTGTTTCCAGCAGCAGTGACACAACTGTGAAAGGGGCTGTCAGAGAAGTTCTTCTTGTACCATGATGAAGAGAAGGAAGCCAGAGTCAGGAGGGTCCCATAGGTTGAACCTGTCCCACAAAAGATGGGCACCCATCACCACCCCTGCAGCAGTACCCAGTACGCCTGGGTCTTCTTCAACCATTCTTCAGCAAGAGCACTACAGGCAGTCAGCAGCCACTGTTTTCTCATTCCCCTACGTCTCTGTAGCCAACTGCCTTAGGTAATCACATCATTTAGAGAGGCCTATGGTTTTACTTCCACCTACTCCTTTTCCAAGCAGCTCACTGAGCCGCTGGCCACCCAGACACCTCTCCCCTGAGTCTTCCCAGCCAGGGTCAAGCTGCTGCTTCAGGGCCCCAGAACACACCCAACTTTTGAGATGCAGCAGCAGCAACAATAATAAAACCATTTGCAAAGAGTTTTAAGTACATCTGGTCCTCTAATGAGTTTGTAGTATGGCCCCTCCAACACAAATGAGGGGATAGAAGTGACTAGGAATCAAAGGATCCCTTTGTCCCATATGAGCACCAAATAAAGTATATCATGAAACCTCATCTGTCTTAATAGCTTCCCTTCCCAAACACACCCTGGGCCTTGTAAAGCAAAAAGAGTCATTAGACCATGAGCCTCACCTTAAGGAAGTTTACTGTTGATCTGTAATCTCTTGGTTTTTATCTCTGAGAAAAAGGCAGTGGCACGTCTGGAGGAGCCTGTGTCTAAGTCAATCCCTGCAGCCTTGTTTGCTTATCCCCCTGTGTACCTCCTCAAGAGTCAAACTGCAAACAAACCAGATCCTACTTTCAATAAAATTCAAAGAAATTCTTCATTGAGATGTACTGGGAATCTAAAGAGCCAAAGCAAAAACCACGGGTTCCAGTCCTTAGTGTGGGAAATTAAATGGGATGTCTATTTCTTTAATTTGATATTTTTAAAGAGAAGTTCAGTTCTTATTACAGCAATATTTTATTCTGAATATTATCATTCCTACCACAAAGCTGGAACTGATGGAGTTTCTGCTCATTATTGTAAAGCAATTTAGCTCACTCATATTGACTGGGTCAATATTGAATTCCTGAGACTGAATGCTATCAGTGAGTGAGGCCCTCTCAGAAATCCCCTCCTCAAAACCATGGTATTTCATGATGTGTGCAACTCTGCAAGTCTGAAATGAAACATGTAAAGAAGAGAGAGATTTTGGAATTTGGTCTGTGGCTATGAACACCTTTCTATCAGATTGGTAAATTATCACACATTACCTCCCAAGCAAAATAGATCATCAATATTTTTATATAAACATTTATCTGAATTCTAGCAATACAAAGCTTAATAAGAAAAAAAAAACAACAAAACCTTCTGAAACCTGTGTTACTAAATCATACAGAGAAAACAATATAGAAAGTTTAACAAAGACTGTTCTAACTAAGCTTGTTCAAATTGAAAAAAAAAACAGGTGGGTATGTGACAGCTATAATTAATATAATCAATGTTTGCACTTTCAACTCAATCTACAAAATATAAATATGTTCTTTGTAAAAGTCTGATGCAATCTTCAAAAAAATCTGTTTATCATGTTCATCATATATGGAATGAGAAGTAAAAGGTTTTAAATTGAAGCAAATGAGGTTCAGGTTAGATGGTAGATATCGTGAAACACTTATGAAAGATTGCCTAAGGAAACTCAGAGATTTCTGTCACTGTAATTCCTGAGAACAGGTTAGATAAATTTAGAAAGACATATATAGTATATTCATTCAGCCTTCCTTGGCTCGGGAAGGAACAAACAATTTGGTCAGTGCAGATCACTGTTCTGTGTTATCACAGCAGTGGTACTAATTTTGAATCACACAGTATTTACTACCTAGCACTTAAGAAGCTCATGTCATCTTCTTGCACTTATGCAGTTTCCTTTTCTTATTTGACAAATAAGCAGAAAAATTGTCACATTGCAGCCTCTAACAAATCTATAGCAAAGTCAACGATTCAGGAGTTTCAGCACTTGTCACATTTGCTAATGGGATTTAAAAGTTCTTCATAATGGGTTAGCAGAGCTAGGTTGTTTTCTAGAGACATAGGTCCTTGCTATTGTTGGTTTGTTTCAAACAAAATATAATTTAAAGCAAACTTTTTTGTTTTCCCTATAGAAGCTGAATTTGCCAAGATATTCTCTTTGCCATCACACTACCATCACAAAAGAAGTCTGAAGAGACTTCTACTGACAACTTCCAGAGCTGACTGTGATGGAATGAGGAAATGGAGAACTTATTTTTTACAAGAAAACTTGAAGGGAAAAAATTAAAATTCTCTTTTAGGGATTTGTGCAATGTTAGCATCTTAGCTGATTCAAAACACATTTTTCAGGTTTTATCAAAAACTGCTTAATTTTATCATAAAACTGCCTGATATCAAGTCATTAAGACTATTATTTTTTTTATCCTATGCTTCCCCTTACTTTTTCTTTAAAAACAACATGGGCAATAAATGGAAGACTGATTTTCACAGAAAAATTCTATTAAAGTTCAACTCAGCTGCATCTGTTTTTTGGAAAACAGACACATACATTCAAAACCTTAAGTTCATCTCAGAAATGGTGTATTATTTCAAGAATCATATTTAACAGATAAAGTGTGATACCATATACTAAAAGCAAAACACAGAAATATAATGCTGAATTGTGCACAGGTGATGAACTTGCAGATAAAAGGCTTTGAAAGCAAAAACCAAAATAGTGGGAATTGAAGAGCTATTAATAGGACATATGGAAAGTTCTGAGATAAGATAAACCTGAAATACTCTGAAGTGTTCATTAAAGTCAAGGAAATAACCTTCACTCTGCTCTTCCTCACCACCAACATCAGTTTAAAGCTCTTCCTGGGTAGGTGCACCCTAGGAATACGTTTTCCTGAGAAGTAGTTTGCTGAATTGAATTCTGGGAGGTGGAAAAAGTAATTATTTTATTAGAAACCTGAACTTCTTGGATCTGTCTCTTTGGCTACATTTGCCAAGAAGCATAATGCACTGGAAGAATAATTTGAAAATCAAGAAACATTTATCCAACAATTACATAATTTTCCATTTTGGTTATAAATGTTTTATGGTATTTCTAGGTTTGCCGTTACAGCTCTTTGCTTTATTACTATTATTGTATCCTATCACATAATATATATTAGCATGCACAACATATTTGTTTGTATAAACTGCTGTACATATTTCAACACCTACCTTCAATAACTTTCTCCAGGTAATGAGTTAATCATTACTGTACCAAAACTTGTACATTAGAGCTTTTGTATTTTTTTTTAATTGCCACTACTTTAAGTTATACTTAATCTAACTCCTTCATAAGACACCACTCCTTAAGAGTGACAGTAAAGAATGTTCCTAGTAGTACCAGAATAGTCTGTGTGGAAGCTGAGGTCCATATCTGTGCAAGGGCCACCTCAGGCCATACCATATGAGCGATTTTGGCTCCTGGGCTACACCTGACAAAGCTGAGTTAGGTACTTTGGGTCTAAAGGAAGAAGGAAGAAATTGATGCTCAGAAGCAATATTCACACAGTCAATATGCTGTGTAGGTAGATCTTTCTGAAGTCTCATGTGCCCATAGGACCACACCCTGAAATTCCAGCAAGAACTGAGTTCATGTCTTTGAGCATGAGAGCATTGACTTTCCCCTTAAAAATGCTTACATTATTGAAATAAAGTCAGCAGTTGTGGTGTCTATCTCTTTGCAAGATATGGTTAGAGCATTTCTCCCTTTGAGCTTCTTAAAGCTATAACTCATTTTGCCAGACACAGTCATAATCAGACATTCCTTGGTTTGGGAGAGAGACAGAGAGACTGACCACTTTCCATCCTTCACATGGATCAGAATAAAAGGCATGTATCGGGCAAGAGGAGACACAACAAAAGAGCCCACCATGCTTCCATGATTCTACAGCCCAGCAGCAGAGGGATTGACCTTTGATGGGGAGGAGTTTTGGATCCCAATTCCCTTTCTACAAGCGGTTTGTGTGTCTTAGTATAATTGTTTATTAATTCAGAACACACAAGAAGTCCCAAAGTGCAAAGAAAGCCAATTAAATGAGATGAATAGCAGGCACCAGAGCCCATGAACGACAGTTCTTGTCTTTAATTGTTGCTTTTGACAGTTTATTCTCTAGTGTTTTTATACACAGGCTATTTACAACATATAGGTGCTGGCTTGAATAAGGAGGAGTGAGATGATCAGTCAGGCTTAATATATCATAAATACATAGGACCACATTTCAGGAAATCATCTTGAAAAAAATTCTTATGATCAGTCACTGAGAAAGTAAGCTAGGAATAACACATATATTTTAAAAAATTCCACTCACTCAAAATCAAGTGAGAATGGAGAAGAACAGAACAAAAACATCGGTGCCAGGTATTTCCTCTGCACTTCTTTTCCCTTCTTTCCAGTGTTATCACTAATATATGAATGTACCAGGTGACAATCTATTATAGATTTCAGCAAAGGTTCTGTATCTTATCAGAAAAGCTAATAATAACAACAAAAAAGGGTGTATTTCAACAAAATTGAGACCTTCTAACCAATGAAAAAGAGACAGAAAGATATATATAATTTCAGTATACCTTCAAAAATTGATGGCAACAAAAAGCTACTTTTCATGCTAGTTTGTCCATAAGGCTAAGACAAAACATGGAGATAGGAGGTATGAGGAAATAAATTGATGGTTATGCAGACAGGTGAAAGAAGAAAGAGTAATAACATATAATTTTATTCATTTTGTACTCTTATGACCACCAGTGGAAGTCAGAGTGGAGGTCAGAGTGGTACATCACAGGCAGGTTACAGGGAGACAGAGCTGGAGAGCTGTGCTTCACCCATGAGAGCAGCAGCTTGTCAAGAGATAAGTGACCCACTGAGGGACAGAATGAAGGACGTGATAATTCTGAAACCCATCAAAATGAAAATACACATCAATCTGTAATATAAATAATTTCCTTAGGCTCTACTGAGAAGGGAGAACAAAAACTAGAGTATCAATATGCCAGCACTACCCTTTAATAAGGCTGACTGTCATAGCTGTAGCAGTATTTTGACCTAGCATCATATTTTGTATTGGGAAAGTCCTGATGGAGCCCTGAAGAAACACCAGACTTAAGTATGAAAACAAGAAATCCAAACTGAAAGAAGGCAAGTACTCAACAACCAGCAGCAAACACTGTATATACTCTTGAATACACTGAAGGCACTAAGCAAGGTATTCTCCTCTGGTTTAGCTGCTTCAAGGACAGAAAAAGGACATCTATTACTGTCCAATCTTGAGCCAGTCTAATCTGCAATGCAGTAAAGGATCATTTCAGTAGCAGGATTCACCTCTTTCTTCCTTCCCTTCTTATCTATCAAGTTGAAGAGACACCTACCAAGTAAGACATCCAAGCAGCAGCAGAGAGATGTTTCAGCAGTGGAGAGCTGTCCTAGCAGCAGCAATAGGAGACGTGCATTGTGTGTGAGTACTGTGCTGTATTTAAGAAAGGAAAACAGAATTAAGACCAAGGAAATGAGAGGAAAAACAGAATTAAGACACAGTCATACACAATAATATTAACACAGAGTCAGTGAAACACGTGTTGAAGACCATGGTCAAAGAAGGAGTGTAAGACCTGGAGTCATAGACTCGAGGCCTAATTCTGCTATAGAATACACTGGGTACTTGATAACTGTAACTGTGTCAATACCTCACTTTTCCAATCTGTAAAAACTTGATATTCAATCAAGTCAATCTGTAATGTATTTTGATATCCAAGAAACTATATGCTGTGGAGAAGTTCACATTATAGTGCACCTGCTTTAAATGGGAACTGGATCTAGCTCATGTCGCAATTCATTTTGGTTGGTCGGTTTGGAGTTGCCCAATCTCAAAAGTAATTGCAGACCTGGGCTATTTGGGATTCAACCTGATAGGAAGCAACCTCATGCCCTTAAGAGAGATTTTACATGATGCATATGATGAAATCAGACTTGGTGTACATGCGTGTAAAGTTGCCCTACCCAGGCAAGAAAAGCAGGTTACATCAGACTTTCTGATTGTGTAGGGCTCAGCACGTCACAGAGGTGCAAGCAGGGTCAGCTGTGGCTTCACAACTCTTAAGACCAGGACTGCTAAGTTTTGTTTCCCACAAATATCCCAGCAGATGCATTTCACTATTTCCCTTCAGACGATCCCTGACTGCTGTCCAACATCACCAAGGGACAGGATAATGAGGAAATTTCCACACAGGGAAACATATGCTGTTACATAAATGCTTCCATAGGCCTGACTACTGTTTCCTGAGAAAGGAAACTCCATTCATCAAGTCTGTAATAAATTGACATCTCAGCAGCAGGGGAAACAAGAGGAAGGTACTTGTGAAGGGAGAAGTCTGTCCCCTTACAAATATGAACTGTTTTCCTTTGCATGCCTAATCTGTGAGGTGACTAAAGTTTCACCCAATAGTGCTATAATACTCACATGGGAAACATTAAGTTAAATATTACAAAATTAAAGTGTAAGAGTTATTGGAAACTAGAGCCGAGCAAAATATTAGAATTTTCATCCTGGGGGAAATTCTAACATTTCAGCATTTGTTTTCTTCCAAAATTAGAAAGGAAATACTGAAATGCCTATTTTTTGCATAGAATGAACATGTTCTCAGCCACTTTGACATTAAAATGAATTTGACAAAGGTGTTACAACATCTCCTGGGAATTATTATTAAGGTACCTTGTACTTAGAATTGTGTTAACAAGGGATATTTCAGTTGGGTTATTGAACCAAAGCTGTAAAAAACTGCTTGGGGTCAGGCAGAACTTTCATTTCAATTTTGTCTTCTTTCAGGTTATTTAATTCTTATATTCCCTTCAGTCAAAAAAAAAAAAAAAAAAAAAAAGGAAAAAAATAAACGAAAAAAAAAAAGAAAGGTGTTCTGTTCCAAAAGGGAAACAAGTTTTGCAATAAAGAAGTCACATCTTTCCATTTTTAATGTATTCAGCAGTGTTCTGGATTTTGTATCTGATCCTCAAAGATGGTTCTTTTTTTGGTTAAACTTCAAAATGAGATAACTAAGTTTGGTTCACATGTTGTTGCCAAAATTTTATTAATTAATAAATTAATATGATTATTAATACGGTTTCATTAAATCTCTTCAGCTGATCCACAACTGAATTTATGAAGAAAATAAATCACTGAAAAAATCTATCTCATTTTTTAAAATAACTTCATTCTTCATAGGCTTCTTGCTTTGATCAAGCTAATCATCAAGCTGGAAAGTTGAAATGCTCTCCTGATATATTTCAACACTGACACCTTACGAAGCAGCATCCTGGAAATTTACTGGGTTTGTTTCTTGAAGAGAAATACTTCTTTTGTCCTGATACTGTGTTGCTGGGTGCTGCTAACTGGGTAGATCACTTTTGTTATTGGAGTATTGTTGGGATGTTGGCTGAAGTCTGTGGACTCACTAAGTGGAAGAAGTAAGAGCAGAATGGAAAAATTTCAGAAAAATGCCCTTATGGAGGTGAAAAGGTATCTTGCTGCAATTAAATGCACCCTAAAGCACTGGAAAAGCAAATAGAGGGGACCCCACTGTTCAGATTCTTTTTGCAGATTTAATCAGACTAGAAGTTTTCCACTTACTCACAGATCATTCATTGATCTTCTGATGTTAGTTTAGTTGGCACATATTTTCTGAGGTCTCAGGCCCTTTTTTTCTATTAAACAAATAGGGCCTGAGACCTCAGATGTCTATATACACATACCTTTTTAAAAAATTCCTGTTCATACATTTTTACTGTTCTCATACAAAGTCTAAAGGTTAGGGTTTTAATTTAAACATAATATTTTCATGGTTCATAAGAAAATCTGTAAATCTGTATTAGTTTACATTTTTGGCAGCTTTCATTATACCCTAGTGATTCCTAGAAGTCCTTGTACTTTCTCACTGCCGAGAGATACTTTCCATAAAAAAACACAGTACAAAAATAATAATTAATAACTCATTGTGATATATTTTGTTAAGGTGTAGAGAGTGTATTCAAAGCAATAAATTAATTCAGTGTCCGGTTTTGAGGCCATGTTTTCCAGTTTAAAATTATTATGTTATGAAAATGTACTTTTAAACCAGCATTAGAAGTTTCACTAATGAGGAAGTCAGGAGATAATCCTAGATACTGGTAACAGCCCAATATCCCTTAAGTCTGACAGACAACTACAGTTCACTTGACTGAGGATTTTAAAGGGTCTGTGCACTCAGAAGGGTTTTGTTTTGAGAACAACTCTAAAAATTAGTTCAGAAATTCCAGCTCTTTGCTCTGACACATTATCAAGGTTGATACCTGCATAAAGTATGTTTGAAGACTGCTGAAATTCTATATTCAGTATACTGATGCAAAAGAACTTTTCATATCTTTTTTCACAAAGGCTGCTGAAGTTGTCACCAAAGTGTGGATTCAGCAAATCCTAAGGAATGCACATAAGAAGCCAGGCTCATACACTACACACATGCATAGTGCTGCTCAACTGAGCACCTTCATCAGAAGTTGTTGGCTATGATCTAGAGCATCCCTTACATATGTGTAAAAGTCTCTGCAGCTGGAAAAGGTTAGCCACTGATATGGTGATGTGAAACAGGTCAGTCTTCACAGAGTCTGCCTGAGTTTAAGACTCTGGCATTGTGGATGAAAGGTAATCCACCCCAAATTATATAAATTATTATTCCTCTAAATTAACTGTCTTGCATCCCTTCTCTGATTCTAGGTGCAGATTTGTTCATGACAGAGACTTCATTTTATGTCCCTGAAATATAATGTGCTTGCTGCCAAAAGCCTCCCTAGCCTACAGAAGCCTTACCTATCAATTAGACTAAGGGAGGCTCATATTTTTGCCAAAGTTCCCTATGTCTTTCTGCGTTTAAAGTGGTGTTTCTGCAGGACCATACTTGCCCAGGTTGTGTGTGAATCTCTGAGAGGAGTAAATGAGCCACAGTGTTGCAGGTGTTCCTGCTGTGGCTATTCAATAGTGATACAGGTATTTTTATCTTTTTGTGGAATTCACTTCAAGAAAGCAATGGAATTTTATTTCATTAATGCTTTTACAATCTCAGGAATTATTTTTCTCCAGCAAATTCCATTTGAATGTTCACATCAAATTGATGTATTCTAAGATTGGAATACATTAACAAACAGGGAGCACTTTATATGCCATTATTTACCAAACACCTAATGGACAACAGGAAGCCTATACAGACTTAGAGAACAAAAAGGCATAAATAAATAGATAAAATTTTATCAGTAAGTGAAATGAAAAAATCAGAAACCATGCTTAGCAAAAAATAATTTCTTTCCTTCCCAACAGCAGAGCTTTACATGCTTCCCTAGTAGTACTAATGGCACCTGTTCACAGACTGTGCCATTCTCACAAGTAAAAGCTCAAAGTCAACAGCTTTGTCACACTGAAAAACAAACAAACAAAACCCAAACAAACCAAACAGACAAAAACTGTTGAGAGGCTGGACATGTATAGTAGAAGTTGTATGTTTATAGTCTGATTTTGAGAGAGGTAGAAGCAGACCTGAACTGTTTGAGTTGGAACAATAAAAAGAATGATTACTTAGTTAACTATCACTTAGATTCATGTATTCTTTTTCATTTCTTGTATTCCAAATTCCTGTTCCTTTATTTAAAATATTTCACTGCTTTGTCTGGACATGCGGAACAAGTTATTCCTATCTATTGACTTCAGTTTATTTGGCAAATTCTGAACATGCCAAAATGACTCATACAGACTGAGTCAGATAATGTGTCTTGTAACATATTCTGCAGAACACTCAAGTTACACATGTAAATATACACACACTGTGAGCTAATTTTTGAGATGTATTCACTTTAATATGGCTTCCAAATTCAAATATTTTCCCCCAAAACGCATGGGTCCTTTAATCTACTGATCTTTATGTTAAGCATCTATGAGTACAAAATGCGTATTTATGTCTTTTATATCATATCAAAACCAACTGTCTTGAAAATTTCTCCAGGGAGAAATGAAAAAAAAAAAATAAATCCCTTGAAATAAAATAATTCTAGGAATCTTGTAAGACTCTTAATGAAAAATCTTTCATAATGATTTCATAGCTGAGGTCATATTATATCTGAAATGGTGAACCATGTTCATGTTATATCTGAAAAGATACTTGCAAAGCAGTAAAAATCTAAGCCAAAGGTAGTAAATCATCATTTTTAAAAGATGAAATCCCGAATGAACCATGCCTTAAAACAACACTTGCAGGAATGAGGGAAGAATATAGGATATGCTTCATCTTCTAATACTCAGAGTTGAAAAAATAATTGTTCTTTTCATAAAGCAACTTGACTTTCAACAATGTAAAATACTCTCATGGCAAACAGTATGCAATCAAAAATCCAAACAGGTAACTACTGCTATGCACTTAATACACCAGCTCAGATAGTTGAACATTCTATTTTTAAGGGAAGAAAAAAGACAGATAGTTGAACATTCTATTTTTAAGGGAAGAAAAAAGGTGCTTCATTTTAGACATAGAATTTCCGTATAACTAAGCATTAATTTATTTTCTTTTCTCTTATCCCTTTATTTCTGTAAAATGATGCACATTTCCATCTTATATAATTTGGAGGAACAAAACCACGAATACCATGTGCTGCCTGAAAGATTCAGTGCAGCTACTCCTTTCCATTCCAGCCCAGGTAAAGCTGTCTTGGGAAGCAACAGCAGCTTTGGCAGAATCCAGATTAACTATATCCACAGACAGAAAAAGCAACTGTGGCTCCCCAAATACAAACTCAGCTCAGAAAAGGCAAAAATACAAAGCATCAATGAAAAGAAGGTAAATATCTTGCCTCCACATTCGAGTTTGTAATTTCTAGATCTTCTAAGTACTGTGAAAGAAGATGCTGTCTAATCCCCAAATTGCCAATTCTTCTTCATTTCTAAACTGAAAAGTGCTTTAGCCTCATTTCTCATACTTTTCACTATGCATAACTCTTCCATTTTGCAATTTGGATTCTTCCTACCATTTGTAGTCTTTTGGACTTCTTTGTGGGTATTGCTTAAACTTACTTTCCTCTTACTCTTAACCTTTCTTCCATCCTGCTTCCTATTATTTTTCACGCAAGCAAGACCACAAAGGTACTGCTGAGATTTTGAATCTGAATACTTTTGCAAGGCTACACCTTCCAACAAGGCATTCATGTAGCTTGATGGCGTGCCCTTAGCAATAACAGTTATTAGGAGCTACATTGCCAGAGCTCATTTTCAGTTTACAGTCTGTCTGAATTCCTGTAAAACTGTTAAGTTATAAATCACTTCACTCTGTTATGATAAAAAAAAAAAGGCAGTAGCACACAATTAGCAGTATAATTATAGAATTATTACACTCCACAAATTACACAGCCAGGCCCCCAACACACAAAGCTGCAGGGCTCCAGTGCAGCCAGAAGAGTTTTTTATCGTCTAAAGCAACAGATGTGTCATAACAGATTAGAAAGTTTTTCCAGGTGCATATGATTTTAGGGCTTTTCGCTCTCTTTTGCTGCCAAATCTGTTTGATCTTTTGAGATGTCCTCTCTAAGAAAACATACAAATCAAGATAATACAGAGATGTAAATGAAGACAGTGAAGTTCAGGTTAAGACTCCAAAATTCAGCAAGCCTATCATGTATCTGGAAGTGAGAATGCTTGTGTGACACTGGCTAAGAACCAAGATGTGAGCCCACCATCAGAGAGGGAAGCTGAAGACCAGCTTGCTTCTTTTTGACTATATACAACTTGCTCGGAAGTGTAGAATCACTTGCTGATGCCAGTGCTGTGGCCAAGGACCCTCCTCTCTCCAGAGCAGAACCCAACAAGCCTGCCTGCCACACACCAGCTGCCGTAGGACAATAAAATACAACACCTTCCCCAAAAGCTTAGTTAAGCCTCACTAATCAAAAAGGGTCTTGAGACAAAACTGTTGGCTATTTTATATACATGCCTATTTAAAATGAGCAGTAGCACCTGACTTCTGTTTACAGGAACATAAATATGCACCCAGGTAGGCAGACAAATTAACCCACTGACATACAAGCAAAGTCTAAAGTTGGTCACCTTTTACAAAGCCTGCCATTTCCAGGAAGGTATCAGGATCACCTGAGTTGTCTATTCACCCAAACCAGTTTGACACATTACACTGGCCCTAGTCACAAACTTAACAAAGATGCAAATATGTGAAATTGGATCCAGTCTTTCCATTTATGAGAGGGGATGAGGGAGAAAATAGCAATTCCTTATTTTGCCTTCACATGGTCAGGCAGCTGCTGAAATCTGTTCTAATAAAAAGGTGGGGCTCACCAGGACGGGTTTGCATTCTCCAAGAGCAAAAAGCAAAAGCAGCAACCTTTGGTAACTCCCCTTCTGGGACTCAATGGTATCTTTGAGGAACTTGAGGCAGAGCAGAGAAAGCCAAAGGAAGATGTACAAAATAAGCAGCATGGCAAACATGTCCGGGGAGACAACAGGTTAAAATGCAGCAGGATTTCTAGGCTGCAGTGGTCTGTGGAGCTACTTCTGTCAGAAGGTATCCTGTCTCACTGTCTGGGTTCAGTTTTCTACATAGCTCCATGCTATAATTAGTCTGATAGCTGTGCACTTATTTTAATGAGTAGCAAAGCAAGTGCTGGAGTTGCCTATTGGTGTGTCAGCCTATAAATTACAGTTCTGTTGCCTACACATTGGAGTTTTAAGTCCTTAAGACATTTCTCTGCAATTTGCTAATTATCGTAATTTTGATAATTTTATATGGCCACCTCTTTACCAAAAAAAACCCCCACCCAACACTGAAGAGGTTTACTAGTTTAAACTGGCTCGGGAGTTAAAAAGAAAAGCATTTAGCACCTCCACCATGCTTTTCAGTGTGTGAGTGCTGAGGGAACAAGTGGGTACTCAGCTGTTCATTTAGCTGCCTGCTCTGTAAAGAAATGGCAGTCTCACAGAAATGCCTACACAGATGAAGATACAATTTTATTAAAAGGAAGTGAATTCTCAGTCTGCTCGTCTTCCAGACATTTGGTATTTTATTCCTCATTATTTTTGGCACTGCCTGAGGAAAACTGGCTTCTTCGAGCAGCCTGCTCTGGCAGTCCCTGCAGTCCAGTGGCACAGCCCTGCTCCAGCAGCAAGACCCTGAATGAGGAGCTCAGGAATCTGCTCTTATCCATCAAACCCTCGACGACCTTCACCTGCCCTCGCTTTCTGCAGTTCAAGCCCTCATCACTCTGGCACCTCCAGTACGTATTTGGTCCCTGACTGAAGGAAGGATATGTGTCATGGGTATGATTGAGCCCCAAAGAGGGGTTTGAGAGAGGCTAGCACTGCGTTTCAGCCTGTGGACATCTATTTTAAAAAGCCAACCCCAGCATGCCTCAGACACTTGTACTGTGACTTCCTATTTAAACCTTATCAGCTTTTCCAGGATCCAAAATAGAAGCCAGCAGCCTCACTAACACAGGCACCTTCGCACTCCGTGGTGTTGAGCTGTTATTCCATCACTGCCCACGGGTCAGGCTGCAAGACCAAGTTTTCCAGTGAGCAAATCTAGACAGACTGCCTGCACCACTACCACTGTTACCTTGTCATCTGCTTTCCTCCTCTGACCTTCAGGGTCGCAAATATTTATAAATAAAGGTCAGTAGCATTCTAGCACATCACTCTTTCTAGAACAAAGAAAGGAAAACACATCACTGAGCATGTATATCCAAAGTTAATGACAGATAATTCCCTCTTAATTTACACTTCACCACTCTCTCTCCTCATCAAAAAAAAAAAAAAAAAAAAAAAAACAAACTGTCAAGGAACTGACATTCTGCTCTTGCCAATTCTTATTAAATTATCTGGAAGTTAATACCAGATTATCAGAGTGGCTCCATCTGGTCATATAAACCACTCTTTCCAAGTTCCTGCCCTCTGGAAAACTCATCTGTTCCTCCTGAAAAGAAATGCAGCTCACCTACCACAGCAGCGGTATGGTGCCTGGTGGAATGGTTTCTAGCATCAGTGTACCTTAATAAACACCCACAGTCCCAACTCCCTAGCATGGGGTGCCAGGGTGAGCTGTCAAACCCTGCCCAGCACTATAAATCACAAGCAGAGCCACTTGTGACTTACAGTTTTTCAAGTCCTTTTCAATGTGTATCCAAGAATTGCATTGCTTTCCTTTCACAATATTACAGCATAGAAATATGGGTGCACAGTAGTTATGAAGCCAGCAAAAATCAAGGGTGGATGCTCCATATCAGTAGGATGAATACTTCTCTGCTTAGTCATGAAGACTGCCCCTAAGATCACTGGAGAAAGGGCATGATTAGAATCATCTAAGCCCAGGCATCTTCTCTGAACTTGGATTGCAAGTGGTACACGAGACATGACCTCATCCAGCTGAGAGGGAGTGACAGCAGCAGAATAAAGGGCAGTAACAGGGAAGGTTTGCTCTACACCTTTTTGGTTTCCCACTAGACTATATTTTCTAATCTTTCTTTGCAAAGCAAAGATTAAAAGATGTATCCTAAATCACATAATAAGTATTTGAAGAAATCCCAACAGTTCCTGGTGCCCTCTGTAAGCACTTTAACTCTTCTACTAGTAGTGGTGAAAAATCCCCATAGAATTGCAGATAATTGTTTGCTTTTCACACTGCACTTCAGTGAAGATTAGTCATTGTCAAGATTAATATAAACCAAACCAGTGCATTTAATTGTAAATTAGAAAAAAGGGTCAGTATCTGCAAAGGGCTTTGTAGCAACTTCTTATGTGTCCTTTCTCACACACAGATTGAGCTGCTACGTGCCTGTCTCTGTGAGCCTGGGGATAGTTAACAAAATCCCCATGGCTGGCTGCTGCTCAGGCACGGGAATGCAGGACAACTGTATGTTTGTATGTTAGTTCAAAAGTAAACCTAGGCAAGCTGTGATTTCAGTTTTTGACATGCATTATATTATCATTGGCTAAAAACTTTTTTCTTCTGTAATTATCCCCAAACTCGTTATGTTGAGATTTTATTTCAAAATTATGAATCTGAAAAACATTTCACGATTAGTTTTTCTAAATAATTAAATATGGCAGAAATTCTGTTGGAATTGGAAAATTTAGCCAATAAATTAAATAGAAGAAGCTGTCAAAATTATATTTACCTTAAAAATAATTAATTGGCCATACACACTGAAAAAAAAAATTGCTGGGAGCATAAATTCTCTTTTCATAGCTTGTATCTTCAGTCTACGGCATCAAGCATAGAGGCAAAAAACCAAGCCACCTCCTCTGCCCTCTGACCTCTCCCAGCTTTCACTGCTATTTATTAAAACAGACTATAAGAAAAACTACGATGAATGCCTGTGCACTTAGATTTTGTTGAAAGGATCTGGAAGACAAAATTGATTCAAAACACTGAAGACAAATCTACATAGAAATCTGTTAGAATCTCTCCAGATCAAACCCAGAAACACTCATGAATTCACTTTTTTCATTAGGTTTTGAATAACTGAATTAAAGTTGCATTTCACAGTCCTTCATTTCCATCTTTTCTGGATATGGGCCAAAGTCCTCACCTGTAGTGAGAAGTCTGAATGTCCACACCAGGCTTTGCTCTTAGATCCTTAGAAAACCTCAGTTACGTAAACCCTGGAAATTACCAATTTTCATCTAAATGTGTACTTTGAACTCTCATTTTGCATTGGTAATCTACCAGATTAGCATCAGACCATGCAGGATGACAGATTTAATGAGTTTTGCAGTCAAGCTGCGTAGCTTTCACAACAGGACATTATTGTCTATGAAACTGAGATTAACAAATGTTGCTATTGATGGTTATTATCAAACCATCAACCATTTTGCCTCATTAAATCTCTTCTCTACGAAAGCGATGAAGGTCTTGAAAGCATAAACGCAAGCTAATTTTGAGTAAGAGGTGAAAAAATCAGATGAAAATCATATAAAGGAAATTATTTCCAAATTGTTGGTGATTTCTAAGGAGTTTGCCAATTCTTCATTAAATATTTCATCCTTTTCCTCTCCTATTTTAAGAGTAATTGAGAAGTCTCAGAGAGAACTTTTAGAAATTTGTAGAAACCTCACTTTTCCATTCAAGTCTGGAAGGAGGTGGGCTTTCATTTAATATTTTTGTGATTTCTTTCTCTCAATGAAATAATGCTAAATATTCATTTTTGTACTAGTTTTGAAGTTCACCTGTGAATTGGTGTCTAGGAACAGAGAGGGGAAATTTGCCTTAAAGAAGTTCAACTGAAGTGTACAAAAAACAAAGATAAATTTAAACCTATGAGATGAGTATTTCAGAAGCAATACGTTTTGATATGAAAATGAGACCTTTATGACACCAAAGCTGATAAATTTATTTGCTTGCTTTGTCATGGCCATTGTAATTTTTCCAAATCTGATTTGTAAAACCAGTTTGTGTGTGGCCAAATGAACTTATTCCAATCACATTTGAAGAGCACAAGCATGAGAGCTGAGCTGACATAATACATTCCTTTAAAATGACAAATAAAACTGCCTGACTGAAATTTTCAACTCACAGGAGGGAGGGGGGGGAGGAAAAAAAGAAAAAGGGAAGTTCTAAGGAGGCAATGATATCTGCACCAACACTTAAACAAGGATGAACAAGTTCCAGTAGGAAAATAGAAGACCACTTCCTTTTCTAAAGAGAAACTAAATCAGAGTAATTTGCTTTGATGTTGATGGGAAATTACTGTACGCTTTGAAAAACTGGGACCTAATAGGCTGCTATAGGACTGGAATCACAATGGTCTGAATGTGAAGAGAGAGGTGCATGTGAGGAGAGGGGATGGGCAGAAGAGTTCCTATTGACAAAGCCCAGATGGGGTTGCCCCCAGTGATGTAAAAAGGAAATAAGGACAGCTGAGTTTCAAACCAGTTACCAGCTGGGTTTCATGGCTATTGTTTATAACACTTTGTAAAGATTATTTATTTAGTGTTAATTAAAAAATTCAGCTCCAAAAGGGAAAAAAAGCAGATGTAAAATTAATGTCTCTATAGAGATTGAAGTGGTCCATTTGGAATTTCAAAGGCAGGAAATTCATGAAAACTACCATATAGTGGAACTGTCAAGCATTCAGTAATATCAGCTACTTAAGGAAAAGGCTCAGTATCTCAGAGGCAGAGTCTGTCACTGATTGCTATGCATATTTAATGCTAACTTATTCAACAATTCAAGTCCATGCACTCAACAGGACTACCCAGTATGTGAGGTGTTATTATTGAAAACGTTCCTTTTATTACAACAGTATATTGCTAAGTGCTATAGCTAAGCACACACTGTAGTATGGAGTGTACACCTCACACTCAAAAGACAAAACTGTTGCCAAATTTAATATCTGGGGGGGTGGGTTAATTTGTAAAAGGACTGCAAACAAGCAATAATTAATAGACTATAAAACCAAATAGTTATTTTTATTAATAAACCATCAATTTGATCCCATCTGACAACCATATTTATTGCTGGTTTATCAGTGAGGCCTATAGCTCCTCAGATGACAGAAGCAAAATTCAGGACTGAATTTTGCCACAGAACCAAAGAACAGGTGAAACTTTCTGTTAGTTTTGCTTTTCCCTCTATAATTAGCTGAAATAATTCTATAGCCTTTGTTGCCATTCTTCTCTGACCAGCTCATCTTATTTTAGTACATGTCACTTTCTAGCTTGCCTTTGAGTAGGGATATCATTCTGACCCTTATTACACCTAGGGATGGACCAAGAAAAAAAAGCAATTTGCCCCATATTTGTTAGTTCTCCCAGTATAGCATGATGCAGAATACATAAGAACTGCTGTCAGATGCCGGATGCTTATAGCACCTCCTCTCCTCAGTGCATGACTCTCACTTTGGAATGGTCTTGGTGTCCCCTCCTACTTCCCTTCTTGAAGGAAGGAGGAGCATCTGTCAGAACTAAGCCTGCATTTTACTGATTTAGTGGAAGAAGACTATGATCTGTAAATTTCTTGTACAAAATCCTTTACATTACTTGTACCCGTCTTTACACTGACCTACCACCACCATGGAAGCAAAATACCCTAAGTATAACAGCATCACCTCCTCCCATTTCAACCCAGGCTTAGTGACAAATGCATAGGCATTTTTAGCAGAACTGTCTACTTCACAATATTTAAAGAACCAGCTTTAGATACAAGCACAGAAAGAAAAGATAAATGAGTAAACCGTAACTCAGATAAAATCCTCAGCCATACTTATGCTCCTGCCTGGCTGTTTCAGCTCCACTCTGCAAGAACTTCTATCTTGCCTCTTCTTGTTGTAGGTCCTGGGACCCTGAGTTCAGAAACACATTTCTACCTCCCCAGCTACTTCCTATTTTCTAGAGTCAAATTATCCTCCTAATGCAAGTGCCCCCTGACCTAGCTCAATTTTTCTGACTGTTCAGTAGGATTTCTCGAGCCCCAGTTTGTCCATAGTCATCCAGGAACACAGGACCTAAATATGAGCACTGATGGGACTAGTCAACTTGCATGTTTAAAGTCTCTCTCATACTCTCCTTAGTCAGCCCTCCACCCAGTAAAGATCGCTCCTTTGGTCCCCTAGAGATTACTAAAACACTCATTACATGTCATACAGTCAATACAATTTGTCCAGCTTGTGACCAGGGCCCCTTGACAACTCTCTGTGGAGACCACACAATGCTGAAAAACACTCTAAGTGAAGAAGAGAAATCCAGCTCTACAGAACCACACTGAAGATCCATTTAGTTCAGAAGATGATTTGCAATTAATCAAAATTTTGGAACAGAGTAAGAGACAAGGGAAAGAAGACAGAGGTATTTCCCTTGGATATTCTACTAGTTCCAGGCCTAGCAAAATCTAGGACTTTCTGAGCCAATGGCTGCATCAGCATCTCAGTGTTTAATAGGCCTTGGTGGAGTTTTCTGCCATGAACTCATCTCATTGCTGTGCCTGGAAATGCTAGAAAGGCAAGCCCTCCTGCAGTCATTTGCTTTTACTGGAGTTCCCATGACACAGAAGGCGGTGAAACGCGTAAGATGTTCCAGCACTTCAGAAGATAAGTACCTGGAAAACAGACAGCTGACTCAGCTTCAGTCTGGGGGAGAGCGCAGTGGTGCTGCTGCATGGAAGAATGCCTTTCAAGGGTAAACCACAAGCCTGGAATTAGATTTTAACTGAATGTATCTGCCAGCCTATGGTTACAAACCACTGAACATTTGAGGCAGCTTTCTCAATTGTCTGATGCCAAATCAACTGCACCCCAAAAGTTTACCTAACTGAGCAGACATAATTTCAGAGCATAAATAGGACTAGCCAACCTCGCCCATCCTTTCGTCACACTGGAGCAGAGCTCAGCAGAGGTACGAGCCTAATGATGTTAGAAGGTTAAGTGATTTGGGTTAAACAGTCTGTTGATAATGGAGGTGTAATCTATAGGATTAACAACCAATTTCAGGATTGTTCCAAGCAGTGGGCAGCATGAGCTGGTAGTTAAAGATCTGGCTGATCCAGCTACTGAAGACAGTGCTGACTGTCCTAAACCAGGCAGATCCCAAGGCAGAATATGCTGGCTGTGGTCTCCTCCACCCATAACCAGGAGTCAGAGTCTCTGCATCTATACAGCAAGCTTTAGATTTGCAAACAAACAAGCAAGATTTAGATTTGCAAACAAACACACAGCACTGACAATACATGAGACAGCCCTGAAGGGAAGAGTGTGTACAAATGCCCCTGAAGAAGTGAAGTCTATGTGGACCTCCATTCTGGGAAGGAGGAGCCATCTTTCCCTCTGTGTAGCTGCAAAATTTGTGGCCATGCAACAAGCCTGTGGACTTAGCAGGTCATAAAAAAGTACTAAAAATATGTTCTATTTCTGATGAACATTTTTCCTAAGGCAAACACCTTTTAAGAGACATAGTGACACCCAGGCACTCACAGATGTCTCAAGTCTCTGTGTGAGCACAAAGCCAGAGTTCCTGAAGAGCTTGCTCTCAGATTCTAACAACACAAAAATGCAGGAGGAGTCAGAGGCACAGAGGACTTGCCTGGAGTCAAAAAAGCACAAAATCATAGTGAAGAAAAACAACCCTGCTTCTCCTAAATTCCAGGCTAGTTCCCAATGTATGCAGTCCTAGGCACTGTACAAAATTCAAGCCATATGAAGGACAAAGAAGTGTAAAACCTGAGTCTAATGAAGATAAACCATGGACAATACTGGAAAGAGGAAAATAAAGTGGATGTTCATGTTATAAACTCAATAGAGCCAAGAAAATCACAGAGAATCATATCTATTAGCAGAAATAGATTAAATTGATGTATATTTATACAACTCTTCTCCAAGAACAATTGCTTGAGTACAAGCTGTAATGCAAACCAAATGGAAAGGGAAATTGTATGGAAAAAAGCCTATAGAAAAAAAATAAATAAACACACACGTGTGTGTATATATATGTATATATAAAGAAATACTCTAGAGATGTCTCCTGGAAATCACTCTTGAACTATTCTTTCCAGGATAAGCTTCTCTGCTCTGAAGTCAAGACTTTAAAATCTATGCTGTGAAAACAATAAACAAAGAACTCACCCATAATATTTGATATTATGGGTAATTGTGACTTTAAGTTCTTCACAGTCCTGCTAGAGGGTTGCATTGTGCTCCTAGCATTTTTTCAATATCAAAATACCTTAAAATGTCATTTAGCTGCTTATCTGAAATTGGGTGGAGTGCTCACCACATCTTTCAGCTTGGCTTTTAAATGTATGCAGAAGGAACCACTTGATTGCATATATGGAAACTGGAATCCTAACATATACTGGGAGACTGTGCAACATGCTCGGCCATGGAAAACCAGTCTTTGTAGTACAATTCAAGCAATTGGAGGAACCAGCTCTCTTTTTAGAACAAGACCAATGGTTATATGGGTTGGTGCTGTTTACACCCGAGTCTCCTAAAACCACCATCCTTTGCAAGATTTGCTGTCGTTGCTGCTGCAGGAAGGAAGAAGACCAAGAGACCAGATTAAGTCTTTGTTCTGGTGGTTTATCATCAAGGTAATGCCATTGGCTTCTCCATTATGAGATACTGCAGAACTAAAATAAATCATTCAGGATTATATTGGGAACACCAAATTTCTATCCTAAAGAATAAAATTGCTGATGCAGATGGTTACAAAAGGGCTGACCCTGCATTCCCCCAAGCTCTTCTCTGGAGGATGGGAATGCAAGGATGGATCCCAAATATAATTAGTTATTTTCCAGTGATGGAAACTTTAAGTCCAATCTTTCAAAAAAAGAGAGAATCTGGTTTGGAACAAATTCCTGTACATCATCCCATGCCATGCCCCTCCTCCCCCCCCTCCCCATAAATTACTGCAGTGCCCTCATGGATAGTTTTAATTCTCTTGTTATACAAAAACACAGACATTCAGAAAAAATGGGAGGAAGATCCTCATTTTAGAGAAAGCATGCTGATTCCCAAAAGACTGGAAATGCATTTCAAGAGTAATTTTTCTTAATGTAAATCTAAACCATGGCTATTTTTGATGCAGTGACTAAACTCATAACTTATAGAATGAAATAGAAACATTTGTCAGGAGTTGCAAACCAATTGTTGAAAGGCATGCATTTGTCATGGGATGTTAAATATAAATTTACACAAGTGCAGAAGGCTTTTCTGTGATGAGCCCTTTACAAAAATAGTTAATTTACATTGAATTCAAGCTTCATTCATGGCAATTAACAAAGCCCATCTTAGTAGAGTGTCTTTAGCAGACAATATTTGTCATCTGGAGAATGGAACAAATCTCATAAACATAGTTATGAATATGGGAGTGATTTAAAGTTTATTAATAATACAAAGAACAAACCTGTTTTCTGTTTCTTCAAGGAATCATTGTAATTTGCAGATTACAGTGCAAAATGAGATGGAGCACAATGATTAATCTGTGAGCTACAGAGTAACTACCATACATATAACAGATGTCTGTTGTGACAAGGGGCACATTACCTTCATGTTTATATTAAGAAAGAAGAGGTTTTCAACTGTTTTATATGGGAGAGTTGTGGGAAAGATCTCAAAAAGCCCCCTATGAGAAGGTGGGGAATTATAAATATTTGCAAGTGTTTATTCAGGTGCCACTACAGTACACTGGTGAAACATGGCCTGAATGCAACGTGGAGTGAGGGGGAAAACATCTGATCTAAATGTTACTGGATTCATTTCACTGACACAGATATTGAGTCTGTTCATCTCACTTGGTCAACACCAGCCCTGAGCCAAAACTTGCATGATCATTAACATAAGCTGTACAAATGACAGGACATTTTTCAAGGTAAAATCTTGCTGGAGAAATAGTACTATTGAAGGCAGTTACTTCTGAACAATTAGAAACACAGGAAGCAGCTTATCTTCATAAAGGTGGTTGCTAAGCTTTAGTTTTGGCAGCAGCTGATGCCACTGCTCTTCCACCACCACCACCACCACCACCAGATTGTACCACAAAGCCAGGTTTTTCAAGGAACATAAGAAGTCCATCTGCCTCTGACAGGATGGCAAGAGAAAGGTGAGCAGTACCACTGCCTTTGAAGGAGCTAGTGCAAGGTTTAGTGACTTTGATTGGAGTCTTCTTCACTTTCTGATGGGAGAATGTAAGTATTGCTGCCCTGAATGAAAAACAAACAAAACCCCAACCCCAAACAAAAAAAAAAAAACTAAACCCCCCAAAAACAAACAAAAACCCCCAAACAAAATAAAAAACAAACCAACCTAGGAAAGCAAACAATAGGCATAAAGGATAGGATTCAGCTGAAGTCACCTACACATTGTCATATGGATGTGGCCCCATGTCAGCTTGGGGTTTCAGGTCCCACCATGCTCAAATCGCCTCTTCTAAAAGTGGAGCTGTACTAGATCTCCTGAACAGCTCTCTTAATTTCTGTTGAGCACACTTTACTCACATGGGGCATCTACATCTAAATGTAGGAGTCCTAATTTGCAAACTGAATATATCTGAATTTTGTCTTTATAAAAAAGTTACTATGAAAACTAAGACACGGTTCTCCTGTTTGTTGAGATGGGCCTTCCCTTCTCACCCCTACCTCCAAGCATCCAGAGGGACCGAAGTTTTGCAGGTCCTGCCACTGATTACAATGTAGGGCACTCGTAATCATTCTTCTCCCTGAAAGCTTATCCCATCATATAAAAAATGGAGGAGTCTCAACTGGCTATTTCTCTCCCTTGTTTAACAGCTTTGAGCAGTCCAAATAACACATACTTCATTCCAAAATCTTCTTGTTCAAGTTTGCCCCCTAATGGGAAAAAGTTCCAGTGCCCATCAAATTCCTTTCCTACCAACCATCTCCTGCAGGGAGAGGGGCTGGAAAGGGAATAGTTTCAGAGCACATTCAGCTCCATTTGCCCCCATGGACACTGGCAGGCAGTGATCCCAATATTTTCTAGCCTTAGAAACACCATCATCTGTACCAACACAGGAAAATCATGAGACCATTATGAACTGATATTTCCTTCACCCAGAGGTCTAGGTGGCTGGTAAGAATTACTGTGGTAAAGGATGACAAATAGAGAGAGGAGAGGAGAGGGGAGGGGAGGGGAGGGGACGGGAGAGGAAAGGAGAGGAGAGGTTAAGCTCCAAGCTCTGCACTAAGGTTTCCCAAAGGAAACAGGATAGCAGTTCAGTAGCTGGGTATGCACACTGTTTATTAGCTCTGCTTTTCTTACTGTCAGCTTCTGATTTCATTTTAAACTTCATCCAAAAGAATTCAAAAGGGAAAGAAAAGGTCGATTTATATTACAGTGCCAGAGAAAACTGGAATAGATAATGTCCAACTAAGGAAAAAAAATTAATCAAATCTACACTTTAACTGAGCAAAGTAACTCATGCTGGCTAAGCATGCTGTATATTTGGGCAAAAAATATTTGAAATCGCAACTGACTTCAAAAGCAACAAAGTAAGGTCTTTCAGAAAACAACCTATCAAGTATACACTTGCACAGACCCACGGCCCTAAGTGTAATTGTATTTATTTCACAGAGGTTATTGGTGTAAAACTGCAATATCACCAGGCAGCAAAGCAACATTTGGCTTGCTCTCCATTGAAAAAAACTGAGAAATGCTGTGCATGTAAGATACGTGCAACCTGCCAGTTCTCTCCATGCTTCTAAAATACCATTTTTGATTGAGATCTGGCAATCTTATGTATGAGTAAACAGTCCCAAATTACATGCAGTACAAAATGTGCCAGGACCATAAAGCAAAGTATTACTGAGCGCAGCTTTTTCTTACAAAATAGAAGTTATCCTTGAAGGGCTCCCCTTAAAAAAAATCAGGAAGTGCAATTAAAAAACTGAATCCAATCTCATCTCTGATAAAAGACCATTGGTCCTGCACGGTCACAGTAGTACCAATTAAAATTTTTTTTATTAGAGATTATCATCACAGGAGACAAGAAAAGTGACACACAATATTTCTGTTTGATCTCTGAGCATCCTATATGCATCAGAAGTCAGAATATGAAGCAAAATTAGAAAATAAAACCTGGTATGGGAAATGTCAAATAATATAAAGGTGAATTCCTTTGGAGAGGAAACAAGAAGTTCAGGCTGACCCACAGGAGCAGACAGCTGATGGGAAAGAGCAATGGTACTGCAGAACATGCAAGAACCCTTGACAGATGATCCAAGTACCTGAGAATTGTATAGGATTTCAGGACTGCATATGTTTGTCTTCTACACTGAATTTCATATGATATGTTGAACAGAATGACTTGCAGCAAAAACAATATAGTATTTGCTAAAGGAACCACTCAGTGTAGTTAAAATAACAGTATGGTCAGAGCAATGCAGGAATCCCTCTTATTCCCTCACTCACCTCCTCTGCCTGAGAGTGCGGAGAGGTGAGAGGAAGGAGAACAAGACCTCCAGTTTACACAGCAGGGTATAAACAAGGGATGGAATACTGTGGGCTCCTACCATAGTACTCTAGTGGTCTACTATAACCTTTACTAAGATTGTAGATGCAAAGGTCCAACTTACTTTCCAAAATCCAAACCAAACATGACAGATGAACTTGAGGAAAGGCAAAAGCCCCAAACTCCTCTACAGGAATAGCTTCTTGACATACTTCAGTCCTAACTCCTTTTATTTTTCATAGGAAGAACATAGAAAGCAGCAGTCTGGCAAATGGGAAAAGAAGGAAGCAAATCTAGATAATCTAGATGCAATTTTGCAGCTGCATTTGTTTGAAACCAGCATTTATTCTGAAGAGAAAGGGTATAAAGAGATTTCACATTAGAAAAAATAGTCTCTTCAGCACAGGGGTAAGAAGATACAGATGCTGCAAACCAGTGGCAAGGAAAATTCTGAATGAGTATGTTCACATGTAATTGCAGAAAGGCTTCTAATCTTCTAAACAGAAGAGCTATGGAGTAGCCTTTCAAAAAGAGTCGTGGGACTAGAACTCAATCCTGTAAAGACAAATTTCTCAGATGCGGGTGTCATATGGCTGTCTAGGTTAGCAATGGGCTGGACTGGGTGATCCAGGAGGTCTTTTCCCATCCATATCTGTATTTCTCCACATAATGAACACAATGAAAGATGGCAACTCTGACATAAAGGCCACACATCACCACCTCACAGATTTTTTTCTGATGAGGTGACCTGCTCGCTTGCATCTAGATAAATAAAGTAGATCCAGAACAAAATAAAGTCCTTCTAGAGAATGGTAGAGAGCTGAAACTTCAATATTTTTGATCAAAAATAGTTACATGGTTAGCAAAGTTTAATTTTCATCCCTGACCCTAGTTTCCAGGATGCCAAAATTCATTAAGTCACAAAGTAAAAATTTGTCTTTAGAAGTGCTTACCGAGCCATGAATACAGCCCCATGAACAGTACATTCTGGGTATTCAACACTGTAACACTGAGACTAAAGCTGGAGTCTGAATTTTTGTGTTCAGCTTGGTCCCTCAAACATTGGCACTGTGTAAGAAAGGCACTCCAGTGCTAATTTTTGTACCAGCCCAGCCACCTCTATGTCCTTCCCATAGGCACATTCCTCCCTCTGACAAAACAGAGGGGAAAGGCAATGGCAATATTTGGATTAAGCTGATCCATCTGGAAGTGATCCAGTTCTAATCAACACTATTAGAAGAAAATCCTTCTTTCCCTTTCACTGCTAAAAGTAAACCTTATTTTTCCAGATCATCCAGCACTGATGAACTCAGATGTACATTGTGTAGTTATTCACGTATGGTCAGACAAAATGGAAAAAACAAATGCTGTTTTCCAATATATTAAAAAGATTCAAAACAGTTCAATCTGAATCATCAGGTTTGAAAATACATTCACCACACATTGCAAAAATTTAGGAGCACCTTTTATTAAATTATTTCCAGGAAATAATGGAAGATTTCTATTAAAAGTTAAATCCCAGGACCACTGTTATCAGAGTGCACAATGTATGAGATCCTGCTTTAATACATCTTTCAGGAGTTAGATTTTCACCATGCTTCAGGATGTAGTTTGAAAGAAATGTCTGGTTATTAGTTGAATCCACTATTATAAAAGTGAGCAATACTTTAGCAACAGAATATGTGAACAGCTGAAAGAAATACAGAATCATGAATCCTAAGCAAATAAAAACCTTTCATAAAGGAAACATTCCAAAATATATTTCCAGACAATGGTTGACTGCAACCAAGTAATTCACACCCCGTCGTGAAACAAACAGTAATAATTTCTAGCAGACACTAGGGCTCAGAAACAAACAATTCTTTCCCCCTCCCTTTCTTTCCCCCTCCTCTCCCAGGCTGGTTCACCAAAAAGTGTGATTAAAAGTAGTATATATTAAACCAAAGAACTGAACTCACTTCCAGCTCTAAGTGGAGAGCAGCTCAGTAAATGTATTTTTTCCTCAAGTGCTATTTCTAGAAGAACATTCTTTAAAAAAAAATCAATCTACAAGCTTCAAAGTCAGCTTAACACTTCAAAAAATCACTTTCTATCAAAGGAATTTTTGGCATGGGGTTTGGCTATTGTTTTCAGCACTCCTTCCAAAGGCTGGTATGCTGTAACAGTGCAGCTACAAGCCTAGACCTCACATAGGTGACAGTGGCTGTGCACACTCGTTTTGTAGTTGAACTTGCAAGGAGCTCAAGAACCTGAGTTGGGACAATGGTCACATTCACTAGGTGTTAAAATCACCAACATTTTTGCTTTGCGCTTCAATGTAATTAATATTTTCCTATTGAAAATACAGTGCAAATTTCAGCTTTAGTCAGACTATCAATGCTTTAAGTTGTTTAAGGCACTCCAATAATGTTAATAAAACTTGTCATGTTAAAAGTTAAGGGTTTTTTCTAAAATTATGTGAGTGACAATTTCCATCACTCTCTTAGACAGGTAGGTATGAGGAACAGCACTTAAATGTAAAGCACTTAAGGGGACAGGTCTGCCAAAGCCCCACAGGCTTCCTTCTGGCCCTTCTGGTTTGGGCAGGTGGAGCATCCTTCTGCTATCAGCCACATGTATCCACACATCTGTTTCCTCTCTGTCCCAGCCAGCGTTAAAGGGAGGCAGCCTGCTTGCTCGCAAACCTCAAACATGTCGGAAGTTTTTGAGGTCTGGTTAATCCCTGAAAAGCTGGGGCAATTTGAGAAATCTGTATCTGCATCTGGAATAAAGCCCAGCCTGCTTATGCAGCCTAACAAAAGCAGAATCTCCAGAAATTTTTAGTGATCTTAATATCAGAGAAGAGTTAAAGTGCAGATGTTCATGGGAGGGGTGGTATTTGCTTTTTAACCATTACCGCTTTGTGGTTGATCTTTTACCTTGTTGCAAACCCTAAGGCAGTTTTCTTTTTACCTAACCCATTCACCTGTGTTTGAGGTATGAACTTTGGCACTTCAGAGTTTTGACTGCCATGCAAAGATTGCATGTATTTTTTTATACTACTTAAACTGTTATCATCAGTGCACACATCCTGTTGGAAAAAGCACCCATGTTCTGAAGAGTTTAGCTAATGTTAAAACCCAAAAGTTTATTGAAGCCTGATGAGGAGACTGACCCAATTTTACAGAAATCTCAAGAATCTATTACTGCCCAGTAATAAAATCATAACAGAAATTGAATAATAAAAGCACTATAACAACAAAGTTATGTGAAATGATTTTGTGTTAACCAACTGTTCTAAAATGCCATTCTAAAACTTTGCCTTCTAGAATTTTCTCTAAAATTTTTTTCCTGAATTAAAACCTACAGACATAAGAATTTTTAAAGGGAGAAATTTGGACATTTTTACTGTTGCAAGTGGTCTGTAGTATGACATGTTTCAGATGGATTATTTAAGGTTTCTCTATGACCATGTTTGTGGTCTTTTCCCCTCTCTCCTTTATTCTATAAATAAAAATAATTCCATTTTAATGCAGCACATTCTTATAAAATTTTTATGGGGCAAAGGTCTCTCCTCTCCCTCTCCCTCTCCCTCTCCCTCTCCTTTTTTCTTTATCTCCATGGTACTTAGCACAGTAAAGACACAAATGGACTCTCTGTAGTACAAATATATATAGCAATGATGCTACAGAAAGTGAGATGGCCAATGCATTGCTTCTGTTGCATCATTCTAAGCATTACTTAAATTCTGAGGTTGAAGTTGTTTAGAAAATTGGTGATTCTCTGAAAGAATCATCCCCAGGAGTTTGTTTTGGTTTCTCTTAGGAAGCTGGAAATACAACTGCTGGGATTCATTTTTGTCTTGCTTGGAGAAAGGAGATATTTGCCTCTTAGTGGTTTTGATTAGCATAACATGACTCCTCTGCTGTGAGGGGCAGTAATGCCCCTGAAGACAGAGGGAATGAAATAGTGAGTCAAAGCCTACAATAATATTTTCCCTGTAGATTTTTAGGATTTATAGCATTAGGGCAGCAGATCTCTGGCTCTTAAACAAGTCCCCTGAAAATCACTACCACAGGCTTTCCCTCTCTTCACCACGTCAAGCAGGCAAACTGAAAACAGTATAGAGATTTCAGATAAAAATCATTCTGTCTCTTACCTCTGTGTATAACTCCCAGAGGTTTCAGTGCAAGTTCAGCCTCCTTGTAGGAAGGAAGAAACAGCAGCTTGTGCCTAGGAAGGCTCTGTAAAATGGACCATGTTCTCTATGATCTGAGTCCCTCATGACTTCTCCCAGGCTGGATAAGCAAATGAACCCCAAGGACAATTATATTAGGAAAATTATTATGGAAACCTAAACCAAAATGGTTCTGTGTGACTTAGGCTGTAGATAAGTGTTTGGATGAATCCAAAGCTTCATTTTCTGCTTTTGTTGCTGACACCTAAACACGCCAAGACCTGGCCCACTGTTTGGGGGTGTCAGAAGAACTAGACATCTGTACTCTGCCTGGACCCCACTTGAGGAAGTAGAAATAAAAGTTTTAGAAACTCCAAGACATAATAGGGGACAAATGGCACTGGTCACAAAATTTGCAAACCATAGCAAAAATCCTCTTTAAGTCTCATTTAGGTATTTTTTCCTGTCTCCCCCCTCCTTCTAAACCCTTAGCATGGCAATTAGGTTCACACAGACCACTTACATCCTCATTTTATACCATCCCAAATTTCAGCTGGACTGAGTGTTCAAGAATATGTCTCTGAGGGGAAGGAGTTTGCACAATCACCACTTGCAGTGGTCTATGGGAAAAAAGAGAGAAATTCAATGGATTCACATTTAGTGAATAAAATACTGAAGCTCTCTCATACGTGAATGCCAAAGGTAAGCTTGGCTTCTTGCGCTCTGTGTGTGTATATAGAAATATAAAACCACACAAGGCTGCAAAGCAGAAGCTATGCTATGTTTGGTTAACAAATGAAATATAGATATTTAAATGAGAATTAAACAGTCAAGTCTTTGTTATTGTAGTAGAGCCAAACCAGTGTAAAAATCCATAGAATAAATAATCTATATAATCCTCTGGTTAAAGTAGTTCAACAGAGTAACTCATATCAACTCAAAAAATTTGCTTATGCCTGTCTGCATGGCTAGGTCTCCATCTTTAAACTGCAAATAGAACATGCAGTTACCCTCTGTAGGGCTTTGCAATTGCTTTCTCTAAATTGATTGTAGGATTCGGCTGGTCCTTAATCTGGGACATGACGAGATATGTCATACAGGGAGCCCTGTTCACAATTTCAGTTCAGATTTTTGTAATCAATTTCTTAATAGGATTAAGTTCAGGGTCATTCAATTATCTCAGCATTGAGCCTAAAGTTTTCCTCAGCCCTATTCTTTACAGCAACACTCCTATTCTACTGTGACATAGAATAGAGTTGTTTACTCCCTATGTATTTGTTGTTATTGGCATGCAGCCCAAATGACATAAAGCTGAGCATGTTCTTAAAAAAAAGATGGAAAAAAAAGGTATATATCTTCTTCAAGCCAAGTGTACAGCATGAAGGAGAGATACTCTGACCACTTAGAAAATATTTAGTTCAAAACCCTCAGAAGTCTGAAGCATTAGCAGCCAAATAAAAGGGAAAAACTGGAATAAGTAAGATCACACTTCTCTGAAATAATTTCACTGCTGATTTCCATAAGAACCAGGGACATCTCTTTGCAAATCCTGATGGACACTGATTGTAACTGCTCCCTCAGCCTGTGACAAGCTCTTGAGGGCTGCTATAGAACATCCCCAGGCAGAAACCAAGCCGTGTTTATTTTTGTTTTAGCTTTTTAAATGTTCTGTCCAAATATTTTGACCCCAAAATTTTAAGGTCTAGAAAACAATAATACTGCATGTCAGTCAGTCTCTTTAGTAGTTGAACCATGTTCAAGGATATAAACTACAAAGGCTGTGAGGATCACGTAAGCCAGCCCAGGACTTTGCCATAGAATAGAATCATAGAACAGTTTGAGTTGGAAAGGACCTTTAAAGGTCATCTACTGCAGCCCCTCCACCATGGGAAGGGACACCTTCCACTAGACCAGGTTGCTCAAAGCCTTATTCAGACTGGCCTTGCACACTTTCAGGGATTTGACATCCACAATTTCTCTGGGCAACCTGTTCCAGTGCCTCACCTCTCTCACTGTAAAAAAATTCTTCCTTACATCTAGTCTAAATCTAATCTCTTTCACTTTAAACCATTCTCCCTTTGTCTGATCACTACAAGCCCTTGTCGAAAAGTACTTCTCCAGCTCTCTCGTAGGCTCCCTTCAGGTACTGGAAGATCATCACAAAGCCTTCTCTTCTCCAGGCTGAACAGCCCCTATTCTCAACCTGTCCTCACAAGAGAAGTGCTCCAGCACTCTGATCATCTTCATGGCCCCCCTAGATTTGCTCCAACTGGTCCTCATCCTTCTTATGTTTGGGGCCCCAGAGCTGAATGCACTGCTGCAAGGGGGGTCTCACCAGAGCACCCTCTTCCTTCATCTTGATAAAGAACCACAAGGTTTGTAGGGAGCGATGAGCGTGTGGTTTTTATTTATATACAGAGATGTACATGATAGTGGTATTGAGACATCTCAACAGAAGGTGCCTGTGGAGCACCATGGTGGTGTAATACCCCTGTGTGGATTCCCAGGAGGGCTGCAGGCAGCAGCGGAAGAGTCTCACAGAGTGAGCTGCAGACCAGCCCTCATTTTTATGGAAACCCTCAGAGAACCTCAGATCAATCCCACTCTACCTGCTGCCAGATCTCCTGTGTTACCTCTGCTGGAGTGAACCCATTCACAGCTCGCTCCGATTCCCACTCAGCCTCTCGTCACCCCTCTGCTCCCTGCACCCCAGCCTGCCCCTGCTCCGAGCCACAGCACCCAGGAAGCTGGGCTTCTGTAACCGGGAAACGGAAAGGATCCTTATGGAGGGAAAACACACTGAAAGAGCCTAGACATATATCTGAAGAATTCTTCTACCACTCAGCAGTCCAGCAGTCAGGAAATGTGGAAGGCCTGGGAACCACCAACCCCAAATTTTTTATTAGAGCTATAACAAACAGGGACTTGCACCAGTGTTCCCGCTGCTAATTGAGATTTTATTTTTTTTTCCTTGAAATGAATACTTGTAGGACAGATTGCTTCATAGGAAAAAAATATAACTGGCAGAGCCCCTCAAACTGTTTGTTTTAAAAAAATTATTATTGTTTCTGTTATTGTTGCTATTATTGTTATACAAAAAGAAAATTTATTTTCTTATTACCTTTCAAACCCAAAGTTAATGTGATTTTTGTTAGGAGAAGGCAAATTTTGTGCACATGCAGTAAAGGTAGTAGTAACCCACACTGAGTGCAGCTATTGGAGAGATTAACTCTGGGGGGCTGTGCCAAGCACATGAAAAATTCTGCCCATTCTGCCAAACCCTTGATGACAAGAGAGAATGAAGGCAAATGAATAGGTTGTTCACTAAATGTATGTGTTTCTGAAGTTCAAAGTGTTTTCCCAATTCACTGAACAAATCCTCATTTGATAGGACATTTTCAGTCACTCAAGTTTAGAAATCCAGTCAATTACAAAAAAGAGTGAAGTGGGATTATTCCTGTACTTATCTTCTAGGAAAACAACCTCTTGCAGACTACACTTAAGAAACTTAATTACATCTAAAAGAGGAAAAAATATTCAGAACTTCAGACAGATTTTAAGTCCTTGTGGGAGAAAGCACCTAATCCTGGCTGTGATAGTATTCTGAGAGTATTATAAAATAAAATAATGCATCACTTTGAATTCATTCTATACATTTTGTATTGTACCTATATACTCACTAGAAAGCATAACTGAATCATAAAACAAAATATGTTACGTGAAATGCAGCATAGAATATACATTAGATGGTTAAAGCTCATGTGTCTCATAAGTCAAAGCAGAGAGTGTTCAGTCTAACTTGCTGTATCATCGGCATGAGCTGAGGAAAAAGGAGAAAAAAGGCTTTCCGAAGCCAGAAGTGCTCAGAAGTGGAGGAGGCTTAAACCTCCCAGCTGACAGATTGCCATTCTTCACTGCCTTGAGCTAACACGAGGTCCCCAGGCAGTAGGACAATGGTTCTGGAGCAGTCTCCACTCCTTTCCTTTAGTTGAAGACCTGAAACTGATTATTCCAGCTGCAAAGCTGCAGGTTTTTTCTGACAAGTGAGAGTATGTGTGTGTGCGCAGGCAGGTTTCACACAAACACACGTGAAGCTTTGCTCTTGTGGCAAGAAGGAGGCTGAGCGGTGCATGGGCTACACTACATGGAGATAAGGAAAGAGCAGATGCTCAGGCTGACTGCCAAGGCAAAGCTCCCTATCTTAAAAGATATATTTTGAGATTTTTAACATTCATTTTGTGCAGATAGGGTCTGAGGTGGTCACTTAAATTGCACTTTCAGCTCTGACCATACAGAGAATATTTAGTAGGGCTTCCACAAATGCACACACACGTGTCTCTAAGGGCTTTAAAACTGGCACAGTAATATTTAAATCAGCTGAAACAGCAACAGGATAAGATAAAATCTCCTCAGGTTAAAGAACTGATACTTTGGTTATTTCTTCTCTCCCATCCCAATCTTTACCTACCTACACACACTTAAACTACAGTTGCATTAATCATATTTGAAACCTTTCTCTTGCAAATGCTAGTTGTTCCCTCCTCTTGATGGATTAGATTTTTTTTCTCCACTAAACTTTCTTTATATAAAGGATCTATTTTCAATGACCACTAACAATTCTAATATGACTTCCCTATACATGCAGGTGCTCTCATCTGCATTCACAGCAGCCAACTCTGAAGGCAGACAAGTTCACTGCAAGGACTGAACATACTCAGTATCTTGTATGTTTTCAGTGAGTACGAATTTCCTAACAATCACTCTGCTGCTTGTGAGGGCCAGATTTTAATGTTACAAAAGAAAACCAGGTTAAAGACACACCTGGAAGAAAGTCTCTGTTTTCAGCAAAAATTTACACGGCCAACTTTGCAAATAAAAGCCAAGTGTTTCACATGGTCTTATTCCAAAAATCCTACAGGGAGTTCAGTTGTTTCCACTCCAAAGAAGCAAAACATTTCATTGCCCTCTGAGATTTCTTGCATATTGTGTATAAACCTTCAGACATCAAAATGAGTGCAGTAAGCCAAACATACAAAATAACTGATGTATATTTTGAATTTTTGTCTGCAGTAAGTGACCATGAGAACTAATAAGAGGAATACAAGCTTTTCCTCTGCCTATGGTCATGTTTTTCTGCTTTCCTGAGTTCTTTCAGATCATTTAGCAAGGAACGAATTCAGAATTCACTGGAATAGATGGCTCTAGAACCAAGCCCTATTTCAGCATGGCCCAAAACATCAGAGATAATAAAAAGAAAGGGAGAGAAGATATTTTTTCTTTGCTTGCAAGAACTTACTTCTCTGCAAGCCATAATGAGCATCTCTGTCCTCCCGAAGATGCCTGGGCAACCCTGGCACAGCATCCTGAAGGACTGCACTATCTCTTTTATCTATCTTGCATCTGAACAAGCACTTCGCTCCTAGGCAGCATCATGTGCCCTGGAATGGATATTTTCAGTTCAAGAGCTGGCCTTTAGGCCAAAATAAAGAGCATATCATTGAAGATTTTGTTTTCTTGGAAGTAATCCCACATTTCATTCCAAATCAAGCAAACACTTGGCAGAGCCTAAACCAAACATTTCAGTCAGTATTGGTGTGCCCCCAAATACACACTCCTTCAGCCAAATGGTGAGGACTTTTTACCTGAGGCATGGAAAATTTAGGTTCAATCCCATTCTCTATGTAAGGTTATTTAATTTTTATCACACACTTTTCTACATGCCTTGTTCTTCCAGTGATAAGGGTTGTCTGGGCACAGTTCCCTCACTTTCTTGGTCACACCAGAGCTTTGTGGAAAACACTGGGCTACTGCCTGGAGGAGGAGACAGATTGCGTCTCCCACTCCAAGCATGTCTCACCTCTCAGTGCATGTCCTGTCTCATACTTTTTTCCAATTATTATCTGCACATTAATAATGGATGGCATTGCACTACCATGTCACCCTGAGGAAGATCTGCAAATACCCTTCAGCCCTGAAGTTCATACCCTGTCCTTAGGAAAATTGGGAGGGGGGGAGGGGAAGTAGTTGAAAACCCTGCTCAGGAAGAGAAAGTTTTCAAAACTTGGTCTTCCACGTTCCTGCTGGACTGGCTATTGAGCAAATTACAGAGATGCCTGACTCCCTTTTATTCATCTAGCATAAAACAACAGAATGCACACTACCCAGCAAGTTCAGACAAATAGCTTTAGGATGACAAATCTGCAGTTTTCCTTGAGGGAAATAATCCCTCTCCCCAACCCCTTTTCCAAAGGGATTAAAAAGAATATACCAGACCGTCCCTCTAGGCTTGCCTTTACAAAAGCAGCACTCTATAAGAGTATTTATCTCTTGAGTCAGAATAGTTTTTCCATCTAGTAAATAAAATATTTCTTGGTCCTAATAAAGTACAACAATTCATAGTTAATATCTTTAACAAGAACTTTTTATACAGTTCCAGAAAGTAAACCTGCAACTAATATCCTGAGACTGAGAATGCTACTAATCTTGCCAAGTCATTGCATTGCTTTGGAGAGTAAGCAAGATAGTATAGACCCTCTGGGTGGGATTTTTTGCAATAGGCTCTGAGCAGAACAGTCCTAGAGGCAGATGGATAGGGAAGCTACCCCTTCTCCCCTCTGGCTGGTCCATGAGTAGGAAAAAATATTCATATTCCATTCCTGTACTTTATAACAGTGCATCTAAATGTACTGTGGATCCTGACTCAGATAAAACCCTTACCTTCCAACTCACCATCCTTATTTCACTCTGCTGAGTGCAGGATGGTCTCAAAGGACAACTCCACACTGAGCACCGTGAAAGCTTCTTGGGAGTTCATGGCCAAGAAATGCAGAGGCATGGAAAGCATGAAGTATATAACAGGGCAGAACAGAAAAACAAAGATGTACAGAACACAGAAAATAGAGTAAACAAGGAATTTTTCAGAAATAATTTTGTGAGAACAGACAGCCAGAAACACTAAACCAAAGGCTGTGGCAACTGTCCTTGGTAAAATGGGATGAGTTGGAGGGAGGGATGCAATTGCCTATAACTCCAATACCAAGAGGAGGTGTTTTACACAAAACTAGTTTGGTGCTGAATAGATAGGATAAAAGCAAAGCTCTTGACTGCTTGCCCAGCAACTCAGTAGTGAAATGGGTGATCTTCTGAAACAAGTGAATTTCAGCAGCAAAACATTTGCTTATCATTCCTGTGTCTAGCTACATCAGTGAGGGCTGCTGAGGCTCTCTGTCATGAACACATTCCACTGTCAGTCAGGGCAGCAAAAAGTCACTGGATTATCCATTAGCCATGACAGATTAAGCCAGAAAACACAATACAGTAGGCTTTCAGTTTCTGCAGGATGTTAAGCACTGATACCTAGTTTCTAGATGGGAGTCACAAGACTCTGTGGAGAGAAAATGTTAGTAGGATGAAAGAGGAGCAAGCAAAGATTTCTTTGAAGTCATAGGCTGTGAAAAATATAAAACAGTAATTTGCCCAGGTAGGTTAAGCATAGGTATGCCTATGACACAAAAGGGTGTGCAATACAAAACTCTCCAAACCCCTGCAGCTGGCTGTTGATCTAGTAGTGGTATAGTTACCCCATCAGAGCACTGCATGAGCACAGTAGATTTTAATCAACTGATTAAGAAGGCAAAACTTCTTACATTGTGTCTGATCATATATCAGAATTGTTACCAGCTGGACCTGATCTAGTATTTCCACATAGAGCTGAGCTCTGTCTTGTAGGTCTACAAGAGAGAGGGTTTTTTTCTCAATTCTCCGTTTCACATTTTGGATACATCCAAAGTGTTCTTAATGATGTCTTCTGGAAGCATCTTCTTTTTTTATGAGCCCTAGAAACCCACCATTAAAAAAAAACAACAAGGCTTCTTAGGAAGAACAACTAATAAAGTGCTACACTGGAAAAGTCTAAGTAAAGGAGGACCTGAAGAAAGATTGGCAACAGCTGACCAAGGAGATTTTTCTCGTGTTCTCAGTGTCCCATGACCACAGTTTGTGGCGATCACCTCAGACAGTACTTGGAAGGCTAGATGGTCACAAGACATAGGCAATTACTGCAGAAAAAAAAGTACATATGTACAGTAAGAGCAGTAAAAGGATTAGTATTGAGGATCTACAAAGAAGGAAGCATGATAATTTTTGCTCACACTGTTTCTCAGACCTGAATAAGCAGTGATGGCTCATGACATAGGATTGCTGGGATCTGCACATACCTTCATTTTTGCAGCAGTTCTTCTACACAGTATTAGGACCCCTTTATGAGGTGGCCTTTTCCTGGCTCTAACTCAGTATAGCCAAGGATTGAAGGTTCAACTGTGATTCCCATCTAGTCCCTGGCACTGCAGAAGGACAGACACTACCAGATACACACAGATTCTTGTTGTAGAGGCACAGCAGCAGGATGAGAATGGCCACAACCTGCAGCAAGGGAAATTCTGACGAGATACAAGGAAAAAACATTTCCATAATGACAGTGGTCAGGCACTGGACCAGGTTGCCCAGAGAAGTTTTGACATCCCTGCCTCAAAACTTAATGGGACCCAGAGCAAACTGCTCTGTGAAGCTAACTCTGATTTGAGCAGATTATCCTGAAGGTCCCTTCCCACTCAATTGTGCTGTGAGAGTGCTCTCTGCTCTCCCCTCTGTCCTCACCAAGTGCAGCTGATCCTGGGTAGAACAGGACAGTGCATTGTGTGCCCAGCTAAATACTGACCCTCTCACACAGCCAACATCAAATTAGTGCTTAACTCCCAGTTAGCTTGTGAGAGACAAAGCTTAGTTTTCTGCATCTGAAGCACCATTCATGATAGTCCATGGCCCCACTCCCCCTTTCAGGTCTGCATAAAATGAGGGACCTGAAGCTATGACTTGTCTGTCAAGGTGACGTTGTCTTCCTTGTCCATTTGACTCTCCCTTTTTATCACAGCAAAACCAGCAACGTCTGACTGTCTGTAACGTCACCATCACAGCCCCACAACAACTGTGTGTAGGCAGCTCCCAATCAGTCTGGCTGGAGACTTCCATATGTGCAAGGCAACTAATGACTTGCAGGTAGAAGTACTAAAACCCCTGCTTGCACAACTGTTTGTCTTCAAGGCACAGCTGAAGCAGTAGAGGCTGGGCCTTGCCTAGCCAGACTTCAGGTGTTTCTGAAGAATTGTTTAGGTCTGTTTATCCCTCCATATGCTCAGAAGACTCAACATTGCCTGGGACCACCACTTGAAAATGCCAGGATTTGAGCTTCTTACTGCCAATCTCTTTTTCTTCCTTTATTCCTGCTGAAACCCAGCTGTGATTAATATCCACATGTTCCTTTCTCAACACACTGCTCAAAAGCCTTCAATGCTTTATTCCTTTTTGATGCAGTTTTGCTGGCCAATACAAAACCTGGATGAAACTACAGGCTAACTGAAAGCCACAGCACATCATCCTCTAAAATCCTAGAGCTTCCTGACATAGTAATAAGCTGCTTTGGAATATTCATCCTGGTGTTTTACATTGTGAAACAGGCAGAGTAACATCCCACTTGGGTAAGACAGAAGGTGATAGGATCACTCATTCAAGGCTGAAGCTGAACCTCCTGCACTACCACATGCACTCCCATATGTGCTTGTCTCCAACAATAGTGGAGGTCTCAGGAACCAATAATGAAGAATAGCAACCCAGCCTGCCTTTCCACATAGAACCTTCCAAAAAGAGAGATTTGGGGGACTATGTGGATGCTTCCATCATCCCAGTGCTCTCGATATGGCAGCCTCCCCAGACCATGGAGAACAAGTTGCCAGTGTGCAAATGAAATATCCCAGGTGACACTCAAGACATCACAGCACAATTACTGATAGTAGCAGAGCTGGGATACTACTGACTATTGGAATTTTGTTTACAAAAATGTTTCTCTTGAGAGAAAAATAAGGTAAAACCCAAACATTTTTGGATAGCTAGTGCAGTAGTGTCAGTTAATATAGAGGATTTTGTGATCTTTTTTTCATGTTGCCTGAAAGTTTATGGTATAAGAAGTCCTTTCTAAACTATTTCATCACACCACACGATGTACATCTGAGCCCACCTCATTCACTTCATTGAACATCTATCATGCAACACTGAGATAAATACCAAGACATATTTTAGGATTGCCTCTGAGAACGGGCATTAGGAGACAACCCACTTTGTGCTTGGGATGAAAGAAGAGCTGAAAGGAGGGCTTCAGTGCTGCTTTTTTGCAGTTGCTCTCCCAAAGCTCAGGGAAAGTATCCCAGCCACACCTGGGGCCATGCTAGGATTTGCCTTGTTATAGTACAGGCAAAATCCTTACATGCCCCCTAAAATGTCTGGTAACTGATGCTTAAAATAAAGGAAAGACATTCTAATGGGCACTACTTACTTTAGATGTGAGCCATGAGGGCATTACTTGGGACACTGCACTTATAATGCCATCAAGTGGTTCAGACACTGCCCCAAGAGTACACAAAGGTCTTGTTACTGTTTCTCTCACAGTGCACACACTTGCTTTGTATTTGTTCTGACAGCTGCTATCTCAGTTCTCCAAATGGCAGGTTCTTGCATTCAGTCAAATGAAATGGTCAGTATTCTGTGAGTCTGATCTGGCTAACAGTGCCGTCCTGTTAACATGAATCCCTTTCTTTGACAGCCCAGTCATTCAGTGCTCTCTCCAGAGTGGTCCTGATGTTAAACATGTGACAACAACAAGTGGAAAAACTGAAGCAGAATTTAATGTTCTTTGAAAAGATCCCACAAACCAAGCTAATTTTATGTCTGTCCTGCTGTATCTACAAGAGTATAATGTTCAGAAAGAATGAAAGGTAGCTTAGCACCCAGACTGGCAGGGAAAGCTGGGCAATGAGACTCTTTCACTGGTTAATCCCTTGGTGGGAACACGGGCCAAACCTCTCATACTTTACAGAAAGGGTCCACAAACTCTGACACACAACAGATATCTGAGTTTTCCACTGACCTAGCTATGTGACTTGTATCTTAGCTTACTGAATAAAATTAAAAAGTGAAAAGATAAGGCCTGTATGCATATATTTTAAGAAAATACTTTTTTCCTTCTCTCCCCCCTCACTGAACATCTATTTCACAGGGGTCAAGGTTGGCAGGGTTTGGGATCCAGTGATGAGGAATTCAGCCCAGCAGCCTGTTTGCTGAGTGGAAGAATCGAGGCATTCAGCATGGCTCTTGCTGATGCCAGTATAATGGATTTATATTAACACAGTTGTGCAGTGAGCATAAACTTTCTAAGTGGAAAGGTCTGCTTCAGTTGCCCTGCTGGTGTGTTTGCATATGCCTGCCAAATAAACAACATCTCCTGCTGGGTGATTGGAAACTAGTGTAAGATGTTCCGAGCGTACAGTGCTAATCCTTACCGTGTAATCTCATCTCTGCTCCAAAAAGGCTTCTCTGATCACTGGGGCTGACAGGGTTACACAGAAAACCCCGTGGGCTGGCAGTGAGACCTTGGTGCATGGCCACCTTGAGATCCTGCCTGGAGTTAGGTTGAGGATGGGAAACTCCTGGGGCTCATGCCCTGCCCAACTACCTCCTCACACGGAGTCCCGACCTGCACAAAATTTCCAGGTGATAAGGGATGTGTCATAGAAGGGTATCAGAGCCATGGAGAGATGGAGAACCAGGGTATGCGCATAGCATGGAGTCCAGGGCCCTACCAGAGGGTCAGCATCGCTCCTGTTGCAGCCACACATGGCTGTGCATGGCTGACACTGGTGGTGAAAGCTCATTGTGCTCCTCATAGCAGCAGTTACAGTGGAGAAGTGCTTGCTGCAAGTGAGCAGTCAAGAAGACTATGCCAAACCCACCAAACTGCTGACAAAGACATGAAGTGGGCATGTACCAAGTTGCAAAAGCATCATTATTATGGTTCGTGCTTTCTTTTTCTCTCTCTCTCTCTTTCATCAAAAAAACCTCGTAAGGTTTTTTGGTTTTTGACACTGAGTCCAAGCCTAGCCTTACACCACACATGCAGTAGTAGCATTCTAATAACTACCATTGCAGAGAAATGCCCTCCTTGCTGTGCCTAGACAAGTTTATAGTAATATTAGGTATTAGGAAAAAAAAGAAAAAAAAAATTAAAAAATTAATTTGAGGGGGACACAGTACTTTTTATTACCTGGCAGCACAAATCATGACCTGAAAACTCTAAGCTTACTCGTTTTCGCTTTGAGGGGTTCACAGTGGTTTACTGTGCATGCTGTCACAAACCATTGCAACTAGGCAGAAGTTATTCACAGTTTACAATTATGATATGAGCTCAAGTACAGTAGAGCATGGCACAGAGACTTTAATAGCTTGGCTTTAGAGTATTTGGTGCCCAAATTTCTTTCCTTGCCTTATACTGCACTCAGTTCTGTCCCAGATCATTGGGAGGGCCTGATCAGACTTGGCAGGGGGTATTGCTCACTTGTATGAAGGAAAAAATGGTTGTGGAAGACTTTTTAAAAGTCTTTTCTGTGAAAAGAGACAGTGTGGCTTTCTGTCTTCCCAGTCTCTTCTGGTTACTTTTGCCATCTGCATCCCTGATGCTCCTTGTTCATGGGCTTAAACTAATCCCTTGTTACTAGAGGAAAGGACAACTACATGTTCTCCCTGCCCACTCCCTTAAAACACAAAGTACAAAATTGCCCAAAGCTAGTATGAATAGTAAACCAAAAAGCTTCTGAGTAGCTCTCCTCGAAGGGGAGTACAGACTTCTGCTCTCTCTTTTGTATGCAAGGCAGGTACTTTGGTCCATGTCCATATGTTCATTACTGGGACTGAGGGGCACAGCAGAGAAATATTAAATAAAACCAAGACGCCCACAACAACCACAAACAGGACACACACCACTGGCAGAGCCCTGGTAGCAGGGAGCTGAATGTTGTCCTGCACCATGCCAGCAGGACGTGGGAGTAAGCCCATTGCTCAGGGCTTACTTGCAGTGACAATCAGCTGTCTCCTTGTAGGCAGAGGGAGGAATGATGAAACTTTCCTTACAAATACAGAGATTTTTCTGGAATTCTTTCTTTCTTTTCATCCCATTCCCTTTGTCTTCATGGCACTTTCCCATTATTCTCCAAGTGGAGTGAAATAGAATCTTCTGCTACTAGCTAGCAATGGCTCATTTGGAAGAGATAACATTGTTGTCTTCCCAAGACTCCTGGCTCAGCTTGTCTGACTCTCAGGAAAGACCCTTATTTGGTCTGAAGGTGTCCAAAGGGCAATCCCAGAGCCTGAGGCTTTCTATTTACTCACAGCACAAAATGTGGTATTGGCACAGTGCACATCAAGCTTTCTCAAGTTCCCTTTACCTTAAAATACCATGGGCCATAATCACATGGTCTAACACTTGGTGCATTGATGTCTCAGTGCAACACAAGCCAAAACAGCTTAGGCAACTTAATCTCCAGTGCTGAGCAACCATCCGAGGGTCCCAGAGCATGGAGGCTTCAGCATAGATCCTGAGTACTGGGCAGCACCATCTTCAGGTGTGCTTCCCTGTCCTTGGAGAAAGGGACCAGCTTCTCAGCTAACCTCAGCCGTCACGGCCACACACCAGCTACCCAGCCCACAGAATTCTGTCCAGCAGCCAGGCTCTGGGTAGTACAGGATTTCTGCTGCCCTGACCTCCAAGCCTCACACTGATGTGAACACCGACCCTGACAGGTTTAGCCCTTAGACCAAACACTGAAGATGGGACAAAACCATTACCAAGAGCACAACCTTGCAGCCCCAGAGACACCCTGTGCTCCATTCTCTGGGCAGGCACAGTCTTGCCAAGCACACACTTCAGCACTGCATGATGCAGCCTGAGCCTCCCTTTCCTAGATGGATGGATAAAAGGAAATGGGAGAGTCTTGAGGAAGGCAAGACCTGAAAGATGTGTATGGTCCATTGATGAGGTGCAGCTGCTGCACTGCCCTTGGTCCCCTTCACTAAGCAGGGGAATGAGAGAACTAGATGATAGATACTCAGAGCTTAAATATACCTGCTATATCCCAGGAGTGTTGCTCAAATTACCAGACGACAGGAAAATACTGTGAAGGAGGGACATATTGAAGGTCACTCCTTCAGACTTGGCCAGTGCACAAGGAAGAATGCAGGAGCCCCCAAAACAGAAGAAAAGCAGAACAAAAGACAGTATGACTGTCCCAGCACTTGTGTAGCAATGCCATTGCAGCAAAGCTTGAAGCTCACACATATTCTCCCATCTGTCTTTTTACTAGAACCAGGATCAGGCAAAATTACTTTCTGTGGCACAGGGGACAAGACACACCAGCTAGCAGGGCCTCCTCATACTCCTCTGTTGCTCCCAGTCCCAGACCTTGCTCTGGATCAATTCTGGATGTTTCTAGTTGAAAATCTTGACTCTTTAAGGATGGGAAAATCTCAAGGTTTGGAAACTTCTGTCAATGGCAGACATGGGGGAAAAGCATTCATTCTCCATTGCAAACTTTCTCTCCCTCTTTATTTTTTTTTCAATAGAGTAACAACAACTCCAAGCTTCCAGCTCCTACTACATGTTTACCACTGTCAGCTCACAGAGTTAGCAGCAATAGGTTTCTCCAAAAAAAACATCACTCACTGACAGCCCCATCATGATGAGGTTGCTACTGCAGAGCTCTCTTTTCTTTCAACTTTACTGCTTTTTTCACTGACTGCAAAGTGGCTGATAATACTGGACATAGGGGTTTGGTGTTTTTTAAGGACTATTTCAGAAGGACCTCCTTGCAGCTCTGAGCTTTTCCAGGGTTCCAGCTCTCCCTGCAATCAGAAATAAGGCCACAGCTACACAATGTCGATATCGCCCTGAGCAAAAGCACAGCTAGTAACTTTTAGTTGCCATTGGGAGATACAGAAATAGCCTGTGGGTATAAGGAAGCGCTTGTTAAGCATCTCACCCTTTTAAACCTTTCTAGAGAAAAGCCAGATGCTACTTTCATATTCAACACTCAGTCTCCCCAAAGTGATCATACAATTCTTGTCCTCAAGTGAATGGTGTGTTTTTACTTCCATAACCCTGCTTGGCTACCACATGCACTTTTTATTTTCTGCATGACAAAATGCTTTTCAGTCCCAACTTTTTCCTTTCCTCCTTGCTTTCTTTCTCTCTGATGCTCTCTTTCTCTACTTATCTCCTTCTTCTTTCTCTCTTTCCCTCTTTCTCTTATTTTTGAATGGTGAATCTAAATCACCTTTGTGAGGTTGAAGGTAGTAACCAGGGCTCAGATGATATTTTCTCTTAATGACTGAAGAGCTTTTAAACTCTAGAGGATGTCCTGATTAGTCAGTAATTTTTCCAAAGCAGACCTAATTTATATATTTATTTTATATTAATATGATGCAGTAAGAAATCATCCTTCCTGACCAGGGAGGCAAAGCACCCAAGAAGGGAGCCGTCTGTCAGTGATTCCATATTGCGAATTGTGGCTTGTGTGTCTATAACTTGGCTGGTCTAGGCAGAGGTGGTTCAACTTGGCAGGGTCCCATCTGGCCAGAGCTCTGACTGCAAAGAGGGTTTCATCTGCCAGGCAGAGGGAGCTGGAGCTGGTGTTGGCACCTTGCCCAGGGCCTGTGTGGCCCTGTGCACATCTGTGCTCACCCTCCTCTCCTCCTGGCCATGGGCATGAAGCCCCAGGGCTGAACACCCATCTGCTGGTCAGACTTGCTGCCTCCTGGCAAGCAGCTGTTGGTGCCCCCAACACATGTGCACAGAAAAGAGGAAGGGGCTGCTCATTGTTTGGTTGGATGGGACAAGATATTTTCTGATCTTTTTCTCATAACTAATTTTTCTTTGCACACCAGAAGAAAATGCTTTTGTTTTCCAGGGCCTTTTTTTTTTTTTTTTTTTAATTAAAGCTCATAGGCATGGTTGGAAGTAGACAAAGGGCAAAGGGTAATGGAACAGAGTGAACTGAAGTGTCCACTCGCATCCCTTTGTTTAGCAGAGACATTGTTAAAAATTATTCTGTTCTACTTAAAAGTTTGAATAATTATTAGAAGAGTGTCCAGCATCTGGGGCTGAAGTCCTTACCCAGAGAGTGTGGTAACCACCCAGTTGGCAATACTGCTCTCACCTGCTCTAACATGCTCTTTCATCCTCTTCCAAATGCAATTCAGGAGAGAATTGGATCAAGACAGCTCTCCTCTTCCCTCTCGCCCTCCCTCTTTGACCCTAAAACTCCAGTGACAAAGACATTTTTGATTGACCACCATCTTTCAAAAAGAAGATTTTATATGCCGGTCATCATTTGCCAGTGACACCTGGGAATCAGTATAAGCCCCCTCCCCTCTATATGTCTAAAATGCCCACATCAGGTTGCTTTCATAAATGCTAGATTAATTTTTCAAGTCACTGAACAAATTAATTAAATCACAGCCCTGTTCATGAACACTTTGAGGTCATACAGAAATAGAGTTTTCAGTGAACAAATAAATCCATTTTAAATACAAAAAGACCAAAAAGTGCAATTCTGGGCTCTCTTTCACTTTCCAAAAAAAGGGGTTTCTTACAGAGCTGACTGGGCCATCTCTGTCTGCTGGCCACCTCCCCAGACCCCCAGAAGCAGCACTCACTCTGCCAACCCCACTAGCCCTCGGTTCACCTAGGAGCCCAGGGAATAAAACAATATTGTTGAGACCTCTGGATCAGTTTCACTCTTCCTAGGAGCTGGAAAGGTGTGCTAAACATTCACCATCCATTTTCTCTTTTAGTAGACCCTTAGGGTGGGATTCATCAACAAACTTGGAGGGCTACCATGTTTGGACAACTTATTTAGGCTTCTTTTATATAGGCAGGGGGAAAAAATGGGCCCTTCTAGTGACCAGCCCTTCAAAAAAGACCATCTTTCACAGAAAGAGTCATGTAGGCTGCATCAACAGTGGAACAGAAATACCTACCTCTTTCCACTGACTCAAGGGGGAAGCTGTGAGTAACTTTTCCAGATGCAATATCGCCTTTTGAGATGCTTTACACTTCAGAAGAATTAGATGAACACTATTTTCAGAGACAGTGCATTTTATGACGCAGTTGCCTGTGTGTCTACGTGCCTTGAATAGCTCTGTGGTCTCTGTCTGGACACAGAGATGCTTTCGCCTATAGCAACTGTAGCACAGCAGTGGTTCACTGTTCCCAGTGATGTTGTAAAAGGACTTACTGATGTCAAAATGCTCCTTAATGTGACTGAGAACCACTTCCACTGCTTTTCAACTCTGTGAGGTTACAGCATTGCACAATGGAGATACTTTGGTTGGTTGGTTGGGTTGGTTTTTTTTGGTGTTTGTTTGATTTTTTTTTTTTCAATTAACGCAAAAAGAGAGAAACAGAGAGAGGGAGCAAGGTGAGGCTCAGACATTCTGTGTGTTTCCCAGAGAAGAAAGCTGTTCCTTGATCCTCTGCCAGACCAGCAACACAGAACAAGCTGATGCTCCAGAAAGGCTGGAATTAAAGTTTTTGACCTTGACCGATGCGCGTAAAACAACAAAACCAGCAAAAAACCCAGGAAACTCCCCCCTCCCCAGACCATACAAGGACAAATTCCAGTCCATTGAACCGCATCACTTCAACAGCCCAGAAGTTCTGAGCAGCATTAATCTCTGCCACGGTAGCACCGTGGGCTTCCAATGTAGACAGCAGTGTGCTTGAGCTTTCAAGTATCTAAGTTGGATTGGCTTAGGTTTGGGTCTCAGAGCCGCTCTCAAGTGCCCGGCCGCACTCCTGCCTGCAGGTTGCAGCAGCGAGCCCTGCGCTTGCACAGGTAGCTGAACAGGGCTTGCTGGAGGCGGCTGCCACAGCGGGGATCCATCCCACCCTCCTCCTTTCCTGTGCCCACCGCTAGTGAGAGCCACTGTGCTACCCCAGAATTCCTCCCACCACTCCAAGAGCTGGGGTAAGGGATGGGATAGGAAGCAGGGTAAGAGGGAGAAGGTTCAACTGGCTCCTCAGCAGAGGAGCACAGTCTCAGAATGGGTAACTCAACAGTGCAACCACATCTTGTTTTAAAAGACGGCAGCAACAGTAATTTTTTAAAATAATACTTTAAAGTCTGTGCTTTTCCTTTTTTTTCCCTTGGGTGAAAGGTTCCCCACCACATGTAGCTTGTGCCTAGAGCTGTACTGAATCCTTGAATTTTTATCTTTGTGCAGCAGAAAAGAGCAACCCCTGGCCTGTGGGCAACTCTCAGGCACCCTGTCCTTGGAGCACCCACATCCCACCTTCTCCCCGGCTCACTCTCCTGGGAATGTAGTATACCCTCCCTCCCAGCTGGGAGATACCCCTTGAGAGGAGGCAATTCAGCCCATCAGGGGAAAGCTGTTTATTCACAATCCTAGCTGTGCACCAGCATGGTGTGACAGAAAGTGATGGGAGAGAACTGAACCACAGGATTTTGCCCTGAGGTCTCAAGACCTCTGGAGGACACCTTCTCTGTCACACTCTTCAATGAAGCACAGGCCCAAGACCCTTTTGCTAAGCCAGGAATCCTCCCAAGGGAAACAGAGAAAAAGCTTTGATATCCCAATACTATGGACTTTCCTTCTAAGAGGAATATTATGGCTATACAAGAGCATGTGCCATAGGAAGAAAAGCATTGCAGATTTCTAAAATGGAATAGCCCACATATCTATCAGACAACATAAAATTAGAAACAACCTTTCCTGGCCACTTTTCTTGTGAAATATTAAAAGAAAAAAATAAAAAAATTACATCCTTAACCTGCTCATGACAATTCTGCTCTGTCCTGTTCAAACGAAAATGACAGAAATAATGTAATCTTGGCAAGTGCTACTTTAATTCACTGGAATTTATTCTGTATCTTTTTCCAAACAACAGTATATTGAAATGGTGCAGACAAGGCTGCCCTTCAGCAGTGGTCTTTTTTGGTTTTGTCTTTTGTTGCGTAAAATCCATGTAGATGGTAATACACAGATATATACAAATACATATAGAGACAGGGACTGGCAAAAGGCAATCTCTATAAAGCCCAGTAATCCTTAGACAGCTTTCACTAAAAATGTGCAGGTGCATCTGTATTTATAAAGGGTTTTAAAATTAAGAGATAGACATCTAGTGAATATAGTATCTTCTGCAGCAGGATTTACACTATGGCAGGTTTTGAGGACTATTTGGGAGCTAATTCCCTGTAACAGATCTATATCAAGTCTGGGATAATATTGAGACAAGATCAAATAGTGAAGATTGCTTGTGAGAGCTCATTTTTATCCTTCCTTATATAGCACAATCATTTTAATTTAGGGTGGACTGCCTTTTTTTGGAATAAATTGACAAAAAACTGCTGCAACAAGGTAGACACAAGAACCTTTTCCTATAAAGTCTCATATCAAGATGGTATTTGGAAAAGCCTTGCAACCACCAGAAAAGAGTGAGATTTATTCTGCATACAGCATTCACAAAAAGATTTACAACAGTCAAAGGCCAAATCCTGCACCTTTCTACTTGGCTTGGGGGTTTTATCTTGTAACTTTATTTGGGAAATGGAGATATGATGAGCAGATTATATGATGGTTTTTAAGTGTCAAACTGCACTTGTATCTTAAGTTGCAGTTGAAGGTGGTCCCTAAGATCCTAAGCCTTTTACATGTTTTTGACAGAGATACTCAAGAATGTAAGAAAAATACATTAGTTTTCCCATAAACCTTACTTCAAAAAAACAAAAAGAGCAAAAAATATGCTCGTTGCTTTACTTCTCTTTTTATTCCATAATTATGGCACAAAATAGAACTTAAAGACACCATTACTGAATAAGTCTTCAGCTTCATTAAAATTAAGACTAATGCGTTTTATAAAATTCTTTAGATATGATACATTTCCCCTTATCATGTGCTAATAAGGATTTTCTCTAGAATACTGCAGTACATTGCCACCTGCTGGCCACAAACGGTTCTGCAATTTAAAAACACCACATCGTGTATAAAACAGCAACTTTTAACAATGCGACATACAGGTACTGAGGAAGTATTACTGACCCAGACTTTGGCACAATATTTATAGAAGCGCAGTTGTGAGCTTCTCCAGGCGACAGGTTCATTTCTGAAACATTGCTTGACTCCCTTTCCTATGTCTGCATTTTTTCCCTTCTCTGACTTCCTTAATGCTGGAGCTTTGTTATTTCAAAGGAAAATTTATATTCTATCTCAGTTGTTACACATGTTAATTTATTGGGTATGGTTTTCTAAAATTTAGATTCCAGTTTATTGTTTTAGAACAATACATAAAAAATCATACATTTATAAATATATATATATTATATCCTGTATATATAACACTGGTTTTCCTTTAGAATGGGAGGGCAGGCCTTTGCACTACATCCTTAGTGGGTTTAGGCATGATGTTGCTCTTAGTTGATTCTCTGAGTTGCTTCCTACCAGAATCTAAAAAAATACTTTTACAATCTTGTATCAAATTTTAAATTCTTTTGCAAACATATTTATAAGAAAAAAAATATTTGGTATTTCCCCCTCTAAGCTCACTACTACCCTTATAAAATATATGGCTTTTCATGTTCCACTCTATTTTAGTGTTTTTCAATAGGCAGTGAAAAGAAGGACAGCTTTACCCTTTAACAGCTTTTATATATATATATATATATATAAGCACAGAAACCAGCTTGTGCACTTTCTATAGAATTCCAATGCATATCACGGTAATGTAAGTGCAGTGATTTTTAAAAAAAGCAGTCATGATTGATTGACATCTGCATATGAAAACATAATATATGATTATTATACAATACCCATTACAGAATATACAATCATCAAAACTGCAGATATATAAATACATTTTTAGCAACATCAAAGCAACAGTTTTATCTTATACACAGCGTATACATACAGTTATTACATTAAAATTTTCATCTTGTTTTTTCTCAAAAGTTTGCTGAAAAACAGGAACATACTGTATTTGTAAATTAACTGCTTGACAGTGCCGTTAAGAAAATAAAGTGAACAAAGTTTTTAAAAAGTATATGCAATTCAGTTGGTATAAAACAAACAAGCCCTCCCTGTTTTCCAATGTCACCATTGTTTTCCTATGAGACATAGGTGGCAGTTCGGCAGAGTCAGATCACACAAGGGTTTCTGGGAGGGCATCAGGGTTATCGGCTGATAACAGCTCCCAAATTTGCCACCTCTCCCTTTGCCACTCATTCCAGTCCGCCTCTGAAACACTTGTACTGTTCTGACTGTGAGGTGCTGTGGAACAGATGTGACCTGCTTGTGTGCGCGGGGCTGGCTGCTCCTGCCTGGGGGTGGCCTGGTCAGGGGCTCTGGCTTGTGGCTCTCCAGCTGCTCTCAGCCCTGAACTTTTCTCTGGGCGCTGAAGTCTCCACAAAGAGTGCAATGTTGAAGAAACACTTGACCGCTGTGACAACACAGAGCTTGTTTTGGCTGGGCCTGGGTACGGGGGTGGTGGCCGCTCTTTTCTGTAGGAGGGCTTGGCTGTGCTTTGCAAACAACCCATGCTTGAGTCACGCTCACTGAGGTCCGCCACACTGCTTAAAGTCAAGTGCTGCTCCGACTTTGAGTGCGACAGGTCTGAACTCCTATTGCCAACTTCAATTTGTGGGTTACTGCACACCCGAGACACCACGGGATGGAGCTGACACTCAGGAATGGCAGCAGTTGTCTGGCTCCTTCGCATGACCTGCCTGCCACTGTCCAATTCCGATGAGCTGCCCTGCCACCGAGGAGAATACACAGCGAGGTTCCCCTGGGAAAGACAGCACTGTCCAGGTCGCAGCAAGCTGCTTTCATAAATGTTCCCGTAAGAACCTGGAGGACAGAGTCAGAAAAACAACATGAGTCTGCAGAACCATTTACATAGCACTGGACAAGTTACCGCTTTTCCCACAACCCACTGTAGAAAAGGCATAGGGACTTTCACCATCACGCTGTGTGACTGCCAGTATATGAACCCCACCTCCAGCTGAACCTGGGGACACAGAGCAGCAGCCCTACCTCCATCTGAACCACATCTAATGTGTTACCTGGTGGCACTAATACTTTCCTCTGACATAAAGACTTACAGCACTTAACATCTTCCAAATGTCTGGAGAGCTGGGGGAGGGGGCAGTGTTTTAGTCTCACAGTTCTTCTGTGAGGTAGGAAATGAGTGAAAAACAAAGGGGAATTTGCTGGGAACATGCTGTCCAGCAGCAGGGTTAGTACTGGAGGGTTGCCACCCTCACAGCCCATGCTTGGTACGCTGTGGTAGCTGCTCTCAAATCCCCACTGGGTGTCCACCTTCCAATAAAGCAAGTCCAGATGTGGGCAATGAAGTTGATAGGACTGGAGCACCTGCCCTACAAAGACAGGCTGAGAAAGTTGGGGCTGTTCATCCTGGAAAAGAGAAGGTTAAATGGAGACCTCATAGCACCTTCCAGTATCTGAAGGGGGCCTACAGGGAAGCCAGAGATAGACTCTTCATCAGAAACTGTTTCTTTTAAAATAGCTTTTTAAAGTATCTTTGATAATTTGAAATGTCTTTGTATTCCACTGAATACAAAGAAGTATAACCACTTCTCCGTGTTCTTCTGAAGAGTCACCTTTTAAAAGTCAAACTCTGCACAATGTGAATTCTCCTACTGGTTTCACTGTGACTTCTTGAAACCAAGTAATTGTTTTTATCTTTGCTAGATTTGGGCTTTAAACTTGAGAAATAACTGACCTGTCATTGCTGGATCTTTGCAGCCACTTTTCAGTGTTGAATGCCAAGTGCCCCAGATATCAAAATGATCTTCAGAAACATCTAAGCAGTAGTAAAAGCGAAGAAAATATGACAAATCAATCCTCTTAAAGACATTACTTAGAAATACACCAGTGTTAGGGTAAAAACTCACGTATGGTATCAGTCATTACATCTACTAGCATCTGTATTGTGCACCTAACAGAAGCACCTCAGAGTACTGCACACAGTTCTAGTGTCCCCAGCATAAAGACATGGAACAGTTCAAGCAAGTCCAGAGGAGGGCAATGAAGTTGATAGGAGGACTGGAGCACCCCTTCTGCAAAGGCTGAGAAAGTGGGGACTGTTCAGCCTGGAGAAAAGAAGCTTGCCTGAAAACCTCATAGCAACCTTCCAGTGTCTGAAGGGGGCCTACAGGAAGCCAAAAAGGGACTCTTTGTCAGGAACTGCAGTCATAGAACAAGGAGTAATAGGTATAAATTGAGATAGGGGAAATTTAGGTTAGATATTAGGAAGAAAATTTTTGCTGTGAAGGTGGTGAGATACTGGAACAAGTTGTCCAGGGAAGTTGTGGATGCCCCAACCCTGGCAGTGTTCCAAACCAGGCTGGATAAGGCCTTGAGCAACCTGGCCTAGTGAGAAATGTCCCTGCCCATGGCTGGGGGAATGGGACTAGATTATCTTTAAGGTACATTCTAATCCCTTAGTATTCTATGATTCTATTTGTTCAGAGCTATTTGTTTCAAGCTCAGATTCTGCAATGGATTCAGTCTGCTCTGTATGGGCTGGGCACCTGAGTTTGCTGAGTCTTTAAGTCCTCTGTCTTACTGAAGTCAGAGAATTTGCCACAAGAACAGGAAAATTTGGTCCACAGAATGTAGTTTCTGGCAAAAGCTCCCTCAGGCTTCCCAAACCCTAAGGGTCACTATAAGGCACACTCTATCAATCCAAGGGTGATGCCGGTCGCACATAGAAGTGCAGCCACAGAATAGAGATTTAATGAAATGTACATATCAGGCATTGTGCTGGGTTATAAACAGTTTCATGCCTTTTTCTGATTGCAGTAGAGGAATTTCCTAATTTTTCATGGCTCACTATTGCTGTGATGGATATTACAGTCCAAAAGATGGTTAATACGATAAAACTTTCTGTAATTTACTGTTCATAACTTAATAGAAATCTGACCAAATTTTTAAACCTATTAGATGCTGAATACGGAAGACAAATGCCCACTGGCATTTAAAAAGCATATAATTGAGATATTAGTCTAAATCCCATTAATTCCAAAGGGAATTAAGTGCCTAACTAGTACCTCTGAAAGAAAACCATTTCAAAAATACCACCACAGTTATGGGCATCCCTAAGCACTGAAAGTTCTTAAAGTTTGGCTCACTAAGTATGAATTTCATGGATGACAATTTTTTAATATGTATTTTTATAGGAAAAGCATACTGGAGTACTAGTGAGCTATTAATTTAAACCACAGTTCTTTACCAAAGAAATCATTTAGGTATGCACCCCTTAGGTAGCTAAGGAAATTATGGATCCCTGCACTAGTATTTCTCAGCATGTAATTGGCTGCAGATGTAAAGCTGTGCAGCTCAGCTCTGTTCTCCAGTGAGAGGATGTTAAGATAAATCTTCACAGTTGGAGAAAAGTTGTAGTTTGAAATCTTAAAATCTCAGATTTTTCCAAAGTCTGGACCATAACCTTACAGTCATTACAGTCCCACAGATCAGGACTAGACTTTGCCATGCCGGCACGAAAAGCAGGGCACACATAGTTCTATTTTCCTAAACAATAGCTCCAAGTTTTGAGAAGTGCTATACCAATAGCACCTGTGACAGCTGGCTGAGTCTGTCATTTTTTGGTAAGGTCATTTACATGATGGATCCTCAAGTCACGAAAGCTGACAATACAAACCCAGCACTTTTCAATTACTTCAGAAATCCCCACCAGCCACTGAGGAGAAGGAACATGAGCAGGATGCACTATACCTTTTCCAACCTGTGATGCAGAGGAATTCTCCTTTGGCTTAGGCTGCAAGTGTCCAACCAGTGTGTACTGCTCAGGTACCTTGTACAGCTTATCTGGGCTGAGGGCAACTTCTTCTTGCATTGCCATCAGCGAGCGCTCAGACAGTACCGGGGAGTTGTTGTCGTAAGGGGAGACATCGCCACTTGAAGCTTTGTTGGAGTCTGTGGAAGAATGTCTTTCTCCTGTGGAGTAGGAACCTTCTGACCGCAGCATCTCAGGGCTCCTGAGAAATTTTGATAAACAAACTACTGTTAATAAAAAATGTTTTACGTTTACAGCTATGGGTGCATTTTAACATCAAGGCCAGGTTGGATGGGGCTCTGAGCAACCTGGTCTAGTGAAAGGGGTCCCTGCCCATGGCAGCGGGCTTGGAACTGGATGATCTTTAAGCTCCCTTCCAACCCAAACCACTCTGATTCTATGATCATACAGATAAAAATCAAATACAGGAGAGTGGTCATAGCTGCTGAAATGAAAACCCTTCAGAAGCATTTACAGAGGTGGGATTTTCCATGAGTAAAACTTTTGCCATGAAGTGGCCAGCAGAGGTCACTCAAAATCAAAAGATGTTGCTGTCAAGAAAGAAAACAAAAAAATCCCCACACAACTGTACAGTAAATCATAGGAAATTAAGCAGTGAATCAATTCCTTATGTTACCTTGACAATTTAGCTCGATAGAACAGTATTCCTTATAAGACCTTGACAATTTAGCTCGATAAAACAGTAAAGCTGAGGGCATGATAGGGAAGATTAATTTGATGCTAAGCAGTATGCTAAAATAATTTTTTCTATTCTGAAGTTTTACAGAGATATCAAGCACTCAGCTTGCCTCTCATGCTACAAGAATGATTTTCTTCTAGAGACATAAGAAGGTAAATACTTTACAGAGGACAAACAAATATATCTGCCATACTTATGACTGGGGCAACAAGCAACTGGCTCTGCTCATACCTTCCACAACTTCTTTTATCCTTTCACCTTTACATCACCAACATCATGAGCTGCATTTAATTTTGAAAAAGAAAGGTAAACAATCCCCACGACAAAGTACAGCCAAGGCTCAGAAGGCAGCTAATTTTTGAAATGAGTTGTGAACGTTGAGGGAGATTTCTTGAATTGTCACAGGTTACTATGCAGATAGAAGGCAAGCTGTGAGTCACCAAACATCACAAAGAATATGTAGAAATACTCTGTAAATATAACTTTATTCCCATATTCTTCCTCCCCAATTTATACTTCTATTACTCATTTTTCATTTCTCTGTACCTTTGTTTCTTAGATGTTTATCTTTTGCTTCTTTTGAGTCAAGCACTTCTCTGAGTGACCTCTTATTAGTATCTGTTCTAACTGAATGTGATACAACAGAGGTTCATTCTTGTAAATATTTGAAAATGGTCAGCCCTTCTCAAAATCAAATCCAAAGACAGCTTGGACTGAGTAAGCAGCCAAAACTCACTTCTTGTTATGGAACAATAACCCCATTTCCAGACAAATGAAATAAAACTGATGAAAGAAAATAAAGAAAACACACAGCTAGCCACAGCACACTAAATATTAAATACAAAGACAAAACAAGACCTTCAAGCTGTTATTTTTTCCCCTGGCTGATTTACACATTGCATGTCCCCAAAAATAAAATATATACACGACAGCATGATTATTATGTTTGTCAATATTCTTTTTTTTTCAGTATAAAAGGAACCATAAAGTGTTAGGAATTACTTAAATAAGGTTACTCCTCAGTAACTCTCAGTGAGAAAGCCATCACTGAATTGATCTATCCTGAACTTAAACTGGGGCCAACTCAAAAAAACCCCAACCCTGCCATTTGGCAAATTATCTCTGTCCCAAGCTTCCCAGTGCCATGTGTTAATGTTGTGGAGTCATTAACAAAAAAATATAAAACCTGCACTAGGTAACTTCCCATCCCATCTCAACTTCTCATCTGAAGATGAGTCCAACACAAATTAATCTATAAACTGCCATACACTGAAGAATTATTGTATTTTAGGTATGTATAATTCTAGCACAACATTTTTTCCCTTTATTTTCCCTTACTTCTTTCTTCAGCCCTTCTAAGTTCTAAAACCCCCTTGTGCAGTAATATGAGATTTAAGCAATGTCTTGGGAATTTCAGAAGAACTAGAAAGACTTCTTAGAAAAGGGGAGAAATTTTAGTGTCTTTCATTTTCCTATGACCAAAAGTCTTTCTCTCCAACTTTTTAGACTGAAGGACATCTAAACCTCAACCTGCCAGCATACTGACAATACTTAGCACTAATGGTGAACCAATAAGGCTTATCACATGTAAATCTTTGCAGCATCAAAACCTGACTGTACTGCACGGGGCAAAGACAGAGCTAAAGCACCACTTAGCCATGGCAAGGTAACACAAGGAAGAAGGGAACAGAAATGGAAATGAAAGAATGTGGGAACATAAACTTGAGCTTTGTGAAACACTGATTTCATGCCTTACCTTGAATGATCTCTTATAGTCTATCTCTTCTCAAGACAGAGCTCCTGCTAAAAATTTACCTGAATGGAAACTTTCAAGTCTTTGAAAAGATTCAAACATTCAAGTTTCTAAACCGATTTACAGTTCCTGCTGATAAACCCATGCTATTATATATATATATAATATCAGTTTCAAATTTGTTTTAAAAAAATAGCATTTAAAATCAAAGGACATGTCTGTGGACTCTGTCAATCCGAATATAAGAAACCACCAAAATGTACTGAATAAAGATGAAAATTGAACATTGTCTATGCTCTTCAGGAAAAGATAAAACACAACTTGAAAAAGACATTGGTTTGCATCTTTGCAAATAAAGAATGAAGTCTCACAAATTCCTTAAAACAAAACTTTTGCATCTATTTGCTTTTTTGTTTGAGTTCATTAGCAAACGGATGTTTACTAAAATTCAAAATTTTTCTTCCCTTGAATAGTGAGATTCTCAACCCACACACGAGTGGGAGGCAAACATAAATACTGTGCAAGATACCCACTCATCTCTATGCAGTCTATGAAGAAGGGGAGACTCTGGTCCCCACAAAGAATAAATAGATGAATCTGTACAATCAAATTTGAGAAATGGGAAGGCAAGTAAAGTATTTTCCAGTGGTTATGAACTATGTTAAGGGAAAGATTTAAAAAGTGGTTAAGTACAAATTGAAAGACTTGCAAGCTGCAAAAGCAACCTATGCCACATGAGTTCAAAAATACAATTCCAGATTGCAAACCAAGAGGCATCCTTCTATGAGCAGATATTATCCACCAGAGTCTACTTGCATGGGTGAACAAGAAAAACATTAGTAATAGTAATTACTTCTACTGGAGATATTCCTACTTTTCTACTAGCATCAAGGTTATCAAAACAGGAAATCCCTTTCTGTTTCTGGCAGAAACCCTCTTCTGTTATATCTTAAAGTTTCTGAGTGGGAAAACAATTATGCCTTTGAGAGGCAAATCATACGGAGTGTGATGACTTGGCAGCACACAGTAATTTCCACACATATTTGAGCAACACAGGTGCCACCAACAAACTAGATTATTATGGGATTATGATGTGGTTGCCACTGTAACAGGGTAGAAGACTCCATGACTCACAGAGCCTCTACAGCTTTGAAAACTGCATTTACACATACTGTATGACCTATTGTATGGCTTCATCTTTGTGCCACAAGTCAGGATGGATTACAACTCATCATCATATTCCACAAACAGCCAAAAAGTCTGTAACTTTGAGACTTATTTACTCTAAAAGGACTACTAACCATGATAAGCAATAAATAATCATAAGAAATAGATTTTATTTTTTGTTACTTTAAAGATGCTTCATCCAACAGCTGTGAATCCCAAATTTCATTGTCATTAAGCCAACATACAAAAAATTGGGAAGTCATCCACAAAAGCACACTTCACAATTGCTGCCATTTGTAATTAGCACTTTACCATGAACAACTTTCATAAATTCCCTGACACACCATTCACAATGCTCAGCTCTTAAGAGAACTGAAAGATGAGGAACATCTGATTTGTTCTCCTCTGGGAGGAAAAGAGATTGTTTTTTCTCTGTTAGATCAGAGCCAGGAAAGCATTTATAATGACAGCAAAAGCAGAAATGTGAGGGCAATTGCAGAAGCAGGACCTTCAAAGTAATTAATGTGACGTTAAAGCCTTGAAGTTGATTCCATATTCTACTCTATGAAGCCAACTACCTCTTCTAATCCACACTGTCTCAAGAATATGTAAGCTTTTCTGTTCCACAGATTCACATTTGGATCTTGAGCATGTGACCAGGCAATTTCCAAGAGCAGTAAGGATGCATTTTGGAGGCTCAGTTTTATGAAACCAAGACAAACATTTCCTTGTTGTCTGCTGCCTCACATTTCTTATATGAAAAATTAGCAACAAATATGTAGCTTCAAAATTGAGATTATGTTCTGAAATAGATTCATCTCTTAAGAGCATCACACTCCTAAAAATAACATTAAGTAACATTCCCTCTAATTGCCTGGAATATCTTAACCAAGAAGTTGCAATCACAGTGAAAGCATATCTTATTAACACTAAAAATAAATCACAAGATAGCAGAGTAGAAGAAAAATGACAAATAGGTTTTTCCTATCTCAGTGATATTTTATCTGCCCATTACTGAAAACACAATAAATTAGTACTTGTGTAGTTATAGTTATATGTTCCTATTTGGCTTCAGAACCTATTCTCACAAAATGCCTTTTGTCAGTTGTGATCACCTTTCCACAAAAGATCCATTTTCTCCTGTAGGTGTGCATGCTGGCTAAATGTAAGAAAGGTCATTTAAAGAAACAGGATCTAACCTGTTACATCCGCAATGATTTGCGACTAATTTACGCTCAATTGATATGTATAGTCACGTGTGCGATACAATTTTACATCTTTTTATTATATGGATGGTGAAATCCAGCATGAAGGCTTTTACTAGCTTGAGTTTAAAGTAATATGATCATTCCAAACTGAAGGCTTAAAGAAAGAAGTCTCTACAGACTTTACCTTATGTCATTTGTTTTGCAGTGTCTCTCCTAATTGTAGTCTTGACTCATGGCAAATGTGAAACAAGTGTAAAAGACAGCTATCGTACCTGTAACTATACTGCACTTACTGTGATCTAAATATAAACACGGTCATTTGTCAGTTAGACAAACTAGCTGAAATAATTTCACACAGATAAAATTACCCCAAATCAGATGATCTGCGATAATTTACTACTGTACGTTATCTGTTCATGTGGTTAAGTCAGCAAACTAATAAAATCCTTTACAACACAATATATTCTGTGTGTATTTTTGTTTCCAAATTTTTATTATTAAAGAAAGCTTTTTCCTCCAGGTGTTAATTAAACTATTTCTTGTATATCTCTTTCTTTAAAGCCAGGCACACTATTATATTACTTCTAACTATGCAATGTTCAGAGGGAGAGAAAAAAAATAGCTGACTGCAAAAATTCCATTTTAATTATATTCTGAATGCACTAGGCACTTTCCACAAACACAGGAAGACAACATCCGATCCATCCCAGAGAGCTTAGAGTCTAGGAAACCTCTTAAAAATTACCTACACCCAGTCTGTCAAACTGTGATTTTTGGGTCTGACATACTGGCATTCACTAGAATAAAGACAATGACTGTGTGGTCCCATGAGGAAGCCAGGAATCCTGTTAATCTGAACATACAAACTCATAGCATTAAGGCACAAGGGTGCAGGCATATATACACCATACGCAAGGTCAAAATATGTTACGTGTCATAACTGCAAGAGTGATTGGTGGGGGTTTTTTTCTCTTTAGATCTTTCACAAAGCAGACAATTAAATAACATCCAAAGAGTGTCCATAAATGTGCTGTTGCAGCTGTTGACTTGTTTACAATGTCCTATGTGTATACGATAGGAAAAGAATGACAAACTGGTCAAGCAGTTGGGATGGGGTTAAGGCACTCTAGGGTGTGTTTCAAGGATAGTGGAATAACGCCTCCTGTTACTGAAGACTACAACAAAACCAAGACATGAACCAGCAGATCACAAAAATACATCCTGTCAGGTAATAGTGCACTGAATATTCTTATGTACATGCCATTCTGTTCTCTGCAGCAGAACACAATCTTTCCTCTGAATCAGGAAACAAGTTTTGTCTTTAGGAAACACTGTACAAGAGTCCTAATTTCTTTGGCAGAGTCTGTGTAATGGGGAGGATAGTTCTACTCCACTGTAGACAGTGCAGAAGAGCTGTGGAAAACTAGAACCTTTTGAACACTTCCAGCGGGAGATAAAAATTCCCAGAAGAAACAGGGATGATGAAAAAAACCAGATTACTCACGATGACTGGGAAGCTTTCCTCCTCAACAAATAGTCCACAACATCTGGGTCAGTCTCTAATAAGCTGATAAGCACTTCATTCTGTAGGTCAGGGGAAACCTATGAAGACATCACAAAATACTTAGTTGGAGATTAATATCCTTTCACAAACATTCATTTTGGTACTATGCTTAATCTAAAACACCAAGTACAATATGTTCACAGAGAGTATATAAAATATTCAGAAGCTTCCACTTAAAAGAGGAATTTCATGTAATAAAAGATGAAATAGTTTTAAATATCACTTTGTACAATGTTAAATGCTGATTACTGTTGAGTAACCGGTTGGTATCCAGCTGGCCATTATACTTGGTAGTAACAGAGGGATTACTCGTATCACAATCTGAAAAGCTCCACTTTGAGATCTCCACTTTACGTCACCATTCAAAGATCTGTGGACATTTACAAATCTTCATTCCAAGCAACTGTACTTCTCTTCTTTTAGAAACAACGCAAAATGTAAGTACACAGGAAAGAGAATGTTTCTTCATATGTTCTGTGGCATTTGACTTATTTATGTCCTCTTATGGAAATTTCATGCCAAGTGCTCTATCTATGAAGATCTTCAATTGCTTCACTTCAATGACAGCTGCCAAAGGTCAGCATTTTTCTAAATGATGCCTTGTAAATATTTAATGTCCAGGTATCCATATGGCCAAATCCTGAGATCTAGAAGCATTTAAGTTTCTGCTTACACTCAATCAGACCTTGAATAATTGTGGAGTGCACCTGTCCATAACTCAGGTTTAAAAGTGGGTCCTGTTGGATTTCCAGCCACTCTGAGCAATAGGCTCAGCTGGAATTTGTGTCACCTTCTTTGCAGTCTGGCCTTCTGATTTGCTAACCTTCCCTTTGCACATTGTATGGAGATGAACCTTCAAAACCCTAAATAGCTTCAGCTGATGCAGGATACAGCACATCTCCTGGGCAGGTATCAGAAATGGCACCCCAAAACCAGTGTAAGTAAACTTTGCGCTTCCAGCTGCACTTTACAGGAGTCTTATCAATCCTTAAGTATGTCCACATCACAGTGGAACATTCAACTCAAGCTTCAAAACACTGAAACAGATGAAACCACCCAAGAAACTTGAATTAAGAGTCCAGGTTCACTCATGGCAGATGGAACTGGAGACAAGACAATCTCAGCAGGATGTCATCAACTGTGCAATATCTGTTTCTGGATGCAAACTGTCAGAGCCTGAATCTCTTGACCTTCAAGTCACACTGCATGGGCCATTTGTTTTCCCTAACATTTCCTGGGAAATAGGAATAGAATTACTAACAGATTGCCCAGAAGAATACCTCAGTTTGGGAGGTATCTAGGGAGTCAAATTACAGAAAAGGCATATTTCTTTAAATAAGGAAATAATTAGAAAACAAATAAAGATATGCATAATTTAATTCAAACTGATCCACGATCTCTATGAAAAGCTTGTGTAACCACATATTCATTTTTTAAAAACTGTATTCAGTCCTTAAGCTGGAAAAATATCTTGCTGATGGTCACTGATATACTAGTCTTTAAATAAGTTATCTTATCTTTATAGGAATATATTTTTAGAAACCTGATGTGCTGTAACTTCTACATTTAGACAGCCCTTCTATACATTAGAATAAACTCCAGATAAAGTTTGAGGATAAAACAGAATCCACACCTTTTTGTCTGTAACTAATTATTCTGTTTTATACCAAGTAACTTGTAAGAATCTACTGAGAGGGCTTTGTCAGAAAAATAAAAACACATTTTCTATTATTTTAAAAAAAAAAAATATCAGTCTTTCATGCTGTCAAAACAATTCTGAAAAAGTTCCAACTGGAAGTTCAGCTCCAAGAGAAAGCAACTACAAACCCCATACTTTACAGTTCAATTGAATTATAGGACTTTTATCTGAATGAATGGGGGCATATTAATCATTGAATGTTCAAATGGATTTGTACTGACGGTCTCCTTGCCAGCTACCTACTGGGTTTTATTGCTCCTGTGCAGCAATTTTCTTTAGTTTAGTTAAGTAACTTGGTAAGTCTAGAAATAATATGCATGTAACTATAAACTTACACTCATAGAGAACTATGTATCAGTATCTCAGGAAGATGTCACAATACCTATTACTGAATTAACTGTTTAACTGGCAGTTGTGACTGAGTAGATGAATAAGAACTTGAAATTCAGGGACAGAAGGAAAGCCAAGGCACTACTGAAATAACAGCTGTTGAGCATGGGTGCTACATGAGAGTCCCAGCTGTTGAGACCACAAAGGTGGAGGAGCCCTTGAAGAGCCTCCTTTGTGCTGTCCCTTGCTATTGATGTGGCACAGAAAGGCAGAGTGTGCCTCCCTCTGCAGTGGGAAGGCCAGAGTAGCCCCTAACAGTAAAAATGAGAAACCTCATACACTATGCTGTGCTTCTTTGCAGCGGGGTGCTAGGAGATGAAAACGCATGGCCAAGCTGCTGTTCTCTATCCTACATGTCAAGTAAAAGCCAACAAGATGAAGGGTGATTGAGTTGTGCCTCCTTGCATGCAGCTGCTGGATGTAATTCAGAGACTGGCAAAGAACAGTCCTTTACACATTTCCATAAAACATTTTAATGCATTCCTAAGACTCACTGAAATGGGTAAGAATTGGATATGAAAGACCTTATCAACACTGACATCTGAAGCAAGGTCAGATTCCATCTTCTATAAGAAATTCCTGTCTTTGCTTATTACTGATGTTATTAATAGTTGCTTAGTAAAAACAGTGCTCAGTATCCTGGGTTGTACTCAGAAAAAGAACCTTCTTGACCCACAAGTATGTCAAAATCATTCTGATATTGTGGTCTGGGTACCCCAACACATCCCAGTTTCCTAGATTTTGGATCACAAATTTTGTTCCAGTTTCAATGCTGAAGTCAATCAGAGTTTTACAACTTTCCCATATATAAAAGTAACAGAAAGAAAAGAAAAAAAAAAACATGAAAAACAAACATAAAAGCACCTTTGTAGAAATACACTACATTACAGCTGCAGCTGAATGCTTAAATCCAGATGTTTTCCTTTATTAGTAGCATAAATGTCAAGTATAAACAGTAAAAGCTACTCTGGAAAACAAAAGAAAACTCTTTTCCCACACTTCATTTAACCTTCAGAAGAAAGTGCAAGTACTGAAGAGACAAAGGAATAAATCCCTCAGAATTCAAAGAGCCCATATGTAGGTTAGTCTAACCTCAGCCCCACCCTTTCCAGACTGAAGTCGAAATGTATGCCTAAGTATTACATACTGAGACATGTCTGTGGTGTAAGAGGTACTTAAAGAGAAAACAGTAAGAAAACTTCAAGTATTACAGGTATTCTTAATCAAGTATTCTTTTAAACTTGATAGTGCCATCCCCACTCTGGGTCAGCAGACCTTCACCCAAGGGTGCAGTTCTGTCACTTTCTTTCCCTGACGTGGATGGAAAAACAGCACTTAACATTTCCCTAAACTGTGAAAAGCATTAACAACAACATCTAAAAAATCCAAGACAAACAAAAAAAAATCCAAAAGTAAAAACTAACCAAACAAAACCCCCCAAACAAAAAAAAAACAAACAAAACCTGACCAAACAACAAAACAAAACCAAACCATTGCAAGTGTCTCACTGTACAAGAATAAGAATATAAGCAAGGAAAACCACAAAGAAATTCATCTGAGACTAAGATTGATAGGCAGGGCTTATCACTGCTTTCTCATGCTCTTTTTCCTGTTGAAATCTGATAGAGACCTTCCCCTTACAGTACTAAATGGCCATCAGCCAACAGTTCAGGCTTGTCCATCTTCTTGCAACAAGGTCTCCAGTACTCAGCTTTGCTGGAGCATTAAAGGAGGTTTCCAGGATGTTCTTCATTCTCCTTCGAGAACTTACAGTGCTGCTTAGTTTCAGGTCACAACACCTAAAGCTACTGCCACTTTTTCAGGACTACTGGTTTTGTTAGAAAGTATATGTTTACTAAAAAGAAGACAGGCTAGTGCACACCACTAGGTCTGACTGGCCTTTGCTACCCCAGAGTAGGGCCCTCTCAGGAACAAGTCATACTGAGGTGACCTATAATTTTGTACACAAAAAGAGCACAAGGTAAAGTCACAGAATTAACTGTCCAGGGAACTGCTAGACATGAGGAATATGATTTAACTAAGGTGCATCTTAAGTCAACAGCATGTCCAAATCCAATGCCATCAGCCTTCTTATGAAGAAATTCCCTGCTTCAGCAAGAGAACAGAAGGGAACTCAGGAACTACACGGATTCATTTTTAACTTCTCTTATCCAACTGACAAATGAGAAAGCTTTGTCCTTCCTCTTCATCCAACCAACAAAAAAAGTCTCTGATAGGGAAAACTATTCCTTAAATTAACCAAGGATTTCTTAATCCTTTCAGAAAAACAGGCTTCCTGACTTCCAAAGCTGAGATGTGAAAGGTATTTTTCAGCCTTGTTCATGCATTGTTTAGTATAGAACAACAGACAACCCCATTATTTCTACAGACAGAAATCTTCTAAGGAATATACCCTTATCTACATACAAACCATTCAGGTCAATATGGAAGCAGACATTTTTAATACTTTTACTTACTGCAAATCATTCTTCTTGCTACAAGACTACTTTTTTTACCAATACTAGTTGATTCTAATGTAATGCAGCTTCTACAGTTTACTTCTTCCTCATCTACTTTAGGATCAACCAGGTATTCTCTCATTTATCTTAAAAATGTATAGGAGTAATACAAAAAAATATCCACCTACCATAAAAAGCGCTTCATAGTTTTCAATCATCTTTTGTACAACAGCTATGATAGCAGTACTCTCTTCAGCTCGAGCTGAGCTCTGAACAGAGAATTCTTTGTCTGTAGATTTCTGCTTGTGCAACAAGTTAGGGCCAAAGATGGTAGCCAGGTTAAGTGATGTCATTTTGTTCCCAGTAATCTAGAAAATAGAATATAAATGAGGTGGGGTCTCACAGGGTGGAATGCATACAGGTATGAATATACACACACCTACACACACTCAACCCCCTACACACTCACACACAAACACACACACACACACACTCTCTCTCTCTCACTCTCTCTCTCATGATTTGGCAGATGCTTCATTCATCAAACTCCAAATCTACCACTGGTCAAATAAAAAATTGAACAATTTTTAGAAATCTTAAACCACTTGGTTTGAGCATCTCTGCAACAAGCACTGTGGATTTTCAGGATATATTTTTACATGAATTGGAGGAGTAGAAGGTGGAAGTGCTTCCTATGCTTAATTCTCTGGAAGTTCAACAGTGGCATACTTCTGAACTCGGAGAAACCTCGCTCCTACTTCACCATCTCAGCACATTACTGTCTCTTAGGACCAAATACTGGAAACTCCTAGCTTTCTCAAATAGCACTCATGATTTAAAACATATACAGTGATACTTTTCCATGTTTAAACAGTTTAGATAATTAAGGAGCAGGTTCATTATTTTTATTAGTATTTTCCTGTATTTTTTCTTGTTTGCTAGAACATGCCGGATGTTTACTTATTGGGTGGATTTTTGGTTTGTTGTATTTTTACCTTTTTTCCTGGTTTTATAAATCTGTGCTTAAAGACGCAATAGTAACCTGAATTTTGAGGAAATAGAAGGCTAGGAATACATACTAGACTAGGCAGGAATGATCTGAAAAAAAGTCATGTTATTAAATTGAAAATTTCATTGTTATATTTGCGAATAGACTACTTTTCCCTCCCTTCTATTCTTTCAACAGAGCAAAAAGTAGGAATCATGCTTCCTCTCTCTGTCCCCACTTGGTTGCTATTCTGGGAATGCAGAAAAAGATGCCAACAGTTAAGACTGTAAGTGAACTTCAGGCATTGAATCAATACTTCTTGCAGGCTGATTTTAAAAAAAAATAAAAATAAAAAGAGTTATTTGTCATTTGTTTCAATTACATTTGAACTAATAATTTTAAAAAAGGACTTGAAGAAGCACCAAAAAGAGGCAGTGAAAATGGGATTTCAAGAAATGAGTGGTACAAAATGGATCTTTTAAAGTAGTATTTTTAAAATTTTTTTTGTAGCTGATCATTTACTGAACATTCTAGTGGAACTTACAACTGTACAGTGACTGTACCTGGTTTATCTTTTATAGAGCTCAACCCAACAGCATAGAGCTGACAGTAAAAAAGAGCTTTTCCTTTCACTGGTGAGACCACTGTGTAATGCTGGAAAGACATCTGCACTAAGTAGGCGCATGGGCAGTCATAGCAAACATGTTGGCTCTTTGTTCAGAGACTCACCGCAGCATGACTGTGAGAACAGCACACTCCCTTATTTGCACACCACCATGCACCCAGCTGTTTTTTGGGTGACCTGCTTTTTAAACTCTGTCTGAGTTTTGAGCCACCAAGGATGCAGAGGCACGTGGTGCCTCCAGTGTGCCAGGGGCAGCCTCTGGCTGTGCCTGGATCTGCATGTGCAAGCTGTTTGTACAAACAGTGAGTCTTTTCTTAAGGGCAGCCCCAGGGTATCCCTTAAAAATGTAAACATATCCACTGAAATGAACTGAATGAGTAATATTAATAATGTTAGTAATCCATCTTCATGTGAGAGAAGGGTTTTTGAAAGTAATCATGAAGAGGGCCTAAGCTTGACTGTTTTTCTTCCAGTGATAGCAAAAAGTCTGATAAAATACTTTATTTTGCTCTGTATGCTTTTATTCACTTACTTATTCATAGATTGCTTAAAAAATTGTGAGCAGAATACTGTATTCCCTATAACAGGTATCCAGTTGCACATAATATTCCTCATGCTTACAGTACTATCATGAGAACTTCCATAAATTTGCCTTGCCAAAATACCTGTGGCAGAGCTGATGCACTGTTAAGTGGAATGAAAATGCCTTTAAGACAACTGTTGGGCCAACTCAGCTCTCTTTAGCAGCATCTCCTAGCCCTGCAACAAGATCCTCTTGGGTACATTCCTGAACCAACAAAGAACTTTTTGCAGGACCAGGGAGACCATGACCTTAGCTGGCTTATACATGTTTTCAAGCACAGTAAAAATGTTACAGGCTGCTCTTTCTAAATGCTTTCCAACATAGTGGCGTAATTTTTTATCAGCTCCTTGCTGAGAACAAAAATAATAGCATTTAAAGTGGATTTAAAAGTGAAATAGCCCTAGAAGTCACATGTAGCACACTGGAAAATAGAACTTGAGGGAGATATTTGGGAAAAGCTCAGTCTCAAAGTGCCAGTTGTTAAAACCAGACAACTGCAAAAAGTTCCAAATTTGATGAAATCAGGGGGATTTTTCATCTGAAAGACAAAATTCTCTAGGAGCTTCAGAAAAGGCTCAGAAGTAACCTCAGAAGTAGCCCCTGCTGCAGCTCAGAGGACAGAGAAGTCCATCGCACAGATACTCTGTGGTAATTTTGTCAAGTTGTGACAGACTGTATCCATTTCATTCAAAGTTAACCGAGTTGCGACCTTTTGCAGAGCAGTCTACTAATTCCAGCATTTTCCTGGAAGAGAAAGCCTGGATTTTCAGGTCTCTCAGAGTGTGAAGCGGTGCAGATGCAGACATGTGAATGCTCAGAAGTACAGCTCAGCCCCACAGTTATGGGTATTCTTGTCTCTATGGGGTGATTGCACGATGGTCTCTCCACTGAATTTGATCCAGACTGCAACAGTAAGGAGGTCAGAAGGAAAACAGGCAGAGATGAACACTCTGACTCCAACTAGTGATGAGGTCTGTCAGCTACAAGGATACAGCTGGAGTTTCTGTCTTTTTTCCTTTTTTTCTCACTACCCAGTGCACACAAGGAAGCTAAAGGAACTAAGAAGTGAACTGCTATGTACAAAGGCTATATAAGAAAGCAACAACAGAGATCACAAAGAGAATCAAAAAGCATATTCTTTCATGCCTGATCTTTTCTTAGTACTTTTTCCATAGAATATAATAGTATTAAACAAGGCTGGATAGACAACATTAGATGTTCTTAAGGACAAGGTTGGTTACACTATGAATCTCCAAAAGGAAAAGGTAGATGCTTTACTGATTAAGTCATACAAAAATTAAACTTTCACAGCCCCAAGAACATACTGAACTAAATGGCAAAAGTGCAGGCAAGTAGATTAAACCTCTTTCATCTTTCAGGGGTATGCCACCACTATAAATGTTTCTAGGCTTTAAAGATCTCTTTTCAGACCATGAATGAAGCAAAGTCAAAGGACAAAGGTGACCAGGACTTACCTCTTGGCCATCTTTGTCTCTGGTGTCTTCTGCATGGCCAGCCACTGTGGAGAGGAACTGCAGCAGCCGATGCAGAGTATCGCAGTTACAAGGAGGTAGAAGATAAATGAGAAGCTGTAAGGTGCTTAGCTGTTCATCTGGCTCTAATACTAAGAGGGGAAAAAATACATTCTAAGAAAATCACTCCAACTAACCTAAAAGCAGAACAAATATACTGTTCCCAGCCCAAGGGAAGGTATAAGAATAGCTTTGTTTAAGGATTATTTTCCTTACAACATCAGAAGAGAAAACTCTAAGGAAACATCACATGTGTAGTTTGTCGTAGTTAGCCAACATTTCACTCACAAATTCATAGGATTTTTTCTCATCCCATAAGAGTGCTAAATCCATGTTTCATACTCCATCACTGTAACTGGACTAAAAAATTCTGCTTGTTTTTATATTTACTCCCTTCATTTAAGTATAGTACTGGTACATAGAGTAGCTGGCAAGCATTCCAGTCAGGTTTACGCTTTAGCCATTTTTAATCGGTTTTCTTCCAATTTTGCATCTGGCAGAGGTATCAGGAGATTGCAAAAGCAACTACAGGTAGAAAGGACATTCTGCAAACCCCATCACTTTAACCACCTGAAGTGCAATGGCAGGCAGTGAGGAAGGTGGGACAGTGGTAGGATCTCAGACATGGGGGCTAGAAAGAATCTGACAAACACATACCAGGCAGCAGCTTAAGCTGGAAGGGTCTAACTTTACTTTTTCCTAAATCTGCGAGAGTCTGCACTCAGGCCTTAGGCAACACAATTGGGAGTACTTAATACAATGGCTTTGAGGACCATTAACTTTGAAGAAACTTGAATTTTTTAAGCTAGGCTGGAATTTTTAGTCAATGAACAGCTCTAAAAATTTTAAGATACTGGGATTCAAATGGGAGTCTGTGATCTGGTACTGCTGAACCAATGACAGGGGCAGATTTTAATAGATAACATGTATCAGATCCTATATACAAATGCAAAAATAGGTATAATAAGTGAAATCTTTGTTGTTCTAGTTTTCTAGATTATACTTACATAGTATGAAAACAAAAGAAACATCTCTGCAATTTCATAGAAAAGAATATACTGTATTATTTCTATTATATATAATAGAAATTATATATATTATATTGTATTAACTATAGTAGAATATACCATATTGTTTAAATGATACAAATATTTGGATCAAATCAAAGCTAGATCATTAAATGCACAGAATAGAAGAAGATGATTAGTAGAGATCAAAGAATTCAAACAGGTTGGCTTTTGAAAACTGGTAAATCAAGATGCTGTAGAGCTCACAGAGTGTGTTGATGAAAGGTGTATAAAGTTCTCTGGTGAGAAGTGGGTCAGGCATGTCACGCAGAAACTCCTTTAACAAAGCAGCAACATCATGAATGCTGTGCTCTTCATCTAACACAACATCTATGCCTCGGTCAAACTCTTCACGTAACTGAAAAAGATCACGACAGAAAACCACAGTCATTTATCATCCCAATTAGTATATACCATTCTTTTAAGAAGCAGATTTATTCGTTTTCACTTTTGAGATTGATTTGACTAGTTTTTGGTAAGGTCAAAGATATAATTCATGTCTAATTGCTGCTTATTTCCTGATCCATGTCTTATGGTTTGTCCCAGGCTGTAGTAAAATACTGTGTTTTCTTTCCTGCTAATATATGACACTCTTTCATGAAAAAAGTGCCCAAGTAAGTATAATTTTTGCAGAAATGCCAAAATTCCTATCTTGGCAGCAAGCAGGGAGAATAAGAAAATTGCAAGAAACACTTTCTTATATCACCTTACAGCATTGTCCCTAGAACCAGAAAGACTAAATTGCATTTCATAACATTTACAAATTTGTACGAAAAAATTAATAATAAGATAACGATAATACCCACCAAACTCAAATTTCTCTTGTGATTTAAGACTCTATGTAAGGATAGGTAGCAAGCAGACAGGTCCATTAAGACATCACAGCATTCACCCACACACACCTTGTTCTGCCTTCCTAATTTAGTTATATTCACCAAGTGATCATCATTATGGACTTAAACATAAGGCATACCATTACAAGGCATTGCTATTTTTTTTCTAGCTATGATCCTCAAACAAATTCTATAAAATTCAAAGGCATCACGCTTTCCGAAGCCAGAAGAAAGCCCTCTCCCACATCCAAGATACCTTAAGGAAAGCCTTCCCATTTATCAAAAAGAGGAAAGAAGCTAAGTCACAAGCAAACTACGTGTCTGTGATAATTTGTGGCAAATCCTGATCACGTACAAATCTATCTTGTGTGTGTATAGCATGAAAATCCCATGTTTTCTGCTGAAATTGTGCTTTCATAATAGGTGTGAAAGGTATTCTCTAAAAATCACAGCCTCCATTTTAATTTATTAAGATTACTTTTAACATTATTAATATCAGTCATTACTAACAATGAATAATTATGCTATGGAGACCAGTATATGTTCTTTATCTAGTATGGTGCCTCTCCCTGCTGAATTGTGGTCAAAGATTTTTTAGTACCAACTAGAGAACTTCATTCCCAGCTCGATTTTACTCTCCAGACTTGTGGCAAATGCAAAACAGCCCTACGGAGCACCATGAACTACAACAATCCAGAAGACTGCTTCTGCACTTCCTGCCCAAAAGCAGCTGAAGAAACAGGTTAGCACTGCATCAGGAATTCAGACTTCCCAAATAGCTGTCTAAATCATAAACTGTTGTTACAGTCTTGAATGTGGCATTTCTGATATCCTGTTGAGGCCTAGAGAGATGTCCTACATAGTGCAATATCAGATAAGCTTTGGCAGGACATGGTCACATTTCAGGCCCAAGTAAAACTGTTAAAACTGTATTTTTAAGTTTAAACGTTAGGTCTCTCAACTCCATTCACAGGGAATACTTTCAGACTTTTAGAAGATACATCTGGTGAACTACAGCAACCACTGGAGCTTATGATATGAGAGATGAGGACATCTGTGCTGGGAGAGGGGATGGGGGAGCAGAGCTCCAGCCATGTCACTCTTCAGCCTTGGGGTTGAAGCTGCCACCAAGCCACTAGGCCCAGCATCAAGGACTGCCCACCCTAACCCTGGCAACAACACTGCTGGAATATCTGTGCAGTTTCTGGGCACAAGATGGTACCTGGCATCCCAATGCACCAGACCTACCACCTTGAGTCAACATGAGCTCAGGAATCTTTGCCCTATACCCCACTGAACATGAAGGAGGAGGTTTGCAATAGGTGCACTTGTTCCAGATTTTCTCTTCCTGCTCACTAACCAAAACCCCTGCTGACACATGCACTTAGTTACTTACTTATGTATTTACTGCAACAAACTACAGTTGAAAAAGGACATTTTCTAACTGGGAAAGGAAGGAAAACAAAAATATGCTTACTTTCTACACAAGGAAAACTAACGAACAGCTGCAAAAGCACACCAAAATCTGAGTGCTGGGTTTGGCTTTCCAGGGTTCAGAAAATGAGTGGAATTTTAATTGAATCCAGACTTTCCCATGTGTTCATGTTGACAGCATTTATTATTGTAACTGCAAGGGCCAAGCTGATGCTTCCTTGTTGTTTAATGAAATACATCAGTTTATGTAGTTCAATAAATTAGTCCATGTAACAGAACACATAGATACCCAAATCTCTTTATTTCCTCACCTTTTCAAAACACAAGAAAAACTGGGGAAAGTCATTGATATTCAAAGTAAAGCTTGGTTTACATGTAAACAATAGAAGCTCTCTGCTTTTTCCCAGGGGTATGATGCATTTGTACTCGCTCCTAAATGATAATATATGTTTTGACAGTGAAGCTTGTGAGGCAACTTCAATACTTTCTCTAGTTCAGTGTTGATCTAACAACTGTCTCTGCAGACCATGAATGTTTTTAGCTTAGTGTTACACCAGCCACTCAACAATAGAAACTGCTAGAGAGAAAGCTACAAATCAGTAGGCTATACTGTCCTATCTGCCAAAAGCAATTCAGTTTAGCTATTCAAGGTAACTTCATAGAGCAACAAAGCATTACACACTGTAGTTTTTGCAACAAAATACTTCTGGGATCAGATGCAGTCAAGCTTTCTTTGGTTGGGGTGATTTTTTTGTTTGTTTGTTTTTCTTTTTTTTTTTTCTGTTTGATATTTTTGGTCTTCTACTTCCTGGGAGGGGTACTTTCCTGTAACTTTTCATCCCCTCCTTAAACATCACACAAACATTAATCACTATTTCCTACTGCACTAACTCAACGCGTATTCCCAACTTCTGGGAATAACAATGCAGTATCTAGCGATGAGGTCACACCCACTTCTGACTTTGTCTCTGGAACCTAATTGTACACCATCTTTGCTTTTTCATCATTTGGCTGAGACTAAGACTTGGAAGGGCCTGCTCTGACCTTCAAGTTTAGCAGGGGTAAAAGAAAGGTGGTATATGTAGGAGCAGCGATCTGAGGGTCAAAGAGATTGTTCTGTACTTCCATGGTTTCTCATACTGTGAATTTTCAAAAAAAGATTTACAGTTTGATTTTACTTTGGGAGCCTCAGCTGTTTCTGAGATGAAACAAACAGCCAAGATTTTTTTTTCCCTACAGTGTAACCTTTGGAAAATTTCATCACTGTAGTCTTTTTGGATCTCCAATCCTGTGCTACTTTTGCAGAGCAAAACATACTGACTGTTAACCTGCTGAGAACCTGACAAGGATACTGGAAATGGCCTGTTATGAGCCATCAAAAAAACAAGTCACTGACCCAGAAAGCCTGAATTTCATCACATGATGAATGAGGAGGAAATCACAACAAAAGGAATCAGATTAGTTTGTATCATAGCTGATGAAGGAAAACCACGTCCATATGCACTCACCTGTCGTACTCTCTTTTTTGAGCTTCCAACTCTGAATATTCCTACTGTCTGGAGACCTGCAAGTATAGCACATTATATAACTGCTTTATTGTAATATTTTCTCCTGAAAATTGCATTAAAAATCAAAAGCTACAAGTGCTACTCTGCAGCACTCATCTCTACCGACATATAGGAGATGTAAAATAACTTTGCGAAACAAATGCCTTTTGACAGCCATGAGGCTACACTTGTACTCACAGAGATGTGTCACTTTGCAGTGGTATTTGGAGTTGCAGGTTTTTGTCAGAGAAATTCAGATAGGAATATGCTTTCTAGTTTTTAGTCTCAACATGACACCCCTCTTCAGATCTTCTGTCTTTGGTCAACAGAAAATTACAGTGATGAACTACCATTTAGTAAATGCAGGGACACTGACAGGGAATCATCTGAGATGGAGATACACACATTGGGCAAAACCCACAGCAGGGTTACCAGTTCCTGCACATACATACAGTATTTGTTCTACACTGCAGGTCTACAGGGAGTCAAGCCTTTACATCTCTGGGACATGATGCCAGGAAAAACAGGCAAGGTGAACAAGGACAGGGGCTTTTATGGCTAAAAACATAACCATTTTTTGTCATATAATGTTCAAAATTACAATTAAAAGCATTCATCAGAAAACCCTGCTTACTTGTTGCTGAAAAATCAGCCTAAAGGATTTATGCTTACAGGTAAGTATTTTCAGACTTAGAAACTCGGTCCATCATATAGCCTGGAATGATGTTGCTACAGGATTGTTACTAGAACTCTATGCTCCCAGTGAGCAAACAGTAGTGTCCATCTTCTACAATCTTTAAATTTCCCTAAGTCATTCCGTCCTAGAGGCTGTCTTGTGGACAGCAGATTAAATTAAAAATTGAGGAACACCAGTATATTTGCCCCAAATGATATCAGATACTGTGTTGTGGGGTATTAGAGTGCACTTTTAGACAATGCATAATAACCCATCATAAATTTGCTTTAAAAGAAAACTTCAATGTAAAGCAAATATTTTAGCATAGAGTGTTGTATAGAAGAAAATCTTTGTTATGACAGTGGATTAAAAAATTTATCACAGATGATCAAGTGACATAAAATCACAGTATCCAAATGATACTTAGCTGGATGGTGTTTTTGGCTGACTCAGATACTTTTAAGTTCTCCAAACTCAGCTGCCTTTGCTTAAAAGGATGGAAGTCATTAATCTCAAACTTAATCATCCCATACTTACTTGTCAGCCATGGTATCTAATCTCTGTAAAAGACTGACTATCTTTTGCAGTGTTCCTTGATACATTTGTAAGCAACACAGTTTTCAGTTATAAATTGTGAATGCTGAGCATTGTTTAAATTATAGTCCCTCATCTGCAAAATCCTTTGAACTCATTCAGAGTCAGTAAATTATTTCTTTCTGGTGAAATTAGGCATCAAATGCATCATTTGGTGTTGCAGTCACTGTGATTTTATGTTTTGGGTTTTTTTATTATCTGACCATGTGATAACTCTGTCTTGCTGTGGCCAAGTTATTTCAATTCTCATTAAAAAACTTAACAAGACTAAGATACTTTGGCAGAGACAGTGAACAGATACCTTGGTTAACTATTGTTTCTGCATTACATAAATCTGTGGGAGGTTCATGTCTGGACAACCATGAAGACATGGGAAGAATATTGGCAGGAGTCTGTAATTCCCTTTGGAGAGAGCAGGCCTGAGCCTGAGGCTGGTCAGGAGGAATCAAGCCACAGACAAACTGAGTAGTCAGCCTTCAAGCCTTGAAGCAAACAGGAAAAAGCTTCCTGATGCTTAATATATATTTAGTATGGGATTTTTCCTTTTTCTGAGCCTCTGCCTTCAAATATCAGAAGTCTGGCACTGTTGTATAAACAGTTCGTTTAGCTCTCACATCATAAGATTCACTGGTTGTGAAGAATGACTCGAGACTGACTGGCACATTTCAGACTTATTCTCCAGGTACAAGTAAACCTGGGGGGTGTAAGGAACTGTTCCTGCAGAGCTGAACACTCCAGTACAAGATGAGTGACTTCCAAGAAATATGTCTATCCCCACACTCCATGGGCCAGTCTGCAAGTTTGTAGCACAGAGTCTTAGTTTGGGGAGTTATCATCTAACTATGAGACAAGTAAGTCTCATATTGTAAGTGACACTTTCTTTAGCAAGAGGCAAAATAGGAGGGAAAGTGCCTAACTTTCAAAGATGTCCTTGCAATTGGAAGCATATACTTGCTTCTTAAAATGGGCATTTATTTATATTATAGTAAAAATACACGCACTACTCCTGGCAAAACAAAATATTCTTACCATGCTTTTCCAAGTGCTGGCAGCAACTATCTACAAGCCGGGGAACCTGCCTGTAAATAGGGTTCAGGCTTAGTTTCTTATCTCTTGCCTTTTCCTTCTTGCTCTGGGCTTCTGCTGGCAAAGACAGCTGTAGCGCCTCCAACAATCGTGACTGATTGTCATCAAGATCTGTAATAGAGTCCACAGACATGGCACCCTGTAAAATACATACAACACATGAATAATCAGTAGGGCTGGAGTAATCTAAACATCACAGGACCTCATCTAACAAAGACTTTGTCTACCTGCATTTTAAGCAAACTAGTATAAAAATACAATCTGTTACAAAGTTTTTATAAATGAATGAAGTTATAATACCAGTGTAATGGATGGGAAAATCTCAATGGTACCAATGCTGTTCTTAGCATATTACAAGGAATACAAATTCAGATATTGGAAAAACTAAATGCTTTCCACTCACTTGCCACATTTTACTGTTATAAGACTGCACATGCTCCTGGATAAAGATAAATCACAGTCTGTGCATATCAGTGTTTATATGCATGGATATATATATATATACACTTTTAAACCTGATTCCTTACTTCTTCTGTAGCTTGGACCATTCTATCTATTCTATCATCCAAACAGATTTACAACCATTCACCATACACAGTTAAGAGTTAATATCAGAAATGCATATAGCTGTAGAGTTTGAAATAATCCCACATTATCACAGAACAAAGACACACCAGAGAAGGAGAGCAGTAATAACTTTTTAGATAATTCTACTTCATGTATCTTAATATTTTAAAATCATTAAAATTCCAATGAAAGCTTTGAAAGCTATGTTTGGATTACAGCAAGGTGCAGAAGTTCAAGCAGTCTGTAAAGGATAAAGCAGTACAAGCAGCAGGAGATCTATGGCATGTTTCAGTGTTCACACTTGAAAAACAACATTTTTATTTTCAAACCACAAGATTACTGTCATTTCAAAATTATAATTTTCCTCAACTGTTATTAAACTTATCAGGCAGAAACACTTTAGGGGACATTAGGTTTACAAACAATAAATAAAAAAGAAAATTTTGGGGGGGTTTATTCCTATTAAAAATATGTATTTTTTTTTTCTTTCTTTCCAAAATGAATTACAAATTTTTCCATAATAGAAAATGTACTGTAGAGGGATCCAGTGTGTCATCCTAATGAAGAAAATGCAAATTCCTATTCAAAATTTGTTAACAAGTATAGTTTCTTAAAAGCATGCCGTTCTGCTGACAAATATTTTATACGTATATTAAACAAGAACATTACAGCAGCCTACAAGGGAATTTCAAGCTCTAGAAGTATTTTCTTCCATCAGCCTAGCCAACTGAACTTCACAAAGATTTCCAACTCATAGGCAACTCATAAATAGTCCACTGAGACTTCAAATTCCTTAAAAATTTCTAGCTTGCAATGTCTTCAAAAAAAGCATTTAACTTAGCAGGTATAGTTCTTTTTCTTATAACTCATGGAAGATATATAAATAAAGCATAGTGAAGTTTTTACCTTTTTTTTAACCCACATTTTTATAAACAATTACTAGACCCTTTAGAATGCAACTTTTGACCTTTGTTTCTGATGTCTCTCGAAAGTACATCTGCTTGATTCCCTTTACCATTTCCTGCCAAAAGGAAACAAAAACAAACAAAAGCCCCAAACAAAACAAGAACTTCTGGCTATGATCCATGTGTGTAAAATTCCAACTGAACCAATTTTTTAATTTTGTTTGTAAGAGTTTTGTGTTCCAGACATTAAATGAGTCAATTGACAATGAAAATATTAACACCACCCTCACTGGTGCTGCTCCCAGGCAGATCCTGTATGACATGTGCCTCCTTTATACCCTGCATTTACTGGTCTGCAAAGCATCCTCATCTCATGAATCACTATTATCACAGAGTCACTTAAGTCGGATTCAGATCCCTAAAATAGATGTAAATACAATCAGTTCGCCATTGTCCTTGGGCATTTTATCAAAGTTGTGGATTAACTGGAGCTGGCTTTAAGAGGAGTGACCTTGAGTTCAGTGACTGAAGTACAGCATTGCTTGGCAGTACCAAGTCCAGGCCAGCTTGGATTTTAAACTTCAAACTGTACGGGAAAACACCACCAACATATTCCATGGATCAAGCTCAAACTCAGCTACATCAATTAGTTCGGGCTGAGACAGAACTCAGACAGGACTGCTGAGGAACAATGAAGGAGGGGACTGGGCCCACCACTGCCCACTACTCCAGGAGTAGCAATACATACACAGTGATACTTGGACTGCAGTGCCCAGCAACCGAATAAAATCAAGTTCCATTTACTAGGCATTACCTGTGCACATAATGCATACCGGTCCCTGCTCCTCCCTGACAAATCTAAATAAACAGGGCAAATCTTAAGCTAAGCACACAGAAACACAAGGGAAAGCGGAATTTAAAGAGAAGAGGGAAAGAGCAAAAAGAAAATCAGGGCCAAGGAACATGTGTGGAATGAAGGTCAGATGAAGCTTTTCTTTACCATACTACTTTTCAAGAGTTTTAAAAGGTTTCTCTCTTTTGAAAAGATGAGCAATATTATGCATAGATCCACTTTAACTCCATTCCTTATGCTATTTCAGTAGTAAAGCAGTATGGCTGAACTCCCGACACTTAAAGAAATTCTGTCTGCATTATATATATAAAGTATTAGCAGGGAGTCAGGATATTCTCTATAATAAGCACACAGAAAAGGCCTTAATGATAACCAGGGTCTCAACTTCCAGCCACTGGGCAAAAATCCTTCACAGAAAATGCAGCAACAGTGATTTCTGTCAAGCTCTTGGAGGAGAGAGAACCACAGCACTTATACCATGACCTCCACAGCCAGCATTACCTTGTATCTCTTAATGGAAGTCTCAGCTGAGTGTTTGAAGACTCACTGGAATACACAAGTGAAAGACACAGTTGCAAAGAAGTGAATGGCACAATGATAAGCAGTCCCTCCAACTTAAGTTTAAGAGCACTGCACTCCAGGTGTCTGTGCAGCATTTCTGTGATAAACCAGTTGTATCAGTTGCATGTACTAATGAATCATATTTTAAGTTTTTTGTAAGCATTTGTCTCGCTACACTTGAAAATTAACAATGTAATAATGCTCAAGAGACAGATGATAAGGGCAAGCTTCCTTATCATCTCCTAAAAAAACTCAAGGGAGAGGAGTAAGTACCCTGATAAGCAGAATCATAAAGGTCAAAGACAGGCAAGAAATGGGACATGAGTTGATATTAATGTTAAATAATTCATGAAGTACATTACCTGAGGTTCATTCCCTACAGAAAATCAGAAAATGCCAGCTTCCTCCATGTCATACTGCCCACCTGAGTCTACTCTTACTTCTCTGTAGGTGAACCATGTGCCACTGCATCCTCATGGCTACAGAGCAAAGGCTCCAGTTCAACACTCCGAAAGCTGCAATCCTGGTATTAACAAAAACCCACCTTTCCAGCACCCCCTCCAAAGAAATCCCCAACCCAAACAAAAAACAAGAACACAAAAAACCCACGAAAACTCCCAAACAAACAAAAACAAGCAAAAAAAGGCAAAACTCCCTCAGATTCGAGGAACTTGGTCCTGATAGAGCACTCTCCTTTGGATGTACCAAAGGATCCACATTCCTTCTGCTTGCTGGCTGGTCAAATATATGTCAGAGATCTTACTACACTTGGTGAAAAGAACAGTAGGCAACCCATATCTGGACACATGAATTATTTTTGTCACTGACCATGCCAGATTCTGAAAAAAGTTCATAGGTTTCCCTTCACACTTCAGATGTCCTTTGTACTTTGTGTGAACACAACTGCCTGTTCATATGGTTTGCACAGACCAAAAGACATGCATTAATTCATATATAAGACTGCAACCATCATGCTTTCAGCTATTTGCAGACAGAACATAGATACCTCAAGCTTCAGTGGAAGCTAGAATAAACAAAGAGCCCCATGACCTGTCTTAATTTGCATTTACTCCAGTTCTAACTTTCTTCATAATCTGAAGAGCCCTACACATTTTCCTGAAGCAGGTTTTATCCTGAGGATGAAAGAAGATGAGGTTCCCAAGAAATATTTTATTTTCCAGTCTGTTCTGATACCTCAAATCCTTGCTCAGATTTCTTAAAAGGAGTTTTATTTAAAGTATTTTATTATGTTTAATTTTCTCTCCCTCCATTGAAAATGAAATCAAAAAGCAGTAAGTTCTAGAACTTCCACTCCATGGTAGCAAAGGAAAAGGATTTACTACTATTATTGTAGTAATGGAAAGTTCAGAGAGTATAATTTACTTACAAGGAACAGAATCATGCTAACAAATAGTCAGCTAAGTACCTATCTTACACGTAGATTAACATTCAACCCAAAATCACCACACTGTGTTCTGCTGCCAAGGCATCTTCATAGTCTGTATGCAGAAACATCCTTCAAAGAGCCTGGTACGAATCTACTTTGACAACTTCTTACTTATCACTAAGGACAAGATCAGAATTAGACCATGAGGATTTTTATTAATATTACAATAGGGATTAACAGTTAAGCTTTACCACCAAATTTGCAGAGCTAGTTTAACAGAAGTATATGTATAAATATCAATTACATAGGTTTAGTCTTCCCTAGCTGAAAAAAAATTATGTTGAAGACAGATGGAATTTTTTAAATCTAAAAGACTTAGACAGAAGAAGATAAATAAAGGGAGCAAACAGGAAGACTTCTAGATAATCTCTCTGCCACTTTGTGATCTGTAACAGATTTGCACAGTCTATGTGATCTTTTCCCACCAGCATCAGAGAAAGAAGATTCCCACTACAGTTAAGAGATTTCTGTAGCTGACCAGGCTGACTTTCACCTGAAAAAAAACCCCACTATTTGAACACAACAAAAGAAATAGTCCACAATCCACAAACACAACAGGTTTTTTCCTGGTCCAGCTAGACCCTCTGGTCCCACTGTCATGCACCCCACTGTGAGGGGTCTACTTACACGCCTCCTTGCTCGTGGCGCTGGCTCAGGTGTGTTAGGAGAAGTGGATTCATTTGGTGTTTCAGAGGTTGAGCTAAGAGATGAGTTACTGCTTGAAAGTTCTTTGTTCTGTCTTTTAGTTCCAAATGGCAAAAGAAAGGCCACAAAATCTGAAACATCTTTCTGCTCTTCTCTCTGAGAGTCTTGCTTGAGCTTGTAGGCCCGGTCATTAGCAATCACTTGGGACAAAGGCATTCCAAAAGCCTGGGGAATAAACTCTGCAACAATAACAACAGCATTGTAATATTTACTGAACATCTGATATTTATTTAGCACAAAAAGAATTAACTGTTAAGCTCTTAAAAAGAAAAACAATCTGAAGTCCTTTAAATATATACTAATTCTAGTGAAGTACTGGACTGCATAATAATAATAACAACAGTGCCAGGTAATTGTAGCCCATGTTATCTGAATCCTGTTTCTAGTTGCATCATGGAAGATATACCACACAGGGTCTTGGAAAGTCACTCGGGAGCAGAACAAATTAAGATCTTAACTTCCACCAAAAGTAAGTGAAGTCGGACACTTTTGGTTACGTGTAGATGGTACAGAGGGGCATCAGAAGCTTCGGTAGCATCATCCTGAGACCGAGAAGCCTAGCTGGACTGTCCCATAGCTCTTTCTCATGTTTCAGAGCCCTTCACCAGGCTTTTTTCTCATAAATGTTGTAGGGCACCAGAGTTAAGGGGTACTGGCACATGCAGGGGTTTCATTACAATTCAGCATCTCATCAGTCTCATTACAGCATCTACCTGTACAGAGAGCCTGTAAGTACAGTCACTACTCAGACCAAGCCTTCGGGGATATGTTTTTAAATATATTCAGGAATGATACTGTTTTAAATACTGGTAAGACTAAACCTGTTTAATAGTGGTGTATCAGTATAAAGGTTCTTTGTAGCAGTACAAAAATATACACAGACATATGGAAATGAAGGAGAAAAAATGTTTCAATTAACAGAAAGAACATAATCCCATCCCACAACAGCATAAATGTAATTTACAAAACCAGCATATACTTTGGGTCTCAAAGTAAAGTGCTTAAGTATTTTACAAAAAAGAAAAATGTTTTACAGTGAACCAACCAACAACGAACGATGAAATTCTAATCATTATGGTTAAAATCAAACCTATCTGACATTAGCAGAATCAAAGCCGCTGGGACAGACTTCCAGCTAGAACTGGTTTGTGCTCAAATGGAACAAAAAAAGTAGCTATTGATGCTATTCATCTGGGTGAAAATGGGTGCAACTTCTACTATGTTCCAGCTTCAGACCTGCTTGTATCAGGAATAAATAAAGCACCAGAGATTAAAAATAATTTGGGGGGGGGGGGGGGGGAGGGAGGGAGGGTTTAATTATTGAAAAAGAAATAA
>JAWWEE010000001.1:99816781-99829256 GCA_035221455.1 Xenops minutus
ATGACTGCTAGTTCTGTGCTGGTTAAAGAAAGCATAAAAAAAGAAAAGTACAAACAGAAAAATCCTTATATACTACGTTTCTCTTTTGCCACAATCATGTAAATAATTAAAGGCCAAAGGTTTCTCCTGGAATTTTGTCTATGTCTTTGATGACATTTTCAAATTTTATCTAGACTTGCATTATCATTAAGATTAAAGTAAGGTATTGAAAAGAAGAGGCTATTTTAGGAATCTTGAATGAGTTCACTACTAGTATATCACACTAAAGAAACAAGAGCCCATTGTTCCCATTTAGTGAGAAACATTTCTGCTCTTTAGAAGTATGAAATGTTAAGACACCACTAACTTTGGTGGCCAGACAAAACTAAATCAGGAAGCAGAGCCTCATATATCAAGAAGTCTGGAGGTGACCTGTGAGTATAATGATATCTAAAACCATCTGCATTTAATTTAGGACAAGAAAGAACATCATCATACAGATATCAAGGACTGTGGGGATTGCCAGTTCCAGGAGTCCAGAGTTAGATCCATCACTCCTATACCCAAGAGAGCACGTCTACAACATTATGAAAGCATTAGTATTAAATTACTTTTCTGAATTATCTTTCCGGTGAATATTTAAGATGACAAATTTGAAATACACATATACAACATCTGCCCTTCTGGCTGTCTAACTGGGTGCTTTGTTATACTCCCAGCACCCCATTTTATTTGTCCTTATACAACATTTCCTGAGAAAAGCCACTGAGCCAAACAAAATCCTGAACACAAAATATTTCTCTGGTTTGGGTCAGAGCTGCTTGTGCTTCAGACTGGGAGAGGACAGCAGTATTTAGCTCACGTGATGCCCAACAACATGCTGGTGCCATTGATCTTACAACAACTGGGACAAGATCAGCAGGAGATGAGATCTCAATACTGCTTTGTGAAAAGAATTTCATTAAAATTACCTCTCCCTGACTTCATTATGTGAAGGTTGGTATTTTTACGTAGGTGCTGCCCTTCCTTGTAAATTCTCAGGTGTGGGATTCCAGGTTTTTAATTGCTCTTGCCTAATGTAGGCCAGAGAAAGGACACTGAGCTTCTACTCCAGGATGCTCTGCTGTAGGCCTCCTCAGAGGACATGAACTGCTTCCCCAATTTCTCAATGTCTGGCAGAGATGAGGAACTGGATCAAAACCAACTGGCTGATTTTCAGACTAAATACAGATGGAAGTGGTGCTGGCTGGCAGTGGTAATTACATTAAAGAGTTGGCAAACCCTGTAACTTTTTGCTCATTTGTTGAAATTAAGAGAACCAGTTGACCCTTCTGCAGACTTGCTGAAGCCTCAAGATCCCACCAAAATATGTGTGTGTGTGTCCTGTGAGGTATGGTGCTGGGGGAGCATGTTCTACCCACCATTCTTCAGAAGAAATCAAGCCCAACAAATTCATTGTGGGACAGGTAGAGTGAATGTTCCCCCTTCTGACATTTCAGATTCATTAAAACAGAAGAGTTGTTGTCATGCAAAGTAATTAGCAACCCATTGATGGGGGAGAAAGGGCACTAACTCAAACACGAGATGCATAGGTTTGAGGCTCTGGTCTCATAATCACGGTAAAAGTACCGATTGCCTCTTTAGAGCTGTAGGCTGGGGATCCCCACTGCTGTAGGGGTTTCATTTGAATGAATGTTTGAGCAGCGGCTCAAACTTTGGTTTGTTGAATACATAATAAGTGAATGCCAAAGCTACTAAATTAGTTACTCTGTACACCCAACAAAAATTTGACCACTTATTCAATTAGGAGACTGGGCAGCCTATAAAGAAATTTTGCAGAAAGCACCATATAAAATGTGAAACAACCTGGCAGACAGGGCAATTAGTTTGAAAATGCAGACTCATACCCTTAGCCAGCAGCACTTTTGATGCACTCCCGTTGTCAGTGTTTACTGGCAAAGGAGACAATTGACTATTTTGGTGAAGTGCATAATTTCTCTTACCAGAAAGTCAATCTTGCAACCGAGGCAAATTTCTTAATAAAATTTTGATCAAAACTGGTGTGTTCCTGTAACTGGTAAATCAGCATTTTCTAATAAAAAGCACCATGTCACAGAAGAACTCCCAGCCAGCTCAAATAAGAGTTTCAGTGATCCCAAATCCTTCTCTTTGCTAACCAAATTATAATATCCAGGATGTTGACCCACACAGTTATAGCTTACTTGACCTCATATTACCCTATCCAAGTACACTTTAAAAGATTTCTCTGAAGTTGCAACTGATGAAAACTGTGGTTTCCATCCCACAAAATATATCAGTCTATTAAGAACCAGAGAGGTCTACAATCTAGACTACTCTAATGAGTCTTTCAATGCTAATAAAGTGAACAGAAACTTCTGTTAGTCTCCTTAGCACTTCAGGTTTTTTAAATGCCTCTTAAGTGCTGGGTTTGGGTGGCTAAAATCCAAGATGTACTAAGGTCCTTTTACCACCTCTTTTTATATATATATACATATAAATACCACCTCTTATTTAAATGATGGGAATAGAGTGGGAGACAGATCAGAGAATAACATGCTTTCAAAGGGATATTTAAACAGCATCTTTAAGTCAAACTCCCCAGCTAGCCAGACTGGGTAACTCTGTTTTGCTAACTGAAATTAATTACTTCTGATCTGTAGAGACAGTGATGGAAGCAGAAAACAAGGGAAATAGAAACCTCAGTCCATAATGGGAACAGCAAAACTTCTTCCACCTCAAGATTTGTCAAAACGTGCAGTGACTCCAGGAGACTTGAGATAAGACAATGTTCTCAGCATCAGTTCTCTGGCTGAAAATCTCTTTAGCTACTCAGAGTTCACTGACCTTCAAGGAGTGTTAGAAGGCCCTTCCAATTACTTATGCTTTTTTTTTTGTGAGTAGGTCTAGATTTCTTTTAAAAAAAATAAGAGATTTTTCAGTCCTTCAGTTGACTTTAGTATAAAACATGTCACAATGGTGCTTAAAAAACCTTTCATTTGTCTAGAGAGCATGAGAAATACTTTCAAAGCTTTTTTTAAAAGTATGGTGGAGTGCTGAAAAGGCTTGAAAAAATCCCATATTTCTTATAAACCATAATAACAAAGAAAATTCATTTATTCAGCTCTCTCCTTAGGCTGTTCAAAGGCACATGGACGTCAGGATAGGCTGAATTACTGAAGAACAAATCCAATCATTAAGAAATACATCTTAATTTACTGAGCATGGATGGGAAGGAAACATAGACATTTTCAAGAATATCAAACTAAAGAAAAATCAAACATCTACTGCTGGATTTGCATATGCTACAGGGTTGCCAGGGAAGCTCTTTCTCAGGAAGTCCAGTATACACAGCAGATCTGCTAAGGTGCCACACATGAACCTGCTGAGTATTTACATTCCACACGGAAACATCAGCAAAAGGGCTGGTTCCCAGCTGCTCAACCAATCACATAACAGGTGATTATTATTTCTGAGCAGATCTCTTCATTCACCCATAGGGTTTACTGGAACCAAGGCAAAATGGAGCTGTTTTACTGACAAAACCCTCTAGCACAAATAATTTCTGGGAAGCATCTCTCTCTGGAATGCCTGTGTGTACTTTAAAAGTAGGCATGCTTACGCTGATACCCATATCACTCGCAGGAGACAGACAAAATTCTCTGCTTCTGCTGCAGTCAAAATTAGCAGTGAATTCATAAGGTAACAGTATCCAGCCACCAGCATGCATAGCATCCTGAGAATTTCTTCGTCCAAGCAGCATGGACATGTCACTGCTCCTCCACCCTGAGTACTGTCTGTCAGCAGCTAAAGCAGATGTTTGGAGACATATGTAGACAGTAGGATTGAGAGTCATGATGGCCATTATTAACAAGGAGGCCAGGCAGACTAAAGGAAAGACACTTGAATGATGGAAGCTGAAATTATTGCTTAAATACCTGGGTGGAGTGCTATTCTCCTGTTTAATCTCTTTACATCCGGCAAGTTTTGCTATATCCTGCTCCAGTGATTCACTCAGAGATGTGAAAGCAATAGAAAAAAAAAACACTTGTTTTAGGATTTCTCCCCTTTTAATGAGAGATGACAGATGTCAAAAAGGACAAAATAAAGATATGAAACTAATTTAAAGTGCATTCAATTCTGTTTTAGTGTCTTTATTGGCCTTCAGAAATCTAACAGTTTGCTGAAACTGTGCTTAACAGCTATAAAGGTTGACTGACCAATCCATCTAAATAAAATGTGAAGTTTAGAGAGTAAAAACTCTACAAATTAGCCTGAGTCCTAAACTACAAGTGATTAAATCTCCAAACAGTCCTAGGTAATATGAGTACTGTTCCTTTTGGTTATACCTCTTAAGTATAGACAGCTCGTGGTGTGTGGTGAGGAAGACCACTCCTCAGCACAAACTGGAGAGAGGCGGTACCTCTCCAGAGAGGACAAGCTCAGAAGTCTGCAGCCTGGGATGGTTCAGTGCATGTCAGTGCTGACGAGGAGAGTTTGTCAGGCAAGACCTGCAGTGAGGCCATCGAGCATCCCTGGTAATCAGCACGGTGGCCCTTTTTTCCACCTCTGTGGCTTCCTGGACCAGGCACATCTCTGTTATCTTTGGCAGCAACCCACATACATGAACACATGGTGCTGCATGATTGTCAGGATTAACCTTCAGGAGTCTATCTTTACAAAAGAAGGCTTTTCAGGTGGCACATAGTCCAAGCAGGACCTAACTACCTGGCCCCGTCAACTATTACTTGTCCTGGTATGTGGGAGCTCCCAGGCTGGGATAGAGAAAACTCAAAATTTTTGGAATTAATTAAATACTCTTCCAACTGCAACTGTGCTTACAAAAGTGATGCTGAAGGGATAGAAATGAACTCTGCATTAGGGCAGCTGCACCTCCTCTGTATGAAGTATCTGGAAATCAGTTTCCTTGCTTCCCCTCAGACATCCTCTGCATGTGTCATTTTGTTCTCACCACAGTGCAGCTGGACTATTTACTACAAAAAACCACCACAAAACTCTAGAAAGAAACAGGAAGGCATCCCTTTCAGGCATGAGGACTAGGGATGTGCCCAGGTGGGTAAGTGTGTGGTCCCAGCCTTTTGTGTGAGCACACCCACATCCACAGTGAGGAGTGTTTGTTTTGGCCCAGTTGCCCAGAAATGGAAGATACTCTCTTCACAAAATGAGTGATAGAAAGGCTTATTAAAAAAATCACCATGGAACAGCCAAGGATAATACTTTCAGCTTGCAGTGACACACATGCTGAGCAACATTAACTCTGACTGTAGGTGACTTGGAGACAACTGTTCAGGAAAGGTGGTGGGGCTCAATTGTGAGCATGGTAGGCTCATCCCTATGGAGATCAGCAGCACAAGGCCGTACATTTTTCTTTCCAGAGCCAGCTCATCACCTGAAAGCTGGGTGACACTGTCCCTCCTAACTCCTGAGGCTGGGGATGATGATGGTGCTGCTGCTTTCCACAGGAAAACAGTCACCTTTGAACCACTGCACCAGGCTAATGGCTCACATGGCACAATCCAGCATCATCCTCATTATTCATCCCCTCTGCTGTAATGGATTAAGAGTCTGGTCAGTAAGTATCTGAGTGGCAGATGATCTTCAATAACTCAGAAGGATAGAGAAAAATACACCAGAACCAACCTTGGCCAGAAAGGCTGAGAAGCAGGATGTCATATGCTGCTATTTGGGCTATTTTTTCGCAACATTTGCTGTTGGCAACAAGTAAGAGTGAATATGGCTTTATTTTCACTCTGCTGACACAACCTGTTCAGAACTTGACTCCTAATTTGCTGGATGCCTACTGACCATCCCAAGTTCCTCCTGCAGGAAGCAGTGAAATGCAGATTTGGTTGTTTGAGAAGTGCTGGGGGTATTTTACTCTCAGAGGGCACTCCTATGATATTTAATAAATGGAGAGAGCATGTAAGACATCTCCTAAATGAGAATAAGATAGTAAAAAATGGGAGAAAAAGAACAAAAGCATGTTTAAAATGCCTGAGTTTCAAATAAGAAGAAGAAAAAAGGAATTAAAATTAGTAGAATCAGCATAATGATTTCTAAAAATGCTTGGTATAGTTAACCAGAAGGTATGAGCAATGCTAAAAACCAGGAAGTAGATAAATATAAACAAGGATGAATAAGTACAAAGTGCTGACCTTCACTGTGGGCAACAAGTGAACCCTAAAAGGCAAAGTGTACTCAGAAAACCCTTTGGAATAAAAACAAAGTATATCCCTAAAGCTACTAACTGAATAAAGTACAAATGTTACTGTACAAGATAGACACAAGAAAATCCCTGAACAGAAATATAATAGCAGAAAATAATATTATCTGGAAGTGCTCAACCAGCACAGCTGTGTAATTATTAGAAACAGAGGTCAGCACAGCTATAAGGAAATCACAAAAGAACACAAGGCAATGTAAGAAAAATTATTGTTTGAAAGACCTTCAACAACAGAGAATTTAAAGGAATAAAGACCAGCTCTGGGTTAAGCATTTGTATCCATCCCCGAAAGGATGCTATCACTTCTCAGGACACGACACCAAAGAGGCATTGGTGGAGCTCTGGAAGTGCAATTGCAAAGATCCACCAGCTTTGGGTGACACAGCAAAATTCTGGCTTTGATGAACTATCAAAGTAATTTATTATTGTTAAAATCTTCTACAGCAATGAAAAATGTGAGAATAAAAAGGTAAAATGCATTTAAACTCTCAAAAGAGCTTCTGAAGAGAAACTTTCAAAGGAGACTACCAAAGTTGTGCTACCCATAAGAGAGAAAAGATAAAAGCTGAGGAAAAAAGAGCAGGATGTGGCTAGCCTTTTCTGATGCACAAGAGCACTTTACAGGCTGCTATGAAGATCAATATCTGGCAAATGCACTGAAAAGCAGGGATGGTTTTGTACAGAACTATGTTGCTTTGCACTTTTAACTGCATGAACGACAGAGGAAAAAAACCACAGCAACATAATGACTAATTAATTATAGTGTAGCCAAATGTAATGCATTAACAGGAGCAGTACAAAATAGATTTTTCCCCAAAGGTGGCTATAAAATCATTGAAGCCCTTCCTTAAAGACTCCTCCTGCATGTGAGCTCAGTCCTACATCAAGTAATCTTGTACAAGATGAAAAGTCTGGTACTTGCAATGTAACATAGGAGGCCACTGAATTTATCAGTAGAAATCTGTCAGGGGACATTCAATTTTAGAAAGATTAATGCAAATATTTTCTGTAACCAGTTTTAAATCAAGAAAAGAATAATCACATATTTGAAGTCATCAAACAAATAAAAATTAAAATAATTTTTTTTCTTCTTGAAAAATATCTAAAGTAACTTTGAAATGGGCATGCTAGTTTTTTCAATGGAATTTCAGAGTTCCACCCTTCTCCCAAACTAGACTGAAAGTGATAAGATCAGAGTAACCAGATCACTTCTCGTGTCATAAATGTGTGCATTTGTGTGTGTGTTTATGTAAGTGGGATGTCAACGCTAAGTTCTGCTACCACTTTTCCAGAACTTTCTTTCCAGAAGGGACTACAAAATTAGATGCACAATTACCTACATGCAGAAAACTGCAATTTCACAGACACTTTTCAGTGTCTCAGTATTTAGATTTAGTTCAAATGGCTCCAAATTACAGGTCAAGTTCAGGTCTTGGATTAGGACCCAGCCCATAAAGCTGATCAGTGTCCAAACAAAGGAGTACAACCATATCTGTAAATCCATGTCACATGGAGTTTATTAAAACCCAACTGAGCAGTAGCACTGAAGCATTTATGTATTTTAAACAATGGCTATTTTCCTAAGGTTAAAGAAAGAAAAGCAAACCAACTAACTTGCTTGGGCAGTGCTCAGTTCACAGGTTCACGTGCTTTGTAAATTGAAAGAGTGCAAACACAGGTAAAGAACTGGATCATGTTATCCAGACCACACTCTGCACTGGATGATGAAAAGAGGGAGAAACAACAGTGGAGAAAAGATGCAGTCCTTTAACTCTTTTCTCCCAGAAGAAAAAGGAAAAAAATAATCTTTCAGTTGACGAGGTCTGGATTATACTAAGGTCAAACAGAAAAGATAAAACATATTTTTCAGCTTGAAAATAAACACATAGCCAGTACATCAGCTCAGCAACATTCTCCTACTCCAGAAAGTGTATGTTTAAGACTAAAGAAATCTCATATGCAAAACTGAGACCTGATCACTAAATATGTACTCATTTTATTTTACCTTTGTCTCTGTTCTTCTCCTTTCCTAAAGAGTCCAGTTTCTTTCTTAATGATTTCTTCCTCTTTTGTCCGTCTGTAAGAGACAAAAAAAAAAGAAAATAAAAAAAGGAAGTAAGTAAAGAGAAATAACACTGAACAAACTGCTGCAGGAACATGGAGTGAGATGGTCATAGCACTTGGAATCAGGAAGGGTGTGGGGCACATTTCACATAGGCTAGGGACTGTCACAGTCCCTCAACCCAAAGGAGTGTAATTTGTTCACCCAAAGTCTGAGACTGCACCAGGGAACCAAAATGTATCCCCCTACATGCTGGTGGGCACATCTACACATGCATGGTCATCTCATTTGGAATACTTAACCATGGAGGTTTGTTGCTGGATGCTCTTGATAGCAAGGTATCATAAAAAGTACTGGTTAGCCTTCATCCATGGTCACAAGACTGTGATTTAGGTGTGGAGGCCAAGGTACTATTTGGAAAGGGAGGATTACTAACCCCCAGGATAAAGCTCTGCATACCAGTTATACCCATTGAGTGATAGCTGACTACCTCCACGTGACCCATCTCATCTGAACTCACACTGGGAGCTTGCAGTTTGATACAGCATGTCCAGATTGGTTCAGATGGATTAGAGTCTCAGAGAAATTACTGTTCTGACAACCTATACATCATCCAAGTTTTCACTAAGGTATTAAGGACCAAAGATTTTAAGCAATAGTGGAGGCAGGTTTGTTCTTGAAAGGATTATGTCAAAAGGCTGGCTACCATTGTTTCCTTCAGCAGCATCTTTTATACTGAAAAATCAACAAAAAAGCATTTTATTTATTAGATATCAAAAAATACCAGGGATTAAGACACAGGCCTGCTTTAACTTGCACCTTTTGAATTTTCTAATTTCCAAAGCAATATAAAGAGTCATAGGGACTAATATCCTAACATAGTCACCATTCTAGATAAAGGTTAATGAACACATACCTTTTCTTTACTGGTTTTGTAATAGAGCAAAACCTCAAAACTGAACACACCATATCTGTTTCACTTTCAGAGAAAGAAGGTCACCAAATAATCTGTCTCAACATGTTTTTATAGTTATGCAAACCAGTGTCTTAAGTGGTCTTTTACAGTAAGGAACATACCACAGAGGAGCGAAGTGGATCTTTGTTGATGAACTCTCATCTTTGCAATTACAGGTCATGAGAGAACACAAGCCATTTCCCCATACTTTTCCTTCAACTTCTACTGAAAACCAAATCCAAAACATTACTCAACAGACAGCTCAACAAATTCTGATTTTTTTATAGCCAGTTAATACCCTTTTAATTTAAAACTAACATTCCTTTTTATCTTTTGTAACAATGGTTTGATCAACTCTACTTGCACACTTGCACTTAGCCTTTATTTACAGCATACCATAGAATCAAAGAATCATTAGGGTTGGAAGGGACCTCTGGAGATCATCCAGTCCAGCCTGCCTGCCAAGGCAGGGTCACTTAGAGCAGGTTACACAGGAACACATCCAGGTGGGTTTTGAATTTCTCCAGAGAAGGAGACGCCACGACCTGCCTGGGCAGCCTGTTCCAGTGCTCTGCCATCCTCAAAGTATGTAAGTTCTTCCTCCTGTTGAGGTGGAACTTCTCATGTTTTAGTTTATGGCCTTTACTCCTTGTCCTGTTTCCAGGTACCACTGAAGAGTCTGGCATTATCCTCTTGGCAACCACCTTTGAGATAATTGTATTAATGAGATCCCCTCTCAGTCTTCTCAAGACTAAACAGGCCCATCTTCCAGTCCCTCTGCGTAAGAGAGATGATCCAGACCTCTCAACATCTTTCTGACCTCCACTGGGCCCTCTCCAGTAGCTCCTTGTCTTTCTTGTACAGAGGAGCCCAGAACTAGATACAGCACTCCAGAAGTGGTGTCAGTAAGGTCAGGTAGAGGAGGAGGGTAACCTCCCTTGACCTGCTGGCCACTCCTCCTGATGCACCCCAGGATACCACTGGCCTTCCTGGCCACACATGCTCCCAGCACTTAACTATGATACTCAAGGTAGAATTGGTATATGCTGGTTTATGTTAATTCCCTCTTTTCCACACATGTTCTAGTGAGAATTCATCCTCTGACATAAGGCTGATTAGATGGATAAGGTATTCCAGATAAGAGTTCAGCAATATAATGGTAGCAATTCATTGCCTGATACAGTCTATGATTAGATTTCCTTTTTCTTAGCCACATGACAAGGTTATAACTCAGTCATACTTTGATTGATTAATATGCCCAGTCTTTTCACACCCTCTGACATTTCCTGTTGCTAAGATTGAGCTTCTAAGAAAAATTCTATCACTTCTTGGCAATATGAATAGTTGGTAGCCTGCTTTCATACACCTGACAGTACAGTTTGTTTTCATAATGTTCCCTACTACCATTGTGTTCTGGCTTTATATATATATAAAATAATTTTCAAAATATTTTTCATGTTATATATTCAAATCACTGCTTCATAGTAGCCTTTTGATAAATTACTTAAATTTCTTTGGAGTTAGAGAGCATAATTCTCCAAGGACCCATTTATTGATATTCTGACATCCCACTGAAGTCTACTGAGATATAAAAAATGAGAAAAAAGTTAATTTTTTATGTAAAATACAGTGTTTTGCCACAATCATTTACATTTAAATTTTATCCCATGGCAAGAGAAAAAGAGTTGCATATAAAAATAAGGCTTAGAGTAATCTCAGTAAAAGTTAAAACTTAGGAGATCTGAGGTCAGTTCAAGTTCTCCTCCTCCCCAGCAAAAGACATGGTAAATTAGAGTCTATATTCTGTAAAAATAAATATGTTTTGAAATGAGCGTTGATTCAAGCTACATCAGGCATGAACACTGCTGAAATATTCATAATGTGCTTAAAGACTTATGCAATTCTAGCAGCTTTACATATTAAATGAACCCAATTCAAAATATTAATGCTTAGTACTTATTAACTGTAGTGCGTTTTGAGAAGATAATTAACATCCAAAACATTCTTGGGAAACAGGCAAAGCTTTATTACCCATACTTAATACCAACTTTACATTTTCTAATTAATTAGCAAATATTCATGCAAAATAGAATTGTATCAGTTCAAAGTGCTATTAGATAGGGGCTGCTATTTTAATTTCCAGTTTGGAAATGTTTAAGCACCAAGTGATAAAAGCTTTTTGTGTATATAATTATCACTTTATGTCTTCTTTTTGTAAATCAATGCATACTGTTCCTCCAACAGATTCCACTCAAGAATATTAGCAAGACAAAACAAACACTCACCTGTCAAAGTGAAGGAAGCTGCTTTTTTTTTTTTTTTTGCTAACCCATTCTGTTTTTCTTGAAGGACACCTGCCCAGGCAGCTGTGCAGATCAGTTTGTTTTTCAGAAATGGACTTGATCTGTTCAATACTTACTAATTTATATGTTTGCTGTATTTTTCACTGCAATACATACATCACTCCCTGGGCATCTATGTATTAAGACTAGCACAATGAATATTTAAAAGACCAAGAGTCTAGAATTAAACTCCTGAGTGCACATTAAATTGCTACGTGACCTGTTTTTCCAAAGTTGTGAGCACTTCCAGGTTTAGTTAATGCCAAAAAAGACTTTTCTATTTGAAAAATTAGGTCATCTTTTTAGAACTTTGTCAGTGAACCACATAGCCTACAGAATACTGGAATATTTGGACTGATCTACTGACTTTTGACAAGAATTGAGCAGTTTGACATCTGAGATTATTTAAGTTTTGGTATTTTGGGTTAAGGTAGACATTCGCCTGCAGTGTCATCACTAACACCATTTCATTAGCAGTTACACTATCAAATCCCAGATCTTCTACAGACCTTTTCAAGATCTAAATTTTTCTCCATGTGTGACCATGGTTCTACAAATGAAGTAATAAAGTCATTTTCATACTGAGGATATACAAATTTCAGGAAAGAGGGGAGAGAGAAAAAGAGAGTGAAAGAAAAAGAGAGGGAAAGAAAAAGAGAGAGAAAGAAAAAGAGAGAGAAAGAGAGAAAGAGAAAAAGAAAGAAAGAAAGAGAAAAAGAAAGAAAGAGAAAAAGAAAAAAGAGAAAAAGAAAGAGAAAAAGAAAGAGAAAAAGAAAGAGAAAAAGAGAGCAAGAGAGCAAGAAAGAGAAAGAAAGAGAAAGAAAGAGAAAGAAAGAGAAAGAAAGAGAAAGAAAGAGAAAGAAAGAGAAAGAAAG
>JAWWEE010000001.1:99829356-99959256 GCA_035221455.1 Xenops minutus
AAAGAGAGAGAAAGAGAGAGAAAGAGAGAGAAAGAGAGAGAAAGAGAGAGAAAGAGAGAGAAAGAGAGAGAAAGAGAAAGAAAGAGAGAGAAAGAGAAAGAAAGAGAAAGAAAGAGCTTTGTAAATTTTTTTAATGACAGATTGTTCTGTTACTTTGCATAAGACCACCTACCAACGCCCCATATGACAAAGACAGAGAGTGCAGGCTGAATCCTGTTACTATTTATGTCCAGTAATTCTTTATTCAATTTATATTTATGGAAATCAACAGATCTATTTGGTAGGTAGATGTGCTGCTCAGAATAAGCTGAAGCATCACAAATTAGGTATAGGGAATTAGCTCAAAACGATACAGTTAGTGGCATATCTAAAGTTAATATTCAGGAACTCTGGGCCACCAATTTCATATTATGTCACTTAAATTCAATATACTGTGAAACTCTAATCCAATATTTTTTCATAATTAATTTAATATGCAGTAAAAAAGTACAACAGAATCTGCTCTTTATACGTAATTTTCAGGACAGTATTAGGCTTCAGATGATCAAAAAATACCCTATCAAATATGCTTGAAGTGAATCTGTAGCAAAAATAGGATTCTTTAGCAGTTTCGTTACTTATATATGGGCTGGTGGATTATCTATAAGAATGGATGTTCCTTTTATGTTACTTACATGCAATGACACTTTTTATTAATCAAAACATAATTCATAAATTCATACAGGTCCTTTAAACTATTTTAATTTAGCAGGGTTTTGGCACAAGAGATGATCTGCTGTTTACAGGGCTGTAGAGCAAAGAGAGCTCCTTTCCCCATCTACTGGCAACTTCCTTTGCTTAAGAGAAATGTGTTTCTTCTCCATTTAGGGAAGAAAGTTTGTCATGTTCTACAGTTAAGGGTTATTTTCACACAGTATGAAGAGAGCAGTTACGTGAGAGATTATTATCAGACCCAAAGCTCAACTATCAAAACAGAAACAGATAAAGAGGTTGATATTGTGAGATTTCTAAAATACTTTTTCACAGTAATTCTATTCATGGCCATTTTCCCTTAATGGCCACTAGTAATTGGATCTAACTGCATTTAAATTAAAAATAAATAGAACGTATCTTCTAAAAGTGCAAGCAATTCTGTCTTGAAAACTACTACCAATGGCACTGCAAAGCACCAAGTGTGAGCTCTCGAGTACTTATTGGTTCACTTCACCGACTGAGAGTAACACATTTCCCAAGTGCAAGCCCCTCACACGCAGCCTGCATGCTGACTGTCAAGCTGCAGTCTCTCTGGCCTGTGCAATACCGCAAGTAATTGAGACCCTCAACCAGAAAACACTGCTAAATTCTGTTGACAGCACAATAGAGACAAGTAGAACTGTCATTTCATTCACTGACAGTTGTACTGTGTTTGCGGTCAAAGTCACTTCTTTGGGTCACTATACAAAACAAATTTACTTCTGAAGACACACTTGGAGCTGCTCTGCTGAAGAAGAGGGTGCTGGTTTTACTTAGCCATTTCTATGACTATAAATATCCATCTTGAAATATTTATTTATAAAAACTTGTTGAAATGCCCTGCCCCTATGCAGCAACTTCCAAAGCACTGCCAGATGCAATGAAGATTGAAGATAAATTTCAACCAGAGAAATGGGAGCTACAGATTTTGTTACACAAAGTAATACGAAACAGGAATGGCTGGGCCTACAGGTATTTCTCATCACTGTCTTTCTCCCTTTCACCTGGCCTCGGCCATACACATACAAGATCTCCATCCGTGATGCAGATTATTGTATTCATTCAGAAGCCTTGGACTATCATCTAATTTTTCCTTATGGACTATGTTGCTCTTTTTATTTCACTTTGACTTAAATCAGCACTTCCTTGTGCTTGTCAGCCAGCAGCTGATGGAAGAAAAACCATATTCATTCAAGAGTATCCCTCAGCTGCAGCCATGACCTTCCAGGTGGCAGCTGGCTCACATATGTTCAATTCAGCCCACAGAGACAGATTTAGGTTGCTCCTCACCAGCACCACAAACACAATGGAGGCAGCTTTTCTCTTAAATGCTGCTTCCTCTGATGCAGCAAATAAGTTTCAGCAGTCCCCTCCCTGGGAAGATCCTGTTGAATGTGCTTATGGCAGAAGAAACAGTGTGAAAAGGGCAGAGCTGAAGTTAAAGCCAGTTCCTCAGGAGAAGGGCTGTAGCTCTCCGTGGGCTGTGCACAGGCAGGACCAGAGTCGAAGCATTGCAGCCCCCTTGGCAGAAGCACTGCCTGACCCAAACCCTTCTCAGGGCAATGATGAGATACCAGGTGAGGTGTGGAAAGCCGACTGTGCAGGAAACAACATTCTCAGCAACACAGTGTATACAACACCACCACTTGAGAAAACCCACAATCATCAGACAAAACTGTGCTTTTCATTCTCTTCTTCCACACCCCAGCAGGCTCTTTGGTAACCTGTGGTTAGTGCATCTTCCTCAGTCCCTTTGGGCTAAGGCATTACTGATTGTTAAAATTAAACACAGAGCAATTACAAAGTCCAGCTGCACAGGTTGAAGTGATGCAGCTGCTGGAAGTTTAAAACCTGCATTATACACAAATCCTTTACTGTGGTACAGTAAGGATTTGGTCATACTTGTATATGAATGAAATTCTTTATATAGGAAGTATACATAAATTGCTGTGGAACCTGTCCAGAAGGCAAAACTGCTGGAAATCTCACCTACTTCAAAAGAGAGCTGCATTCCCACAGTCACTTTAGCTTTGTTAACGAAATAACACTGTACAATAACCTCCTCTAGTTCTGGTACATATTAAAAACAAAACAAAACAAAAACAAACCACCAAACCAAAACCCCAAACCAAAAATCAACAACGACAAAAAAAAAATCATCCATAATTTTCTTGCTGGATATTAATAGATTTTTGATGCCCATCTGTTGATACTGCACAGCTATTTCAAACGCAAAGGTGATATATCAATTTATTCCAGCTGAGCCTATTATCAGTAGACTGCCAAGTCTTTTAGAAAAACAAATCAAAAAAATGTACTTCAAAACTAGACTGAAATCTAGGAAAATGCACCATTTCTACTGAAACCTTTTCTCAGGGTTTATTTCTATCACAAAGAGCCATGTCCCAACTAGCTGAACAAAAAGTGTTCCATGTTAGAAAACAGCAGGATACAGATTTAGACTATAACTATAACCAGATAGGTATGAACTCTTCTTTAAAAAACAAACAAACAAAAAACCAAAATAAAACAACCACTTACTTTGGACAATGCTCTAATTCAGATGGCATACACTAATCAAATCCTGTGGCTAGAGGAATCTTAAGAACACATGACATTTCCACTCCACTTCCCTACACTTTCCCTAGTGCATGGATTTAATTAGTCTCCAAGTATATATGTTGGAATAAAAAGAAACTACTTTTGTATTTTCAAGTGTGTTTTTCCACGATTCATTGTTGTGAGGGATTTGCATTAACTGGTGGGCAAATGCAGGTTCAACATACCCTAAAAGTAAGAACCAAACCTTAGGAAAGAGGGAATAAGGGATTTGGGCTCAAGAGTGAGGTCTGGGCTACAGAAAGCCACAGTTGGAGGGAGGGGATGTCAGCAAAGCCCACCCCTTCGATGAGAAGAGGCAGGAAAGAGCAGCTTTCCAGGCCTGCCCCAGGCCACTGCACTCCTGCTGTGCAGGAAGCTGCAGGTCTAACAGATGAACACAACACAGCTGCACTGAAAGGTACAGTAGAGTACAAAGAGGATGCCTGCCTTCAGTTTGTGCATGCTGTGAATAAATACCCTTAAAAACCAGAATCTTTAATAGTTCCAAACTTCTTCAAACCACCACACCAAAACTAAGAATAAAGTTCCCTTTTTTTTTTTTATTTAGTGTATTCTTCAGCCTTTTTGCATTTAGACTCCTAACTAGTGATAATTGTTGGAAAAGCTGGGAAAAAAATCTCTTCATTTATTTTGGCATCACTGGAATGAAAGCATATATAATTTTAAATAATTTGATTATTTTTTAACTTACATTTAAAATGGCTGCATTACTCTGAGGAACAGCTCTGCTTGCTTCAGTGTCTACATTAGCACAGGATTTCCCGTGTCATAAGAAATCTTAAGTCATAGTAATCTAATAAAATAATATTAAACCCCCCCACCCCCAACAAACAAACTATCCAAAACTGGAACCTCCACCCTCCAACAAAACACTTAAAGTACCCTGAGAGAGTGGGCAGGTCTTTTGATGAAGCACATGCCTTGTGTCAATACTGGACACAAAAAATATGTCTAGGCATACTGAAATTCAAGGGAACCACTCCTATTCTTCAGGACATATTTGCTACATTGACACTGATGACAGGACTCATGAAACAGTAATGTCAAGTAGCAGGTACAAGACAAAATATAGACACTACTTTTTCACATTATAGCAGTATCCACAGTGTGACAGGAGTTTCCATAAACTCAAAAAGTAGGCAAGTTCCTGACTTTATAAATAGACTGTGGTACACCAGGGAGCTTGCTGCTGCCCTTCTCTCTAAGTGTAAGACACTCAGAAACCAGGATGATGGACAGAGGCTTAAAAGCTTCAAGAAAGACTGAACAACATTTCCTTTGTGGAGTGCTTTCATAACTGATGAAAAAACTATCAACACTAAAACAGGTCAAAAACTGTCTGCACTAACACATGAGAACAACTACAGTCAATGAAAATATTTTAACTGTACTGAAAAAAATTCAAAACACCAAACAGGAGCCTTGATGCTATAATTTGATATAGGAAAAAGAGAAACAGCAGCTCTGAAACTGCCTTCAGTCCACTGTGGGCAGGGGAAAAATAAAATTCTTAAAATAAATAAATAAATAGCAATCTTTTTATATGGAGGGAATAGAATAATTTGATGCTATTAGTAACCAAAATACCATCTTATCTTGATTTGATAAGAAGGAGAATTGAAGGAGAATTACCTCTAATCCCCACAGTACAGGGTGGGCTAGGGCAGAGCAGACACACAGCTGCCAGCATACTGCTGGCACTGGACTTACTGTATATCAATAAAGTGACTTGCAAGCGAAACAGCAACCAAGTTTCTTTATGTCTTACTCAGATCTTTCCCCTCAGGTTGCTCTCAGTGTGAACATGGGTTGAGCTCTTCAGATGAAGAGGAAATTCCCCATACCTGGGAATTCAGGAGACCCATCAGTGGTCACAGAGATGGTTTGGGGCATCCAGGTCTAATTAAACTAGTTCACAATACTCCTGCTCAGAGCCTTGAGAAAGAAATGAAATGAGAGAGTAGCCCTCAGTGCACAGAAATGAAATTACAGTGCAGTAGGTCTATCCCTGGGCAGGTTGGTGACTCCAATAACTGAGATGCCGTCCCTTTGAAAACCATGACCAACATCTTCTTTCTAATAATGTCTCTCTGTAATAGTTACCCATCCTTTGTATCACTTATCATCTAGCTTACATACTTTTTTATTAATAAGCGGGAACAGGTGTTCTAAATGTAAACCACACAGATAAAAACATGAGGAGCCTGCAGAGAATACTTGGGTCAACTTCCTGCACAGAAATAGAGTCACATGGACATTTGCCTAATCTACTCTTAAAAACCTTCAGCAAGAGATTAGCTCTCCATTAATTCTTGAGGTAGCCTTTTCAGTGTAAAAGCCTTATACAAAGTTATATATAGTACCACAGCTCTGATAAAATAAATCTATCTGGAGTCACTTTATCTTTCCTAATCAGTATTTAGAAACTTTACACCAACCACAACAACTCCACTTAAATTGTGCCTTTGAAAAAAAACTGTAGAAAATTTTTCTGCCTAAGGCAAGAAGAAATCACAAGGAATACTTTCCTAGTGCATTTTTGAAAGGAGCAACACACACAGGATAACAGAAGTAAATCTGATTTTCAACAGAAATTTTTAAATGAGCATACTAGAAGAATACACATTATACTCCTGTTATATGTTGGCAAATCTCTGCCAAAGGCAAGTGAAACATGGAAATTAGTAGGCTGCAATGTCAGTACCTTGGAAAAGGTTCAAAAGTTTTTCACATGGGATATATTTATTGGTATCTATTCTTTGGTTTTGAACCATAATAAGGCAAAAATTTTTAAATTACTATAGAATCATCAGACAGTTACGTGGATTATTTGCAAGCACAGGACAGCCTAGCTGAGCATTCAGAATCAAAGGGTTGGTACTCCAAGTACTAAAGACAAATTTGACAACCAAGAATACCTCTGCTACACTACTGTTCTCACAAACATTTAGAAAACAAAATCAAATACACCTAATTTTGCAAAATTTTTTTTTTAGAGCCTCTGTATGTGTATTTTGCTTCCCAGCACTCGTTCTTTCAGACACGTGTCTCAGCTTTTCAGTACAGACAATGGTCATGAGCAGTGTTTTAAAATGAAAGCTGAGATTTCCACGTATTAGCTAAGATGACAAAATACCAAATATATTTATATGAACTTAAAGTCAACAGCTATTGCAAGTGTCCTACTAAGGAAGTTACATTAGATAGGATTTTGGGTTTTTTTTATCTCAGCAATAACTTCTAAGTTCAGTGGGACTTAGCATCAAATGTATGCCTGCAGCAGTCTCTGGATCTGAATTGTTAGGAGCAGTACCCTAAATCCACAAGAGTCAGAATCTAAATAAGCAACTGCCCTAATAATGAAGAACCCTGGTCATGACTCCATCTCCAGTAACTGTGACTCATGACATTTATGTATGGAAATGCAGACTGTAGTTTTTCTTTATTTATCTTAGGAATTTCAGCAAGATCTCTTCCCTTTATTGTGGAGGAAGCTGAAAGACTCCTTCCTCTCCTGCCCAAAGAGCTCCACAGCAAAGCATTCCTTCAATGTCCATTCCTGCCCCCATTCCTTTTCTCCCCCTTCACAAAAGGTAGATTCTTAGAAGTTACACAAATCTTTCATTTAAATGTGCTGAGTTATACACTCATTTTTCCATGGTTACATTAGCAATGCTACTAATTTCCTCAAGAAGTCTATAGCATTTTCTTCTTCTGCTCTGTGTTAATTCAGCACTGAAGAAAATGCATGCTGCTTCTCAACCAAAGCTCCTAGCTATTTACCAGAATACTATTTAGTAAAAAGACAATTATTTTTGTAGGGAATTTTGTAATAGTGAAAACATCCGCTTTCAAAACTATTAGCTTGTCTTTAACTGACAGAATAGATATGCTGAATAGCTTTTCTAATGTAAACAGACAAGTAAAACCTGCTATGGGATACAAGAAAATCTTGGAAATCAATTTGCTGAGCACTACATGGTCTTATTAAAAAAATGCCTCACGGCAAAAATTAAGAAAGGAACAGACCTCTAAAAACTTTCTAATGTTTTGAGGACAATAAATGATTTCCCCTGTTCCAATGTTGGAAAACTATGTTCTTGCAAGCTTCATGTATTTCCATTTTGTTCTTGTCTCAACAGTAGCAAAAAGTTGAATTTGAAAAAAAGAATCACAAAAAAAAGTTCAGCAAATTTCCTTACTGGGAGGAAGAAAAAATTAGGAGTTTTCTTTTGGTTTCTTATCTCTCTACCTGGAAAAGCTCCTGTGACCTTCACTTTGACAAATGTCTGTGTAGCAGAGGGCAAGGCTGTGTCTTACAGCCTCTATCCTGCAGCAGATGGGACTTCTCCTAGCTTAAAACATTAAGTTAATTTTCTTTTCTTTTCTTTTTTTTTTTCCCAGACTGAGAGATATTAGCTTTTGTTTTTCGAGACAGAAAAAAAAATACGTGTTTCCATGAAAAATTTGAATTGGAGGACACAGGAGGGAAGTTTCAATCTGAAAATCAGCAAGATAAAGACTTTTTATCTCTGATCAGTCTGATACAGTATATCCAAGATTTACTAATGTAGCAAAAAGAAGCAGAATTTTTCTCAGCCTTACTTGTCTTAAATGTAATCTTTACGAACACTGCTATACTGAAAGAAAATCCATGGGTTCACAGGAACATGTTAAAGACAGTATTTATATTAGAACAACTGCAGAAGTTGGCATTAGGAGGAGCAGTAATAAGCCTCTTCACTTAAAATCTGCTGATGCCAACTCAAAAGCATCCAGCCTGTAAGCCCATAGCTCCACAAGGTATATGCTACAGTTTACTTAGATGTTTTCCACTGCTGCAACGGTCTATAAAGTATATAACATGGTCAGTGACTAAAAACAATGAGCAGTTTGGAGCCCACACAAAAACGCAATCCCAGATAAAAATCTAGTCACTCTCAGTGTTAAGGAGAATGAATAATGAAATACAATGGCAAGTAATGCAAGCAAAAAACAGATCCAAAGAACTGCTCCCTGCCAAAATAAACAAGAAGCAGAGAATATGTAACTCTGAATTCCCATTTCTCTTCAGAGCTTAACCGGAACGTACTGGGGGCAAAGTGCACAAGTGAACAGTAAAAATTCAGAAAGCCCAACTATTTTTTCTTTCATTTCAGAGATGGGGTTGTCTCAGCTCTCAGTCTGTAACTGCACACTTATCCAGCCCTCCTCTTTCATATTCACCTTACTAAAGCAAGTTGTTGAGGAGACGAAGGCTCACTTCATGTGATGCACAGTGTCACACACTTGGTGGAATGAACTGCAAAACTTGCATGGAAAAACGTACACCAGCACATGTTCAAGCTGCATCAGCAATACTTTCCCTTAAATGACTGGGACTGCATTTAGGCTTCTAAACCCAACTTTAGATCATATTCATTACAACTAAATGAATGAACTGAGAACTAGATTTGGCAGTAAAGTTAAGGATTATCTACTCTATTCCCAAATGTCACAGAATCATCAAGGTTGGAAGAGACCTTCAAGATCATCTAGTCCAATCATCAACCCAGCACCACCCTAAGCACCTCTAAACACATCCAAATGCTTCTTGAGCATCTCCAGAGATGGTGACTCCACTACATCCCTAGGCAACCTATTTCAATGCCTAACTACTCATTCAGAGAATGCTTTCATTCCTAATACCTAATGTGAACCTCATCTGATGCAACTTAAAGCCATTTCCTCTTGCCCTTCACTTGAGATATGACAGAAGAGACTGACCCCTACCTCACCACAGCCTCTTTTCAGGTAGTTGTAGAGAGGGATGAGGTCTCCCCTGAGACTCCTTTTCTCCATGCTAAACAATGCCAGCTCCCTCAGCCGTTCCTCATAGGACTTACCCTCTAGACCCTTCACTAGCTTTGTTGCCCTTCTCTGGACATGCTCCAGCACCTCAATGTCTTTTTGAAGTGAGTGGCCCAGAACTGGACATGGCACTCAAGGTACAGCACCACCAGTTCTGAAAACAGAGGGACAAACACTCTCTTCATCCTGCTGGCCACATTATTCTTGATTTAGGCTAAGATGCCATTGGCCCCCTTGGATTATATCAAGCTGGCTGTCAACCAGCAATCCAAAACTATGATAAGAAATCAGAACTTCACCCGAAGTACAGGAACAACAAAGACAATTGGACTCAGCAGGAAGCGATTATCACACCATTTTAATGTCAGCAGAGAGGAGGAGGGGCTGGCTCTGTGGCACATGGCAGCCCCAGGACACATGGCACCGTAGGGAACTGGGCCTCAAAGACGCCCAGATCCTACCTGTTCCTCCTGCATCCACATCCCTGTATTGTCCTTCCCTTCTAACACATCAGTTTTCAAACAAATCGGAAATCAGTATATGAGAAATCCAGGTCCAACAGTTCAACTGCACAAGAAAGAAGCAAACAGAATTACATACTTCTAAATAGCTACTGTATCCCATTTGACCTTTATTTTCACTGAGATATCCTGCCATTTAGCATGAACCACTATTTATAAGTCTTTGGTCAGCTTACAGTCTGATGAGCTCAATCAAGTCCTAAATCAGCTCTAAACCAATTTCAAATTGTACTTTTGGGGACCTTCATGGGATGGTAAAGCTTTCAGTAACAATTCAGCTACAGTGTATCTACTTGTTTGACTATCAGTACTACCTATGTATTTTTTCTACTTCTCTGGTGGATAATTCCCTTATTTTCACAACAAATGTGAAATCTCAGTGTCTACAGATGCCTCAGAACATAGACCATGTATATTGAACCATTTGCAGATAGTAGTTATTTTCTAGTGATCCCCACTCATCTTCTCTTTTTCTATGGAAGTATTTATAAATGCTTCATTATTCCTAATTATGTGCATATATCCCTCTTTTTTATCTTCTTAAGAAGTGATCACAAAAAGCAGCTCAGTCATGTATGGTTGCATGTCTCGCTGGCAAATGCACACCTACCTTAGCAATAGTCAGAATTAGCAATGAGCTTTTTCCCCCCTTCCCCTCATTTATTCTCTGTCTCAACAACTCCTCCAGCTCCACTGCAAAGCTGAGAAGACAGGAGCATATCTTGTTTGGGAACTGGCAAGAACATGAGCAGTCTCTCTTCTTGAATAAAAGAGAGGTGAAAACTACAGCTGTGACCCCCAAATCCTACTCAACTCCCTACACCAACAGGTTCATGACACACCTTAAAACCTAGCCAGATGCTTGAGGAGTTGAATTAGGGTTGAGGTCTTAATTCCTCATTTGCTCTAACTCAGAAAGTTTTAATAGTGCCTACCAGTGCTTTCAAACAGAGGCAGGGAAGTGAGACAGGACTGTGAAAAAGTTATAAATATGAGGTATTTAGGAAACTGATCCAATCAAACCTCATTCCATAACCTCTCTGCTCAAGAGAGAGCTGGAGCCAATGAACAAAAGCAAATAAGCGCCTCTCCATCTCTGATCCCAGTTTTACTCCATAAAAGCCATCTGACTTGAGTTACCACTTTCTCATGAAGATCTGCTGCAAAAGGTTCATTTTTCTCACTACCTGTGTACCATGACATGCAAAGAATTGAAATGTCACCAGAATGTAAGCATATCTAAAGTGAAATTCATTAGCATTTTTTTTTCCTCCTATTATAATGAGAAGATTTACTTCCCTGAAATGAGGAAAAACACAGTGTGTGTGTGTGTGTGTCTGTGTGTATATACACACACACAGAGGAATTGTAAAGAAGCATCACCAGAATGGTACTGTTGTGCCATTCAGAACATCAAACAGCAAATTAAAAATCTTGCATAGAGTAATTGTATTAGTAAAGAAACTGTGTAATGCTCTCCCTGGAAATTACATCCTCTTGCAAGTTAACACAATACACCCAGAGAGGATAAATGATTCTTGGTCTAGTTTCTGGTGGCAAATGGGGGAGTGACATGGGACCAAAAAAGAAGGCGATTACAGAATCTGAAAGATATGAGACAGAAAAATAAGAGGACAAGAAGCAAACCTGAAACACCTCTGTCACACATATAATAATAGTAACTCTTGATTAGCTTGAAATCTTTCTAATTACCTACTGCAGTACAATTGTAGAATATTTTAAATGACATGGTGGTTAAAGAAATTCCTTTGGGAGGTGGTCCCTTCTCTGTAACTACCTGACATTTTCCTAGGAGATGTTAGTAACAGTCTTCGTTTTTTAATGGTAATGGCTGCAATACAGTGAAGGAGAGGGATTACATGAGGTGTTACATTCTATGCATTCCTCTAGAAGTGTGGGAATAGCCAGATGCGTCCTGGAAGTGCTAACTGCACTTGCTGTGACAAAGGGGCCTTCTGAGCATGGGAGGACCCAAACATTATGAAGAATCAGCCAGGAACAGCATCGGTGTGGTTGTAAAGATAAGGCAAAGCTTCTGTACTCTGACTTAATTTCCACACAAGCATGTTTGGAGCAAATGCTTGTTACTCAAGAACAATGAATTTTTACTTTTCATAATACCTATGCCAGTAAATGTTACTACTCAAACACCTGCAGGAAGCAAATGCCCAGCAAGCACATGCATGTTCTAATGTCATTCTTGACAAGTTTTGAAGAACAGTCAAAGAACCACAAAGGAGTCCAACTTTTAAAACAGCTTTCTAAATTTTCCAAAACATAAATTTTTCCACTAACCTCTACTCATTAATATTTTCATGTGGCATTCTCTGAAATAGAAGGAAGTTGTGGAGGACATCTTTCATTTTTCTGGATCTCTCCAGACATAAAGAGTTCCTCAAGATCTCTCAAACACACCGTAATAGTTCTACATCTCACTGCTGTGGGTTTGGTTTATTAAACAGAAAATGTTTAATATCCTTCAGTCTGTTTTTAACTTAAGGCACAAATGGCTGTGATGGAGTTCATTTTATTTGTATTTCTGCATGCCCAAAGTGCCCAAGTCAGTTTCGCACTGATAAAACTTGAAATTCTTCCTTTACACAGTCCTGTGATGTTAGCAGACTGACAGGTTACCTGTAACCTTTTACCATATGTTTTCATTCCACATTATTCAAAAGTGATGGGAACATGAGATGGACTTAATAGTGTCTCTGCAAAGGGCCTACATCAACCCGTAATAATTTAAGAATATGGCAGATTCATATTCCCCTACCAAAGTATCAGCACAGATGTGGCATGATGCACTGATAGAATGATTATCATACATACCTATTGCAAAATATCATTTATATCTATTATCATAATTGGTGCCAGACTTAGCATGTACAGTTAAACACTAGATATACCTCAGTTCTGGCTACTACCTTCACTTCCTTCAGTACATGGTATTACAACATTTTAAAATTCAATCATACCAGCTATCCCTTCACGCTGCATACCTTAGAACACAGAAAAATTCACAGTCTGGTCAAGCAAGAATGCAGATGTAAAATAATTTACCTCTTATCAATAATCTCACTGGTACATCTAATGTGAAGAGTAGAATTGAATATTTCCCATTCAAACTGAACCAAAAGGTACATGAAATCACATGGCCAGCACTAGAGATGAAACAGAAGCCCATGGTTCCTGACTTTGTGAAATACCTTTTATTTTAAGACATTTAACAAGAATTTATATTCTTATTTAGTTTTTATGCTTAAAGTTACATTTTTCAGACTCAATAGATCTAAAATTAATTTCATGGTTTATATTTATCCATGTATATGTGTCATGAAAATAAAAATTGTTATTGTGTGTGATTCAAACCTGAAAGATTTCCCAGATGGCTGGCCTTTCCTGACAGGAGGAAACAGCAAGAAGAACATAAAAATAGTATTCACTCTTCAAAGCTCAAAGTTTCTGAATATGGCTCAACGCCCAGATGGAGACTGGTGACAAGTGACATCCCTCGGGACTCCGTATTGGGACCAACATTGCTTGACAACTTCCTCAGTGACACATACTGAGTGCACCCTCAGAAAATTTGCAGCTGACACCTGATGGATGTGTTGCCATCAGGAGGGATCTGGATAAGCTCGAGAAGTGGGCGCATGGGAACCTCATGAGGTCCTGCACCTGAATCTGGACAGCCACAGGCTGGAGATGAATGGATTCAGAATAGTCCTGCTGAGAAGGACTTGGGGATGCTGGTAGATGAGAGGCTGGACATGAACTGGCAGTGTGTGCTCACAGCCCACAAAGCCAACCTTGTTCTGGGCCTCAAGACAGCATGGTCAGCAGGTCGAGAGATGTGATTCTGTCCCTCTACTCCACCCTGGTGAGATTCCCACCTAGAGTGCTTTGTCAAGCTCTGGGGTCCCCAGCACAGGAAAGACATGGACCTGTCAGAGCACGTCCAGAGGAGGATCACAAAAATGATCAGAGAGCTGGAACACCTCCCCTACAAAGACAAGCTGGCAGAATTGGTGTTGTTCAGCTTAGAGAAAGAAGACTCTGGGGACACCTTACTGCAGACTTTTAGTACTGAAAGGGGGCTTATAAGAAAGACAGGAACAGACTTTTTAATAGGGTCTGTTGCAACAGGACAAGAGATAATGGTTTTAAACCAAAAGACAGTAGATTTAGACTAGGTATAAAGAAAAAAAAAATTACAGTGAGGGTGATGAGACACTGGAACAGATTGCCCAGGTAGATGCCCCATCCCTGGAAACATACAAAGCCAGGTTCAGTGGGGCTCTGAGCAACCTCATCTAGTTGAAGATGTTCCTGCTCATTATAGGGGAGTTGTATTAAATGACCTTTAAGGTCCCTTCCAAACTAAGCTATTCTATGACTATGTATAGTCTATTGTCTTGGATTGTGTGACCTCCATATGTGTATCTTCATCTCCCACTGAAACTGCCAGTGGCAGTTCAGACTGTCAAGAAATTATTGCAGTGCCCTTAGTGATTCAGTTCCTCCTATAAATATCCTGTAAAATTGTTTTCCTGTTGATCAAATGTTCTTTAAGGAACGTGGGGAACTGCTGACACTTGAAGAGGTTGATTAAATCCATCTGACTACAAAGTGATGCCTTGCAGTAATTGGTAACGAGGACTTTTTTGGTTTGGCAGGACTTTTCTGCAGATCCTGAAAAGCTGATGAATACATAAACCTATCTCCATTTATTCTTTTCCACATCATTATTTTCATAGACTGGATGACTTTTTTTTCTGCTTAACTTTGATTCATTTAATCGGTCCTGTGCCATCACTGTGTATTTGCTACCACACAGCACCTCTGCAGCTAGACAAAGTTGAGAATTCACTGATCCCTTGTTATTCCTTACATAAGTATACAACTGCAAAGAAACAACAGAAAAGCCAGATTTGCAGATGACTGCACAACAGTTGTCTTTGCTATGCTTGATCTCCAGCCTACAGGAAACAACAGAAACTTTCTCATCAGTTTTAGTGAGATTTCAATCTCTTCCATAGTAGCCTAAGTCTACTACACACACACATCCTGAATCAGGATTCTGATAGCTGAGTTTCTCATTTTCAGCTAGCCTCCTGTCTCCTAAGTGTTCAATCTTCTATGCTGAAAACGAACTTGTTTTCCAGAAAATAAATACCACTTAGAAAAATTTGGTTAGGATTCATCTTATTTGATGTAAAGATCTTCATTGTCTGTCTGAACTACTTGGCTTCCTTCATAGACAATGCAATACAGAGTGAACAAGCCATTTCTCTGGTATGATCTATCTGACCTACATAGATGTTTATTTTTGGATGTCAGGAAATGTAAGAAAAGCCTTTTTCCCTCAACTGAGTATCAAGACATCCCAGCATGAATAGGTCTGATTTAGATTATCTACCCTGCAGACATCTGTCCTTGATCAGATGATCCCACCCCCAGGTGGCCCAAATTGGACACAGCAGACAAACAACTTTACTCATCACTTTTACACAGTGCCTATGCTCAAGCAAAACTGAAACAGAAGACAGTATTTGTGGAATAAAAAAATCTAGTGTTTATTGCTGTGATATGAAATCAGTGTCTTAGCAATCTAAACAGAGACAGTTTATCAAGCCCTTACCTTTGGGGATAGTAATCTGACAGCCCAGGTCACAGTCCTGCTGCAACTGATAAAAAGCCACTTCCTGCAGCCGAGCACGCTCCAGCTCTGAGAGGCTTTGAACGGGAACTGACTTCAGCCGAACACTGCGCCCTGACATGCTGTTCCAAGTGAAATCACCCTACAGGAAATCAAATGGAAAAAAATGAAGCATCATATGGTATGCACAGTTTAATAAACCATGTCTATAACTGCTAGGAGAAAAAAAAAATAACACAGGTTCTTCGCACTAAAATGCCATTTTCTTGGACATCTCTAACCTTTTAAATATCTTTGTTTTCCCTAGAGCAGCATTCCTTAAAAGGGATACAGACATGCAAAACAAGTAGTCAATTCTGTCTGAAACCATTTAATCAAGTATTGTTGCAAAAACATTAGGATTCCAGTAACAAAAAAGAACAAAGCAGGGGAAAATAAAAAGCAAAAAAACCCCTTTTTATGCTTTTCCCAGTTTGCTTTCTTTGTGCAGTACTTGATCACTTGATCATCACTTCATTCCCTTTCCCACACTCAGTCAGAGATGCAGACCTTCATAGGACAATGGACAACACTCATCTCCCTCAACTTGCTAATTCCACTCCACCAGACTGCTGAGAGAGTACAATGGTAGAGCCTCTTTCCTGACACATCCCATCCCCTCCTTATCACGATAATGTGTTTAGAATATGATCAACTAAAGGACAAGCTATTTCATGTTTTTGAAGACTTGTAATAACAACGTATGCCTTAACATTTATAGATGAAAACAGCATAAGATATGCTACATCTCTCTAAGGTACCAATTATGCTTGGAAAGCAAACTGAAAGCTTTAGCTGTTCTATCTCCCACCTGTGAGAACATACACAAAAGATTATTCTCTTAGTATTTAGCTTGGGTCAGAGAAGTAATCATCACTCAAAGAGAAGAGCAAGCACAAAGAAAAGCTTAAAGGTTGACAATTAACTTCAAGCAAGACTTTCAGAATTCATCAAAGAGCACACATTAGCACTACAGGAAAAGAAAGAAAGAAGAGTTTGTTTTTCATTCTATCCATGTTAAAAATAAACATCCATCTTATCAGTAGGTATAACCTGATGCACCTGTAGATAATGAAAAAACTGATATACATCTGCTGGGCTGTAAAAACAAACCCACAAACCTGCTTTTCATCACAACATGGCAGACTTACAATTAGCAAACTTCACTTGCATTTTCTGTTTACATTTCAACATCTGTACATTCACTACATAGCCCTTTTTTTCATGGTACACTTCTAATTCATCTGTTCTGCACACACATCTGCAAAGGATGTCAATGACTTTAAAATATATTGGCTGAAGCTCCTTAATACAGAAATCAGTAAATTTTGACTTAATATTTAAGCATCCTGTTGCATGTAAACATCTTTGTGCACATTTCTGTATATTTGGCCTATATATGTGTATGTTATTTATATGCACACATAAAACCTGTATATACATTTTTGTATACAAACATATATACACACACCTATGACTGACTGTCTGTGTGTATTCATGTATAGGTAGACAAAAGTCATTCACAAATGTGCAGCACCATCTAGCAATATAGATCAAAGGAATGACACAATAAACATTTTATTACACAATAAAATTTCTTACAATTCATGAAGTATATTTGAGTTCATCAGTGAAGTTTTTTTGCCACAGTAGTTTCTTTTGTCATCATGCAACCATAATAGATAAAAGTGTTACCTCAAGGTGAACAACTGCACCTCTGTACACTCAGTGGATGTACTGTGCTCAATATCTTGATGTCATTAATATACACATGTGCCACATATGAAAACTTCTGTTAACTCCATATTTGACTACTGGAATTTGTTACTTCTTCATTTTTTTGCCTCTTTACTACTTCTTGCTCTTCTAGTGCCTTATTCTTGACTAGTCAGGTTTAATAATCTCAAACCAAAGGTATATCACAAGCCAAGCTGATCAGCTGAACTCAAGCAAAACTAAAACAGCAAGAGTTCCCTTATTTGCAAAACTTCAAGTAAATATTTACATTTTTAAAAAGCTGTTGTCATTTATAGATAAAAGTGATCAAGAACAGAATCCACAACCAGACAATGTATACTACGCAACCTAATTCCCTTCCAACCCTGATAATGCAAAAGAAACTTTACAAGTACAGAAAAATGCAATACAATCCTCATGAACATATATAAAACATTCTACAGTCAAAATGGTACAGAGAAAGAAATATATGTCTTTATGGTAGAGTTTAAGGGTATTTTATCTTAGCTATTTCTCTGACATGAGAATTTTCATAAACAAAAATATCACTGATATGTCTGTCATAAAAAATTTCAAATTGAAACACTTAATATTAAAAGAGGAATGGGAAGCAAAAGTGATAGCCCTTAGAAAAAGTTGAGGTAATAGAATACTTATACTGTTTAGAACATGTCCTATTTCCTGTAGACTACAAAAACCAAAGGCTGCATGGGACTTTTAGGAATTACCACAAATTAAACAAAAGGTCCTTAACATAATTTTGCAAGGACACAGGAATTATTCCTATTTTTCAGATAGATTTGCCCTTGGCCATCTGTGCAAGCTGTGGTACAACCCCGCACTAAGATTCTGCTTTGAGGACTCTAGTAAACCTCTTTGCACAGAGCTGTGCTGCTTTTTATGGGCAGAGCACCCAACTCAGCACTACCCAGGATAATTTCACCTTATTATGGGAATACCCCATCCTTCTACCCAGGGAAGTGGTAGAGTCACAATCCCTGGAGGTATTTCAAAGACGTGTAGAGGTGGCACTTAGGGTTATGGTTTAGTGATGGACTTGGCATTTCAGGGTTAACAGTTGAACTCAGTGGTCTTAGAGGTGTTTTCTGACCTAAATAATTCTATGATTTATTTTTTTTTTTAGTAGGAGTTAAAGGATTTAAAACGAACAGAAAAACGCCAAACAAGATTGAGAGCTGTTCCTTTCAACAAGGTTTTTATTCTGGTGGTTTGACAGTATGTTCCTGGTGCTCACTGTCTAGCTAAAAACAGTGAGATGCAAACTCTGCACCTTCCAATGCCCTGAGAGGTTGCTGAGTGGTGATAAAGAATGTGCAAGCACTCTGTCCAGTTGCTGTGCACTAAAGAAGACATTTCTCTTCAACACTTGATGGGTCTGATAAAATCTCTGCCAGGTCACATTAACATAGGCTTTTATTATGCTAATAGAACACATGACTAATAAACGAAAACATTTTCGGAAAATCATGTGATAGGTAGGGCCAGCGGAATATCCTAATCTTTAAAGAAGCTAGAGGCTCAAGAAACTTTCCTTGAAAAAGTCTGTTTCATATTGCAAATGTGAATCAATGTGTTCTATGAGTCAAAACACAGCATTTGATAATTTAATCTATTCGAATACTCCTATGCTTTACATAACATAAGGTAAATTAAAGGCCTCATCTTCCTTCCAAAGCACTGCAGAGTTTTACAAATAGCCTATACATTACTGCAAAATCAACCAAGCTTGGGAGAGGTCCAGAAAAGTCAAGCTCCCTTGAAGAATTGGGTGCTGGTGTAATTACATCTTCCTAAAGCTATTCTCCACATTGTGGGGCAACCAAAGGAGGATAAGGGCAACACAGACAGGGAGACTATTTTATTTTCTCTCTCTGTATCAGGGGCAACACTTCACCATCCTATTTCAACATCAGCCTTATATAGCTCCTTGTGGAAACTTAAAAGGAGCAGAAGATATTTAAGCAACAAGTCAGAGTGACTTATTTTTTGAAGTTCATGTCCAGCATATGTGTTCAGACACAGGTACAGCTTGTTCTCTTTTATTTAGATTGTAGGACTGTAGGTCTAAATATGAGCTGAAAATAACTTCTTCATCACCAAGAAGGAAAACAAAATGCAACACACAAAAAGAAGAGTGCAAACAAAAGTACTGCTCTGGGATACAGTGATCAGCTTGATAGGATGCAAAGTGCTAACTGCAAAGCTGCTTTCATAAATGAATTTTATGAGACCCTTAATCCAGATTAAAAGCCTTCTCTGGTTTCTTCCCTCAACCAGTCACGTATTTTTCCTCTCAAGTATCCAGCTTCAGCTGCATTTTCTCTCTGGCACTCCCAGTGACATCTAACATCTTTCCTCCACTCAACTGAGCAGTTCACGTACTGGGTAACTAACTAAAATACCAGAGCAGATGACTCAGCAAAGGACATGACTGAAAAATTGCATCTTTTGCCTCTGAAGAATCTGTTCATTTTCCCCATACTTCTTGTCCACAGTCATAAGCACATTTTTAATAAGACAGGGACTGCAGTTTTATTAATATTCCTCCAAGTATTTTTTTAATAGGTTGAATGTTCAGTGGCTCCAAAATAAACATTAAGCGGTATATCTTGACTTAAGTAACACTATGTGCTTAAATTACTCTTAAGCATGTCTAAGCTATTCTTGTGTACCTGACCTCTTTCTCCTGAGCCTCCAACACAAAGTCTTTCAGATGTCTTTTAGTAGTCTCCTTTTCCTGTCCTTTGTAAAATACAGAAACCAGTTGACAACTCCTGCACAGAATGCTGAATGTAAAAGCAAGTTTATGGGCAATTATCAATCTCTGTTGACTTCTGTGAAGCCTTAGTGAGTAATGCAGATGGTACACAGGGTGGGAAATAAGAACCCACACACAGCAGTTTTAGAAAACACAAATTTTAATGCAAGATGGAGAAAGCAATTTTTATATTACTGCCTCATTTAGGTAAACACCATTATCAGATTAGTTGTCTACTTTTCATTAGTCTTTTGCTCAAATCCATTTGAAACCACTAAGATCAAAACCTGTTGTGTCTACTTGTTTTTTGCCTATCCTAGCAACTCTTAGCTATGTGTTTGTATTTAGATGGGTGTCCACTGTAAAAGAATTCAGTGGTTTTGCACACAGAAGTATTATATTGCAAATAACATGGCAAATATAGCATTAGTGTGTCCTAATTCTGTTTGCTTAACTACTTCTTTAAGCTTCTTGAAATAACATAACATTGCCACTTTACCATCTTTCACTTACCCTGGTCATTTATTTCAACTCTCTCTAAAATTATTTCCAGACTCCTCAAGCATAAACTCTCACAATCTGGCTGTTGGTACAGGTAATCCCTCTCTTCTTCATTTCCCTGGTGTTGATGTTAGTGAGAACCAAAACCAGTTCTGAAATGAAAGCCAGTCACTTCAGTAGAGCGGTGCACTCTGTGCTGTTGAATCAACATATAGAACACTGTTCCCGGACAGGATGGGAATTAAGAAGAAGGGGGAAGTAAACTAAATTAAGTAGCCTTTTTAGCATTACATGCAGTTAAGGACTGCATGGAAACCTCTTTACTATTGCCTTCCTAGATAACCACCTGCAGATTAATGAAGAGTTAAGAAGCAACAGGATAATAGGAGTGTGCTTACGGCCCAGCTCTCTCTGCCACCCTATTTCCAGATGCTCTTCCATAGCTAGTTCACAGCATTACAGGCAGTGCACTGGTTTCCAGCTGGCATTACAAACTACTGCAACCTAAGATACTCTGAGGTCACACAGCTGCTCCCAAGGATCTGCTAGTATCACAAAATGATACTAGATAGAGGAATGAAGTGGCACCCAAACACTATACAGAGAAGACAAGACTTGCTGCATGACACCAAAGCGACTCAGAGGAAGATATTTGAACATGGATACACAAATTATGAGGCTCTAACAATTAATCTTCATTAAGAAACACTGACTTCACTAAGGTTGTTATCTAGGGTGACATCCTGTTCCCCTTGACGTCAAGCAGCAAAATTATTAATATAATGTCTCCACTAGGAAGAGAATGTACAGTCCAGATGGTTCTGTGTTACAGCTTGAAGCCTTGCACTTAAGTTATTTTATCTCATGCTATATTGTACTTCTGTGTAGTTTTGTCAGAAAGATCCCACTTTACAAAACAGTGGTTTAGATATCAAAACTACTTAATGACAATTTGTCTTTGGTGTTGCCAAAGACAGACACATCCACACTCCAAGCTAACATCCTGTCTCATTCCTAAGGCTGGAAATTCATGTACTCAGGATCAGTACTGCAAGACAACCACTGTGGGGACACTGGAAAACCAATATTCCCCTCAGCAAAGACAGAATTCACACCTGCAACAGAAGTACTACATCTAGCAAGATGGCATGAACCTGTGCCCAGTTAAAGGTACACATTTCAGAATATTACAGTGGTGATTTTCATTTATCAGGGGGAAAAAAATAGGTCCTTCTAACTTTAGTCTAAGGATAAATAGAGAGCAGAACAATGAGCATGTTTTCACAGCAGTATTAAAATTGTTAAAATAAAGGGAAAAATATTTCCGCATCAACCTCTCCAAGTTTTCCAAATGTCTCGGGATACTAATCCATGTTTAGAGTATTTAAAAAGCATTCCCTTAAAAAAACTGATGCATAATGTAGATGTATTTAATTCCTTTTCTAACATTTATAAACATGAATGATGTACAAAGGTATTGCCTAGCAAAACATTCATCCCTAACATACCTGCTGCTCTGTACTCAACTTTTTCAACAGATCAGAAAACCAACCTCCAGAAGTTAGAAACCTCCACTAAAGTGCATCAAAATGCAGGGTCAGATTTTCTGGCTTTCTTACTTCAGTAGATATTAGTATTTCTGAAGGGACTTAACAAGAAGCACTACAATTAGAGCCAGAAGGTGCTGCGTACTTTTTTTGGAGGTGCCAAAACAAAGATAAAACACCTTAAAGGGCCCAGATCCAACTTTAAAATTACAGCTGAAATTTTGTCAGTCTTCAGCTAACCAGATTTTCATCTAGTTTTGTGAGTAAAAGAGAATTAAGCTATACCGAGATACTCTGAATTTTGCTGTGCATTGAGGCTATAAGCAGTGCTGTCACAACCACAACTGTGTGCAGTAACAAGCTGAACTGCAATAATTAAACCACCTGAAAAGCACAGTAATGGGCTACAGGGGTTCCATCAATCTCAACACAAAATATCTGTGATAGCCTGGGTTCATTAAGAGAATTCTTATCTCTTTTATCAGTTCATATACTGTACATTTTGAGAGGCTGGTGCTAGGTTTTTCTCAAGTGTTCAAACAGTTTTCTCTTCATCAGGAATAACACGAACTCTGCAAGCTAATGGCTCCAATTCAATAGCTTCACGAGTATCAAAGGGGCTCCCAACAGCACACACACAGTCATTTCCAAGCATGCAAAAATCATATAATCCTAATCATAATAAAGTATTGTATACAAGGCTAAAAATATGTATTTGAGTACTTTAGTTTACCTCCTGAATTTTGAGCTTTTAAGATGCATGTAGATTACATGATCTGACAAGTATACTGCCAGAATCTCATAGTGAAGTTAAAGTCAAATAATTCTATTACTCCAAGAACTGGGATTTGATTAATAGTAAAGGCTTTAACTCAATACAAACCCCTATTCTTATTGTTTCAAGTGGTTTATGCCAGTACTTTCTATATATCTGTACCACTTACAGAAAGGAAAATGAGATATGTTGTACATTTGAAAACAGCCACCTGACTACCTACATACCAGGTCTGGTTAGAAAACAATTCTAGATGTTGGGGGTTTTTTAACTTCTTCTGTGGGGGAGAGTGGGATTGGGTGTGACAGTTGATAGGAACAAAATGCACGATATCTCCAAATATTTACATTTGGAAGTAGACTGAGAGCTCTCAGTTACTCAGCTAAGACACAGAGGACTTGGGATAAAGTCTGTACTACCTGACTTAGAGCAAGAGCATGATTCAGGCTTTCAGAATCATTTGGGTTGGAAAAGACCTCCAAGATCAAGTCCAGCCTTTGACCAAACACCACCATGTAAATTAGACCACAGCCCTAAGTGCCACGTCCAGTCCTTTCTTGAATAACTCCAGGGATGGTGTCTCCATCACCTCCCTGGGCAGTCTGTTCCAATGCCTAACAACCTTTTCAGTAAAGAAATTCCTTCTGATATCCACTCCAAACCTTCTTTTGTGCAGCTTGAGGCTATGTTCTCTCATCAGAGCTCTGGTTGCCTGGGAAAAGAGACCAACCCTGACATGGCTACAACCTCCTTTCAGGTAGTTGTGGAGAGGCCACCTCAGAGCCTCCTTTCCTCCAGGCTAAACAACCCCAGCTTCTTCAGACTCTCATCATAGCACCTGTGCTCCAGACCATTCACCAGCTTCACTACCTTTCTCTGGACTTGCTCCAGCACCTCAATGCCTTTCTTACAGTGAGGGGCCCAGAACAGGACACAGTACTGAAGGTTTGTCCTCGCCAGTGCAAAGTACAGAGGGTCCTGCTGGCGACTCTGTTTTTGATATGAGCTGGGGTGCCACTGGTCTTCTTGGCCACCTGGGCACACTGCTGGCTTATGGTCAACCACTGTCAACCAGGACCCCCAGGTCCTTTTCCTATCGGCCTCTTTCCAGCCACTCTTCCCCAAGCCTGGAGCTATGCACGGGGTTGTGACCGAAGCACAGAATCCAGCACTTGGTCTTGTTGAATCTCATGTCATTGGCCTTGGCCCACTGATCCAGCTTGATCCCATCCTAGGCAAATGCCCTAATCAGGAGGCTGCTGACTACTTGAACATCTAATCTGATTATTATACTGAACTTTGGCAGAGATTGTCATCCCACTCTAGAGCAACCTGCAGACTCATTACATGAATGGCTACTCTCAGAGTTGACTTGGACACCTCCAAGAGTGACTACCCACTCACTCTATACTGTGACCAAGGATGCTCTCTCATACACATTATCTCTTTCATAACTTGGCTGAAAGAAAGGCTGAAAGTAAGGTTGTAGGAGCCATCTTCTTATTTAAGGAAGTTTTCTTTGAGTCATAACTTTATACCACCAGCCAGCAGTGCTGCAATGTCAGTGACACAAGAATTCAACATGTGCCTCTAGGAGGCAGGAAGGGGCACATTTTAAACATGCAAAAAGTAAGCCACTACCTTTTAGGGAACAGTAGTTTTCACTTCTTCTGCTACATAATCACTCTAGACTTCCACTTTGGTTTTATCACTCACACACTATGTTCACATGTGCAAACATTGCCCTGTCCTACACACTGATATTGTGCAGCCCAGGACAAGCCTGTATCACTGAGTGAGTTGCAGTGCTCTGCCAATCTACTCTAGTTCATTGGGATTGTGTTTCTTGCTTTGTTTTGTTGGGGTTTTTATAACATCTGGGATATCAAATTCCACCCACACTAGCATCTGTTTTGATGACTGTCCCTTTCCTGAAGGCCCTGCAAAGACAATTCTCTGCGGAAAAGATCAGAAAATACACAAAGTCTGATAATAAGGAAAAACCTTGTGAGTACAAGGAGGTGGCTTTGCACTCACTAGCATATGAATACTTCTCCTCTTCTTTCTATGCATTGAAACAGCATGTGCTCCCTTCTTGCAAAGCACAGTACAGGACAATACTTCAGCTCATTGCGAAGCACTATTTCATTGTTTCTTATAAAAAAATTTACTGTTTGCACACATGAATCTGCTGATTTACCATTAAGTTAAATACCAAACAAGAGTCTAAATATTTTCTAAGAAACTACCTCAGCTACACTGGAACTATAAAAACAGGTCTGGATGGATATATAGTTACAGGTCAGACTGATGGAGCAGTGTACGTACCTGGGAAGACCATTAAAGAGCATCTTGAAGCTTGTCATTGTCTACTAACATGGAGACTTGTTAAAAATGTGACTTCCAAAGTAAGAAATGTAAAATGAATCCATGCAAACAAAAACACGGTGCTGAAACATCAATTTGCATGCGAAAGGTATATTTTCTAAACTGCCCCTCCAACCTGAAGCACCCCAAGTCCAAACTGTGTGCCTGCCAGACAGTCCACCACTTCTTTTTTTTAAACAGCACATTTACTTTGGATCGAAAAGGGGAAAATAGCCGTAAAGTTACCACTGTTATGAAAAACAGAAACAATTACTAGAGTTACAAGTTCCTCACAGACCAAGCCAGAAGATGAACTTTCTTGTATGCAGTTAACTCGAATTTGAAAATGCAACAATAATAGTCATGGCTATAAAAACAGTGTCTGTAAGCATCAGATATTTGCCAAACTGAACCTATGCAGCTGCAGCTCTCATGTCATCAGACATCAAAAACCCTCTATTCTCAGCATATTTTGCTCACAACTGCCTAGGTTACATGCCCTTCATGCACAGAGCATACAAAAAGGGATAAACATGGAAACACAGACATCAAAGCAAACCACCTGATGAAGCCACTCAAATACAAATCAGCCTAATTATACAGTTTGGTTTCAAAATGTTAAAGCAACTTCTCATTCCATTGTTTCATTCCTTTCAGTCCAGCTATGAAAACAGGTAAGGCCTGAAAACAAACGGTATTTGAGGGCTCTCAGTTTGTTGATGGATTTCCAGAGCCTAGTAGGTGGTTGGTAGTGGCTGGTAGTGCCACCTTTTTTCCCTACTCAACCAGAGCTGTTAACTTTTCTTCAACCTCAGCCAAAGCCCCCCAAAATTAAACCAAATTACATAATGAAGACCACATTCAGCCCATGTTCTCCATCCTACTACATCCAAGACATTCAGTTTCCTTACCCATTAAGTAAGCTCTCTTGTGTCTTCAGTGTCCTTTAGTATTTGATCAAACCAGACTTGAATTAAGGACACAGATGCGTATACACCATTTCATAAAATAAGTTAAGAATAATGTCATTGACCTGAAGCTGTGTACTAAAGCAGCTGAGAGTAAGCCCATCTGGAGCTGCTGTGACTCCCAGGACACCTTTTGCTGCCAGACGTCATGAATCTTAAAAAGGAAAAATTATCTTTTTCTTTTTTTGCTTTGAAGCGAGCTCAGAGCCTGGCCCAAGGAAAAGCCCAGTCACACAGACAAGTTGTGACTGAGCTCACTCCTTCTTACTCCAGAGATGTCCTGAGACAGTGCAAGGAGTGGTGAGGATGAGACAGATCTCCCCCCCTAAAAAAATTCCTTCAACCTGGGGCTGTGTAAGCTCAGAACTGATTACCCAAACTGAGTAGCTGAAAGAGTGCTGGATGCAAATGCCATAGCACCTTGGAGCAGAGAGAGGAGCTTTCTGTGGCTTCTGCCTGACCTTCTCACACTGTTAGTTCCAAGCTTTTTAAAACACCTTTGAAAACTTACTCAAGCAGGCAGGCCAGTTGTATTTATAACATAAGTTGGACAACAGCAACACAGACACTGAGCATTTTACGCAGTTTGCAAGGGAAAAAAAAAAAATCCTTGATAAAGGCGCTGCTTCATAAATAATGTCTGTCATGTTCACAGTCCCCATACAGAATGCTGTCATCTATAGTGCGTGGGCAGAGAGCGTAGGAAATTTGTGAGAAACAAACAGTGAATCACCAATTATTTTGATGGCAGCTCTGCCCTATGTGGCATTTCACCAAGTCATTCTTCAGAGTGACAAGTTTGTTTGTCGCCTGGAACAACTTAGTGCTTCATCAGATTGTTCACAGAACAGGATAAACCATGGGCTAGAGTTCAGGACAACAGCAAGGGAGAATAGTGTAATTTTTTTTTTTTTCTTTTCAAATCTCTACCTAGATGCTTCATTCACCTCTATATCAGCAGTCTGAAGAGCCTCCTACCTGCTGGGGTATGAGAGCCCCTGCTCGTCACTCTGAAACACATGCAGCCCTTCCTGGCTTGACACCTTGGCCATCAGCCTGGTCACTGACAGAATCAAACTCAGACATCAAACCTCAGATGTTTCAGAGCCTTATGAAAGCCCAGGGAAATCGATGCAAAAGCCTCAGCGTTTTCAGTGCCTCTTAGATCAGACACCAAATCCTCAAATCATGCAGCTTCTCACCTCCATTTCTAGTCTCTTTCCACCCCACTTTGTGGGGTTGAGAGGTGCTATGGCCAGCCAGTGTGTTGCACACTAGACATCACACCATACAAGGTTTCTAAGGCAAAAAACCTGTCTTATCTGCAGAGAAAGCAGAATAACCTCAGAGAAGTACTGTTAGTGATTGCCAAGATGCTGCACACAGAGATCAGTGTCCTGCTAGCCATCTCACAATTATGCTGTACCTATGCAATCTTTCTTCAAAAATAAGTTTCTTCATCCCATATATCTCTTGTGCCAATATTCTCTGAGTTTCTTCTAATGAGAAAAACTCTGCTATTTATATAACTGGAAATGGGGCTGTGCTCCTTCATGAACCCGCTCAAACCACGTGATGAAGGAACTGCCATTTCCAGGCTGTGCACAGCAGCTGCCCTGCAAGCAAAGTATCTAAAAATCACCAAATTTTCTTGGTGACCTGCAGAAAGCTAAAACAGAATAGCTGTGAAGTATTGCACTAGCTTGTCCCCCTTTTATTTATGAGCTCCAGAAAAGATTTTTTTCCTTTACCTTAGATAAAAAAAAAAAAGTAGAACAACATTGGAACTATAGATTCCACTTAATACTTATTGGAAATGCAGGTTGACAGTTTCCTTCTCAGAAACTGAATTCTGCTTCACGTTATTCAGTAAACAACTGTTCTCTGCAAAAAAACTCCACAACCAGCAACATATGGGGCAAACTGTCTACACTGCCTAGTTGGAATTCTTGGTACATAATTTCTATTAGCTATCAGTACATCCAGGGATTTATTTTTTCCCCATTTCAAACTACTTTTTTTCAGTAATGCACAGCTTTATATTTAAAAATACGTTCTCAGAACGAAATGTTATAACAAAAAGTGTTCACAATCTATGGAGCCATTATATAAAATATACCCTACCTGCAACAAAAAAAAAAGAATAAAATGAACTTTTGTCCACTTTGGATTAATTTCTTCCCAGAGCACTCAGCACTCAAAATAGTGACGTCCAAACTTTGAACTGAGCTTGGCCTAAACTCTCAACCAGAAATTGGTTAAGAGCAGCTGACATTGTAACTTTGTCATTCACAGATAAGTACTATGGGACTTTTTATTTGTTTCTTAATTATGCAAAATTCCAAGGACTCATTCTGACTCTGGAGAGGCACAGGATTAGGAGAACCGAATTAGCAGGCAGCTGTGAATTCCTCTGGCTACTCTCTTGTTACATCAGTGACAATTCTAGACACAAATGTGTCACAGGACTGTCAAAAACAGTTTTAGAAAGAAAACTGACCTAAAATCTCATTATTTGAAGTGGGGAAAAAAAATAAATCATTATTTTGTCTTAAAAGAACACTTGTGAAAGATATGTTTTCCATGTGGAAAAAAATGATGGCTTGGTCAAAAAAAGTTTGCAGATAAGAAAGATGTTTTCAGTCCAAAATGTGCTGGTGTGCCTTACAGGAGCTCCAAGTCAAGAAGTTTGCATGCTTGGCTGCCTTTCCCCTTGTGAGCAGGAGTTCCTGTGACCGAATCCTTCCTTCGACTCCAGGGATGGCATTGCACCACCCAAGCTCCTTCAGGCTCAATAAAAAGAACCTGTGGTATGAAACCCCCTGCAGAAAACTCCCAGGAAACACTGAAGAGCTATTTTGAATAAAAACACATTTGATCTTTGCATTTCCATGAAAAGTAATAGAAAAACACTGACTAGTTTAGACTTTCCTGTATTCTTTTTGAACTCTACTGGGGAGCCTGAGAGACAGACTGAGCATCCACAGCCATACAAGGTTATATGCATTAGGCTCATCTGAAACAGCTCAAAAATAAAAATAAATAAGAGAAGTGCAATAACCTCTATTAAATTTACGCTTCATATGATCTTAAGACCTGTGAAAAAACAGATGTAGTTGCAAGTTGCATATGCAAAAAAAGGCACTTTAATTATATCTGAGCTGTCTGGTCCAGTAACCACAAAATACCCATCTGCTCCAGAGACTGTCTGCCTGTGCCTCACAATCTCTAAAAAGCAGAAAGCAAATAAAAACCAATTAAATGTGTTTAACTAGGGTTTTTTTATCTCGTAATCTTAAGTGTTACCCATCACCAGAAACTGATGACTCCAAAAGAGCTGACGTAAATAGTCTGACAAGTTATATTAGACTTTAATAAAAGCCCATACATTATGACAGATGAGAACATGCAGCATCATCCTGTTTTCAGAAAAGGAAAGCATCAGAGGAGTTGCAGAGACTTTGGTAAGCTGATGGAGAATAGAAAGGCAATGCTAGAGGAACTAAAGCTGGGTTTGCTTAGACATACTGGTGCAGTTGCTATTATCTCCAAGAGTATGCTCGACATTATCTCAAAAGCTTTTAAAAGCAGTCAAACATATCCTGAGTCATTTCAATACCCTGAAAACCCCACTTCACACCTTTGTTTTTATAAAGCCACAGAGCAGATGCTATCTTTATTGTAATTCCAAAATCCAAGTTCGACAAGCAACGTTAGGTACAGCCCACACCTCACCAATCCTTGAATCACAAGGACAAACTCCTGTCTTCGGAAGTGTTCAGATTTCTTGCCCACAGAACAGAACTATGGATTCAACTGACACTTCAGAAAACACTGCACTAGATTTTAAGAGTATTCAGTGAGAAGAGGGTGCAGCGAGGATCTTGTCCAGCCCTCAGAGGCAGCAGAATGGCCAGGGAGAAGCTCGCAGAAGCTCCCCAAATGTGCAACCAAGGCTCCAAGTCCCGTTCCTGAAACTAAAAGCGTAAAGAACATAGGGCCTATACCCAAAGCATTTGAAAAGACATGTCTCTATCCACAGTCTCCAAAGGAAAGACAAACATAAACAAACTCAGAGGCAGACTGGAAACCTATTTTTAGATGAATGAAAGCTTTCCAATGTCCTCTTCTTACCCCCTCTTCTATTTCTTCTCTTCTCCTCCTCTTATCCCCGTATGCTTTGGCTGGTGACTGCCAAATGCTCTCTGCTCCTATTTAAAACTTTTAATGGCAATCTAGCAGACATCCCCAATCCAATTATTTTAATCTGTCTGTGTTAAGTGCCACAGCAGCTGTTCACCTCCTCTTATCGACATTATTAATACTGTAATTAAAATATACATTAGTCAGCTGAAAGATCCACATAAACCTTTTCGTTATTGATTGAGCAAAGTGCTTAGTGAAAAGAGAAGGAACCAAGAGTATGGCATTTAATAGCTGGTATGAAGCTCTTGCTAAAAAAAGGCATGCAGACACAGGAAGTTAAAGAGCTTTCACTGCAATATCCCTGTAAAACCAACAATCGCCTGCCAGGCTGTTTGCTGCTGGATCTCGCACTGTTGCCATACAAAGAGCTCCCTATCCCCCAGACACATAGCAGCACTGCATATTGCTTTTGAACTTTTATCAAACTCTACAAATATCACAGCATTTGAGTTTACTAGCAAAGATTTCCAGTAACACACAGGTCTAGAGAGCAGATTAATTTTGAGGTTTACGGGCTTTAAAGAGTGCTTACCCACATTATGCCTTTCAATGACTTAAATAAAATTATTTGATATAGGTCATAAATCACAAACAACATTCAAGGGAAACTCAAGCCATAAGCCTGTATTTTGAAACGAGGGATTATATAATATACACTTAAGTGTCACTGCAAGGTGCTTCTAACAGGCTGTAGATGCATTGTAGTTGATCACCTTAGATGTGCTCTTTGCTCTCCAGATCCCCAGGGATTCCCTACAGGAGCTTCTGCACTAAGGGGGAGAGTCTACCACATGCCAACCTCCTTCAGAAGTTACACTCACTATAACATAATTACATATACCTACTCACATAAGAGTCCAGCTCTTCAGAGAAGTCACCCTGGCAAAGCAGCAGGACTTCAATAGCTTAGCTGCAGTATGACAGCTTCTAGTAGCTGAAGTTCTGGTTATTTGTTCAGAACCAGAGGATGATAGAAAAAAAAAAAAAAGACATAAATAAAGCTCTTTAAGAGCCTTTACTCAGGTCTGAAGAATTCAACAGCTGCATCCCATTCAAAAAACGGAACAGAATAAATATCCTCAGCTACAAGAATTACTTCCACAGGCCAAGCTGAAAATCGGGTGCATTTCTAAAAGAAGATGATTTTAAAGGCATTTGCAACAGTTTCATGGTAGTTTTACAAGTTAACTTTGTCGCATTTGGTATTTGCTTTAAAGCTTTATCTCCAGGAGCTATGTGAAAGTCTAGGCACATCTCACTGTATTTATTTATGTAGGGAATACATAAAACTCCAGCTCTTGCAGAGAGAAGCCTGAAGGTGTACTCTCTGCATTTTTGGAAAGTGAGAACCTGAGAAAAGAAACTCAAAACATATTTTTTAATTCCATCTGATGGTTTTAAAGCCATTTTCATCATTCTGCTTTTCTCAGGATCCAAGTGGTTCTTCCTTTGAAGCGTGCAGCTCAAATTCCTGGCATTAGCAAAACCACTGGCAGCTCTCTGAGCTGCTCCTTCTCCAGGGGTAAGTGGGCTGTGACAGGAGGGAGCCAGCACCTGTCTGCTGGTGGCAGATACCAAGGGTAATGTGTCCTGACTGCTCTCACCTCTGTCTGAACTTCTGCATTTGAGCTCTCAGTTATCCACACAACACCAGTTGCATTTCCTCCTAACAGAGCTCTGGGTCATAGAGAACCATTGGGTATCTCACAGGATGGAGAACTGATGAAATATATGAACCTAGCTGAATAAATTATATACACAGTATACAAGAGATGTTTCGGTAAATATGGATATAACTAGTCAATAATGCTCGCAGATGGAAACTGAGGGAATAATAAACAATGAAGCATCTGTTAAATGTATAACTGTGTTTATTATTCCACAGACAGCTACTTCCCTTACACTTCTCCATTCAAACCCTCCACTGAATAAACATTAAACATGTTTTTCCTCTATGACTTTTCACACAGCACAGAACTAATGAAAGAATATGTTGCCAGTGTTATTAGTTTTATCATTATTATTACTCATAAATAATTCATTGCAGAATGAACTGGCTTATCTTCGAGGAATCCCTTAGACTTTTGAAATTTCACCCTTTCCATCTGACAGGGAAATTAAAGCCAATAATGACAAAAGTGAAAGCTAATTATGGATGTTTCAGCTTCTGACACATCAGCTGGAGGGCAGACGAGACTGTACAGTGGGATTGGTTTTGAAATACTGCTATCTGTATCTAACTAGACATTTTAAGTACCACTTCCAACCACTGGTGAGAAACAGCAACTTTTGGGGAAGATACTAATATTTTTTTTGGTTTACAGAGATATGAATGAAACTCCATAAATACCTTTTCCCCCACTTCCTCCCATGTAGGGAGGAAGTGCACAGTGGCCAGAGGTATATGTCTACACTGTGGCTAAACAGCAAACATATAGTGAGTGAACTGAATTCCTCCCTTAAGTGCCATTTTCCCTGGCTGCTGAGCACCACTAAGTTTCCTCCAAGTGCTGACCGTTGCTAAGTAAGGCAGCAGGTACATGATGAAGACACTTATCAGTGGCCATCCCCACAGCTGCTTGATGAAACATGAGATTCTGTGGCAAACTTGCCAAGTTTCCCAAGGCTAATCATCTGTTCAGCTGCAGCCCCTCCTGCCATCCACTAAAAGAAATCAGACTACCACCGCCCTCACTGCACCAACCCATCCTTACAGAGTCCAGACCATGCTCCACACAAAGCTGCAGACCTTGTAGTGTTCAGAAAACAGCTCAATGCTATAGTTAATTTTATTAATTTCATGTCCAATGGTGAAAATGTTATCTGCAGATGAACCTGCCATTGCTTAGCTCGTTGACGGCTGTAATTCTCCAAAGTCCAATTGCCATTTATAGCAATGGGTGGAACATCTCTGGGAAGAAGGAGATCACAGGCTGCATTCTTCAGCTGCTGCAAGAGTCTTTTCCCCTAGGAACTGGGTGCACACTGTGCTATTATGAAACAAACAACAGTCGGTCACAGTTTTCAATTATTACTACTACTGGTTTTCAACTAATTTGCTGCCAACCTCTAAAAGAATGGTTTCCAGCAGTACAAATATTCATCCTGAAAATCGCTCCAATGAGTTCTGTTACTGAGCATGTGAACCCTCACAAAAATGAACAGTAGTACAGAGAATTAAATGCCAGAAGAAGCAATAACACTCATCACAAGTTGTGACACACAGTGGCATTATGTAACCAGTAACAAATATTGTAAACCAATATAAAATAATAATACCTTAAAGTTCCTTAACTTTTACTGTCTTCACTCAAAAAAACCATCTGTAGCCTACAACAGGAAGAGTCAAAACTCTTTCAAGTCCATTAGGGACTTGGCTATTGCCAGACTGTCCTGTAGAGGAGGAATTCAGGCTACAGGGGACTACACAAAATAGCATGCAACAGAGAAATCCAAAGACTGCAATTATATAGTTAATACTGTCCTCCTCCCTCATCTTCTCCAAAAGGCTAAAAGTGCCTTCTATCTGAAAGCAAAGCAGAAGACAATAACACAGATACCATCCATGGTTCACATCTCTAAGAGTACTCTGTTTAAAAGCAAATAGTCTCCTAAATTGCTTTCCAAAAAAAGATCCATTTTTTGGTACTAAATAATTACAAAGGAATTTTCTCAAATTTATTGATGGTGGGAAAGAAAAGCGCAGTAAGAGTATTATTTTCTTGTAAAGAACTGAAATAACATTTTTTCCAGATTTCCACAGAGATGTTCAGTGGAAAAATGCCCAGTATCCTGAAGCACTTCTCTGGAAATGAACTTCACTCTTTCCTTCCCATATAGTCTTTTATGGATGTGCAGAAAAGCACATAATAAAACAATCTGCAACCTTTAAAAGCACATTGAAATATCCCTATCTGGTATCTGAAATGTCTCTGTAAGTTTATTATACAGTATTACAACTCAGTATTCTGTCAGCCTAGAAAGTCTTAGGTTGTTTTTTTAAATATAGTTTCTTACCACTGCACCTGATGAGAATCAGCAAGTTCTATTTGGATTAATTATTTTACACAAATAGGTCCATAACAAAGAGAGGAGTGAACTCCTGTATTTAAACTTTAGACTCGAAGGTAAAAGACCAAGATGCCAACTATTCAAGAGTGATTGCACATCTCAAGTTCTCATTTATTTTCAATTCTTCTGGTAGTTACAGAAGTAATTTCAAAGAGTCATCCATCATTTCTTCTGATGGAGATACCTTTACAAAATGTGCCTACTTGTTTTTTCACTGTAGTATGGGTGAGAGGATAAGAAGCATTTCAGACTGTGCAAGTTGAACCGTTTTTTTAAACATTTGATTACCCAGACAAAAGCTTTCTCAGAAACCTAGGAGAGAAAGAGGGGGCAGGAGGAGGTAGAAAGAAGAGGGAAGAGGCACTGACCCAGCTCAATTATCTCACAGGAGAAGAGAGCAGGGATACATTCCAGACTAGGTAATCATTTCAGTCGTATCACCTCACACAACCGATTTGTCTTGCTTTTTGCAATAGGAACCCAGATGTGGTAAGTGTTACTGAACTCAGGAATGAGCCATGCCTCCCACCACATTGTTGCTGTCCCTGCAAGAGACACAGCGGAGAGCTGACAGAGGTGGGTCTGCAGGCACAGCCTTCAGGACGCTGTCCTTTCCCCTAAAAGCGCTCAGCTTCAACCCTGGGACTCTGCCGTGAGCTGAGGGGAAAGTCCTGAAGGCAGTCAACCTCAGCTGGCACCAGTTTAGGTTCCTAACGTGTTCTTCAGTGTTTTTCTTAGTCTCATTGCTTTGTGGTAACTACTCCCCCTCCTGCCCTTCAGCCCTGCAGGACTACCACAAAAGGAAAACAACTGCTGTACAATACAAAGGCAAGAGACAAACTAAAGAGCTATTAACATCACAAAAGAATACAACAATAAATCAGAGGGATGAGAAGGGAAAAGGATTGTCATTTATCTTCTGCTTAATACCTCTTCTGTATTACAACACATACAGTATTTCATAAGCAGTATGATTTTAAAAATAATTACCCTTTGTAAATGGTGTACCCTTTTCACCCACCTGTGATGAATTATTTGAGGCAATCCTAGAGAATGGCAGTCCAAGTTACATCCCACTGGCCAGGCTGTGCCTCAAGGGATGACTGTCCTGCTCCCTAACACTTCCGTCATCAAATACCACAGCCTCTCAGCAGACAACTATTTTGCTGTATAATGTAGCCCTTGTTCTAGAAAACAGCACAGATTGCCTTTGCAATGCCTAAAATTAAATATATATATGTAAAAATAAAAGTTTATTTGCCCTTACTAAAACACAATGCACAAGAAACCATTTTATAGTCTACTGATCTGTGTACCTACAGCTGCCCAGATTTACTATATGCTGGCATAAAATCAGTGCAATCATGCTTGAAATAAATACAAAATGCTTGAAAGGTCAGCTTGTAGTACATTGCTGTTGATAAAAACATTATTAATCAGGATGTTACCTCATGTTTTTTTATTTGAGTATCTTGTTTCATAATTTAGAATCCACATTTTGAATGTAAAAAATTATACTGAGTGTTGTTTCTCACCAACCTAACCGACATATTTGCACATTCCAGTTTGAATTAATAAGGCTATTAAATCACTTAGCATTTGTCCTCACGTAAACACAGTCAGAATCTCTTGCTTCATTCTCAGTCACATTTCATACCTCACAGAATTTTCCTTGTATAGAAGGTATCTATTGCATAAAGACATACCTTCAGGATAGAAGATAAACTCCAAACAGCAGACATTTACCTTGCCAATAGTGCTGTGTTACTCTCTAAAGCCAAGGATGGAGAATTTATCAGCTCTGCTGACAGCCACCATAGATTTTCAAACTCCACAAGCCAAGAAACATTCATCTAAGTCATCCTGTGGGTTTTGAGCTGTGTGGGATTTAGACCTGTTTTCTAAATCTTGGAGCCTGCTTCACCAGTAAAACAACGCAGGGGAAACCAGTGCAGCACACAAAGCTGGAGCCCTGCAGAAACTGTAAGGATATCAATATAAAATGTAGAAGCAGATATATGTTTGCATTACAGATAAGGGTACGCATGCATTGGCAGTTTAAGAGAAAAATACCATACATTAACAAAATAGTAATAACAGAATGAGAACACTCATTTTTTCCCAGTTCAGAAACAGGGAAAAAAGGCTACAAGGATGAAGACCTTGTAGCTTTCTCCTGTGCCCTCCCATTTCCCACTCAGGCTGAGTTACTATATGCCTCTAGGTGTGGTTGGGCATCCTACAAAATTCCCACTGTGCCCTGCTGATGCATTAGCAAACAAAACTGAAACAAACAAACAAAAAACCCACAAACAAAACCTCATTTACTGAAACTTGTAACACACTGTAACAAGTTATTACCTGTTTTAATCTGCTATATATTTTAAAAGTTTCCCTACAAAGGTACCAATAGGACTTGAGCATAAAGAAAGCCATGCAGGGTACTGTTACATGGTCTTTTATAAGGTGGAGTATTTTCCAGTGAGTTAAGACCTAACTCTCCTAATTCTGCTGTGCTAGTGAATATTCCCAACTGTTCTTGTTTGTATGGCACTATGGTCTGAAGATTTTTATGAAAGTTTCTAAGTGCTCACGGAGACAGACCTCACTGTCCCCAAAGGAGGTTGTAGAGACCCTGAGAAGTTGGCTTTAGTCATGGAGTGGATTGCAGTGGTTACAGAGATGCCAGCCCTGACTGGAGAGGAAGCACAGCTTCATGTACATTAAAGACAGATGCTTATATTTTATAAATATTTATCAGAAAGTGTGTGACCCTCAAGACTGTTCCTACAATTAGGGGGACACACCATGGTGCCTGCACCATTCAGACAGTCCTGATGGAGAGAGAAGCTGCAGGGTCTTACTAGGCTTCCAGTAGACCCACCCACCTGGATTTGTTTGAAGAGAGAGAGCTGGTATGTGGCCAAACCATGTCCCAGAACCCACATGAAGGAGTCTGCTAGTACAGCTACACACACACACAAGGGAAAGACACAAATCTCCACAGTCAAGGAGCTTGCATGTGACCAGCACCTAAACAAGTGACAACACATCAACAGCAATGCAATTACTATGTATGTTAACACTGTAAACTTGCAGCTAAGGAGAGCCACCATGTCCTAGCTTATGAACATGATGAAAGTTAAAATGAACATATTTACAAAGTGTTTTTTCAGTCAAAGAGCACACGTGTTTAACTACCTTAGCTCTGCCATCTGGTGCAGCTTCAGCAGCCCTGTGATGCTCCCGATACCATGGCTCATCACTGCTGACATAGACATTTGACCAAGAGGTTCTCTTGCTCAAGCTGAAGAGCTGTGTTGTAGGATTTCAGTTTAGGATGGAGAAAACCACAAACCCATAACCAAAGGCCGAAATATATATTTGCAAACTACACGTCTGGGCTTGTGTTTGGCAGTGATCCAGCTGGCAGGCAACAGCCTTAATCCACACTATTAAACCATCTTCTCCTGCAGAACAGTCACATTCAAACAGTCTATCAAAAATAACTCCTGGCCTATGGTAACTCCATACACTGACAGCACAGATGATCAAGTCCCAGCACCAGAGGATGGTCTCTGACACAGCTCACATGGCTGTGTAGACATAGCCCAAGAAATGAAAGCAAGAGGCAGAAAGGTAGCACCTGCAGTCAAGGCACTGAGGTATCTCCAAGAAAATTACTCATGCTCTACAATATGCCCTAAGTGAGAGAAGACATGAAGCTATACTGTCAAGAGAAAAGCAAGGAGGAAGAGAAGCATATCCTTGGTTTACTTCTGCTTTCATGGTTGTGCTAGACCTGCGCAGCCTACTGCCTCATCTTCAAGATGCAAATGAAAAACAGAGAGATGTGGGCCCATGACTGAGCAGATCAATTCTTCAAACTTGTACAAAAAACGTAATACTACATTTTGTGATTTATTTTTCCTACCCAAGCTATGTGAAATATTTATGTAAGACTTGTGTGTATACTCTGCAGCTTTAGCTAACAACAAAAAATATTTACCACTAACATCAGTATTATATATTAATTAACATTTTTTTACCTACATTAGGACAGTCTTTCCAAGGTACACTCAGTCCTACTGACAGGGTCACGCTACTCTTAAAGTGGCACTGAGCTTCACCTGAGCCTCAGCTAGATTAAGATCAAATGACAGAAGTCAGGTCAATTTATACATTTGTTATCATTTGATACTGTTTTCTTACAAAGCAGACACTGGGATTGCTTCTCTAATACTAAACAGGAAAGCATACACTCCAGTGAACAAAGACAGCTGAAGCTACTGGTATTATTTACAGACAGTAGTAAGTACTTCTTTCAGCTACTCGCCAACCCACACCATGCTCAGTGGGACCTTACATCCAGGCAGTTACGCACAAGATGATGTGTCCTGTTCGATGACAGCCAAATCCATAAATCTCTGAAAATACAAAAGATATTTCTCCTTTGGCCACCCTGTTGTGTTTGACTTGCAACAAATTTGGCTGTTGGCAGTCTTCAGCTCTGCAAGAGTATGGTAACAGTGCTGTCTTCATTGCACATTTTAAACCAGATTTGTGAGCTCAATGTATTTTTTTCTCCTATTTTCACTCCTGCACAATTTTTCTGATTCCAGAACAAAAACAAAGCAAAACCGTGAAGGACTTGTTCTGACACAATGGGTTCCCTGATGGCTGCAGTTTCCCAGTTCCTAAGAGGAGACCCCACTCTCTCCAAGCCCCCTTCTCCTGTTCTCCTGGGACAAGAAAACAGTTTAACATTTTCCTCAGCTTTGGAAAGGCAAACGAAATAAGGAGACCTATGATCTACTAGATTCATTTTCCTACTTTGAGAAGCTTAAGCTGTTGCAGCTTATTTAATCTTTTCCTTTTAGCCCAAAGAAAATTATCTTTCCAAAGGAAACGAGCTGTTCTCCCCACTCTTTGGCAGGATAGCAGGTGATCCCATTTCTCTGTAAGAACTAACAGCAGAAGGGATATTCTCACCTCCATAATAAAACACTAACAGGCTCTGTGTAAATTGAACAGAGCAGGGAGTTCAGGCTGAATAAGGATTTTCTTTAGAGTTTAGTTGTGCCTGCAAAATAGGTACTTGTCATTTCCCTGTCAGTTAATGCTGAGCATTTTTCACTCCATTTACTTCAGCTAATGACTATTCAACCAAACTACTGTTCATCTCCTTCTTTTCCTACTTAATGCAGAATATTAACATTAGTTTCTAATTAAAGAATGCTCACAGAACACAGAAATTTTAAGCCACAGAAAATATTCGGGTTGATTTCCACAACTATTGCATTTTATTTTTCATAGTATGAAAAAACAATTGCAACCTACTGTGCCTTACTCAGCACTTCTTCAATGTTCTTCCTTACTGAGACTTTAATAAGGTTAATGGTAATAAAATTAAAAACATCACTTAAATATCAGTGTATTAGCCTAACTTCTACCACCATGAAAACTCCGAATCCTTTTGTTCTGAAACTTCACACCAGGCCAGAAGAAGCACCATGTCTGACTCACAAAATGCATACATAAATACTTGAGAAGTCAGGAGCTCTATACATCAAAATTGAAATTTTAATCATACAATCTTGTTTTCTGAAATTGTTTCTGAATATTATCAAACCACATACTTAGGTTTATTTTTATGACCTGACATAGCACTACTAATACAGAACATGAACTCAATTGGCTTACTGCAAGAAGAGGAAAATACTTCTCTTCAACTCCTAACTGTGATGATGTGAATGATGGAAGACCTCAAAGCCTTATTTGTAAAGACATGAAGTCATCAAGTGCTGGGAAATGGAAAGCCCTTCAGAATGTGATCTAAATGTAGAAATTCACCCATCTACTCTGCTTCTCCTCTTCACTGGGGTGAGGAAGGATGTTCCCTGTAGGAAGATCTGAGTGCTCACTCCTAGGTAAGGTAGGGGTGACAGTTCTGTGATTGCTTAAAACTGTGTGCAAAACTATGTGCGAATAGATACTAATCCTCCTTCTCCAATACTGAATCTTGAAGCCATGAAATATTTTCAGTGAAAAACTAGTAATTCTATGAGAATGGGATAAATTGCTGCAGTGGAAATATCAGCTCCTCCCAGATTCTTAACTCTGTTCATGGCAGCACGTTGAAGGCATGACCTCCTTAACTTTTGCACACTTCTGAAGAGAGGTCACTTCAGCTAACACTTTGAGCAAGAAAAATGCACCACACTGTTGTAATAATAATGATATGAGAATTTGGCACAAAATTCTATATTCTGTGAACAAAGTTACATTAAAATAGATAAAACAGCCAGGAGAAGAAGAAAAAAAATTATAACTCTAGCAAGGGAGTGGTCTTCAAGGCAGCTCTTTAATAAATATTTTTATCCTTTTTTTTTTTTTAAGTCTTCTTTGAGGTTTCTCAAAGACAAAACCCCAAGAACAACCCCCAAAAAATCATGAGAGCAAAAACTCAACACAGCAAGAGATCATGCACAGCTCTCAAATATTTTTGCAGATTCTCCAGTTGCTAAAGCTTATTGTTTTTTTAAGGCTATGACTGCTCCCACATTCCTCTCTCAGGATCTACTAAAGCTGTGCTGTTGGCAAGTATTGCTACATTACTTTTAAATGACATTTAGTTCTTTTGCTCTTGGTACTCATGAACTGGGCTTCAAAATTAAAGGGAACTGCCCTTAGAAATTGGAGAAACAACAGAGACCAAAACCAAAAAAAGTTCAAATATTTGCATTCTGTCTTTAGATAAATTTTAAACTCCAAAAGAATTTTATCACTAATTTGCTTTTCCCACTAAACACTTGGTAATAAATACACCAACTTTTCAAAGTCACTGCAGATGATCTGTCTTTGATATCTACAGACTGTTTAATTCGGATGCTATTATATGAGCATTGGGTTTTTTCTGATATAATTATAACCAAAGTAGTACTTTTCCCCTTCTTGTTACAGATACAAACATTTGAGAAAGACAGAGGGATGAATCTTGACCACTTACCTCCCAGGACCAATATTTGCTCCACCAGTGCATAATACAGTCATGTTGTGACTACAATAGAAATTCAGTTTTGTTAAGCTTGACAGCAAATACTCTTCTTACTTTGTGATGCAACATCACCCATACATATACAAAACTATAAGGTGAAAATTCCAAATGAAAGAATAAAGCTGGTCTGTATACTAAATGCTCTGACTAGGATTAATTTTAGTAGACCTCTTGGGAATGCCTTGTCTGATCCATGAGACTGTGTCTCCGTCTGGGGAAGGTAAAAGCTTTGGTGCCGAGAGCTGTCCTTGTGTAGGGCAGGGCCTCTTCAGATTAAGGACCTACCTAAACCCCCACAGTTCCTCACAGCATCAAGTCCAGATGGCTGGTTCAGCCAGTGTCAGGGAGGCCAAGAGCCTCAACACAGCACCACACAGACGTGGCCAGCATGCATAGGGGAGTGTTAAAAAAGAGACACCCACCTCAGCGTTAGAGGAAACACACAGTATTTGACAGCTCTGTGCCATTAGTGCTCTTAGAAGACCATCCTACTTCCACGAACAGCAAAGGGAAAAGAATAGTACAGCAAATGAAAACTTGCTCTTCTGACACCTGGAATACTATTTGGTGTGCCATAGTGTGATGTTGCAGAATTAGCAGCCACTTCAGGCCAAAGGGCAGAATTTCTTTTCCAAACCCCTTCAACCTTATTAATCTTTCCACAAGAATGAAGTAGAGATAGCAACAGTGTTTTGACTGATAATGCTTCATGTAAAAATAAGCTCCTAACGACTTCAGACAGAAGGCGAAATTGCCAGTCAGCAAAACATTTAAGTACATACTTAGTTTAAGAAGTTTTGCCATCTATTGTGTGCAACTATTCTTTTGGATTACAGATGTGGGCTGGGTTTTGTATGGCTGAACTTAAGCTATTAAGCAAATCATCTCGCCCATCCTGACATACTTTGACCTAAAGAGGTGTTCAATCTTTCTGTCAACTACAGCGAGGTACAAGACAACTGCCTTATATGTTTAACTGGTGGATGAGAAAGCTCATGCTTGAAAAATCCTGCCCTTAGTGGCTTACCAGTAACTCACTGACACAAATCCATCACTGCTACATTCATGACATGAAGTCAAAGACTGTCAGCAAGACCCAGGCCAAGAGCTGTCACTTCTTAGTAATTTTACTTCATAACACCAAGGTAAACAAAATACATCTTAAGTTTCCTTTTCTAGCTACCACCATCCAACACAATCTTGTTTTATCAACTTCAGCTACAAGGTAAAATATTTTCATCCTTCTGACATGCTCATTCACTTTAAAACATCTGGCAGAAGGAAAAGAGTGATTCATTATTCAGTTATACTAGTGTCAACCAGCTCCCAGTGATTTAAAACCAGAGCACTGCAAAGTGAAGCCGACTCACTAGACCTACAGACAGAAAGGATACATTTCAAAACAAGTTCATATGAAAACACACAACTACAAGGAATATCTTCAAGTGTCAGTCCTGGTTCATCATTCCAGAAAGCTGTTTTAAACATGGAAGTTCATGCAGTAAATTAAATCGTGGGTTTGCTATACTCTATCAAAAAAGGAATTAGCCTAAAAATGAGAGATGTTCATGCATTTGCATTCAGGTAACTCCACAATTATAAAAGCCCATTATATCCCTTAAATGAAGGGGAGAAAAAACAGAAAACAAAAAATCCTGTCCAGTTTCAGAGAGTTTTTTTTGGCCTGCAACTAATCAGAAAGTTCAGAACTGTTGAGTATTTGGAAAAGGTTATCTGCGTAAGAGAAAACTTGATCATTATATTAGGAAAGAGAATTGCAGATTTTGGAAACTATGATATCTACTTTTTTCCTGCTTTAGTGTTTTAGCTAGTACAAAAATACTTCCCATTCCTCTAAGACCAGATGGCTTTAAGTTTTAACCTTGTGGACTGCAGCAGTGAAGCTGAAACAAAACTAGAAACACAGAGGTTTTCATTCTCATGAAATGGTAATGGTTTAAAAATTTAGTTCCAGCTCATGAGGTCTATAAGAAAACTTTCAAAATGTGCTACAGCAGAAGCCTCTGCATTGAGAAAAAAGACAGAAAAAAGTTTACCAGAATGTCTCTGTCTCCTTTCTCACCTAGCAAAATCGGGGCTTCTCAAATTTCATGACTTTGGGCCAGAGTCTCCACATAGGCAACTCTAGACCAGAAACTTCAGGGCTTCCAGACTCACCTGAAAAGACATACTAGCAGACACTATGGTCTGCATCAAAGATTTGCATCTTTGAATTACCAGAAATTAATCAAACTTCAGAACTTCTGTCACATAAAGTTTGAACCTTTTCTTCAGGAATTATTTCACTCAGATTGTTCTGCCATCTTATACTGCTGTTCAGCACTCAGAGGATACTGAAAACCTTTTCTAGAAAATGGTGCTATCATAGGTATTACAACTGACTCAGAACATAACAGCACAATTAAAATCATGCTTGGCTTTTCCATCTGTTCTCAGGCAAGGAAATATGCTAAGCTAACATACCCGTGGATTCTCTTCTTCACTGGATGAAGGAATAACTCTTTTGGAAGGTAGTAACACCTTTGCAGTGATAGCAGAGCCTGACAAAACCTGAGGCAACACATTTTAATTTTCCTCTGCTTTTCTCTGTATATGCAAAATCTCCATCACAGACAAACTGACACTGACTGCCTATGGATATGTGTGTAGAGGCACACGACTCGTGCACTAGGGCTTACATTTGTTACACAAAACCCCAAATGCCAAGCATTTAAAAGTGCTGTGTCAAGACACCTGGAAAATGAAGCACTCAAGTACCTTCACGGAAATGTAAGCTAGGAGAAAGCAACATAAACTTCCTTCATGCATGCTCCATAGCTGGAATTAAAACACAGGGAAAGACAATATATGAGGTCATACTACATGCTAACAGATACGGCACTGAACTGTAGTGTGCAGACAGTTTTCCTTCAAACATCCCACATGAATGAGTATTATGCATGTTTATTCTGCAAGAAGAATAGAATCATAGCCTACTTTGGGTTGGTAGGGACCTTAAAGATCATCTACTTCCAACCCTTGGCCAGGACACCTTCCACCAGACCAGTTGCGCCATCCAACCTGGCTTTGAACACTTTCCAGGATGGGGCATACACAGCTTCTCTAGACAATCTGCTTCAGTGCCTCACCACCCTCATAGTAAAAGATTTCCTCCTAATATCTAATCTAAACCTACTCTCTTTTCAGTTTAAAGCCATTACTCCTTCTCCTGTCACTACAGAATTATGCTTCTATTATATTATCCTCCCACTCAAGTAAGGGGGTATATTAATAAAAGAACAAGATCCCATTTTGAAGAATAGTGTTGTTTTGTGGTTTGAAAAGATGCAGACAATCAAATCACAGGGAAGACAAAATGTGGTCCAAGAGCTTTTATTATATAGTCTGGACAGCATAACAGGAGCCATCCTCAAGAGCCTCTATGTGCCACCAGAGTATACATGCTAAATAACAGTAAGAACACAACAAAATGGGTATCTTTCTCCATCTGTGAATTCATCCAATGAGTATGATTCAATGGGAGCTGGCTATGTTGTCAATCACCATCCACGGATGCAGAGCCTACCACCTCTTCAACACAGACTCTTTAGAACATTCCAGCACCAGCTGATGCAAATCCTGATGCTGTATTGTTTCACCAGGAGCACAGCACCAGCCAAGCATGCCAACACCAACTCAATCTGCACAACTGCAGGTGGATGAATATCCAAGCCTGCACAAGTAGCCTCAGCATCCTGTAAATCTCAGCCAACCTATGCAGCCCCAACAGCAGGGGAATCCCCACATGTCCACATACCCCATGAATCCACCACCCCTGGACTTACCCCTGGAGCCGGAGCAATCCCCCGACAAGGAAAAGCAAGAGACAGTAAGAAAAAAGGTTCTCCTTCATCCCCTCCTCCCCTCAGCCAGAGACTGTGTTAGTTAAATCACTACACAGTCATACTCTTGTCAGATTGGGACTAACATACCAGTTTAGCTTCTGTCAGATTGGAGCAGAAGATCAAATTTTAAACAAATTCGTAAATAAACCTGATATCTGATTGGAGTAATCTCTCTTACTGCAGAGCTGTCGTTATAGCCTGAGTCTGTCCTATCAAAGTTCATAAAGTTACACGGAATTTCAGAGGAAGAAATGTTCATTAACAAACTGTGCAACCCTGTACAAAGGGAAGACTACACTTTGCAGGACCTTGGATCCTAGGAAAATGTAAACATACTAACATTGTGGCCTTTACAAAAGATAGTTAATAACATGTCCTTTTATGTTTAAAAGAAAACAAGCATGCAATATAGTACGTGCTCAGTAAGTATTCAGAAGGCATGAAGGCTTTAAGAGCTTCTTCTAACAGTGCAACAAGCTTACACAATTTCTAGCTTGCTGCTTTTCTCCCCATTTTATACTTTAAGCTCACTAATACTTTTACTCATGAAAAATCTGCAAATCTCATTCTTTCAGTATCTTTGAACTCATTTCTTATCACCACTGGAAAAGAGACAAAACACAAACCTCGTCACCACTGCACTCAATGTAAGGCAGGGTTTAATTTTATTTTTTTCATTCTCCTTCAGGATTAAAGACCAGGAAATCAGGAAAAAAAAAAAAAAAAAGAAAAAAGCTAAAGCATTTTAGGCATTTTCACTTGCTTTCAAAAATCAATCCATCTCCTGTAGTCAGCAGTGCATACCTCCATTAACTCTCCTCCTCAGTGAACACTCTAACTGGAAAAACAAAAGTGTGCAACAAGCAGAGAATAAAAATAGTTTCAGAAAAACAAAACAAAAATGAATAAACAAAAATACACAACAATTCTTTTGTTGAACACGAGATTTAAATGATGAGCTTGAGGTGTTACACTTTGTACCGAAAACAGCACAGCGATTGAACAAACACACTATCCTGAAAAATAATCACACTGTGGTTTGAAAAACTACAATAGACTAAATTATAAAGACTATCTGATAACTTTACTCTGAAAAAAGTACTTCAAATACAGACATACTTAATGCATACCATGAACTTTAACTGTAATTGAACTTGACTTTACAAAGTGAGAACATGACACTTGCAAAGTACCCTGCACTTTCTAGTAAAAACATAGAGAATTACATATCCATGGACTATTTCTAGTTTTATTTTTGCAAATTATCTGAGAATGCAAGGCCATATCTTACTCCTTACCTTATTAATGAGAAAAGAAAGAATAATCTTTTTTGTTCTGAGAGAACTGAACTTAATAAAAACCATTTTATTAAAAATCAGTGGCTTCGCTAGCTCCACGTCACAAAAGAGTCTAAACCATTTATAGTTCTGTAAATAGGCACACTCATATAGGGAGTTATTAACTACAATATCCTTAAATTAAATTTGACAGGCTTATACCATAAAAGTAAGCACTATTAAAGGCACAGTGCCAGTTCACAGGCTATATCAGCATCTTCAACAGACATATCTAAGCGAAAAGCTGGAGAGAGGTATTTGCTACCAATGCAGTGAGGACTATCACAGAGCTGGCATGCTGGGGGAGGATTTAAATCCTTAAACTTTCCAGAAATCACTTTCCCAAAGAGCCATGAAAACAAAGAAAGAGGCTTCCATTTTTTTTTAGTAAAAAATTGATCTCTCTCTGGCCTGACTCATGGAAGCCAGCACCACACTGCCCGCCAGCCTCCTTTGACAGCAGGAAGCTCCCTCGGAGAAGGCAGCAGAGCTTGTGACTGGCAAGCAGTGATTCAGCCATCAGCAGTGAGCACTGGCTGCTAAAAAATCCCCAAAATGCATCCCAACAGCGAGTGCAGTCTGAACCTGGAGGTGGTACACCCCAGGCACATGGCTCCTGGCTCTGCTGCTGGCCAGGGTTGTGCTCACCGGGCACTCACACCTCCAGATGTCCACTGAGACTTGCAGAGACTGTACTTCTCGTCCCTTAAACATCTCTACACTTTTGTTTTGCTTTAGTCAACAGGAACAAGACCACTCAGAAGTGAAGAGGGTCCACCTGAACCCTTTGTCTCCATGTCAAACTTGCTACAGAGGCACTTCCAGCAGCAGCATCAACACAAGCTGCCTACACTGCCTGGCTTTAGGTCCAGGCATCAAACTCTGGCCCTCTTCAGCATCACTAACAAACCCATTCTTCCAGGCATAATCCTTTCTCTTTTCAACTTCTTTAAGCAGGAAGCTAGACCTGCTAAAAGTTAGCTCTTGTTATCTTAGTCATCAGGACAGCATCTCCTGAAGCAAACAGAAAGTCAAAATTTTACTATCAAATCCACTCTTCATCCAAAATAATCTGTATTTTTATGATGCATGGCCAATTAAAAAAAATTCATTTTACTCTTTTTTCTGTTTTAAAAAACAAAGAAATTTTATTTACTATTAAATTTAATAGTAACCACCTAGAAAGAGAAGGGGGGGGGGAATCTTTAGTTGACTTCAAACCATTTTATTGTTTGCTTTTCTGACCAAAGCAAAACTCAACCTCTACATTGTGCTGCCCTGACACTGAGATTTTTCTTCTACATATTGGCAGTGTCCCCTTGCATGGATGCTTGCTCTAGAGAAGTGTAGATGCTATTGCACATTTGAAAACAACTGTATGGCAAGTGTTGTTGTTTAAAAAGAAAGGATTTTACACACTACACTGGATGTTTTGCAGAGCCCCATTATTAGATAACCCCTTAGTGTCCACTCCACTCCCAGGATGCTACACCAGCTCATCACAAAGTCCCACAGAGAAGAAATACAGACAACTGGAAAGGAGCTACTGCAGCACTGGGCATCATGCACTTCAATTCATCTCTAACTCCACTGTGCAGGATTGCCCCACCACGTAACACAACATGAACAGAAGAGTTTAAACTTCAACTTGCTTCCCTTGAATTGGTCCTGTAGCTGCCTCTGTATCTAAAAGAACCTCTTACGGTAATGAATGTTTACACACAAAACACATGAAACACAGTTCACAAGAAGGAAAACGCAGCAGCGATGGGGGGAAGAAAAATCTTTTCATGAGAGATTACTCATGGTAATCTCATGGTAAGTAAAAAATTAAGTAAAAAATTAAAGAAGGTAAAGTGGAGGAAGGCAATTGTAAAAAAAAAAAGAAAAAATAAAAGGAAGAAAAGAGTATTGGTGGGGGGAATGGGAACAATAAGCAGTATTGGACAGACAAAACTTCAAATATTGATTAAGAAGTTACTAACCTTTCAGCACAAGTAGAAGCAAGAACACTGAATTCAAATGGAAAATATTCAGCTTAATTTGTTCTTAAAGCAAATTTGTAAATGAAGACCAGACTGATGGTCTTCATTTGTTTCAGACAACCAAAGCGAGATTTTTAGAGAAATGAGAATCAGGAAGTGGCATCAGAAAGAGGAAGATAAAAAACTAGTTAATTTGAATGAGACTAGAAAAAAACCTGAGGCAACAGCCCTCTGCACGTAGGCCAGTAGACCTAAAGGGCAACCAAAACCTTGCATATCAGCCTTTTGAGGAACCTGTACATCTTCTTACCTATTGGATTACCAGGAGCAGACTTTCAAGATCACAAATGACAACTCAGGGCCACAGTCCACGGGGAAGCACATGGGCACATGAACCATTTGCAAACACAAGAAATCCATATCTTAGAATCCATGCTTCTGAAAACTTGTCTCCTAAGATGGAGGTCTTGTAAGGGCAAGTCAACTCTCAGTTAGATGCCCAGGTACTATCACCTTGCAATGACTCCCAGCTGTCATTTATGATTGCAGAAAGGTCCATTTTTTGATTACCCTGGAAAAAACATATGAAGTGACGAGAGAATAATAAGAGCAAACAATCTTTTTCCTTCACAAATAGTCCACTTCTATAAAAATGAAGCCCACTATTCTGATGTCACTGGTTCCAGAATTCCTCCCCCATGTATTTACCACTTTTAAATTTTAAAAGCAGCATTACCCAGTTCACTAGCTCCTGCCTGACAGATTATTATTCCCTCATTTCCTCATATATAAATAAGGAAGAACAAAATTAAGCTCAACTTATCATCTAGCAACATACCCACAAGCTTTGTATTCCCTTCTCTGATAGAAAGTTGCCCATCTGGATTTAAGTCCTACTCCTTGACCTTTACCTTTGCTATACAGCCTTTCATAGAGGAAGAAAGCATGCAGGTATAACATATGTGCATGGAGCAAACAACTTTAGGAAAATCACCTGCATCTTGTTGAGCTCCTTTTTCATCCTACAGACACTGCTGGGGAAAAGGCTGTCTCTATAAATACACAACATATTTGGCATAGGTAACTGCTGGAAATCAAGGCAGAGATAAGCAATGCCTGAAAAATCCTTACTGAGCCACAGCCAACTGACTTTTGCAAGCCAATGAACTGGGGGAAAAATTCTGTAAGAGACTGAAAGGGACGGATTGGGGAAGAAAATCAAGAGGGAAAAGAATGACAAGAAACAAATTAATGAAAACCTCCAGTAGATTTCAGGGGACATCACATTACCAACCTGCAACCTGAGAGAAGGTGGAAGAATTTCCTAAGATACAGATTCAAGTTGGGGTGGGAGTGTGAGACATACTGAATATCCCACTAAAAACAAGGAGAAAAAGTAGATGAGGCTTTGGGAAAAGCAAAGGGACAGTGGCATAAAACAAAGAATAAAACAGAGAAGGAGAACTTACAAAATGAAGATGAAAATCAATGTGAGACCATATGAAATTAATTGAAATTCATCTAGAAAGCAAAACAGTTATTTCCCCTAAGGGATTAATATCTCTGTTTCTCTTGATACAAGTTCACATGCAAAGACTATTTATTATTGTTGCCTAAAAATTCCAGCAAAGTAAAGTATTCTCAAGTCCAAAGCATGCATGGGAAATTTCTCTTCTTGACAGCTAAAATCAACGAAATTGGTAGTTTCAAATATCATAACATGACGAAAAAGAACAGCATGAAGTGTCTCAGGTATTTTTTTCATGACTTCCATTCTACCATCAAAGCCATGTAAAATGACTGAAAACATTCCCTGCAAAACAACAGTTATGAATTTTTTGGGGCCCCACAGGGATTCCCAGCAACTCAGCGCTGGTTGTGGAATGCAGCCACCCTGGGAAGCTTCAATCTCTCCATCAAGCAGCAGCAAAGGGATCCCATCAGATACTAATTGTCCATAGATAACATTACTAGCATTAAAATCAATCAGAAAATGATCTCCTGAGAGAAGTATTGACATTCAAGAAGACTTGAATAAGTCTGCATGTTATTGTATGGTAAAGAGTTGAATATTTCCACAGAACTTAAAAACCTAGTGTTTATAGTCCATTTAGATCCCTGTAAACTGACTAGGTCCTGGATTAACAAAGAGATGAATGATTCTGAAGGCCTCTAAGGCCTCCTGGCAGCTTAGAAAGAGAGCAGCCCACAATTAGAGCAAATACTGAAGAACCCAACTGGAACTTACTGCTTTGAAAGAGGTAACTAATAGATTTTGACTGCAAGGTCAGCCACTCTCTTCGTTCCTCCCATCATACAGGTTCCCCTCCTAAACCTTCCCAACCACAGGGGAAGCCCAGAAGACAGCAGTGGTTCATGTATATGCAACATCTCTCTGAAGAGAACCATTGGTAAGATTAGGAACATGGAGATTGCTACACATGGGGTCTTCTTTCACATGACTTGATGCTTTCATGTCTGTATAATGAGTGTTGCTTTAGGCCCAAGTGAGCTTCTCCTTAAGTCAATGGTAACACACATACTGTGATCAAAAAGCATGTCTGCTATTATTATCAGACCATATTTTCTTTCACATCTAGTTATGCAAAGCATGAACCTAGATCAAGTTAAACACGGCACCAGGGAAAACAATTTTAATAGTAAAGGCTAAATGAAGGGGGCAGAAGAGATCAGAAACATGAAGAGCAAGGTTGAGGAAGAATGAAGAAAATCCCACCTCTAGGTGGAGTTCCTCCAGCCCTCCTGAATGTTAAAGTGATGTGGATCAAGCTCCCCTTGATCATATTTTGCAGAGACATGTAAGGCACTTGTTTCTTTCCCAAGAAGCCCAGGATGCACCCCAGCCACTTACACAGAGTCTTCCTTTATCTTCTTCCACAAATGCTTTGGCAAGAAAAAATTGGTGGCATCCAAGCATTCATAAAATGAGAGAGGAGCATTCCAGAGAAGAAATGGGGCAGGAAGAAAAGTTAGTTCACATTACAACCCACAAATAGAAGAAGACAGGTAAATTAATATCTTCATTCCTCCTCAGCACAGGGCAAGATGTGGCTAATAAGACTCTTTCTCAGTTATCAAATTTTTCCTGTTTGGAACTGGAACAAATATGTTCTGTGCCTCACTGAGCTCTCCTAATAAAGACACACCTCTCTCATCAGAATATGGATAAATTATCTCAGTTATGTTTCTGGCTTGGTGTAAAATACTAATCTATAATGATAAGAGAAATGTGCATATCGCTGTCATCTTCAAAGCACCATGCAAATAATAATTACCTGATCAATGAACACTGCAGTGGGAGTGCTAGCATGGGATTAATGTGTTTGCAGGTACATAGGCAGCTAATGTTTATGGTCAGTGTTGAATTTATGTGCCTGATTTCACCTTCCAAGAAAGGTTGCTCCCTTAAGGCAGGTCATCCGTCTGCCTGCAAGGGAAGGGTGAGAACCAGGAAGCAGCTATTGACTTGGTGCCAGACCCCGCCTGACAGTGGAAAAAGCAGCTTCAGAAAAGCCTGGAAAGGTCGCAAAGCCTCTCTGCCTCCCAAGCCAGATGAACAGAGGGAGAGAAAACTTTACAACTTAGGCAGGATAATGCCGGAGGTGGCTGACGTTTCAAACAATAGCATACTAAATTGGAAAAGTAAACCTTGGGACACAAAGCAGGTCTGAGGCAACTCTGCGACAGTTGTGCTAAAATTTTACTTTGCTCTACAGCATCTTCCAAGCACCCAGAGGAAGAAGGGAAGATGGGAGATAGGCAGGAGAGCACCCAAGTGTTCCCTCTCAAGCCATACATCACCCCATATGTTCAGGCTGTCAGAAATGAAGAAATCCATCAACCATGGCACCACCTCAGCCAGCGTGACAGATTTATTATCATTTTGAGATAATCTGTTTGATAAGATCCTGAAAGGTAACAGACGCAGGCAATGCAGCACTGTCCCTATGGGTAAACGGCTCCGGCCATTATGTCCCTGTGAGCACATCTACAGCCTGAGGTGGATGATCCATGAGTGGCCAGAGTCTTAAACCACAATAAGACCATATTAATAAGCCTCTAGATGGACAACATGCATAACAAATCAAGACTTTCTTTGTAATCCCATTAACTGAGAGCTTTTCAGTTTATCTTTCCCCAGCCTGCTTTAGCTACCTCCTCTTTCCAACCACAGCTTGCCTACCATTTCTGAGGTAAAATCTGAGCAGACAGGCCATTCCAGTGCCAAGCAGCTTTTTTGTAACTGCAAGGTAAGTGCACAGGATTATTACCTAGCTATAAAACCTTGGTGAGTGAAAGCTTCTGCACATTTAAGTACCAGGAAAAAAAACCCTCCAGCTTTTGTTTTCAATTGATCTCCTATATATCATGCCCATTAGCAGAGGTTAGCAGTCAACAAATAGTACAGTTTAATTTGATCTAAAGATAAACTAAACAAGTTAGGTGGGATGACCATCACCATGAAGGACATGCTGTTACTCTTAAAAAGAAACCAAACAATGACAACTGGCACCTTGGTACAACCATATCCCCCAAACTGCATTCATTTTCAGGCTGAGAAGCTTTGCATTGTACTTGCTGGGAAGAGAAGGCCAGTCTTTGATCATCATACCTCACAGCTTGCTTTCCTCTAGCCCAGGAGGACAGCTGCTTGCCAAGGGAACCTACACTCTCAGCAGTGCAACTTTCCTGCTTCAGAAAGGGGGCAGCTTTGACGCATGCATGTGAGAAGACGGATCTCACTGCAAGTAGCAAAGGCTTTTCCTATCCATATTTGCTTCTGCAGAAAAAGCAATGCTCTGGGAGCATGGAAGCCGTCAAAAGTTGAGGGCCACTACACTCTGTTGCAGCCTGGCTCACTTTTCACCTCTGAAGAAGTCACCACACAAATTAATCATGAATTCACAGTAGTATGATAAATCAATAGTTATTTTTGAAAAAAATTTGTATTCTGACAACGTGTCAGAATCTGAGTTTGCTAACACAGGTGTTCCATGGTAAACACATCTAGCAATGAGTGAACAAATGGCTGCTATTCCTCTGTAATTTGTGTTACGAGCTTGCACTTTCAAATTTAGGTGGGGAAGCTGGGTTTGTTCATAAGTGAGCTTTAGTAGTACAGTTGTTGGTGCTCGTCTCCTTATTTTGGCCTATCTGGTTTTGCTAATAGAATTCCTAATGAATGAATGTTAACACCAGCTTCTCCTAACAGAGGTGTTAACATATTCATAAACATATGGGTAGGTATGTAACCACCCAGGCTGCACACAGAGCAGTGAGAGCTATGGAAATTTTTTCACTCTGATACTTCGTGTGTGCACAGTTCAGATGACTGAGCACCACACAGGCAAGGTGGCAGTGATAAACCCACTGCTTGGCCAAAACACATGAAACAGCAGAAATACAAAATAGGATGAAAAGCTTGTCAAACCTGGGAATGTAAACAAGCAAGGCTGTAAAGAAGTGACAGCTCCTACACAAGTGCTGCTGTTACATCAGATGTTAAACACTCCCCCTTTTAAAACTGCATGCAACTATCAATATTCCTGGCAATGCAGATTATATAAATACTTAGAAACAAAGACCAGGCCTCACTGAAAACTCTCCAAATGTCTCTGGGTTAAGAAATACTGCAGCCCTTTGTGCTGCAAGGTTGGACTCGCATTTAACACTCAGGGATATCATATATCAAAGAGAGCTTCTTCCTTCAAAGATCTGAGTGCCTTAGAAAGCTACCAGAACTTCTTTCCTTCTTTTTTTTGGCAGTCTCATATGACCAAAAGTTATCATATGCAGACATTAGGCAACAGAAATAACACTCCATAACTCTCCATGTACTGGACCACATCCTGGGTAACAAGACCTACTGCAACTGGTCCAAACAGAATTGGAGCTGTCAAAAGTATCACTCTCAGACTATGACCACAGCTGATTCAACAAATTCAAACCCAACTCCTTTTAGTAGAGGATCAATTATTTGATAACAAAAGTCAACGTATCTCAGTCACCCCTTATCTGCAGCTAACTCAAACTACACTCTTATGTAAGGCTACAGCTTTCTCATTGACTTGCCAGGTTTCACACACTACATAAGAGCTTTCTCCAGAGGCTCCAGAGATACAGCGCCATGCTCTGGCATCCCACTCTGAATTCCCATGTACCAGGCACCCCCTGGACAACTCTGCCAGGAGTCCCCATGTAGGAGGATGGCCACAGTGCAACCCTGATTTTGCCAAGGGGGAGTTTCTTTATAGGATGAGATCGAGGGATGCTCAAGGAGTGCCCGGAAAATACACATCCATCTTGCAGCAGCCTCACAGTGCGACCTGCCTGCCAGCCACAAGATAAGGAGCCCACTGCAAGAAGCCCCACTGCTTAGGCAAGGGCACCAATTAGGAAGGGGTTGTACTCCACAGTGTCCGCCCGGGAGAAGCCCCACCCAAGGTGTGCAGAGCATTCCCTGTGCGTGTCCCTGAGCCTTCCCAGCCTAGCAGCATTTGCACTGACACCTTGAGCATCCCCCCAAACGCTTACTCAGCTCCCTCTCTCTCCTGCCTGCAGAGGGTTTAGCATCTCTCTTTGATGTTAGGCTCAGATTTGGGCAGGGTAGCCTGCATAGAGCCAGCCAGGAGAGATCTCGTCTAGTTCATGCTCTTACGTTCACTGGTAGAAAGTTGGGTCCTAGAGATTGCACAATCTCCTAGTTTTGCTTTTGTTTGGTTTTTTTTGTTTTGTTTTGTTTTGAATATAACAACCTTTTTACCTCTCAATTTCAATCTGTGCCTTTAGCAATGCAGTGGAACTAAACTACAGGTTTTCCACGTATCTCCACAGAAATCACATGAACTTGTTAACCGAGTCAAATGAGTGGAACCTAAATCAGATTTTCCTTCTACCTTATAAAATGCAGTGGTGCCTCAGGTGAGCTTGTGCATGTATCTTAGAGAAAGACAAGGACATTGGAAAAAAAAAAAAATCCTATCATAACAATGTGAATCCAGACCAGGTCAGTTTTCGTTTCAAAGACACCAAATTTTGCTTGCTAAATTTAATGTTTATGGACAATTTTGCATATGGAGCCTCCCACTATCAGGAGCTGAGCACTTGTTTTCACTAAGGAACTACAGAGAACCATTTGCTGGAAAACATGGAACTATACTGTTCAATTTCCCAAATGACAGTTTTCTGTCTTTAAAAAATGCTGAAGATGAAGACAGGAATGCTGCTTTTTGACAACAAAGTACTGTCATGAATTGCATAAACTGGGCTTCAGTTCAAGTCCTTTGGTCCATAATTCCACGGCTATGAAGGCAGAAAATCCTTTGCTTTACAGCTACTTTTAAATACTGAATAGTAGCCATTTCTAACCATTCAGCAAAAACTCACTTTCAAGAAACCTGCAAATAACTTCCTGTTATTTTTGATCCAGGGGGAAAAAAGTAAATAAGAAGAGAATAGTGCTTTTCCTTCCAGTTTTATAGAAAAAATAAATGCACATGTAATAGCCATGCCTGAAAGGCTTTTAAATAACACTAGCTTAGGTTACTAAATTAAACTGGCTAAGATTCTTCTGAGTATCCACATATATTTCTGTCTCAACCTTCCTAAATTTTTTTCGTGGTGTTAATGATGACTGATTAGTCTTATGAGCTGCAAGTAACCTGCTCTGCTTTCAGATTATACCATTTCTTCAGGTGAGAAAGTTCAGTTTATCTAAAGAAAAGTCTGAAGTGATTGGCTAAATGAGACACTAAAATATTCCAATCACTCAGTAATTCTCAAAGTTTAGTTTTTTAGATTATTTCCAAAAGTGTGCTCCATGCCTACAGCTGCTGGCAGCACTGGCATACTCCAGCTGCATGACCACGAATCAGAGATCCAAGAATTTTATCAAAAAGCCATAGCATACCCAGCTTTGGAAAAACAAATGAAAAAAAAATCAAATAAATACCTGCATGTTCTTCCATACCAGTGTATAATCCACAGTATTAAGTGGAATGTTAATCTGAAACACAATTAAATACAGCTGAGAGGAAAAAAACCCTTAAGTTAAAAGGTATGGGATGTTTGCATACTGTGTAATTACTCCCTGACCATCATATTTCCTCAACAATTTTTTACCTATTTTGAAACAAGCATAAAAATGTTAGCTTTTTCTGTTACATATAGTTCTTCATAACACAGGTATCCCTATCTGTTTCCCAGCAAATCACTCCACAATTCACTAACAGTTCAGTGGAGCTGAAAGACTTCCATCATGTGTGACCTAAGGAGCAGAAACAATGCACACTGATCACGTACAGGTTCTGCTGGTGTCCCTCCACTCACACAGTACTATTCAGTAGACGCAACATGCTGGACAAGGGCAGTCAGCTGCCATGGAAGGGATGAGAGCCAGCCCAAAAGTCCAGATGGAAATGAAGAAAAGTAATTTTGAGTATCTGAGTCAATCAATTTGACAAGAGAACAAGAAAGGAGATGGGCTGCAGTTGGAATAGCACAGGCTTCTTAAAATCAGAGAGATGAAAGCAGGTTTGTCTCACTGGGGGAAAGATGGTGAGACATAAAGGAGAATCTTGGAGCCTTAAGGAGTGAGAGTAACGGAGATCTGAAGATGTGGTTGTGTCACTGGGGCAAGTGAATGAGTCAGAGAAAGAAAAATGACCTCTCTCAAGGTCTGGGGAAGCTTGCAGGAGGAGGGGGTTGTGTAGGAAGAAGAAAAATCACAGACTGGATGCTACAGGGAGGAGACATTCGCGTCACAAATTTCAAATGTTGCAAATTTGTAATAAATACTGGTCACTAGCATATGAGTGTCTAAAAGGAGGTCTTTTTGTCAGTCTTCTCTTCAGTTATTTCAGTTATCTCTCATCTCACATGAATGCGCAAAAAGACTTTGAATGCAAGAAGGTAGTAACTAGTCCTCTACTGAGTTTTAAAATGCATAAAACTGGTAGCAAAGGTTTATTACTTTCTCATCCGTGAAAAAAAATGTGCATGCTTCATGCACTGCTTCTCAGCAAATCAAGAGCACTGAACTTATTCCAGCTAAATACCTCAGTGTCATTCACTTGAAAACTGGCTCTTAGTTCAGTCATAACTTTTAGTAGATGCACAGTGTAAAATTGTCATGAATTGTATTGAAGGTTTTTTTTTTTAACTGTAAAATAAAATACAAGATTCAAACCTACAAACCTGGGAACTGTAGTTATGAGTGGTTAGTGCTCAAAATATTAGCAACGACATCGGTAAAACAAATCTTAGTTCTAAAGAGATAGGTATACATGTTTGGTTCATAAAAAGAGGGCATTAAAACTTGTGTAAGAACTGCAAAAACTTGTACTTAAGATTCTAAAATTGTTCATATTTATGATTTGCTTACAAATATGCTTAATGATTTAATATCTACCCTTTAATTAAAATCAGTAGCCTTAGCTCAGAATTAATTCTGATCTTACATAAAGAACCCAAGGGGAGGGAAAAGCGCTATATAAGTGGCCCTTTGCAACGCAAGACTTCCAGGGAGATTTCAAAGAACGAGAGTATTAGCCAAACTCTCTTCCCCTGATATGCAGCTGTAAAATGCCCCCAAATTTCACCAGTAAAACTGCAACCACCAGTAAATTAAAATATGTAACCTTAAACTAATGAATAAACACGCCGGTTAGACACCTTTTTTAATATTCAAAGTGTCTGTATGCTCTGGGATGTGATGTGTGGTTCCCACTCATGTATCATTCCTCCCAGATGTCAGCAACCAGCTCGATCCTAAAAGATTAGAAGGGTTAAAGTCTTGCCCTAGAGGACATCTATGCCAGGGTTGCTTCAGTAGCACTGCTGCAGAGAAAGCCAGCAGAATTCCCCTTCCTGCCACAAGTTTGCATCATCTTTCATTTACTCTACAATGCATCATCATTCCTACATTAAAAAAAGGACTCCATAGTAACCAAAGAGAGTTTAAAAAACTTTGCAAAAAATTAATCATGGTTGGGAGGAAGGGAGACAATGAGAAGAAAGGAAGCTACGAGATGAAAAGGGCTTGTCCCAGTGACATCTACATCTAACAAAATTTCTTCAGGCAGAACAAGGAATGCATTTGTCCCTTGAAAAGTATACTTTTCAGAGATGCTTGAATCCCTTCTTTCCATTTTGTAAATAACTTCTCTGCTGTCTCTGTAAAGATCATGCAGTCTTGCAAATGAGGCTGAGCTGGGAAAACATAGAGCCATTTCTCAGCCGAAGTAATAAATTACTTATTGTTTTAATATACTGGAAAATTGGCAGGAAGCAGGGGAAGGTACGTCAGTTACACAGGGCTTTATACTATCATTTATCCTTGCTTCCATTAAAAAAACGTTAGTTGCTGTAGCAACTGTCAAACCACACTCCGGTTCCTCTTCCTCCAAGATACAGAACTTCTCCAAAACACTCACACACAACACAGCACTCCACCATCCAAAGGACAGCTTTCTGGCACTTTCACATTGTTTAAAAAGAAGGAAGCTCTCCAATGAGCTGAAAAATCCCTCGCAGGGCTTTTGCTCCAAGGTACACTTTTGTAAAGACAGTTACTTAAAATCCTCACTTCTTTTACCATGCCTCTACCCTCTTTTTTTTCCTCATCTTCCTTTTTTTCCCTTCTTTCTCTGCATTATAGAGAATGTTACTCCATGCAGCTTCTTTCACCACTACATCTTCCAGCGTTAAACAAAATGCCTACAAATCTGTCAGATGTCCCTCCCTCCCTCCTTCCCTCATGGAAAAGGCACATGCAACAGGGACAACTTCACATAACACACAGTGCTTTTCCTGACCTAGAGACATTGCAAAGTCAAAGACAGGTTTCCTATCCAATACCTAAAAAAGAGACACCTAAAGAGACAATCCCTCTCCACAACCACCACTTCTCAGTCATTCCCAAGGAATCCCTGCTCTGTCACAAGGGAGAACAAGCCTTTTCTCACTGGCTGAAATTCTACTCCACAGGACCGATTAGAACAGGCTACAGGGAAAGAAGAAAGAAAAAAAAAAAAAGGAGAGGAAAACATTAGCATGAAGAGAACCCCTGAGAAAGCTCTGCTGTCAGAAACAGGACAAAATTACATACTACTGAAGAAAATCTCATGAGAAAGTGAAAACACAGTCCTCCCCTTTGTGCAGCATGCCAGTATTAATGATAAGCAAAGATCCCTGGGAAGCTCTTACATGTTCAAGGGCACTAGCCAAGGCAGGATGTTTGCACAGTAAAAGGGCTTACCCACCTTCTTACCGCCTTCAATCTCCAGGAGCTCTCTTATATTTCTAACCAGAATTTGATGCTTAAAAACATTTCATGCCTAAATGGTTGTTTTTATTTAGGAACTCTTAATGGAAACAAGTATGTTCTCATACCTAATGGAATGATTATTTTTAATTCCTGTCTAGAAAAGAGAGCATCATAGTATTGCACAGATTGTATTCAGGAATATACACAAATTCTACTCTTTCAAAACAATTTCATACTTGTATGCATGCTTTTTCCTATCATAGCAGTTTTATAATGATTTTTCTGAAGTGTCTTGTAAAATGGGAGATTAATGGTTCCACATAAAATTATTTTTGGTTCCTCTAGAAAAATTCGAGCTACCCAGCCACTTCACCTTGCAGCTTGTTTCTTCAGCGACATAAGCACCACATTGATTCCTTTGTAATTCACACACTTGTTTCTCTGGCAGGGCACAAACGAGCTGAAAATGTACAATGCACTTCTGCCTACAGCAGCAACAGGCACTGAGGCAGCTAGGGAGGACGGGTTTGCGTGTGTGTCCATACGAAACTAATTGCAAAGTAACATGCACGAGCATACCCTGAAAACAGCTTTCTGCAAGTTTACAGTGGAAACAGCTGCATACTGGCCCAGCTACACAGCATAAACAAGGTCACTTCACTCCTGGGAGCAGTGACACACCACTACCAGTTTGAACCACAAACTGTTCTGTACCCTGAGCAAACAGCAATCACACCTTGCAGGTAAGTGAGGAGTGCTGAGGGATGTCCTTACTTGCTACCAGTTCTGCCCACCAAGAGGAGTAGCTGACAACAACTAATGGTAGCTGCTGTATCAAAAAATCCCAAGCGAGCAAATATATTTTTTCTGGTATTTAGGATTGTTGGACTGTTCCCATATCCTATTTTTTTCTTCTGGTCTCTCTTTTGCATCTTGTGTCTGAAGAGACAGTCTAAGCAGCTTTGTTTTCCTGTCTTTAGTCATCCTTTCATGCTACTTTCATGATACTGCCTCTCTTTCAACATATCCCTTATTTTTATGGTATGCCATAATTTATCCAGGCTCATGCACTTGCATGACAAGGGCTCAGGCTGCTATGCTAATGAACGATGCCAAAGGAAGTGCAAAATCCTGTTTGTGTTATATTACAACTTAGTATCTATAGATCCTCTGCACAGAATTAAGAAACACAGGGCAGCCAGCAGCTCGGGGCCTCCTTGTGACACTTTGATTGTCAGGCTTTGGGATGCAACAAAGAACTCAAGAACTATAATCAAGGGCTGCAGTCATTTGCACTAAGGTTCCCAAACCAGAACTGTGAGATTTACAAAAAAGGTGTGATGGAGTAGAGCCTTATTAACTACAGCATGCTACTACATGCTGTAGTGTACAACTACAGGAAGCAACTCCATCCCATTAGTGTACCACCTAAGATCAGTCTGGAATCTTGTCAGGGATCTTCATCCTATACATGAAAAACATCCATGCAGTTACAAAGACATAAGCAGGCATGCTTTCACAGATGTGGGCAGGCTGGATTGAAGAGTTACTGACTCTAGAAATTTATCACCCCTTTTCAGCTAGCAAATCATAGTTGAGGGGTTTTTTCCATTATCTCTATGCAAAATTATCCAGTTTACACAAATCTCTTCAAATACAACACTTTAAATGTGATAGACAGCTGACAGGCCCAGCCATTGAGCAATAGGCTTCTTAATACTCCCCTAAATAATTCCTCTGTTATACAGCTTTATGTTACATCCTGAGTTGTATTACCCATATTTGCTGCTCCAACAGTTGTAAAGATTACCACACTTTCAGTACCACACCTATTTAATCTGAATTCTTTTGATTTAGAACAATAATGTACAACAAGCAGCTCTGGTTCCTCAAATACGACTTTACTAAAAGTTGTTGCAAAGGGACACATATTCAAGCCAAGTTTTACCCACATATAAACAAGGTGACATTTTAAAAGCAGAAATTATAAAATACAAAACAGGATCTATCTAGCTTGGCTACAGAGACAGATTTTAAAATACTTTAATGTTTTTTATAATGTCAGATTTTTAATTTAAAATAATTATCTCAATCTGCCTGCAAATAATGAAGTGAACCTGTTATTTAGAACAAGAAAATATTTGATAATGTTTTTTGTTTGAGCTCTGCTTTAGTTACAAACGAAAATGGACCTCTTATCCCACATATCCCACTCCTGGAGCTGATTACTAGAAACTCAGTTCTCTTTGGATTAAAAAAACCAAAACAACACAACAACAACAACCACCCAACAAAAAAAAAAAGGGACTAAGGGAGAGAAAAAGAAGCTCATACCCATTTCCCAAGACAGGAAGCTTGAGTGCATATGGCCTGATAGAAGAATAAAAAAAAACCAAAACCCTTCAAATATCTGAGTCTAGTAGCTTGGCTACTTCTGAATATGCACCAGGATACAGCAAGTTCCTCCTTCCAAAAGAAAGGATAATGAGTCATACACTATAGCACAAACTGTTAAGAGTTTGTTTTGTTTTGGGGTGCATTTTTGTTTCTTTTTTTTTTTTGTATTTCTGTTTTTAAGTTTCTAAACAAAAAGTTTTACAGCAATAGAGAGGAGTAAACAGCTTCAGGATAGCAGAAGGAAACATAAGAAAGCTTAGATGAGGAGAGATTTTACCATATAACACCCAACAGTGCCAAAATAGCAAAGAAAGTCAATTTCTTGAGAAAGACGGGTTCTTTTTCCCCTTTCATTCTTTGGATTTTCATTCTCTCCATTTACATGAGGAGCAACAGTTCCTTAAAGGTGATGCACTGAATTGCACAAATAGCTTCTACTCAATCTCCTTCAAAGACAGTTTGTAAACCTCCTTTGGCCCCCAAAAGCTCCCACATTCCTTAAAACTTAAAACATTTTTATATTAAAGAAAATAATTTTGTAGATATCAACTATTATTAGAATATAGAGGTCTTCAGAATTAAAAAAAAAAAAAGAACATGTATTTCAACAAAGTGCAGTATAATAATGCATTCTAATAATAAAGTCAACATTATGATGTAGAAAACTATCATGAGACTGCAAGAACTTGAATATTTACTGAAGGACTGCAGAGGAGTAATAGTTAAATAAGTCAATTCTTTCTCTTTAGAGGAAGGATTCCAGCTCCAAGCTATGGTTAGGACATAACTACAACAATAGTAGTTCCTAAAATACTAGTCTTAATCAACAGAGAATTTCCCCAGCCAAATTTAATTTGCTATCATGAGAACACAAAAGGATGACTATCGCTTATGGATATACTATGACGTGTGTATGGATTTGTCCATCTTTGTGACTGCATGTAAGACCATAGTAAGCTCAGGATACAACAGGTTGGATCTAGCCTACCCAAAAACATGCTTGGATTAAAAGTCCTTTTTTTTTTTTCTTCCACTCCATCTTCCAGAAGCTCCACAGTCCCCTCTCAGCCACACGTCTGGAACAACACTTCTTACATGACAAAATGCCACCCCCCCATCAAATCTGTAGTGCACATCTGTTCAGTAAAGTGCACAGGAGTGCCTGTGACCACCAGCTCAAAGTAAGGGCTGCCTCAGCATCCATCCTATCCTACAGCTAGTGTGTTCCCATTCCATGACCAAGATGTTGGTGTCCCCCACTGAATCACTAGGTATTTACCAATGGAGAAATGCCTACACTTTTTTACTGTGATGGAAACACTGGTCATGTGACAGAAACCTCCATAATAAGCCTTGGAAAAGACAAAAGATCAGGCACAACTGCAGTACAGAGCCTGAATCTGGTAGTAAATAGTTTGACAGTTACAATGAGAAAGGGCAGAGAGAGAACAGTAGGCTTGGATAAGAAGGAGGGAGAATGGTCTTAGAGAGATGTCTGAATTAGGTTTGACTCATGACATATTTCACTAAAATGAAAATATAGCTTAAAAAGCCAAAGGGAAAAATCCTTTGCTATCTTGTACAGAACTTAGCTACCAAAATGTTACTCAGTAATTAACAGTTACCTGGTTATCCTAGTGCAGAACTTGACCCCTGCAGAAAACACCCAGGTGAACCATGTAGGCAATCACAAATGAATGACTACAAGGAGTCTTGAGATATCAATTATGATTTGTTAAATGTGAAAAGAGAAAGGAAGGTGAAACAACACCATCATTATCCTAACACATAAATCATATCATGCTGTGATGTCACTTGTGATGTCAAGATGTGGACTACTTATACATGCACTCAAAAAACCTAACACATTCTGAGTGGAAATTACTTTATAAATGCCTTTACTAAGCATTATTCCAGCAGTCTTAAATTCACTGTGAAACTACATGTGATACATAATAAATCCCACTTTTTCTTTACAAGGAACCTCAGAAGGAATATATTGCAAACAAAATTCAACAGAAACTTACCAGTCAGATGCATGTATATTTCTCTATCCTGCCCAAACACCCACAGAGATAAGCACCAAAGCATCGAAAAAATAACTGCTTGTGAGAAACAAGCAAAAGCTTACTTCCAGAAATAACATTTTTCTTAAAAATTAAGAAAATCCTCTTTTTCAGTTGTTTGTCTGTAATTGTCCCCCCTTTGTCAATAACTGTCACCTCAAAGACTGACTCACATTTCACATGATTTTTACAAAAAATTCAGTTTTGTTAAACTATGTACGCATATACTTGTATAACATGCTGCATATACATATATATACAAAAATAGATCTGTATATGTTTAAAGGGGTAATATTTTTCTGGTCATTCCCTATTCCCTGCTGGACTCTTAGCTGTTGTTGGCATCTACTGTTCTTTGGTGTTTCAATTGCTATTAAAGTTACAGTTACCATTTGAATTACTGTCATGGGTCAGGTCAATACAAGTACGTTGTCCAAATGCTTAACAATAATAATAGCAGTAATAATAACAGTCTCTGCTGCAAGGAGTAAAGTATAAGAGCATTTTTCACATCTGGATCGAAACACGCCATGAATTTCTACGCAAAACACACTAATCTTGGAAGCCATGATGCAGGCGTGTTCCGAGTCACACTACCCTAGCATTATATTTGAGCTGAATTTCCTGCCTAAACCAGTTCTGTCAGACAGAGATATCAGCAGAGACAGCAGAGCAGAGTCTGGTCTCTCTATAAACACCCCACCAGAGCAGGAATGAGAAAAGCACCAGCAGCTGGACACAGCTGAGCAGATAGAAGAGCAGAGAAAGAGTGAGGCTGTAGGGGCCAGCAAAGCTGGCCAACATGAGAGTAAGGCAAAGCTTTGGGGGGAAAGGAAAGAGTTTTACTTATGTCCCCAGCCAATACCATCTACCAGTGCTTGCTTATTCTGTTCAAAACTGGATGATTACTATAATTTAAATTCAATTTTTCCATGCTAGCACAAAATCAACTCCAAGAGGTTTCTAAGTATCCAGAAAGCATCAATCCACAGCAACTTCCAACCCCAATTCGCTTTAATGAAGTTAATTTAATTTAACAAAAATCTATTTATAGTCTCGGATCACAACAGGCTGACTGAGAAATGGTTCTCTCTTTTGCTATAGCAGATTGCCTGAAAAGCTACTGCATTTCATAACCAACCTTTCACAGCACTGAAGGTATGAACACACACATAAGAAATCTAGAACCCTCCTAAATTGTTCTTGGAACAGAAAAGGCAAAACCCCCACAAAACAAACAAAAAAGAAAGGAAAAAAAAAAGCAGAGAGCAATAGTAAACAATAGAAGAAAGCATCGTCAAAAGAAAGAGAAGCAGTAATAAGTACTGGAAGGCTGCATTAAGGTCTCCCTGGAGTCTTCTCAAGGCTGAACAACCCCAGCTCTCTCAGTCTGTCTTCACAGGAGATGTGCTCCAGCCCCTTTGTGACCTCCTCTGGACCCACTCTAATAGGTCCATGTCTTTTTTTGTGCTGAGGGTCACAGACCTGGACACAGCACTCCAGGTGAACTCTCACGAGGGCAGAGTAAAGGGAGTAAATCATCTCCCTTGACCTGCTGGCCACTTCTTTTGATGTAGCCTAGAACATGTTGGCTTTCTGGGCTGTGAGTGCACACAGCTGGCTAGCTCATGCTCAGCTTTTTATGTACAAGAACCCTGTACAAGCCTGTACAAATCCTTTTCCACAGGTTGCTCTCAATGACTTCTTCATCCAGTCTGTGGTCAGGTCGGGGATTGCCCTGAGCCAGGTGCAGCACTTTGCACTTGTTGAACCTCATGAGGTTCTCATGGGCCCATTTCTCAATGGATGGCATCCCATCCTTGTGCTGTGTCAACTGCACCACTCAGTGCTGTGTCATCTGCAAACTTGATAGGGGTGCATGGATCCCACTGTGTCACTGGTGAAGATATTACAGATCACTGGACCCAAGACAGAGCCCTGAGGAACGTCAGTCATCATCAGCCTCCATCTGGACAAAGAGTCATCGACCACAACTCTGTGCCCCTACAGCCAATTTCTTATCCAGGAATAGTCCATCCTTCAAATCCACGTCTCTCCAAACTGAAGACAGGGATGTTGTATGGGACCATGTCAAAGCCCTTACTGAAGTCTAAGCAGATGACATTGCTGGATGCATCCTTGTTGACTACTGCAGTCATTTCATCACAGAAGGCCATCAGACTGGTCTGACAACATTTGCCCTCAGTGAAGCTGTGCTGGGTGTCTTGGATCACCTCCTTGTCTTGTATGTGCCTTGCTTCCATGAGGATCTGCTCTATGATCTTCCCAGGCACAGAGGTGCGGCTCCTCAGTCTGTAGCTCTCCCCTTTTTAAAAATAAGAGTGATATTTCCCTTTTTCCAGTCACTAGTGACTTTGCCCGACTGCCATGACTTTTCAAATATGGAGAAATATATTCAATTATTGAAATAATCAATAATAACAATTCAAATAATTATCAGAAACGTAAACTTTAAATGACTGGGCTGCATATTCACATTTTATCTTTGTGTACATGTATAAACCTTTTAAAGGTAAACTGGGGTGGGGGAGCAGAGAGTAGGGTGTGGTAGTGGATTTTATTTTAATAGAAAATTTCATGCAAAAAATTTACTTTAGTAGCCGTCCTTCTGGACTCATTAAACTACATGCAAGTCAGTTTAATAAATGCATAGCACTTGAGGAAATGTGCTCTTCTATAAATATGCTTTGTGAAATGTTTATGTGGGCTCAATGTGTGGGCAAATTCACAAACAGATGTGCTAACTCCCTTCCTCCTGGTGACCAATAACCAGAAGAGGAAAAAGAAGAGATCCTTTTTAGAAGAACAGTCTAGACAGTTCAAAAATAGCCTCTGTGCCCTTGCCAGGTGCACAGAAAACTGAAAAAGTAGGAACCATGGTGCTTACTAAAATCAGAATGTTGGTTTAACTGTATTTTTCATTCACGCTCAACCTTCTGGATTTCAGCAAGGAGATTCATACCCATGCAGCTCCCAAAGTAGACCAATTCATCTCAGGGTTTAACTGAGAAGAACCATCGACAGGTTTCCAGGTAGCCTTCATACAAGTGCAAGATCCTGAACATCAGGAGTATTTGGGATGCAAAGTGACAAGAGGTTTCAGAAGCTGAGATGCTTTCAGGGCTTTAGCTCATGCTTTACCCATTTGTTTCAATAAAACTCTTTTTGCTTGTTTGTTTGCTTATGACATGTGCTTGGCCTGGGGAAGGAGTTAAAGGTAGCAAGGGAAATCATGATCCATCTTTCCTGCCTTCAATTGTCAGAGAAAAAATAGCAAAGAAGAGTTATTTATTCTTTCAAGTCAATGTGCATGTTCTCTGCACTCAGGATGACATTCCCTCAGTGGAGACATGCGGAGTTAGATATCATCAATTTATGTTAAATAATCTTAAAATAGAAACACATACAGTAAAACGTAATAATGCTTTTGCATAGTCTGATTCTGCATTTTGGTTTTTGTTTTCTTTCAGTATGTGGGAGATATTATTTCATGTTTTAACAGATGTGGTTGTTTTCTCTCTATGGCCAAGTTTATAGATTCTTGCAGGTTCTGCTCCCACAGCGGGGTCTCCACATTTCCCTCAAGATCTTGGGTCAGAAGGAATCTGTAAAACTCCACTCTGCCAGTGAGCCTTCACAAACCTGAAGTGACTGAAACTAGAGAACCCAGGGACAGCAAGGGCTGCTGCAGGAAGATTTATCACGCAATGATCTAGGATGTTAAAGACCCTAGTTCTCTAAGCATCATATAATAAAGTAAAGCAGTGGCCATCAGATCATATTATAGCTCAACCAATTTTAATTTACAATACTGAATTGTAAATTACCAGATGCCTAACACTACCAACCTTCAAGTCTGTAAACGCTAGCTCCACTCTGCAATTCCTAGCTGCTGTAAACTTGCCATTAGAAACTAAGTTCTGTGACGAGACTAAACATTAATTGCTTTTTATCTTCTTTTCACAATTGTATGTTATGATACCATAGATATGAAAACAGTTCTGCAAGTTAAAACTGATGAAGTTACCAAGCTGCTAAAGGCTGAGCTCCTGTAACCTCGATCTACTTGATGCTTGTCCTGCCAGAGCCAACATGTTGTTTAACTGCTCCTCTCCCAGTCTTTCAACATGTCAGAAATTTGGCCAGTAGCTAAATAGCGAATGAAACACATTACACAGAAGGAAAAGAAGAGGTTAGGCTTGAAAACAACAGCGCAACTAGAAAAAGAGAAAGTGTGTCTAAATTTAATAGTTTGTAACTACTTGCACCTGCTTCCTCAATGGCATACATCAGATCTAACTTCTTTCCCAAGGCACACCACCAAAGTCACTGTCAAATCACTGGCCTTGATTTCCCACGGAGTGCATGCAAGTCCCTAAACTCAAAAGCATTACAAGTGGGAAACATCAATGCTGGATGGAGTCCAGATCTGACGACACAAAGTACAATTAAAGGCTCAGCAATTTAACAAATGACAGCAACTGCCTAGCCACATCGAGAAATACCTTACAATGCACATACTTTGAGGAACACTTTCCAAAGCTTTATAAATAAATATCCTGTTTCTTGTCATTTGCACTGTCCGAAGAGTTACTCTTAATGGTTCCTATATTGTTCACACAAACCAGATTAATGCTGCAAAGGTGATTTTCCCCCACTCCTTAGAAGCAAACAGGTTTACACTGCTGAACTGCTGATGCATTTTGCAACACGGGTTGGAATGAAAGAAAACTAATGCACTCAGAAAACCTTACTCTTTTTACAACACCCATTTTAGGAGAGTAAAGAAATAAGACTGCCTGTAGGTATATGTGCTTAATGCAAAGATGCTAGTGCTTTACTCTGCAATGAAATTCAAGCAAGAAGCAAAATAAGGAAACAACAGAAGTTTACTGAACTAGAACAAGAATTCTTGTTCCTCACCAGACTAACTAACTTTATTTAAAAGTTACAGTTGCCTGAGCGTTGCTCTAACAAGCACAAGAAGTTCATACTTGCTTGGCCTAGGGAGTGGAAATAGCAATTATTTCCTAAACTGACAAATCATTATGCACAGAACTTCATTTTTAAACTGCAAATCATGTCAAGTATAGATTGAATTCTAACTTTGATCTAAGGTGTCACACCACTGTATTTATCTGAATTGTTACATCACATAAGGAAACTAAATACAATACAATTTTCAAAAACCAGACTTGTAGAAAGAACCTCAGGTTACAAAACAGAGTAATGTTGAAGGGACTAAAGCAAATCTTTCCAAATCAATAAAATCCTACAGAGTAGACTTGCAACCTATCCCACAATCACCAGACTTGTTTAGAAAGTTGGTATTCATCATCTAAATCTTAGGCTGCAGAAAAAGAGGTGTATAGATGGTATCACATTAATAGAGAAATGAAAAAAGAAAAAAAAATCCCATCTGCCCCATGATCCTGATTAGTTATTCATTCAGCCAAGCACATCACATAATCACCCCCAATACTACTGCTGCACTTCTGCTGCCACTTAACAGAAATGGCATTTTGGCACCTAGTTCATAGGTCCGTAACAGATGACCTTTTCTGTTTCAGAGATCAAATTCTGTGATGAGTATTCCTTCATCTTCCTGACAAGAGTTAGACTGTAGCAAGTCAGCCGTGATGATGTCTTTCAGACACACCTGAGGTTCCTTTGCAGCAAGACAAAGCAGCCCCCTCCCATGACACAGTGCTCAGAATGGCACTTCAAAGCCTAAGAGAGGCTTCTGATAATGTGGAGTTTAGACTCAGAATCAGACATCTTTGGCAATTCAGCACCAAAACAAAAAAAACCCACAAAACCAATCCAGATGAGTTATTTAAGTGTTTCTGTTCCTGCAAAAGGAATGGCAAGAATGAAGATGGATACTGATCACGTGTATGGTTCCTTGCACTTCTAGGTCTTCATACTGGTACTTCACTTAAGGTTTTGTATTTTTTCAGTCAGATTGGAGAGCTCCCAAAGCACTGCTCACTTCTAAAATGCATGAACTGGCTTCCCTGGAAATAGCACTCGGTTGTAAAAGAACAAGAGTTATAAAAGTAAAAACAGCGCCAGGGAATAAGAAAAAGAAATCCTTTGCATTCACATTTTTAATTTATGAAGCACTTTGTTAATGTCAAAGTTTGCATAGCATAAGAAAGTCTTGGTGAGCAGACTGAAGAACAGACAGCCTAATTTTCCTTTTATTCTATGATTTTACCATTTCCCCTAACTGTTAGTCATTCCGTCCCATCATCCATACCTTTAATTCATACTCTCCTGTCCACATCACCTGACAGAATCAGAAGCACTCTGGGCGCTCTGATACTGCATTATCCTGTAGATAGAAAGCAGTTCAGTTTTCCATACAGCCAGATTGGGGTGGTGAAGACATGTGTTATCCAAAGCCTAGACATTTCAGAAAAAAAACAACTAACAGCTACTCATCATTCCCTGAGAAAAATGTGCTAATTAGAACATGAGTACATTTTTGCAACTTCTTTAAAACATGGTCTCAAGAGCTCCTTGCTTTATGATGAGGAATAAAATCTCTTCTTGCTTTTTTTCAACAAAACATTTAAATCTACTGTTGCCTTCAGGTAACTTTTTCTACAGCCAACAGCATAACATTTCCTTACATTGTTACTGATGATCTAATTACAAGTGCAGCATTTGCCCTGGAAATATAATAGGAACTCATAGATTATATTATCCAAATTGGGTACTATTTTTCTCCCCACTCACTTGGACACTATCCCAAAAAAAGCCTAACACACACTTTACAGTTCATGCCCACTCAGGACCACAACAGCAGCAGCAGATTAGCATGCAAGTAAATGCATCACAATTCTACCCTGTCACAGCTTTTGGTTAGAGAATCACAGAATATTCTGAGTTAGAAGGGACCCACAAGGACCATCAAGTCCAACTCTTAAATGAATAGCCCATGCAGGGGATTATTGAACCCATGACCTCGGCGTTTTAACCAACTGAGCTAATCTTAGGGTTGATGGACACTTGGGTATGTCACACTAACGTCTGTGAACTGCAGTGAAGGTCCTGTGTTTTTAATATCAACACATGATTACATAGAAATTTCTACTTCACATTTTATTCTGCCTCTTAAGGCAGAGTTTGTGCCCTCAGAGCTGTATAGAGAATTTTTTGAAAAACTGAAAGAACCAACAAGTACCTATCTTATAAAATCCATCTCTGTATTTTTCAATCCATCTCATGATTTCTGTATGCTCCAGATTGGACAGTCGGGCAGCAGAGGAAGTATTTTACAGAAGTTTAAAAGGAAGAGGTATGGCAAGCTATGAAAAGGATGTAAATACATGCACAGCTTCCTCTGTGTCAAAGCATGATTTGCAGACTCTCTGATTTAAAAGGCAGCTGCAAAGTAAAACATTTCTAGAGATTGTTAACTGTAGAATTATTTCTCTGCTGGTTTGGACATTTGTGAATCTTATGGATATGCTCCTATATGAGAGAGGAAACAAATTAGGAACTTCTGTTATTTATAGTGCTTGAATGGGAGAGTCCTAGTGTACTACAACTGGAAATGAATATGCCCCCCTCTTCCACAGGATTCTACATCTTCCTCTCTGAAATATAAAAACCATAGCAGTCTGAAAAAAAACATTAAATTATTTGGAAAGTAGATTCACTAAGGAATTATTTTGGGTTGACACTACCATCACATTTCCTTCTGACATTCTATAGTCTACTATATTTATTCACAATTAGTATTTACATTGCATAACTTTGATACACATCAGATAGCATGTCATGGCCCTGACATTACACTCAGTGTAGGCAGTTTCTACTACTTCTTAGGATAAGAACTCAGTCAAATGTAGTATTAACTAAGATTTTAAGACACCAGATGGCATCACTTAGTTATTTTGAACTGTTGCACACTGACCATTTACTATACAGCATAACTCATCTTTGAAGATTAGTAAATGGAGCTCTATGGACAACATAAAAAAGTGACATTAAAAAAAAATAAAAATACCATTTTCCCAATCTGGTTGCTTTGATCTTTACTGAGTTTCATGCCGGCATCTTAAAAGAACACAGTTTCCCACAGCTGCAGCTGCCCTTCTTTGGATTCACCAGGTACTTCTAAGCCCCCAGTTGAAGGCATTCTTATCTGCAAGAGCAATGGCTTGCTTTCAGCAACCTGTCAGCTGTGACTCCAGCTTAGTGGGAATTTATAGACTTTTTCTCTTTTGTTCCCACTGGGATTGCTATTACAGCTAGCTATATCATACCATCAGGAACAAAATAACAAAATATTTCAAACCACTATTAGAGAAGTTGCCCATTCAGTGAATCAGAGTTAACAAAAACGGTGAACGCTAGAAAGGCTCCTCATGCCCATTCAGCATCACACAGGAAATAACAGCCAGGATGAAAAGAGATCTGTCTCTAAGCTTTGTGAGGGACTGCAAAACCACATCTGCTATTTCATCTTCCTTTCACAATTTCTTTCTCAATGTTCCTTGTATAATATCTAGAATTATGTGAGTTCTGATGTTACATAGATTTGAAAAGGTAAACTTTAAAAACAGGCTCAAACTGCCTGAGGAAACGGGAATTCGGAGAAGGTAATGTACCGAGTAATTTTTCCGATCTCTTTTCAGAATAATAAACACATTATGTTCTGCTCAGGGTGTTTAGAAAATGCCTGTCAGAGTAGTTAGTAGGTGTTACAGTCAGAGTTCGTGATCAAAGAGGTGTATTTTTGCATGTACCACTCAGTTAGAAGGGATGCAGGAATGCACTGTGGGGATCTTGAGCTTATGATGCCACCAGGGAACAGTCGAGTGGATGACCTTCAGCAGACTGTGTGGCAAAACTTGTAAGTTCAAAGATGGCAGCCCATGGTGCAAGCCTGGTGCAAAGGTGGTCCTGTTCTGGTTGATCCCTGGTAAGGGCCATTGCTATCTGGCCCCTCCTGAGCCACACAGGATTCCAGAGAGTGCAGCAGAGAGCAACAGGCAGGTCCCTTCAAACCTTGCATGAAAGAGATGCATGGAAAATGGGAGTAAACCATACAGAGAAGGGGAAAAAGAAGTCAGAGTACAGGAGAAACACTCTCCCCGCCCACACATATACAGCTCTGCTTTTCTTTACCCACTCTTAACCTTTTCTCCAGTCTTGCCTTTAAAAAAATGTATGCAGAGAGCCATGCTGTACATACTGTCTGAGCTCAGAGACGGCAGCCTTAAAGGGTATTTAGTGATTTTTTGCAGGGTTGCCAAGAATTTATCCTTACTTGATGAATAAGTGCAAATGTCCACCAGTATTCATTCTTAGTATTTAGTGTGCATTTTATAGCAGCCAGGAGCTCAATCTGAGCATCTTCTGTAGGTAGTAGAAGATTTTCAATGAAGAATGAATTATGAAAACCAACAGGGTAAAGCAATTTGTGAAGAAGCTATAGATTTCTTCAGAAAAGAAAAAAATACTACAGAGAATACTGAAAACAAACATTAGAAGTAACGATGTTATAAAATCTTTTCATTTTATACCTTCATAAAGATCTGTTTTCTCCCCCAGTTTTCAGATCAGCATTGCACTACCAAAGCACCATGCTTTCTGCTTTCAGACTAGGGCAGAAATAAGCCTTTTCAGTCACTCAGAGCATGCCATTATACTTCTGAAACGCAAAGAGAGCTCCAAGAGCTGTGAGGAACAGAGAGGGGAAGAAGAAAAAATGTCAATCTCTGATACAATAAATAAATCTTTTTTCTTTTTATGAAGTGACTTGCTAAAGTGTTGGCAGTCTTTGCATTAGACAATATTTTTTTCCTCAAGCATTACTTTTTTTTCCCAACCTGCTAGTAATAGAAACTGAATATCATTTCCCCTCTGTAACAGAATGAATTAAACATATATATCTAGCATTAATGTGAATACAAACCAGCAGCACAATTACTAATGTAATGACAATTGGTATTGATACTCACTGTAGCCATATGCTTCCTGCTGAGTCAGTTTTGAAATACCAGTCCAAAAGGTGGGAGACAGAAGACTGAATTCCTAGAGGTCACCAAATAGTCACTACCATAAGAAGAATTACACAAAAGAGTTGCCTACAGTAGCAGTGGTTAGCCTCAAGTGATCTTGCCCTGTCCAATCTTACAGCCGCAGCTTAACAAAACACAGTAACTAAAAACCACAGGACACAAGCTCGAGGTCTGTACTCAGTGTCATAAGGGATGTCAAGTAGACTTCAAATTCTAGGTGAAGCAAATTCATTTAAATATAAGACCATCTTTTAACACTACTTAGAGATCTAAAATTACACATGGAGGTCTAGCAGGGCTTTCTAAAACAGAAACAAGTCAGTCTCCTAAGCCTGTTGCAAGAACTCAGCAGTCTGTTTAAACACTGTAAAATGCCACTGAGGACTTACCCTACACCTATGTGCCTACACATTTCGAGTATCTGGCCTCTAGGTATATGCAAAGTGGAGCCCTTTAAACTTCCTCATTCCAGAAGCCATTCTGCCCTATTTGATGAATTTTGTGGTGACTGGATATCAAAATCTAAGTACATATTGTATTTTTTATACAGAGGTACACATATATAAACAGAGAAAAAGCATTTCCTAAAATCACAGGGAAAGTTCTGTAGATGTGCCTACATTATTTCACAGTCAGCTACAGCGAGCTTTTGAGGTAACCTATGTAAATGAAGCATTACATTCTCCCCAGTTTACTTCTGGCAGGCATAAACAGGTCTCCAGACCTCCACCAATTCCTACGAGGAACCCCTAAAGGATTTATGTCATAATTTGCCTATCTGCACCTTCAGAATTCCTTCCCAAATGCTCCTTCCCTCTTCTTCTAGATTAGCATTCCCAGCTAAATTCTGAATTTAAAAAAGCAGTAAGAATAGATGGTTTCTCAAGCGCATAACAATATACTTACACTTTTATCCCAGTCTCAGCTGTCCTACTTGGTTTGCAGACACCTGTGCAGCAAATGCCAAGGGACTGGCTATCTCCTCACTTCCTTTAACAGAATTCAGCTCTGAAAACATGAAAATTACCCCCTCCTTTCTGTCTTCTACAGCACTTTTAAACTGGTGGTGGGAGGAGCAGAAAGTCTCTCTATCTTGCAGTGTGAGAAAAAGCTAAATTTCCCATCAGAAGTGACTCATCAACATTAATCATATATACACCAGACTGAAAGGCTCTCAGAACATGAAGCTTGAATCCTCAGTTAAGCAAATGAGAATTAAATTGCTCAGTACCAGTGTATTATCTTTAACTGCTGTATCTGTACAATTTTGCACAATGAAGCTGATGAATATAAATTTATTGTTTCTAGCACTGAATTCTTACAGAGAATGCTGCTGAATATTTTGGAAGAACAAACAGCTGAGTAGCATGCAAATTCCTTTATCTTGAAATGAAAAAGTATCAGTGTTAAGATTTTCATATGTAAGACATTCACATCACTTACCACCTGGTTTACGCATTACAATGAATATCATTACTGCTTAAGCAAGCAGATGCAAATCAGAATCTTCAGTAACCAAATTACACTGCAGCTTGAGATATTGCATCTTCTGTTTACTTCTCTCAGCGAGTATCATGAGCTTGTATTCAATAATACAAAATCCAAGTAAAAAAATACAGAGAGTACTGTTTAGACTCAAGACTACAGATAAATGTTGAGCATGAGGGAGGATGAAGAAAAAGGGGAAAATAGCAAGAAAAAGTCCTACTGTCTCCAAAATTAAGTTTGAGAATGAGAGGATTTTTTTCTTATTAAAAAAAAAAATAAAAAAATTACAAAGTCACATCTGGACATATATACATGCTACTGAGTCTACAAAGCAGGGAACTTTCCCATTCATACTATGTATGCATTACTGCTTTAAGTTCTTCATAAACTGGACTCAGGCTTTTTGCCTTTCTGGTGTTTTTAACTCTGCCTAATACTATTATTCAGCCCCTGCAGCACTATATCCAGAATTACATATGAGGAATATTTTACTAACCAGAAAAAACAGTATAATTACAAGTGCTCCACACTCCTATTTTTCAGGGAAGTAGTCTAATGCCCAGGAACTAGACTACAATCTGACATAGTCTTGTAAATTCAGGATAAATCAAGTGCTGCTCTAACAATACCTTTGCATAAAAGAAATCAAGGCCTCACTGCAGTAAAGGGCTTGAGCTATTGCCAAGTTAACAATTTCTAATGGCATTTAATTGTAGTGTGTTTCCTGAAGGTAAGACACAGCTTTACCACGAGCAGGGCTACCCTGAGCAAGAGACTTGTTCTGTTCAAATCAACACTCGTCTGACAAATAGGTTTAATATGTAGCAATGTGTGACACAGAAGACCTGGCGTGGCTGTAACTCTAGCTCCTCACTGAATGTTAGAGAATATTCAACCCAGAAATTATAACTACCAATGTAAATAATAATATTACTTAAGTACATCCTACTTACGTTTTGCAAAAATAGGAGCAAAACAGATTTCCTTCTGGGCAGAGGTATTTAAAAGGGTTCTGGTAAAAAAATTGAATTTTTATATACTTTATACATTTATATACCTCTAGAGAAAACATTTGCATGATGGTCTCGTTTTTGGTGATTAGGCTTTTTCACAGTATTTTTAAGTCTTTCTTGACATATTCAAAAAGAAGCACTCCACAGAAAGGGTTGAAGAGATCCTGACTTGCAAATGTCCCTGAAGAATATATCCATGCCCTACAAGTAATGTTTTTAGGTAATAAATAACAAGAAAGTCTTGTAATAAAGTGATCCAAATTGCTACTAATGATCCCAATGCCATGTTATTGTAGTCTGGTGTGCAAAAGAATGCAAGACCTTGGAAAGTCATAGTAATAATGTAGAAAAGTTCAGTCTAAGGACTATCACCTTGATTGTTACACAAGATCCTATACAGAGAAATTAAAAAGAAGGTATCTGGCTCTCAATAATCACTCCAATTTACATGTGAGAAGACCAAAATGAAATGTTTGTGTTAGATGCTTAGCAGGGACTGCACATAGGCCTTTAAATATAGGCTAGGAAAACTGCCCAGAATTCTACAGCCCTTCTGGCACGATCAGTGCAATGTCAGTCTATAGTCAACCCTCCACAACTCAGCCCTGCCACAGTGCCGGATGTGACTCAGCAGTGACTGAAAAGGTGGGAAGTTCAGGAGGTGGTCTCCCAGTATTTCTGTACTCTTACAACTCTTAATTCCTCTTTCTTCTCTGTTTAAAACATACTGGGGTAACATACACCATAAATAAAACAAGTGTCTTTGAAGAAGGCCTCAGGAAGATGCAGAACATCTCTTACAGTTTGTGATTCAATCTGTCTCCTCTTCAGCTTAACCTGACGTGTTGGCTTGTAACAAACTGTGGTGGCTTCAGATATTTTCAGTAAGTCTAAGACAAAATTCCCCCTCATTTAGACTAAAAGGCAGTTTTCATCTATGGTATGTGAATTTTTGTATTGATCAGACAAGAAGTCCTAAATTGACAATGCATTGATGTGGGGAAAATAGAAAGGAACTGAGCTGAATATGGATAATCAGAAATAGCAAGGTTATGTAAATAGAGAACTCACATGAAATTTGAGTCTCCAAGTCAAGGGGAAGATTTTATCCTTTGCACTTAAAATTAATTTCTAGCCTTGCTAAGCAAACCAAATACATGCTTGCCTTTGTTTCTATCTAAAGATTCAAGAGTCTCTGAAAATTATGTTGGTAAACAGGAATAATGACCAGTCTCAATTCTGGTATAAAAGAAAAGAACAAAACAAGGATCATGAAAAATTGTAGAAGCAAATATTGAGCACCTGAAGGGAACAATTCAGGGGAAGTTAATGAGTACCCAATATGAGATTGAGCCAGAAAGCAAGAGTCAGAGACCTGTGGAGGAAAAGCAGCAAATGTAAACAAGGAGAACACAGGATGAAATAGAGTGTCAACAACAGGGAAAGAAAAATTCAGGGCATTAGAAAATTAGGATAAATTAAATGAGCAATCAGATGCAGGAAAGCAGGAAAGAAAAAAAAGGCCAAAAGAGTAATGAATAATTTCAAAAAATAATGCCCTATTGAAAAAGAATGACAATGTGATATACAAATCCTGGCAGCCTGTCAAATTTTAATTATCTTTTCAATTACTAATTAGGTCTTCTCGTTGATTCAATGAGAAGATAAACTTTCAAGAGTTTTGTCCACCGCTATGATCTGCTCATCACAGTGGAGAACGAGAATCCCATGAAAGAGCAGAATAGGACATTTGCTACAAGATAATCTCTGGCCCTTAATACTACAGAAACCCTGAGTAAACACATATCCTAAATGAAGAAAAAGGCAGAAATTTCAATTACATCAGTGGAATATGATTTTACATGTGTTTTTGACAAATAAGCCTCTCTGGGAAAGCAACCTATCTAAAATGGAAATTATCTTTAATTTTTTCTTTTGTAGTCTTGATTGGAATAATTACTTCTCCAAGTGTATGAGCATCAAAGAGAACACAGCTGACAAGCGTCAACAGGCAGCCACGATGCACAGCCATGGTACCTGCACAAGACTATACCAAGTGCATCTCCATTTCTTCCTAACTGCTTCCAGACTGATTTCCTTTCCATCAAATAAGAGAGAGAGAGACACTGGTTGGCCCAAAGCCAGCATTACCACTTCCAGGCCACCTTCTCTCTGTGTAGACAGCAGCACTGGAAGACAGGGAGGGCTTGAGGAAAGCCAGGCATTTCCCCTGCAGCCTTGAAAGGAATAATGGGGCTTAGAGCAGGACAAAGCTGTTCCTTAGTGCTGGAAACAATATTTTGTCAGGCCCGAAGTGCAAAGAAAGGTACCTGGAACTTTGCTCCTGCTCCTTCAGGGACAGTACAAAGAACATGCCACAAGCCACAGAGAAAAATCCAGTTGCACTCCTTTCACTTATCATGGCTTTCAACTACATATGTTAAATCTTTAAAATTATATAAATTAAGGTGCATTAGCCATGGGAACATTAATGCATTTTTGTATTACTGCTTTTCCTAAAACTTTAACAGCTAGTTTACTCATTTCAGACACAATTTTAAGTCTTGTTGCTCAAATTGAATGTCAATACTTGTGTAATACATGTCACAATGAAAATAACATGCATTTAAAACTGGCCCACTGTCAGCCATGAAGGTTTTGTGAGATTCAATATACAGACAGTAGTGCTTACTCTGGAGCACCCTGGGAAAACATTCTTTCTCTCTTCTTTTAATTTAACTTTAGTACTTAATACTAATTCTTTCAATAATTCTTAATGTTCAATTAAGAAAGATGACAGTGGGCACAATCTCTCAGAGAATCCAATATAAATAAAAATACCTTTTCAGAACAGCTGTCATAGATTAAGTATAAATAATATAATTTTGAAAGTGAAAAAATTGAATTAAACTGATTCTGTATATCTAGGGAACTTTGATAAAGTAAAAACTCTTCACAGCTCTGTGAAAACAGAAGGTTTTCTGTATATTACAGAAGCACGCAAAATGCACCAGAGCAAACAAAAAGATTAATTGCTGTACTCTAAAATAAGCTAAGTCTGAAAAAGACATGCATTGACTTCTTTGCTTATAGTCACTAAAAGGCAAGGACAAATTTCACAGATTTTACAGAGTAAAATTTGGCTTCGATCTGTAGGAAAAAAACATTCTGAGTACCTGAAGTTTCGCTGGAAATGAGAGAAAAGTTCAAAGGCAGCAAACTTCCATTTTTGCAGCAGAGAAGACAGCAGTGAGAAAATTAATCTTGTGCATTAGTCTTAGCATTCCTCACAAGTGACTCAGGCCTGCAGAAGAAAACATTCCCACTATCTGGTTAGAAAACGTCATGTTTCCCACATGGAAGGGAGGAGAGGAGCCCAAGCAGTGCTGGTCTTACTATTTTCACCCTGATTAATTTGCTTGCAGACCCTTCTGCTGTTCAGAATACCAAACTGTTAAGGAAAATAGTTACCATTTACCCACAAAAATTAAATTAGTCCTCGTGTATAATAAGCTTGAGTCAGAGCATTTCTAAATAATTATTTAACTATTTATAATTTATTATAACAGTCCTTAGTAAAAGCATCTTAGAACGACAATCAGCAGCAAAATAGAAGATAGGCTAATAAACTCCATGGCAATATGTTTACACACTTAAGAGCTATAAATACATTATGTGGTGACAAGCATAATAAAAGAGCCCATTGAGCCATGAAGAGTAGGAAACACCCTTGGTGAGCTGGAGGAGTGAGAGAGGTCAGAAAGCCATCTGCAGGACCTGAACCACCGCTACTTCTTACGTCTGAGCCAAATGTTTCCTTTAGAAAGTAAAATCCCAATTCTGTCAGGAGCACTAACCACACACAGCTCTTACTCACCTCTGTAAAAGCCAATGTAGTTCCTAACTGGAAAAAAAACATTTTTGCAAAATGGTTTGCAAAAGGGATGGACAGTTCCAATGTTTCTCTCTCTCAAACCTTCGAGCCTTGCAACAGAAACAAGAGCACCTCTGAGAAGTACAAGGTATAGGAGGAGTTACATCTGACCACTTCTATAACCACCACTGGGCTGAGCTCTGAAGGAGCAGCAGATGCCCATGTCCCAGCTTACATCACTTCACAGTGCTGAATGACTACACTCAACATCCAGAACGTGCCTATATCATTTCAACTCTATGACTGCTCGCCCTCTTTGGGATACAAGTGCCAACATGGAAATTGGAACACAGAGAAGAGTGAGCAGGAGGCCAGTTGCACCAGAGCTGGGGTGCCTGCCCCAGGAGCCCCACCATACCAGGGTGAGGTGTTCAGCAGCATCACCACCTCTCACCCACATCCTGCAGGACTCAAGAGAGATTCCAGGTGCATTTGAAGACAGGATCCATAGGACAACCAGCTGAGCACTGAAACCTAATTTACTGTCTTCATAAAACATACAGGACAGCAAGGTAAAGACTCAAAAATACCTCAGATAGAAACCAGTAAAAAACAACAAAGCTTAACCACTTGCAAAACAAGAAGGAATCAATATGAAACAATTAAGCTATACAGAACACTTATATAGACTGCTGTTTACTAATCATAAAAGTATGCCCCATACATTTACTCAACTGAGCTTCAGATTTGTTTTGTATTTGTGTGACATGAAGGTTCAATTCAGAATCATTTGTCTCTATTTTTATTTATGCACATGGGAACCATTTACAATTCCAAAGCAATTTTTTTACTGTGTCCCTGAATGAAAATTATCAGTGTGGAATGAATAGTTTTTCTGTTTCAGCTTAGATCTTTCAGTAATTGCTTTTTCACAATACAATATATTGAAAAAGGACTGAGATTACTGAAAATAATTGTACTGGCAAGCAAGGAAGGCAAATTACTAAGGGCAAATATTTCAAGTTTTTAAAGCCAAGTCCTCCTATTACAAATACTACTTCCAACTTTTTTCAACATTTCTTTATTTAATATTTATTATATTCTACCAGACAGAAATGTTGCACAAGGATATAAAATATTCTTAAAATGTTTTCCGTCTCTCTCTATCTTGCATGTTAGGTCAGTTGTCCCACTTCACAGCATAGCTGAAAAACTGTAATAAAAAAGCAGATCCAAAATACATTTGAAGAATGCCACCATAAAACAGGCAATTCTTTGCTGTTTCAATGAAATTCAAGGAGTCTTTTCACTTGTCACTATGGTAAGGGTTGCAAGATAAAAGGATGAAATTAAAGTTATTAACAGATCTTTCCATCTCCCTTCTGTATCTCACTCTGGTTTACAAAATCCATAGTCATGTTTCAGTTTTTTGTTGTTAGAGGGGTTTTTTGGTTTCTTTTGGTTTTGGTTGCTGTTGAGTTTGGCATAAAGATGAAGTGCCTCCAAGCCATGACCTATTAGAAGTTTTTGTATGAAAAAATAAAATAAAAGCTTCTTACTAGCTAAGTGTTCACTTTAATCTGTCAACAAGTTACAAAGCAAAGAAAATGTGAGATAGCATAAAGAATTATAATTTATCAACTACATTTGACAGATGAGTTTCCAAGGTGATTTAAAAATTAATACTTTCAGAAAATGTGTATATTGCAGACTTTGTACTACATAAGTGAAAATGAGACTATAGCAGCTTTTTCAAGACAGAATATAACATCAGAAGGTGGTACTTAAAGAAGCTATGAACTTCAACAACTTCCTTCCCCTCTCCTGTTGCCAGATGCTTAACAATTCCACCAAAAGGAACACCAAGTAGGCATCCATACATATTCATCTTTTATCCATCCACAGCCCACTAATTATCATAATCTGTATATTTACTAACTTGTTATAAGCACCTTTCATAGCACATTGATGTGAACTCAGGGAAGGATCATTAAAAAAAACACCTTAAGAAATGTACTAGCTAATTTCATCAAGGTCTGACAGCTTCAATAGAAGATTTCACTGGAAAGATACAATCCAGCATTAGAAATCTTAAACCTAGTTAATCTTAACCCAGCAGAGCAGAAACAGCTGATACTTGTTTTGTGTGGAGTGACTGCTGTTCTAATGCTTTACAGCATTTCAACTGAATTAGAAAGACATCTCTCAAAGTCACTCACATTCATCATCTACAAAAACAGTAATAAAGCAAGCTGTTGATCTCCAATAACTGAACTAAGGATAATGCCAGACATTCTCAAAATCAACAGAAAAACAGGGAAACTCAAAGCACCAATAAATGAAACCATATGCCACAGAAGTCAGTAATAGAGAAGGAAGAAAACCCAGTTATACTAACATGTTACATTGGCCCCAGGATGGGAGAATCCACCTCCAGGAAGTCAAAAAGTTGAAGTTAGGATAGCTATAATTTAAGATATGTCATTATTCTCTATAAGAAAAAAAAAATCTGGGATTTCTTTGATCCCTATTTTAAACAACAAATTAGAATGCTCAGAATTGTAGTAAAAAAAGCAATTCCCATACAGCTTTAGATCTTAAAATGCAAATTTTTAAAAAGAGCACTTCAGGTGTATTTCACGTTGTCAGTTTTCTTAGTAAGATACTGAAAGTTTAAAAGTAGAAATACTCTGCTGAAGTCAGTGGGACTACACAAACTGAATTCAGTCAAACAGCATTTTATGTTAATCTTTAATGCTGATACTCCAGAACTGCCCATGTAAATACTTTCATGGTAGATAAAGATGAAAAATATAACTCACATCCTTTATCACTGTAGTTAACCATTACTCACTTCTTTAATTCAAAAAAGATTGACTTCTTGATCTACAAAATCTCCCGGTCACCTGTCAAAACATGACATATTTTCTCAACAGTTTATTATTATTAGGGATATTTCTCAGGAGTCATTTGACCTGCCCCTCATTGATCTTGGCCCTTTCCCTACAATACTTGTCTTCTAATCTACCTAATCTGCCTGGATGAGCTTTCCATTCTCCTTTCCTTATTTCCTTCTCTTAGATTTCTTGACTCTCTTCAGTGTGTCTTATTCCTCACTTTTTTATGTCCATACTGTAGCCTAGCAATGCATTAACAAAAAAGGACCACTACTGTGAATACAGGTGCATTAATCTCTCAACTAATCCCACTACTACATTGCTTTCCCTGCTTCTACTCTTCTTACTCAAACAGCATTCATTAGTAGTTGTCTGATTTCTTCTCAGCTGGAAACAGGCAGATCAGGCAGCTGCTGCAGCACTGCCACTGGGTTAACTCTGTGATAAGACTACAGCTGGGAAGACTCTGCTCAAGCTGCAACTCCACAATGAATATGAACTACATTGCCTTTTAGTGACAAAAGAACAAACCACTTTTCGTGTATTGTGGAGCAAGAGCATTTGTACTGGCCAGGAACTTATAAGCTGATATGCAGCAAACATTTACCTTGATGTAAACTGCTTACATTTCCAAAATGTAAACTCTTTAGGAAAGCTGTTTTAAGTCTTGCTGTCGCATCAGGTATCTTCAGAGTACACATATTCTACCACTGTTAGCTGCTTTACATAGCCAGAGAAATGTAAAGAAATGTTATTGCAAGTGACAATCAAGTCTTTCATGTTATATGTAATGGAAAATGCAGCAGTACATAACCATATGATAAAAAAATCCTCCATCTGAGTCAGAATCCATCAAACCTCTCTAAAAGCCTTGTTTCTGATATTTATTTTAACCTTGCACAATCTTGGTTTGTTTTTCATTTTTTTAATGAAGAAGACTAAAAATTAAATAGTCTTATACATAATGCAATAAAACCACATTGTACATACACTTTAAAGCAACTAAGGATGTCTAATCACTTTTTTCCTAGGATTCTGCCTTAACTTGACATTTCAAAAGTTCTACAGCACATCAGCAAAAATAATGCACTGATGTGAGTATTCTGACTGAAGCACAGGAATATGCCACTGCCACATTCAAAGTAATGAAAAACCAAAGAAAAAAAACCAAGATAAAGCATGCAAGACCAAAAAGAACATTTAACCACAAAAACATCATTTATTTACTAATGTGTCTTTTCATATGTGCTAACTGGCCCCTTTCTCTTGCTTTTGAGAAGGTATTAGATGACTTACCAACTAGATGTCAATAAAGTAAAATTTAAAAAGGTCTGCAGGTGTTCAGTCCTGCAAAGGTTTGAGCAAATTAAGCATCTTCCCCAGATGCTTAATGCTTAACAAGAGTTTTCCATATCTCTCAAGACCAAGACTAAAAGAGTTTTTTATTTCTTGGTGCCAATCCATTTAATATAAACCTATCTCCTTGATTATGTGTATTCTGGGAAATGAGACCAGTGTACTGTCTTTGAATAAATCTTTACCTTTTCTAGCCACACAGTTCTTGGTAACTTTTTAGCCTTATACTCCTACAGCTCACTTTGCATGAATTAATATGACTTTCCCATAACAGCTGACTTTAACATCATAAATAACTGACAAGTGTTAAATAAACTCCTTGGAAAGCAAAGCTCAGGATGAGATGGAGACTCCCTGCAGGCACCCCACCTGGCAGCAAGAAAGCAGAGGCCACTGCAGCTGTCAGTCCCCACCACTCCAAAGGTAACTGGGACATTCCAAGGCAACAGTTCTTGTAAATATTTTGAATGTCACATTCACAAGGAACGTAACTGGGCAAACCAAGTGTACCACCAGTATGGAAGTTACTCTGAGAAGATGCAGGTTTTATTAGAGCCAATGCTTTCAGCTTCCCTGCTCATAAAAAATTCCAGGGCTAGCACATTTTCTCTCTCATTTTTTAAGTGACAGAGCAACACACATGTAGTACATTCTAAAAATCAAGCAGAAGACAAGCAGTTTACAGGCATTTCTGACTGCACTGGCCTACATAAGGTTGTGGTCAACCCTCAGCTTCCCTCAAACTGTCCCAAAGTAGGTTGTCCACATTTTCTCTTGAGCAAGTGCAGGAGCTTCAGACCAACCACATTCTTCTGCCCTTCTCACTCTTCTCAGGTCATGCTTTACATTTGCTCTTACACACCACAGTCTGCCATTTTCCTTGGCCCTCTGTCTATCCTTTTTGCCTTTAAACCACACATCAGGACATCAGCCCTTTCATCTCCACTCATGTGTGGTGCCATCTCGTTGTACCTATGTGGAAACCTGTAGTGCCCTGGCTCCCTAAACCTTTACTTGTATGCAGCCCTGGTGAGAGAAGGGAGAGATTAGGGGCCTAAAGGGAACCACCAAGGACTGCTCTAAGAGATGATTAAGCAACACACATTTCAAGCATAGCTGTTCCATGCGTGCATTCACCAGGTCCAGGGAGATAACACATCTGAGGAAGATGGAGTCTCCTCTGACTGGGGAGGCTGTCTGGAGGAGGAATTACAGGGCAAGGACAAGACTCTCCCTCAGCACTGGGTCTTTGCCAAGATGAAGAAATGAGATGAAAGAACTTGACCTCTGAAACTTGCCGGACAAGGATTAAATGAGCTTCTTCACATTGCGTACAAATGTAACTGTTTTGATTGTGGTTTGCCATCCTACTAGACTGTAGTAAGAGTTTTTTCTCTCAGCATAAACCAATTACATCAACAATCCAAGGCGTCATGGGACAGCATGCACATGCACACTTCCTCCATGAGCACCTCCCCTGTGTGACACACAACCACCTCACCGACCCTTCCTCTTAACAGGGAGGAACAACACTCCTGGCCCATAGGCAGGGCAGGCCACCACAAGGCAGATCCTTGCCTGATACCATCATGGTGCTCAGTCAGGTCAATATAAAAAGAGATATTCTTATTACATGTAAAAATTTAGTACGACAAAGATCCTTCAAATAAGTATTTAAAATTACCTCATCCTCTTCCCTAACACAACTGTCAACAGCGGTGTCTTCTCAAAGTCTAGTGTGATAATGACAAAGGGCTGGGCTCCAATACCTTTACCAAAGAAAATAACAGGTGCACGAGGAGAGTTGTTTTGCAGTTTCTAAGAATATTTAAAGTAATGGAGAGTTAAAAGCAGGTATGAAAATACCAATAGACAGAAAATACAGCACTTCCTGAGGAACAAGTAGTGATTACCTTAAAAGACAACAGATGGGTTTGATATCTTCACCCAAGGTAACAAGGCACAATCAGAGAGCATTTCACCTTTTCAGTATCCAACCTCAAACCCTACAGTCACAGCTACAGTAACAAAAATTTATATTGCCATCAAACACTCAACAGGGGGCTTCTGTTGTGCTAGGTTCCTGCCTTGGCAATGTCTCAGCAGGAAGTTATCCCTCCCACTCCCACCATGGCAGGTGACACGCAAGTACAGCGGCACATACTTGGCCATTTACCACACACAAAGCACATGCTGGCTGCTGCCCCTCAAAGGTCCCATGCCTTACTTCTCAGTATTACCAGCTGAGGCAATTCCTAAAGCAGAATCGGATGAAATCTGAAAAAAAAGTAGCTTCTATCATCTGGATTATTTAACTGATTTATGCTAAAACAGCCGTTCTTCCACCAAGCCTGGTCCTGTTATAAACACATCCAGCAGAAGAATAATCACCTACATTGCTAGGGATAAGAGGATTTTGTGTATATGGCAACCAGCCTTGGTCACCTTGAATGAGACACTGAGGGAGCGGCAGGGGAAAAAAGAGAGCTATAAAGTCTTCTGTAAAGATACAGTGGAAGAGTTAATATGTCATCTCTAATATTCGTTTCATTCTATTTAGGAAGAGTTTCTCTGATGGACTGGGGAACACAGCCACAAACTCCAGAGAGCAGCTCACCAAAAGGGACAGACCTAGCAGCTTTCTAAATTTAAATTCCAAGAGGACACTGGCACTGCAACAAGTCAGCCTCTGTGAGCATCCAATTATCCAGTGGGATATTTGTGTTTAGCAATATAACAAAACATTAATGCCTCCCAAACACTAACAAGGTGACATTTCTAGCTACTGATAGTCAAACAAACTCACTCTTTCCCAGCTAGGAAGTATCATTAAGTCCTAGTTCCTAAGGACTAAAGGACAGGACAGGTTAATGTGTAGAGGGGATCATCTATGCAGAGTTCTCCCTCATGAACAGAAGACAGCTTCTTCAAAGACTTTCTGCAGGTCCAGTGAACACTAAATTCAATGAACACTAACCAACAGAAGTGAGCTTAAGTGAGTACTTGAGCTACTAAGGCTACTGCCTCAGTATTGAAGATCTGGTGCCACACAACAGGAAATGAGAAGTGGAAAGTGAGGTATCCAAAGACTTCGTATTTTAACACTACGGAGAAATTTGAAGCCTGCTTATCAGAAATGACTGCCCTTTGCATATATGACAGCAATGGGGAAAACCATTCAATGAGAACAGAAACCTTTAAAAGGGAACAGGAATGAAACTATTCTACTCCAACACATCCTTACCTCACTTCACGTACCTATATACTTACGATCTGGCTTCACACACGGGTACTTAGTTCAGTCAAGATCTTTAAGGGATTCCTCTGTGCAGTACTGAGAAATACTAGCAGTTCAGTCCAAAAACTTTGTGCGCATCATGTAAGATGAATACTGCTCAGAGCGAGTAGAAAGAGCCACTGTTACAAAAGGAGTCTCCTAAATCATTAATCATTTCTAGAACAGCATACACAGTCCATGCACATTCCTTGTTCTTGTGCACCTCTGAAAGCATACATTCACAGTCCAAAGGAAAGCTACAAAGAAATGACAAATCACCTCACACTATAAAACAGAAATATTTGTCTGACTGGTTCTGAGGAACATCCAAAATAAGAGAAAAGTTGTTCTCTCTCTTTTGCTAAAAAGTTCAGTGCTCTGCTTCTTCTCCCCCCTTTCCTGTCACTGAGTGAAGATGGTTGGTCCAGCTGATTTTATCTCAGCAACTTCAGAACTGGTTCATTCTCTTGCAACAGCTGTGTTCTTCTTCTCTACAGGTACTTATTGCTCATCACAACTGTATCTGGCTAGAAGATCTTACCAGTCTTCCATGGGACCTTACTATCAATGTAAATATGTTTTAACTCTCATTTCAAAGCCTATCTGGTTTCTCAACCAAACTGTTATTTTTCCAAAAGTTATGGAATAGGCATGTCTCTTTTCTGTTCCTTATCTAGTTGCTACTGTGTAAGACCACTGGTTGAGAAACAGTTAAAGGCAAGTTTAATTCTTCATTATTCTAGGAAGCATCTGGAGCAAACCAAGTAACTGCTTTGGAGTTTTCATCCTCCTATTGCAAGACAACACACATTTTTCAGGACACCACCACTATGAACCTAAAAATGATAAATCCTTTTAAATGCTGTATGTCTATGAGATAAAAAATATCCATTGGCAGCAAGTCAAGGGGAGGGGAAAAAAGTCTTACATAGGTCTTTCATACACATTTAAGTATTTTGGCTTCAAATACAGATGTAATATTAGGTATTTTCATCACTGATATAAGGCTATACAATTAAAAAAAAAAAAAGAAAAAATTGAATTATTCTTTTGACATCACACTTCCTCTTCAGACTGGTTTCAAGGCTTCAGTACTTCTGAGTGTTTACCTACTAAAGCAAATAATTCTTTGATGTTATCGGCATTATACGGATATTAAGTTCTCTTTGCTTAGAGGAAAAAAGTGTTAACTGGAAAACCAGGATTATAATTTTGACAGCCTTCTGCATTCAGAAAAATAGCTCTGCATCTTTACATCTGACAAAAAAAAATACTTAATGACTTTATAAAAGTATTGTGGTGTAAAGTTGCAAGGAAAATGTTAGAGGTCTTTGATTTCTTTGCTTTTGTTTCAAAACATTATTCCTGTTTGATAAAGATTTCGCAAGATGTATTAAATCCACATGCAGGATTTCTTGGCCCTGAACCATGCATAAACCATTCCAGCTTCCTTAATGTCATACACATGAAAACACAAGGAGTAGTGAGCTGCAATCCAGCATAACTAAAATAGGAACCTAAGAGTAGTGACATGTACCATGTCTGCTTCTGAATATTACTGTTTTGTTGGTTTACCTGTAAGTTTTTTCCTTAATGTGAGTGAAAGATCCACACTAAAGGGAGAGACGGCTTGCATCTACAAACCACTTAGGGAAAGTGCGTATGTAATAATGACAGATACACGCTGATTTTTGAGGACAAGATGAATTCTCTCTGTGCCAAAACCTTTCAGATATCAGTTCACATTTTGGTGTAAGGTAAGACACAAAGCTACTCACAACAGAGAAAATGTAAGGCAGAACCAAGCTCATGTATTCTTGCCCACACTGTGTGAACAAATGGAGCACGTGGAATTGATTTCTCCCCTGGGACCATGCTTCCCAGCAGATCACTGCAGTTATGTCAGGCAGCCATCATAGGGCTCACAAACCAGTTACAGTTGTCAAATGCTGCATGAAATAATGGGCATGCAGACTGCCTATGCTGCCTGCTGAACAGGGCAGGCATGCTGCACACAAAGGTACACAAACTTAATGACAAGGTCACCTGCCAGGCCCACAGCACATCTGATCTACCAGGCCTCTAGGGAGTCCTGGGTGTAACAACAGAACTGCCCAGCAGAAGAGTCAAACATAGCAGGGCCACCAGGCTGCAAAACAACTTTGCAGAAGAGTTCCTGGTTCTGAACTTGAGCCAGCAACATGTCCTCCCAGCAAAGAAGGCCATCAGCTTCCTAGGTTGCATAAGCTGCATTACATAAAATGTCACCAGCAGGTCAAGGGAGAGGATCCTTTCCCTCTGCTCAGCATGGCTAAGACACACTTGGAATGGAGAGTCCAGTTCTGGAGAGACAGTACAAGACAGACAGGAACTTACCAGAGCAAGTTCTCCAGCAAAGGGCCACAAAGATGATTAAGGAATAGGAGCATCTCTCCTACAAAGGAAGGCTGAGAGAGCTGAAGAGCAGATGCCTTAGGAGAGTCTTACTGATGTGTAAAAATACCTGATAGGGGAAGAAGTACAGACTCTTCTTTGTGGTGCCCTGTCACAGGACAAGAGACAGTGGACACAGACTGAAATTCCACTTAAACATAAGAAGATACTTCTACAGTGAGGGTGGTCATACACCAGCATTGGGTGCCCACACAGACTGTGTAATCTCTGTGTATGAAGATACTCAGAACTGGACAGGGCCCTGAGCCACCTCCTGTAGCTGACCCTGCTCTGGGCAGAGGGCTGGACTAGATGATTCCCAGAGGTACCCTCCCAATCTTAACTCTTCTCTAACTCTGTAAAAAATAAAGAGAAAAAAACCCAGGTAACTTCTAATCTTTCCCTGGTACAAGTCATATTAAATAGCACTTGTAAAGCTATCAAGAATGCATATACAGAAGTATGGCTTTTGTAACTGACAGTGTCATTCATTGAAGTTTATCAGTGGACTCAAGCAAGTTATTACTTTCATTCTCCACCCTTCAGAGAGGAAAGAAAAACTGGTTTAACCCCATAAAACTTCTTCTGTCAGATAAACAGAAACTTATGTATAGTAGTTTACCAACCAGCTGAGAAAAGAAGTGGCAAAATAGCTTTTGAAAAAAACAAATTAGTACATAAAGGTATTTTCCCCCAACCCTTCACTGTCAGTCTTGAATTTTTAAGGAGTTATTAATATGCTAATTAGTACATGTTGAAATAAAAAGTACCTATTGTGATACATAATTACACCTCACAGAATACTCAAAGTTTTTTCATGAAAACAAATTTCTTCATAATTCAAAACAATAGCACACTCTTTTTCACTATGCAACATATGAAAGCATCCTGGCTGCACGTTTATATTCCTTATAAATGTGGCCAATGAAAATCATCACCAAAATCAAGAGTTCTCCTTTAAAGGACAACTAAAAAAATAAGTAAGAAAGAATGTACTGAAAACGTTAGTCTGAGTATCTCATTTCCAAACTACCCAAAAAATTAATAACCTAATAAACCTTTTAGTTTAAAAAACATGCATCACACTTAGAATTTACTTTACTATTCCATGCCAAAAAAAAAGGCTGACTCAAGTAATTTAGGTTCAAATCTGAATGTGAAGTTCGCCCAAAACTGTGTGTCTAGGGAAGAAATTGAAGGAAACAGTCTGGTCTTTTACTGCAAATCAAAGAAAGCAATTCTCCAAATAAAACCTGACATTTTCTAAAGTCACAAAACCATAAAGATAAGCCAGACCATTTCTTCCTTTAAGAAGTTTTGTTCATCTCACTGCCTTGAAATTCCTCCAGAGCAGAGTGGTGTCTTCCCCTTGGACTCAAAGTTATTGATGGGCAGCTCCATTCAAAGCCCACAAACTCTGGCATCTCTCTGATGCCAAGACTCAGTCAGGAACAGCACTGCCCTAATCAAGTCTCTTGCCCTGCCTTCTCACCAGGAAGCTTTTCCACAAAAGCTCTGTCCGAACTTGATGTCTCCTGACCACATTTTCCCACAGAGAGGGATTCAAATGTGAAGAGCAAGCTAACTACATACTCCATGACAAATGGGATATGTGACTTTTCACTGATGTCAAAACAGCATCAGCTATGAAAGTTTACTCAATGATAAGGAGAGGACAACGTGAACAGATGGCATGAGTCCTCATGCCTTCAACTACCCTCATGTTCCTTACTGACAGAGGTAGAGAGGATGAACTTGTCACACTGGCAAGCACAACTGGGTTTAGCTGCATCCTGCACTGTCTGTACAGCACCGTGGCATGTTAATATTTATTAGGAATAAAAATACAGAGGAGTCCTATAAAGTAGGAAAGGTTGTTCTGCCCTCCATGTCATTACAATTACAAACAAAGTCAGTGCCAGTTAAAGAGCCACTATTCAAAGTTTGGTAATAAAGCCATTTCCAGAGGCAAAACAGACAGACTTGGGAATGCTTAAGCGGTGCTGGAGTGTCTGACATACCAGCAATATCAGGGGTGGAGGGTGTGGGGGGAAAGAAACAGTGAGAGAAGAAATAACTCCCATTCATGTTACAGAGATTAGGATGAGTCCTGCAGACAGCGGTACTTTACAAGCCACAAAGAAATCAAATATGTTTTAAAAGATCCACACATAATAGGATCAATGCCAAAAATTTTATCAGGATAGATTTCACTGCATTACATTTATTCCTAGCCAGATCAGAGCTCACAGCCTCTTGCCCATCCTAGAGAGCAGCCTTGGCTAAGCCAATACCATTCCAGAGGAGTTTCACAGATGAGAAGATGCATTAAGGGTTTTACTTACAGGAATGATTTTAATGTTTTGCTAATCTAAGCGATACTGCATTAAACCCATGCTAGTATCTAAATTAATACAGGAACAGGAAAAGAAAACAAGACTGCACTATCAGCTTGCAAAGCCAAGCACCTCATGCCCAATATACATTTCATAATAAAGCCACACACTGAAGAGGAACAGCATTAAATCTAGTGATGCCTAGTTAAGCACAGTGCCAAGTGGGGGGAAAGTTGGGTGTAGCATGCAACCTAATCACAACAGCTCAAAATGGGAAAAGCCAGAAATATAAGGCATGTAGAAAAGAATGAAGTAGTCCCAAAGTAGCAATCACATTTTTCACTTTGTTCAAAGACTCACAGGATTTGCCTACTATAAAATAACTGTAAGCTAAGGAAGCACATTGAAAAAATGACAGGCAAATAAGCGCTCCACCACTGAGTTTCCATTAGCAAACCATATATGATGAAATCCAAAAAGCCTCCATCACTGCAGTCTTTAGCAATTCATGGAAGCCAATTACTGAGTGCTTGTAAAGCACTCTTCAGATGCTTCTCTGAGACCCTAGCCCAGCTAGGTTTGGAGAGCAGCCACATACCCCACACTGCCCACCCATGAGAACCTATTTTAAGGTAAAGAGCCCTCGAAATGCATCAACCCCCCAGCTAATTTTTATGGACCTTTGCATTTCTGCTGCTGTTTCTGGTTTTCATTTCATTCCAGTACTTCTCCTATTATTGAATTCATATATTTAACGATTTACATAGTACCTATATCCTCAGCTATCAGCCATCCTCCCCGTATAGCCTTAAAAGGACTTATTTAGGTTTGCAGGGGGAGGGGGAGAGGAGGAAAGGGGGTTCCTTCTGACCACGCTATGTCAAGGTTGTTAGAAGCCAGCAAATCCTGGCCTCCTGACCCATTTTTAAATAGTGAATTATGAAAACAGTCCTCACACTTTTTCTCGCTAAATTCAGTTTTATGATTCTACTTGTAGTGAGAGATAGAAATCTGCATTTTGGTGACAAACAGAATGTGAAGCATTCTATAATTTTCACTTTAAAAGGATGCAAGAATTGCTGGCTCCTTACAAACTTGTCATACTCAGCACACACACAAAAATTTAAACAAGTCCTTTTAAGGCTGCGTAGCTTCTGTCTTAAAAAAAGAAAAAAAAAAGGAGAGAGAGAGAGAAAGGAAAGGGAAAAAAACGACACAACCCTCACATATTTGCTGCACTGGCTTGCTAGTGCTTCCCAGGGCTCTTCTCCATCCCTTTACGAGAATCAAACCATGTCGTGTCCCCAGACACATGGGGACAAAACAACCCTCATTCCTCACCAGAGGGGAAGAGATGGCTGAGTGACATTTCTTTCACTTGGCAGAAACCTTAAAATAAATTATAAAAAAATAAGAAGAATTTAAAATTACACTAAATTACACTACAAGTGGTAAAAAAAAATAGAGTGAGGGCAAATGGAAATTGGATTAAATCACTAAAACTACAAGATATTTTTCTGCCCCAGTAACACTAAAGCTCGATCTTCACTTTTGTAATGCACTTTCCTACCGATCTTTGCTTGCTTAAGTTCCGCGTTTTCTGCCTTCATGATATTAATGTACTTTAAAGCCCAGAAGACCGATTGGTACATAGGATTTTATGTCTTATAAAGTGCTCTACCCCCATGATAAATACATTCCATAATAAAAAAGTCTAGAGATGAAAATATATTCTAACTTTTTCAGTTTTTATGTCCTCCAGCATGTTTTGTCTCCATGGATACTCAAAGCTCTAGTTTTCATTTATTCGGAGTGAGAATACGAGCCTTTGAATAGATACACACAACACTAATAGTCCTTAGACACAAAAAACCACCAGAAATTCCCCAATGCAAATCCTTTGAATCTAAAATAGTTCTTCTGTGAAAACCAGTATTTCTTGTGGACCCCACAAATCCTGGGCAGAAAAGCTATTTCCTATTCCAGCCAACACTTTTCATGAAAGAACATGAGAAGAGGAAGGTGAGCATCAACTGACTGAGAGGTCCTTTGAGAAACACCTGCTTCCATGTAAGAAGCCTCCTAGTTGCTAACCTGAGTTTATTTATGCCTATCTTATGATTCACAGCTGTGCTTTAATGGAAAGAACTGTTTGATTCTTTTTATTTCCTTGATGAATCATTGACAATAATCACATATTTCTCATTTTCCCTTTCACTATGCTATGCAAAATTATTCTCCTCCAGTCCTCAAGATGACAGTACCTCTGTTTTCCTTAAATGTTTGCATACGATTTCTCCAGACATTAGTTTATCTTCCTTGAACACAGGGCACTGGAAATGAACTACTATTTTCAGTGAAACTGTATCAGTGCTCTTTCCAAAAGTTATAAACACTTTCCTTTCTCTACTAAAATCACCTGATAAAAGGCTTGTAATTAGAAAAGAAAAAAAGTCCCACACTCTCTGAAACGTAACAGCTAACACGAAGAACCATCAAATTATTCTGGCACAACCTGGCCATGGTAAAATTATGCTTCATATTCCACTCATCTTCCATTTATCATTATTCCTTGTTTTTAATAATTACTTCCTTGTTCTAAACTCTTTCACACAACAAATGTCAGAATAATCCATCTATTAGTGCCGAAGTAATGTTTTTGCTTCTTCTTAACAGCAATAAATATATTTGTTATTCTCCAGTCATATATGAGCAGCTCTGGAAGGAGCTTGAGAAAAATGCTTGAGATCAGGTTTTATTTGTCATCCCCCCATAAAATTTTGAGCTGATGTCTAATGACAGCCAACACAAACTTTGCAGAGAGAATAATATATTCCACAATCAATATAGCTAGGGGGGAGAAAGTATACAGATGGCTTTTGACTTTGGGCCATTATTACAGTCTTTTAGCGATGGCTATCCTATGGTTCACAGGATCCAGAAGGATCAGACATTTACATTTAAAAAAAATATTTATTTTTCAGGTCCTCACTTATACAAACTACCTTGGTTTTAATATAGCACCTCCAAGATTATTCCTCAGTTATTGAGAGTGGAGGTAGAAAATACCTAGTTTGGAGATAATCTCTGTAGCATTTTTAAGGTACACTACACCTTCAATGCATCACGGCTTCATTTCAGTCCCTGTTTCTGCGTCTGAAGGACATCTTTTATCTTCATGACTTTTCTCTGCAAACAACTCAGCCTGACTTCTGACAATTTTCACAGAAGCCTTTAGTCTTCAAGCCACAGCTTTGTTTGCAGTATCTCCACTTACCCTTTATTCTCAAGTAGTTAATCCTACATTTGTATTTCTAATAGAAGGTTTTATATGTGGTACTGACAGCTTGGGGACTTTGATTTCTGAAAAAATGAAAATCATGTCTCTAGTGATGTCTTCACTTTAAGTTAATTAATTGCCTTAATTTTATTCCCTGCATTTTGTTCAACTTCCTATTTGAAATTGGTTAAATTGTCAGCATTTATACCAGGACTGTTTTTATAGCCAGTTCTTCCCCAAGACCATTCCTACGTACCAAAGTCATGCCTGAAATGGAGTGATCTTTTCATTAACTATTAGGAAAAGAAATATGTTGACTACTACATCCAGAAATATCCTTCCTATCATTATTAATAGCATCTTCTCCAAGGAATAAAAGTTTCCCATAGATATGGATCTCCCAGTAGTATTTCTTTCTCTAGCAACACGGACTTCTAGATGAAAGCCCAACTTGGTATCTGGGGCAGACCCATCCCACTGCATCTCACATCTAAAACCTACCCAAAAAAGGTAAAGCAGGACAAGGACAAGTGCTCCATCCTATCAACCAGGAGGCCTTCCAGGCCATCAGCAACTGAAATAACCTCATCACAGCCAGGTCATTCTGGCACTGTGTGAACAGGTTGGGAAGCACAGCTAACATTGTTGAGTATTTCATACAAAACTCAGAATCCATTTTTTAAGTACTCCGAATTACAGAAAAAAAATAAAATTCATAAACGTTGACATGCTTTTTACAACTTGAGTTTGTGGATCCCTTCTGCCAAAAAATGTCAGAGAATTAGCTAATCTGACTTAACAGGAGATTCTTATTTACATTAGACAGATGTTTACAGATGGGCAAGTCTGAAGATAATCTAATCTTAATTTGGCATTTCAGAAGCACCGCTCACCTATGTAGTGTAACAAAGGCAGTTTTATGTAACTTGAGTGCAGTTTTATTTATTAACACTTTGCATGAGTCACCACTCTCAAATGCCTTATGCTGTCCTTAAAATCACATTGGCATGTATTTCCTTTGAATATTTTGCTAAGTGCCACTAAAACTTTACAGCCCTGAGGAAAAAGATGTAGGAGACAGCTGGCACACTTTAAACAATGAGGTATACATAGATCTGTTCCTCCTTTACCCCACTCAGACTCACTACAGGCAAAAAACCATCTTTACTTAATGTAATGTCATCCATAAATTTTTATAAGTATTAGTTACATTTCCCCCAAGAATGCAATATATCCCTAATAACCCTGCACAAAGAGCCACTGCTTAGCACAAAGATAATGATTTTAAATCTTAAGTGCAGCCATGTGAGGGGGGAAAAAAAGCCAATATAAACTTAAAAAAAAATTAAAAATAGAGTATGTACTGTTTTGCCTTTTTAATCTTATATTTTCTGGTTTTAAACGTTTGAAAGAATAGTACCAGTGAAGTGAATGAATTAGGAAAAGGAAGAGGACTGAAAAAGTTCCCCTTTCTTTAAGTTGTCATGGTCATCTTTGTTAAATACATATATATGTTCCAGGCAGAAGCGTATTTTTCTGGTTGACAATGTATCCATAGCCATGGACAGGGAAATTTAGAAGTTGGATGTATCCTTCAAATGAAACTATCCATACAAAATTATTTACTGGCACAGTAGTAGTGGTACAAACAAAAGAAATCTGTTCATATGAGCAGAGGGTTTGCCCACTATAAATGAACATCTGCTTCACTTACATGCTTTACTGTGGACACATCTAGGAGCTTCTTCTACAGTGGCTACTACAAGTGTCAGGAGCTTTTATAACCCATGGGCCATGCCACAGATACTGGCATAAGGGCAGGGGGCTGCAGCAATTGCAAGGGATCAGTGCTTGGGCTGTGGGCTAGCTGCCAAACACAACAGCAGCAGGGTCACCTTATCTATGCCCTTCTGTCTCTCTCTCTCTCTCTCTCTCTCTCTAATCTCATCAATAATCTGCAATTCTCCTTCCTTTTTCATCCCCTTTTATCTATAGTTTGCTGTCTCCCCACTCCCCTCTTCTGTCCCCAAAAATCAGACACCATTAACAAACACATTTCAAGAGAAACTCCAGCAGAGTGAGAAAGATGAGGTTATGTGCTCAGCTTCCCTCTTCTCTGCCTGCAGAGACAGCAGAACTCAATCTCAGTCACTGAGAGGATGACTCTTCTGAGGAACCACAGAATAAAGCTGATTAAGGCAACTATTTCAAAGATGGGAAATAAAAATAAAAAATTAAAATAGTGCCATTAGTTGAAAAGGTGGCCAAGGGCAGTATTCATCTAAATGAAGAACATTGCAATGTCAAAGTTAGTTGCTAAACTCGGGCTACATTTATGGTTGAGGTGAGGAAGGGAGTGTGACAGAGGACATTTTCACTTTTGACTTCAGGCCATGATGTGAGCTTCTGTCACCCTGATGTCCCTGCTCTGCATGACATTCACCCCTGAAGAAAGCAACAAGCACAAAGGACAGTTTCTAGGCAGAGACACAAAATCAAGGTGTCCATTACAGCAAAGGGCTAGAATGCCTTCCTCAGGCAAGACAAAATGAAGGGAGAAAAACTTGGATAAACAACAAGCCAGAAAAAGTTTCTGGTAAGAGCTCATATGCACGTTGCCCCAAGAATAAATTTAAGCCAACATGAAAAGATGGCTGTAGGTCACAGGGCTCTGGAAGAGCCCTTCAGCTGAAGGAGTGAACTGTAAAAACCCATCCTACTTCTGAGACACAGACCCTGCTGTGTTTATGTAAGAGATTACACATAGCTGTGTGCAACAGAAAGGCACAGGGATCCACAGCCCAGGAGACCCCCCACGTCTTACATTCCGAGATATTGGACAAGTGGAATTTTATTAACCTTTTTCAAATATTTCCCTTCCAAAGAAGTCCCTTTCCAGGTTCAAGCAAGTATGGAGAGTCACAGGACCAAAGAGTGATTTTCTTATAAAAAGTTAGATTAAAACAGAACAAATATGCTTCTTTGAAACCTTCAGGAAAAGGATCAGTTCGCTAATTTGCCAAACATGTAAGTAATAATTGCACAAGCATGTTTGCAGAGTGCTTTTGTCTCTTTGCTATTGCCATTCTTTCTGAAGAAGAAAGCAATTCTCAGAGGAACAATAATTAATAGACTCAGTCGAGAGATCATTTCCTCCAGTCTCTCTGCAGTGCTGAGTCGCATTAGTCTGCAGGAAATAGAGCAAAGTGAACAATCTAAAAACAGTCTAAGCCTACTACAAATGGGAGGAAGACTTGTACCAAAGCAATGGGGGTCATGCACACATTTAAAGGAGCTCCAGAAAAGCTGTTCTTCCTTTTTCTTTTTTTCCCCATTTTCCTTGATGCAAAAGTAATACCTACAATTAAAAGTAATATACAGATTTACTAAGACTAGAAGTACATGTTTCAGAGGGCATTTAAAAAGTAATTTAAATACATTAAAGATTATATACATATAAACCTAGAGGAAGCATAAGTGAGCCAGAAAAGTACCAAACACTCCTGACACAAATATAACAAATCTGTGACTAAGAAGTCGCCAGTAGGATCAGCGCAGACTCTGCCCAGAACAAGGCCAAACAGCAGACACAGTTTTGATCCCCAAGTAGAGAAGATGTACCAAAGCATCAAAAGAAAGCACCAAAAATCAGGCTGTCAAAACTATTATATGACCTGAAAAACTTCTGGATAAATTGTTTTTATGCATCAGATCCAGCCTATGTGCTGTAAAAGAGGCACCCTTCTGCAAGCACAGTTACAAAAGTCAAGTGCATCAATGTAATTACTGTGAGTTCACCTCTGTACATGTATCTGGGCCCTTATACTTTTCTCCAAGTTGGTATATTGTTCATTCCCAGAACTAACACAATTATTTCCATTGTTGTCAAAACTGCAAGTTTCTTTCTTCCTTCTTTTTATTTGAAATTATTTTTGTGGAATGCCAAAAGCTAACACTGAAAAGAGGTTTTTAAGGAAAAGGATTTCTGAGAAGTAATTGTGCAAAACTCACAGGTCAGGTTCCGATAAACACCAACACTGAAAATAACACAAGAGTCCATACTCACAATTACGTATTAGATCAACAAATCTAAGCTTTATCAGAACATGGCACACTGCTCTCTGTTTTAAAAGATAAAAGAAATGACTGTACTCAAAGAAAACATTTCAAAATGGATAACTGAGCTTGGTCTTGGCAAGGTAACTTAAGCATCTTCTAGCAAGAGCAAACAAGCTTTCTGTTAGAGTCTCAAAAGGCCAACCAGAAGCCTTGTTCGCTGTCTTGTGCGGTGGCAATCAATGCCATCGGCATTAGTTAAAGGCCAACTGTAACGTGGTGATTGGGTAATCCTGTAGGTAACCTGAAGTGAATTCTTCCAGCAGTAAAGAAAGAGAAGAATGGCATATAGAAACATGTGCAATTAATACATTGTAATATACATACAGAACAGCAAGACAGAAAGCAGATATGCCTGTGATTACAAGAGTTTCTCTTCCCGAAGAAACATCTTTTGAGCATTTCTCCTTGTTAACATGATGGTTTGGCCTTTACTTACATGGGTATGTCAGGAGGACTCTCTGTAAGCCAATTCTACTTATAGGAATGTATAACTCAACCTCCAAGTGCTGCTCTTCAGTGACACTGAGCAAACAAAAGCTGCAGCTGAAGGCTGAGGGATCTAACAACTCCCAGGACTTACAAAACCCACAACATTGCTAAGTAGTTGGAAAGACTCAGGATTCCCCAAATAAAGAAAGATAAGAGGGTTTTTTCAGCCCTTTTTTGAGCGTCAACACAGTTTCTATACAAGGAATTCCTTTAAAGTGTTACTCAGACAGAGCATGCATCAAACAGCAGTGCACGCTGGCCAGAGGCAATGGTTTTGCAGCAACCAGCTCCTACCCGCAGGACTGGAACTCAGGAAGATATCCAGCTACACCATCTGGTAAAACTGGGTCTACAATGCCCACCCAAACACTATATTACTTTTTTTATTTGAAACAAATATGAACACTCCTGTAGCTCAGAGCAGGCCAGGAATAGCCCTGACCTTCAGTCTTCACTAGATATGCTTATTGATAACCATCACTGAGGCTAAAAGCATCACTTATAAGGCTAGGACCATCTGAACTGTGTGCAGCACAACACAGACAAAAAGGACGATCCCAAATCCAAAGAATTTGCATCATAAGACATAATTATAATGGGTGACAGGGAATACAGAGCCATTCATTTTCCTGCTTCTTCAAGCAGAGAAGCCCTGAGGAGACATGAAGAAAGCTCACGTAAAAGCAACCTCATTTGCTTGACGAATGCCATCAAAAAGGTCTGTTTCTTTTTCTGCTTATTTGCAGCCAGATTGAGAAACTGCACTTAAATCTCTGTCTAAATATCTAAATACACAGTATGATGAGTCATTTATTGTTGCCTTGCTTAAAGCACCCCATTAAAGGTGCACTCAAGCTTGCTTTAAAAGGGATCCACAAAGATAGCTAGAGGCCAGTTCAAGCAGAATTAAAGATTATGAATGGCGAGACACATTAATTCCTCACTGTATCTCCATAAACCACAGATATTTATCCCAAAATAAATGAGACCTCCTCTTTTCCCCCTTGCTTTTGCATCCATAATAGAAAAATAGAAATTCTACTGAGCTAACAGAAAACTGAGTAGTACTATGATAGTGGGGGAAAAATAGCTTCATGTGAGAAAACAGCGAGATGAATCATCATGAACATAACAAGGTTATTTGTGAAAACCAAGGACATACATATACACTCTATAACACACTATTACCTCTAAATGCAATAAACACTTTACAGAACAAGCTATGTACAAACTCTGCTCTTTTCAGATTATGAACTTGATTTCATTAAACACTGAAGCCATCCTCACCCTTCTAAAGCAGCCACACAAATGCTGGGATTTTCAGAAGCAATGACTGAAAATCCGCTTTCAGTTTTGAAGTTTGTTTTACTCCAGACCTTGGTGCAAGCAGAGCTGCACCATTTCAGAAAACTTCAGAGAGAGCATTTGTAATATGTATGTAAACAAAACATTCACCCATGTAAAACAAAACCTTGACTTAGCCTGGTCTAGCACCCTTACAAGAGAAATGGTGTTAGATGAGAGGTCAAACCTACAAGTGCCTCAAACACACCAAAACTAACACACGCAGTGCAAAGATAATCCATACAAGCCAAAAAGGAAAACCAAGAGGGAGTAATTTCAACATCAGTCTTTGACATCTTTGCAGCTGAAGCCCTTCATTTGAATTTGAAGGGTTCAAACCAAAGCGCCATCTTGCAAAATGACACCAACAAAATCAAAGAAACTATAATTAACAAATGAGAACAACATTTGAAGATTACAATTCTAACAACGCTATCTTGGGAGAATGCGTGTTAGCAAATTACACACATAACTTGAGAGAAGTGAAAAACCCTGCTATTTCCTGGGCCTTTTAGTGAAAGGGACATTCTAATCTGAAAACCCTCCCACATTAAAGTAAATAATTAGCAACAGCCAACTGCATTATACTTAACACCACAAAGATGTAGAAAACTGATTAAAAGGTGTAGCTATTCCATTAGAAACAATACAGAATGAGTTGGACTGCTAATGTGCTCTACATAGTGTTTTTATTAAAAATTTTTGTGGATGACCTACAGAGCATCCATATTTCATGATGGTTCATTTTCTCAATTTCTGGCAGAGACAGAATTTAAGAGAACTTTAAAAAAAAAAAATAAATAAAACCCACCACATCCTCAGGAATATGTAATTCAATTATATTTATTTAGTTGGAATTCCTTTTTCAGCCATGAATTCCACATAAAAGGCAAGTGATTTATATAACTGGTACCAAAAAAAAATAGTAATATATAAGTAAAATGCTAGTTAAGATAACAGGTACTTTATCTGCAGTCATAGATAATAACTGTAAGGGCTTCCTGGCAGTAATATTTTTTGCCAAACTCTTTGGGGTTATGCTCAAGAGAGAGGGGGGGAAAATGCATTGGATTGCTACTCAACAGATTTACTCTCTGCGTGCAGTTCAATTACTCTCTATTTAAGCTAGAGACAGAACTACTGTCCCTTTCACCTTTTTCAGGCTTACTGAGAGAAAATGAGTTTAAACACCATAGGAAGAGTTTTGCTGCACAGCAACAATTACTGGGTATTTTGTGCTGGCAATACCAGATAAAGAAAAAAAGCAACAGCTCAAGGCTTCAGTTGGCCAAATGAGCAGGGCTGGCTCCTAGTAAAGGCATCTTTTCCAATCCAGTTGTACAGACCTAAAAGTTGCTGAAAAACAATAAATTTGACAATCAGTGAAGGTATTTTTTCCCATCACTTCACAGAAGATGACTAAATGTCCCTATGACATATTTAGGGGCACAAAAATAGGTCATTTACCTGGGTTTGAGAAAGCCTGCACAAATGTAAACACAAAATGAGATGACTTTAAATGGATGATGAAAATGCATAAAAAAAAAATTATACTAAATGGTGTGACACACAGTATTGGAAAAATCAGTCATTCCACTGCAAGAAGGGCCACAAACTTAACTCAAGTTCCGCCTAATTTAGAGACTAGTAGGGTCACTATGGCAACTTCAATTTACAGCCAGAAATGCTGTTCTAGCACTGAAGGATTTAAATACTCTCCAGCCACTATAGTTCCTCTCAGGGAGTAAAATACATGATTCTGTTCAGCATCACTGACAACCAGTGTCCAAAATCATGCAGAAAGACCCAATAAATGGGAGACTCACAAATTTCTTGTATCAAGGAATGCTTTCAAGACTACAGCACTATCAGAAAATAAAGATTTGCAATGCCATGAATCGCCTCTACTGGGCCAGCCGTTGTCCATTAGAGAACTCACAGCAGGGAAAATGTTCCCCCGCCCCGAAAAAATAATTAGCCAGAAGGCAAGTCATCAGTTGATCAGCATTCAGAAAGGACAAGATACTCACACTCTCCTTGTCAAAATATAGTAACAAAAACATTTGACAGAGTAATGTACAATTATGGATAAGGACTGTACGGTTTGCTCTTTGTACCCCTTTTCTCCTCTGTAATTTTGATGGAGATTCATTTTGCCCTGCTGCAATATTTTTATCATCTTAAATTTCTAGAAATATAGAATTTGACATTGCTTTACATGGGCTGTGCATTCGTGCATGGAAAATCCTGACTGAAATGTAGATGCATTCTGGAAGAAGACAGGTAAGGGGGCAATATAGTTCACAACTTTGCATTTAATTAATCTGGTTTTCCTGTGGTCTTAGACTGAATTTCAGATTTACATCAATCTAAATCAAACCTCCTGAATGTATTTCAGGGCAAGACATGTAAAAATTAAAAAAAAAATAATCTACAAACATTTATAGAAGAATTCATATTGATGCTCCTCAGTAACTCTGAAAAACAAAGCTCAACACTAACAACTTCATTCCTTCCAGCCACAGTATCCAACTGCGAGCTCACACAGCCAGCCACAAGAAAAAAAAGTGGCCCAGAACAATGCATGAGCAAGATCCTTGCCCAAAAGATAAAACTGTGTGCCCTGAATCGCAACAAACTGAGCAGGAGTTCACTTTCTGCTGAAGAACTATGAATCACCTCTGGAAAGCCCAGTGGCTTTAAATCCAAAACTGCCTTGACATGCTGAGAACAGGATTACCTCAAGTGCTCGTGTGACATCGCTCTTTTCTCCTGGATGGCATAAGCTTCTGTACATCCTACAACTGGAAGTGAGGGATGCAATTCTCAGCTGCTCACAGTTCTGCATCTCAGCTAGCCATGGTCTCACTGTTCCTCCAACAGTCATCCCCAGCTGAGAGCTATGCAGGTGTATGTCAGACATCTCTCCAGTGAAAATATGCCATTGAGACATACACCTGATCTAAAAATCTGAACATCTTGCATCCCTCACTGTAGGGGCAGCCCCTGAGGCTCGTATGTGCTTCCCATGGGTTGAAACAAACCTCCCCAGTCACTGCTCCTACATCTACCTTTGCAAGACACTGCAGGCACCATAAGAAGTAAGAGATTGAGCAGATTCAGAGATTCAGCACCACAGCAGTAAGAGATTACAACTCTGAAAGACATCCACCCTCCAGTAAAAAGCCAAACCATGTACTTTCTCTTCTACCACCTGTTCCTACCATTTGTCCAGATGTGCTCAGATACCAGAATGGGCTGTGAACTCGAGTACGAGAGCATTCACAAGGAAAGACCACAGAAATTGGCATCTGGGAGAGGAAAAAAACATCTAATCATGGGGTTCCCCAATTACTCATAGAGATCTCTGCTTGCAAACCAAAAAAATCTGACATTCTACCACAAGTTCCTCTGTGCAGTATTCTGCACTAAAATAAATCACTCACTTTTATTTAAGATAACTTTCATTGAAATGGGGAATATTTCCAACATTCAATATGTGCAGCTATAAAAGCTGACATTTAAAGGGTATATAATCACAGTAAGCAAATATTAATGACAGGCTGCAGTGATGCAGGACAAGAACAATTTACCACAGAGGGAAAAAGATAAACATTTAAGGTCACACTGCCAATTAAAGGATGTTTTGCCCAGAGGGTCGCTGGAATGTGAGACAATTTGCCAAGGGAAACGGAGGGTGTGGCCTCTTCACAAAGCTGGACTCAACATCTGTTTCAAGAGCTGGGACATATTTCAGCAAAAACAGGACCAGGCCACAAGTACCTATGGTTTTCTTCCTGCACAATTTGTTTATGGGTTTGGTTTGGTTTTCATACAGATAGCACTACATACTGTGCTGTGCGCCTTCAAGACCCCCACCTGGAAAACAAAAATATATTTCCAAGTTTTTAAGCAAGTTTTTATCCATCTATCAAACAATGATCTTCATATTCTTTTCCACAGCTTGTGTTTAAACAAAGTGCTTCGCAAGCCTTGGGATATTTATTAATAGGACCAGACTGGAAAAAATACAGTAATCACACAAATGAGAATTTCAGCCTGCAAGGGTACTGGATCCATAAGCCAAGTCACGTATAGATGAGCATAACAGAACCTTTTACAAACTAACAGGCAAAAGGAAAAAATAGTCAACATTAACCACCTAATTTAGGTCTCTAAATCAAATATGAGATTCCAAAAAATTCAACTGACTTTGCAAATGTGTAAAACTTTGCAAATATTATACCATTAACAACACTAAAAGAAAATAAATGCAAGTTTCAGAAGATAAGACATGCCACAGTCTGGGTGCTAGACACCAGGTATCTATAGGCATGCTTAGCTATTCAAGGTGCCTGATTTCAAAAAAAATTGATCATCTAGAGTAAACAAAAACAATGAAGACTGTCTCTAATATAATCACACAGCATAGAAGTAGTTATAAAATCACTGGATCATCTACCTTCACGGCAGCATAGCAAAAGTGACCAATAATCAGATTGATATAACCGAACGCACAAATACAGGAGATATTATTTAAAAGGGAAAAATTCAATTGTATGATGAAATATCAACAGCTTTCACAATAATTTCCACAGCTTCATTCACCTGCTTCAAAACTGTAAAGTATCCAAGTATGAAGTAACAGCAGACTATCCTGCAGGTAGCTAAGATCAGAACTTATTTCTTCTGCATACCTGAGGGCACCACAGCCTGAATAAACCCAAACTTTACTTAGGTTGCCCTTAGCAACCAAACACTAAATACAGTGCATTTAAGTACTGTTATAATAGTCAATTTTCCATCAGAAATTCCTAACATTTTTTGATGTAGTAGAAGATATATTCAGAAAATCCTTTTGAAAGTGCACTAACAATAACACTTAGATAGCAATCATTAGAAACAAACAAAAAAAATATTACTTACTTTTTGAGTCAGCCATGCCTGATAAGATCCAGGTATCTCCCAAGGGAGCACTAAGGTTTGACACTCCTTTAGAGAATCTTAATGTGAACCATATGGACTTGTATATGAACTTGTCAGCCAAGGCTTGTTACAGAAAGGTTGCCAGATTCTTTTTGTAAGCAATACAATGCATGCACACCTCCTTTATTCCCTAGACAAAAAAAAAAAAAAAAAGCCATTTCACTGCATGGAGTGAAATGTCTTTCTATATTCTCAGATGTCATAGAAAGGCAGGAATAGTGTGGGATTTGAACTCTGAATACATCTTTTAGAAGTCACTGAGAATTCAGCTGTATTTCTGCTGCAGATACAGGTATTCCATTAGAACAAGAACAGCAAACAGCTAGAGGTACTTAGCAGATAAACCAAAGAAGTTCAAAGATCCCTGTTTACATGACAATGTGTACACCAGAGTGTTTCTTAGGTCATTTTCATCTGAGATTTAAATTCTAAATGTATATAAAATTTTGAAGAGCTGTGGCCAGCAAAACTACTTTACTATTTATAACTGTACAGAAACAAACCTCCCAAGTAAGTTGCCTTCTTCACAATACTATGCAGACAGTCGTGCATAAAAGGTAATGGATTTGCAACTGACGATAAATAAAAGTAGAACCAACTGTCTAAATATATCTGTGACCTCAGTCATCCACCATCTACCTCAATCTTCAGGCTGAAAAAAATACGAAGACATACCTGAAAATTTCAAAATGCTTCTGGAAAACAGAACTGAAATACAAGCCAACAGCCTGCATGGGGAATATGGACCACATGAAGTCCAACATCTTTACTTTAGGGTAGTCCCATATTCACACCACCTTCACATCTGAACAACCTCTAAAGGTTAGCATGTACTTCCACTTCAGGAAGAGAAGTATTTCCACAGGGGGAAAAAAAAAATAAATTAAAAAGACCGGAGAAGAGCCTTGCTCAAAAATCACCAAAAAAGGACATGACAGAGACTGAAATCCTCATCTTGCACTTCATCTACATGGCTAACCTTCATTCCAGGCGCAGGTTGCTGATTTTAGTCATGCATGACCTTGCTGCTCAGGCAGACCTCCTCAGTATTGTGAGCCCAAAACCTCATCCACCCAGCAGCTTTATGAAGAACTACCGCTTGGTAATTAAATCTGCTCCTGGAGAAGCAGCATCAGCATAAACTGCCCCAGCAAAACATACCATCACATCAGAGCCTAATGACTGTGTGCCCCTCTAAAGAGAAACCCTGAAGGTCCACTCACAAAAGAGTTTTATTAAACAGCATCTTTGTAAGTACTATTACAAGAACTGTAATTGCTTTGCAGAGAATCTGAATAAAAGGGAAGCTTTATCTCCTGCTTTTTATACACAGGGTGGCCACTCTTTTCATACTTTAGGCCACCTCTTTTCCTGCTCAGTATCTGGAAGCAGATACAACCACATTAGGTGGCTCTGCACCTGACCTAACAAGCCCAGGCAAACTCAACATGCATATGTTCCTATCTTTCTCCTACACAATGAAAGGAAGAACATTCATACCCACATGTCTGTGAAGAGCACCAGGGATATATACAGAGTTCAAGAGCTGTAAAAAATAGAACCTGATCAGAATGGAAATCTACTCCCTGCAACTTTTTAAAAGCCTGTGACACACAAAAGAGCACTTTGGGTTTTGTCTTCCCCTGATGTCAGCTCTTCGGTGTTAACTCATGGCCCCTTTGCACAGCAGATAAAAACCACTTCAGATTCTATCAATCCCAATCAAAGCTTGGCCTTGCTGTTCACTATTGAGTGACAAAGAGTGCTCATTTCCTATATTTATATATGTTCTTTAGAGATTAGCAATACAAGTACTTTCAAATGTTGCAGAAGTGTAAGCATGAATCATCACTGTCCCTGCAAATTTCACCCAAATGAAGAATGAAGCATTGGACTCAACAGTGATCAGAAATCACATTCCTCCTTCCAAAACACCCAACACGCATGAGGTTAGCATAAGTGCTTGATGAATGAAATCCAAGAATCGGATGCCAGAAATCTGACATTTAACCATTCCTCTACTGCTAATTGCCTCGTCTGTAAAGACAAGCTTGCTTACTTGATCAAGTTTAAAGTTTTCTTTACAATTGCCTAATTTGAAAACCACACCTACAGAGAAATTTAATTTTTTTGAACAAGTTAACTCTGCCTTTGAGTATTCAGAATAGGAGAAAATAAGCAGCTACCTTCTGTGAAGCAGAGACAATTAAGTTTGGTTTTTTGGTGGGCAAGAACTTATTCTCAAGCTCACACCCTGTCCTTCACCTCACCAAACCTGAGTACAAAAATATATCATGATTGATCTGGTTATACATCGGTCCAGTCTGCTCCTGAGCTGTTTCTTGCTGGCAAGCCCATTGGAAAGAAAGAGAAACCAGTCAAATGATCTAGGTAAAGTCAGAACACTTATTTGTCCAGTAAAATAAACTACTTAGAGGATTTCCTACAATCACGGTAACAAATGTGGTCTGCTTGGGGGGTGTAATTTCATTGGTAAAATCTGTGAGTGGCTGAAGGCTCAAGTTATGAGGAAATGTGTCTGGAAATCAGAAAGGCAAGCAAGCCTCTGTAAAACTGGATTCTTGCAAAACACAATCAAGCCCACAGGAGGATGTTAGTGCTTGGATCCTCCTCACAAGGAAATTGTTACAGTTCCATCTTAGAGCTTTACAGCATCACCACCAATCTCACTATTCCACTTTGGATTATTCTAATATCTCAATGTCATAACTAACAATTAGCATTATTACATCTAGAATATTGGAGGAAAAGGAGGAAAATGTCTATTACCCTCTTTTTATTACCTCTGTACTCCAAAAAGCATTCCAAGGTTCACTAGTATTATAGTTTCTCTTGAAAACTGTTTCTTTTGTTTCCTCCATCCTTCCACACAGACTGACAGATTTAAGACAGTAAAAGGGAGCACCAAGTCTGCCCACTGCCCCAGCAAGGGCTTAGCTGGGCGCAGGCTGGACAATGCCCCAAATACTGCTGGAGGCGGGGGGAAAAAACCCTCCTTTTCTCAAAATACTGTCCAATATCAGAATTGGAGGTGACCTCATTATCAGCAACAGATTCAGAAGTTTAAAACCACTTGAAGTTGTGTCCTCCAGGGACCCACACATTCCCTCCACTCTGGCTGCCAGAACTCCCAGTTTTTGGCTCCGAGAAAGAGTCACATCTTCTCGGATGAATCCCCCAAGGTACCCCACAGGTCATGGCAGCCACTTCTAAGTTCCAGCTCCTCCCCATTTTCTCATATTCCCTGGTTAAAGACAGCCAGAGTTTTCTCATCAGGGCAAAAAGTCCTTTCCCTTCAGGGAAATCCTTTCTGGTAAATGTTTCAAGACAAAACAAGTTTAAAGATACTCCACTAAGATTAAAATGACTATATCCAAAACAGACCATACTCCAAGCTTCCTGCTTTGAACCACTGAGGGGCCAGTTGATTGGGCAACAGCTGAGGCTATTTTGAGTCTTTTTGTCACATACATAAAAAACCCCTACATTTCAAGTAACCAGTGGATGTCTTAAAGTAAGTGCAATATTGCCTTCTCGTGTTTTAGCTAAAATACGTAAAGCAGCTTTTAGTTCCCCCATAACAGCTGCTAAGATGGGGAGGGCACGGGGAAGGGGCGGTAAATAAAGGATTCAACAGGAAGGAAGAAATCTCAAGTCAGCAAGGTGACCACCTTTTAAATGAAATTATTTGCAAACTGTTCCTGGGACATTTGGAGATCTCAGAATCAGTTACAAATGCCACAACACCAAAAAGAGCTTGTAAAACACAGTGAATTCAGCTGGATGATTAGTGGGCAAGTAAAGCTAATCCATGTCTAAAAATTAAAGGGGACAGTTTGGCCAGGCAATGTACAGCAAGAATGAGATATTCCTTACCTTTCTGCAAGTTTTAATAAAAAGGTTATATAAATAGATGAGAAAGAGAGAAGAGGTCTTTGGACTAGTAAAAAGATATCAGGAGGGAAAAAAAATCAGTTCTGTAATCCAATGCAAATGGCTTTTTTTTTTATATACACCTATTTTCCTTTAATAAGATACTTGTATTCATTTTCAGGGGCTGGTTTCTTTTAACTTACTTCTCACTGAAAACAATGTTTCAGCTAATTAAAATTACCTCATTGCCTACTGGAGCTTTTTGGTGAGTCAACACCAATGCTGAGTTCGAAGTGAAACTGTGGCATAATTATCAGTCATCCCACTCACACTTAACATATGCTGGATCAAACGTGCTATAGGTGATGTGATCATCCCCACTGACATAACAGTCTTAAGTTATTAAGTCTGTGTTTGCTTAAGCTATGCTTGCAAATACACTATGAAGCCTCAAAATCGCAATGGCATCCCTGTTGATTTATGGCTACATTATCATGTTAGACTGTAAGCAGCACATTGCAGAGATAAAGAGCTGGTATAGACAATCTAATGTCCAAACAAAATGAATTTTCCAAGTTTACATTCAAACTGACTCCAGCTTAGTCCTGAGGCTCAAATAGCGTCCAGACACTGGGAAGCACCATGAGCACATCCCCCAGATCAGCATCACCTGAACAGGTGCTGCTTCCCATGCTCCAGGGCTACCCCGAGACATGAAGCATGGCATACAGCTGGGGAAGACTGGGAGACTTCCTTCAAAAGCACACTGATAATCGGAACCAAGATGATAACACAGATGCTCCCTAATGCACTTTTATGAAAATCACTAAACTTTAATTACCAGTACTGAAAAGCAGAAGAGAAGCCCACCATAGAAATCACTATCATTTCTTCTGCCAATAAATTAACTGCTATTAAATGCTATAACACTGCATAATTTTTATTTCATAGTTATCAAAACAAACCAAGAACTTGATTTGTATTTACACCACAAAATTACTTAGTGAGAATGGTACTAAGTTACAGTTAAGCAGTAATTACTAAGGCCTCAATACCAGAAAGCTCTACAGCCTTAGCTTATCATCAGGTCAACAACCATTTGTTTTCAACTAGGTTTGTCACAGACTTCACGTTAAGCCTATGTATGGATAATACACAGCATCCAGACCCCTACTCTCCAAAGAAACTGGTAACATCATCTGTGAATGTCACTTACCTCCTAGCGTTGTTATTTTATTACAGAAATACATGTTCAAATGGTAAAAAAGTATTTTAAAGTATTATTGTTAGATGCACAATTTCCCTTTTGCTGCAATACAGAACAAGCAAAGAGCAGTGGTTTTGTAACAGGGATAATGTTCATCCAAGATGGTTGGCCATCCTGCTTTTCCCCTTGCATGCCTGCTGTCCTGAACTTAACACAGTATCTGCTGCTGGCTTTGGGCATAAAAGCGGACTGATATCCAATTGACAGAAACAATAATGTGTTTGTAACTAGTAGTTAATAGCAGACCGACAAGCACAATCACAGGAAGTAATAAACGTTTCATGGAGCTAGCATGTGACTTGACCAGCACTGGTCTCCTGTGCTCTAAATACAAACGGGGCAATTACCCTATTAAAAGAAGTGGTTCCAATTCATTGATGTATGATAACTAGATTCCCGGTGAAACCACTATCACTACTCATACACGATGCTAAATGTATTTGCTTCTATTAATTAATTTAGCCGACATGCTATTACCTCTAAAAGCTGTCATATCATTACAGCAGCTGAATGCACTAACAACTAGTTAGGTATGTACAAGAGTACAAAGACAGACATTAAAACCCCCTGCCCCCCTAAAAAATCCAGTCTCTTCGATGTTGTTCACACAAGGTTTAAAAAAAAAAAAAAAAGGCATTAAAAAAAGTTTAATTTAAGGTCTAATACTCAAGGAGTCAAAGTGAAGCGAGTGAAAAAAAGCACATGGCAGTGTATCCCAAAAGTGATACACTTATCAACCCAACCCTGCAATTCCAGCAGCTGGCTCCCAGGACCAAAGCAAGCCTGCTCTAACTAACAATTCCCACACAACTTTAACAACAGCAATAAAATTATTCATCGTTGACAGGGGTGCAAACGAGAGCGGCACCAGCCCTCGCATGCTATTACTCGTGCTGGCGTTTATTTATGACTTCAGGAGAGGAGGCAGCTGGTTGTTTTTACGCGGCTTTTTTCTTTTTTTTTTCTGCCGGAGCAAACGAGAAAATGCTCCTAATAAGGCTGGTGGAAGTGCAGCGGCTTCTCACCAGCTCTCATGAAGGAAATTAACTAAAGTATGGTGTTATTATCTCAAACGCGGCGGGAGCGGTGCCGGAACCAGCCACCGAGAGCTCCCCCGGTGCTGGGGCTCCCCCCCAGCCCGCGGGCGGCACAAGGGGCCAGCCGGGGCCGGACACGGGACTGCCGGGACCCCCGAGCGCCCCGCTGCCCCCGGGGAGAGGCTGCCCCGCCACCGCTCCCGCGGGCTGCCCCGCGCTTGGCATCACGCTGCCCGCTTTTTTATTAATTCACACACAAAAAAAATATTTCTATGTCATGTCCAGCAAAGCGCGACACTCCCACGTAGGAAAGCGGAGGAAAGCCTCCGGCTCAGCGCCCTGCCCGCAGGCTGAGCGCATCGCGGCGGGCGCGGAGTGCTCTCCGGGGCAGGACTGCGGCCAGGCTCCCGCAGACCCCGGGCTGCGCGCACACACAGACGGTCAGACAGACGGACGGACAGACGGAGGGACGTTCCCCGGCACACGTGGGCGCCCCGTGCCCGCGCAGCCCCTCCCGGCCCGGCACTCACCGCGTATCGCAGCGCCAGCCTCTCGCTGAACACCGAGTCCCCCATGGGCGCGGACGGGCGGACGGACGGACGGACGGACGGGCTGTGAGCGCCGGGCACTGACCCGCCGTCCGACGGCAGCGCTGCGCTCCCGCCCGGCAGCCTCGGGCCCCGGCGCCCCTCCTCGCCTCTCCTGCGTGCACCCCGCCCCCGGCTGTCCCCTCCCCGCCGCGGGGGCCGGCAGCCCCTCGGCACAGCGGGCCGGAGCGGGAGGAGCAGGCGGCTCCCGCCCCGCGGCAGGGGCGGTGGCTCCGGCGGAGGGGCCGCTCCGCAGCCTCCCTCGGCCCCGCCGCACCTGCGAGCCCTCCCGCGGGGGTCGCACGGGGCTCCCGGAGCGCCGAGGGCAGCAGAGGGCGGCTCCGCTCCCGGCTCGGGCGGTCCCGATGCAGGGGCTGTCCCGAGCCCCAGACCGCTCGGGAGCGGCGGCTCCAGCCGTCCCGTCCCGCAGCCCCGGGGCCAAACATCGGGCCAGCCCACGCCGGCCGCTGGCAGCACCTGGAGGCCAGGACCTAAAGGTGAAGGAGAGAGGGACAAATAAAACATAACTTTGCTGTTCGTGTTTTTATAATGCGTGCTTTGGGTGGACTGGCTCATGAGTCTTTTAACACCTAGACTTTGAAAAGCAAAATGCTATGTCACGGCCTATTTGTTATTTTATGGATGTGTCTTTACACAAACGGTAGATCAAACAAATTCTTCGAAGGAAAATTGCATTCTGCTATGTTATAATTAGTAGTGATTTCTGTATGACTTGCCTGGGGAGATTATGGCATCTCCATCAATGGAAGTGTTTAAAAATACATAAACCTCCATCAGTTATGCATGACCTCAGCAGAGCCTAGGACAGGCTACATAATTTCCTAAGCCCTCTTTCACCTTTTTAATCATTTTTCAATGCTCTGCACAAATCTTGGTTAGCACAGTAACTCTCCCAGTTAGTCTCAGTTGTTCTCTGAGGAAGTGGCCTTATTCTACTAGTGCTGCATGACATATATGAAATTAATGAGTTTTACTGTTTCTGACCTACAATCTGGGCAAACATGTCACCAGCTCATTGCATTCTCTAACCAAAGGTAACATAATACTTTAGGGGGAAGAGAAAAAGTATTTTTTTGGGGAAAATGTGTAGGATAACTCAAAACACATGCTGTAAAGATAAATCAGTTGAGCTAAAGTTTTGATGTGCTCTGATGATGATGTACTGTACTCAATGAGCTTCCAGTTACAGATCTTCCATGAATCTTAATTCCTATTGCAGAGGAAATCATCTTTAAGTGTTCCCATGGACAGTCAACTTGGTGTGAACAAAGAACACAATATCTGCATTTACCAATAAAGTCCATTTTTGTCTCTCGGGTGAACAATCTGTGCTACTCCCCTTCCTGGAAAACAAGGCTGGGTAGATACTTCAGCAGTTGCAGAGTATGAATTGAAAAGCAGCACTCAACAGAAAGAAACCTTACAGATCAAACATTAAAAATTATCAGGATCTCCAGGCAGGCAGAAAAAAAAGTTAAAGAAAAATAAAAAATAAATAAACAAAAAACCGAAACCAAACAAACAAAGGATCTGAGTGCCTAGTTTTCTGTCCTAAATTTATACTTTTTAGTTCAAGGAGATGTTTTCAACAAAGGAACTCTACATATATCACATGCTCTGATTCCCTCTGTTTTTTTCCTCTGCTTCACAACTTTCACCACAGAAAGCAGATGAACTAGTTTGGGAAGAAGTTTTCAGGATTTCCACCCTCAAGTTCTATAGCATCACCACCTTCTTCTGACTGAGATAAATGCAAAAAGAAATGTTAAATATCAAAACAGGATTAAAACAGGGGGGGTTTGTTTCTAATAAACAGCCCAAAGTCAAAAGAATAGTATAGATGAGAGCAGAAACTCCCTACTGGAAGGTAGAGAAGAAAACAAGCAAAGGGAGAAATGCAAAACTGTGAGGAAACAGTCATTCAGGAAAGGGGAGAAAACCACAAAGCCAGGAAGGTGAAGAATACTCTATGGGGAGAAGTCAGAGAGGGGAGACTAAAGGTGAAGTTTTGGTCTCTAAATCATTGCCACTGAAAAGGAGATTCTGGCTCCTGTTAACCCTCTTCATTGCCGGCTCCCAGCCACATGCTGCCACGCCTCCCTTCCCCCTGCCTTCCTGCCTCTCACAAACCATTACAGCAAATGGAGCACACAGTTTTCTTTCCATTTAGCAGGCTGAATCAGTCTCCTGAGGGAGGAGATGAGTGCCAGAGCTGCCACAAAGGAAAGCCGGAGGCTGTCTAGTTGGGAGCGGGATACTGGGGGCAGAAGAGGAGTGTACATGGAAGTGCTTTGCAATAATAACACGTTCTTACACTGGTGCAGCTAAGATTAAAATAAAGAATACACAACTAGGAAACTGTAGTTGAACTTTTTACAATTACAAGGCAAAAACATACAGTCTGGGGGTGTCAACCTAGAAAAACACAGGTTTACTAAATTCGATTTTGTTCTGTGCACACAATATAAAAATAGGGAGAAAAGATTTTTCTAAGAGTCTTCATGTGTAAAATCTTAAATTATTTGTTATGTTGCAACTATCAGAAACTTCATAGTAGAGTTCAGGATTTTTGTGTACCTATAACAGATTTTAAACCTAACTGCTTATTACAGAAAGTGTTTTCAAAGGCCAGACCTCAAAACAAAAGCTTTCTGGATTTTGAACACAAGTTGTTGTGGCTGTGACTAGAAAGCTCGCTTACATCATATTTATAGTGGCCAAGGAGTGTACCTGACATCAAATTACACAGGATTTGGAGCACACCCGGGTCTGCAGGTCTGCAAAGAGCAGTAACACCCTGAACTGCACTCCTCAGTTTCCTACAATCATGCTTCCCCCTTTTAAGCCACTTAGCAACTAGGATTAACATTACAGAACTTTCTGGACGTTCTGATTACCTTTTACCCTTTCAGGTTACATCCTTATTCACTTATTCATTTATGATTCCTCTCTGACACTCCTTCCAAGCTTCCTCCTTTATTTACCTGATAATGGGTACTCAAGGAATACATGCAGCTCACTTTGGGAAGCGTAAATCTTCCAGGTCAGCTTCTCTTAACAGATGATATGAGTCATAACAGTTAATTTCCTGCAAGTTACTCCAAGGCAACTCTATCAAGAAAAAACAATAGAAACTGGAAAAAAATTTGGAATTAATTTTAAATAATTTCTAATTTCTATTGTATGAGGTACTGCTTCCTTACATTTTTATTAATGCTTTCCATGTTTCCCATTGTGGTTGTTCCTTACAGAACTTTAAGCAGCTGTAATGTGTTCTTTACACCTGCAAAGATAGATTACAGTACCAACTTCCCTCCTATTCTATTTATCATTTGTCATCAACAGAAAAAAAAGAATCAGCAACATTTCAGCTAAAATTCAGTTGCTTCCAACACAGCAGCTGGGAAATGAGAAGGTAATTGAATTTTACCTACCTGATCATTAATGCAGAGAGGTTTTGTTTTTCCAGTATTACTCTGGGAACTGCATGCTTTCTCAACAGTAATTGCTATTAAACAAAGGAAACTAGCTACACAGTTGCAGACAGCACACAATTATGAAACAGGGAAGAAGTGACTTCTCTACTTCCCTGCCATGAACTTCGCCTGGAACTAGTGACTCAAGATGTCTGATGTCACATGAAGTAGGAAAAAATTTCCAAATCCACCCTGTTATGTGAGAGCAGCCAGAGTGGTCCTTATGGCAGTAATGGATTTGTCTCACCTAAATATAAACATCTACAATCTCCATCCCAGCTTATCACCCTAGGTTCCCCTACTCCATAGGAAGAAACACACACATCTGGTGGACAATGTATGTCATTTCAAGTAGACATCTAAAATAAGGCACATAAATTGAAGTGCCTCCATCATTCAGGTGGGAGTCTGTGGCAACTAGGTCAGACGGCTGCCCTTCAGGCATATGCAGTTAAGTGAGGGGAAGCCCACCTGGGAGCCCAGTTATTAAACCTCACTTCGAATGTCAGAAAAGTTCTTAACAGCCTCAGTGTCTCGGTTCTTTTCATTAGCAAAAGCAGGGGCTACCATTCTTAACAAGTGAAAACACAATAGATATCTTCAGGTAAAAAAGCTTCAAGAAAGCATGAAGGTCTTGTTTTGTTTGACCTTTCTAATAGCACATGAATGCAGCTTCCACACTGAGCTAACTCCAAATCTGGAAAAGACTTGCCTCTGTGGCTGCTGAATTAGGGCCAAGGGTGATAATGGCAGCACACTTCTTCCTCGGGGAATTAGCACTTTTCTTATTCTGGTCAAATGTTCATTCGATCACTACAAGTTACAGTTTAAGTCTGTTTCCCAAAAAGAGAGAGAAAAGATGACACATAAATATATCAAATGCATAAAGCTTTATAAACAAAAGTTAGAAACTAAGGAATTGGAATTTAGGGGCAAAATTTTAGGCAAAAATCCTGTGTTCAGAACTTTTTTTTAAGTGTTTATTTGCTACCTATCAAAATATGTTGATAGTTTCTCACCAGTTTGTAACAGAGCTTAGGGGAATAGTACTTAATGCCCATGAAGAATGAAGTGCCCTCTCACTCGTGGAGATGCTTCTTTACAACAGTGATGTAAATCTTCTTAGACAAAAGAAATCCTATTTAGAAAGAACTTGATCGCTGTAGTTTCCTAGATGTCTGAAAGCCCTTTATACGAGGTCTAATACACTAGAAGAGCACGACCCTGTTACTACTCTCAAGGAGCTGTTGCCCAAGTGTTGCTGATACTGATGGGGAAGAAGTTAGCACTTTATTCCTGGCGAGCAGGTACGAAGCACCCTGTGTTCCCTCGGCACAAACACCTATCTCGTGCTTGCACCAAGTGGTGCAAGCTGAGAGGAACTGCATCCTGTGCACACCTACGGGAACGTTCCCAACTCTGAGAAGCCCTCGAGGGCAAACCAGACTCCACATTACTAACTCAAACATGTAAACTCTGCTGTGCACAGGTGCAGGAGGAGCACGTTTTCTAGGAATGGCATCAGTAAGCATCTAGAGGAGGACCCTCCACCCTTGCCCATGCCCTTTGCCTGTGATCAGCTGGAGCTGCTGCTGCTGCTGCCTGATGGGGCATCAGCTGGGAAGGAGAAGCAGCAACACAAACTAGTCCTAAGGGGAAGGTTAGAATCAAAACAAGCCCTGGGACCAAAACCAGTTCTGCTAAGGTCTCAGTATAAGAAATGGACAGCTCATGGACCAATCATAAGGGAAAACTTTTCCCTAATGTGAAGGATGTTAGCAAGCATCCAGGAGTTTGTTAGTACTGGTGAGCTACCAGAAGCTCACTCAGGTGTTTAATTGTCACATTCAAATTTATTTCATCCAACAAATCACTATACTGTTTAATTTATAGGTCACTGTATATATACTGTATAAATTGTAGGTCAATCCTGTATGAGATTGTGCATTTCACTGCACGATCAACTATCAGCAGCATGGAAAAGAAATCTATTCTAAAAGACATCTTAGAAAAAGGATAAATTACTTTGCATCCCTTCCATTTGCACATTGGTCTCTATTTCCAGCACCAGTGAAAATTCACTAGGATCTCTTTAAACTAAAACTACAAACTTGTAAGTAAAAAATATAAATGACCCTAATACATAGCACAGAATAGTTTTTTCAACAAAAATTAGCTTTTGCCCTCTGGGTCACTAAAATTCATTTGGATTTTAAAGATGCAGAAGAAACTACTAGCTATCCTGCCATCTTTTTCACTTCTCAGAGGCTGCAAGTTAAATAAACGGGACCACTCACTGTTTCACATGGAGATAAATGCTAGGGTTTCAGCCCTAATTTTTTTGTATCTTTGTTTTTGCTTGCTGACACAGAACAAGTTAAAAAGGTAGACAGGAATAAGGGGGAAAATGCAGAGGGTGGGAAAAAAAAAAAAAAGGGAAGCAAATTTACCTTCCAGGTTTAGATCCCTGTGGGTCCCTTTCCAACTCAGAATAAATATTCTGTGACTGAATAAATTCCGTTCTGTGACTCTGTGAGCATCAGAACAGCTTAAGGGACTTAAGCATACAAGCCAAGAAGTTATACACATCTGGGAAAATAACAATTCACTGGCAGATTTTTCTGTTTCCTGAAAGTGGGTATATCTTCATGTATTTCCTTTCTTGTTTATCTCCTTGCAACTCATATTCACTGTAAACTGCATGACTGGGCTGAACTTTCACTAGCAATTACCTCTCTCCCTTAAATATCCTCCAGGAACTGGAGAGGGAGAAAAAGCACAATTTTCTTTCATTACATATGAGTTGTACAGAAATTTCAGCTATATATAAAAAAAATTAAAACCACTAACTTGAAACAAATCAGCTGCAGATACATTATCTGCTTGCTCTGACTAGAAAGAATAATGCTTATCAAAAACTGACAGACACATGGGCTTCTATCTAAATTTACCATCTGAGTATTTGACAAGAATTTAGGAGGAGGAAGGGCTCTTTCACAAACCAAAAGTTTATTCAAAATTGTTTCATGAATAGTATGGGATTGTTAAAATCCATTTAGTCTGCAAAGTAATAACTACACAATAAACCTCCCAAGAAGTAACGTGACTACTGTACATTTTGATTTAATGTTGTAATTCATAAACCAGTTTTGCAGTGTAAAAGTAATTATTTCAAGATTGGAACAAGACCAAGCCTCTTGTGACCAACAATAATAATATTCATAATGTTAACAAACCTCTTCAAATGAAGTCATTGTGTAATACATTTCAGGCTATATGTGAAGTGGTTACAAACGTCATGTTTTTGTAGTTGTCAATAATTTGGGGATTGTGTAAGCAGATGGACCTCACATTCGTATGTTCTGGATTTCAACTGTAAATTAAGAGTCAGGGTATTATTATTCATAGTATTCACTGGAGTTGGTTGAAAAACTAGCGTTCCAGCTGAGAAGGAACTTTGCTTTTCAAAATCTGACTTTCATTCAATTGAGTCTAAAGCCAATATTTTCAATCTTTTTGTGTACTATGAATCTTTTCCTTGAGTCAGAAAAAGACAAACCATGAAGTACTCTGCTTAGTTAGCAAGGAGCCTGACAAAAATTCCTCTTTTCTCTGAACCCTGGGGGAGCGCTCATGCAAACTGCCCTTGGAGTGACAGTCCCTGGGAGGCATCCCAGTACATCTCTGCTCCAGGGCAGCGAGCCTGGGAAGCCAGAAAGGCAGGCTGAGAATTACTATGGAATTAGAATTTGCCACAGTACTGTGACGCCCTGAGGTCTTGGCACTGACAAGCTGCAGGGCCGTGCCATCTCCAGCAGAGCCAAGCCCTGGCAGGCAGCCTGTCCTACAGCCCAGGAACCGCTGCAGAGCAGTTATGCCAGGCAGCCTGCACTAGGAACGGGAACCGAGAATTTTCAGCATCACTGTATCAGAGTTTGGATCACTGGATGGACTTAACCAAAGATACACACTTTTGAATCAGTCCCAGACCTTGGGCTGTAGGACAGCCCAGGAGGATTTTCTCACAGTCATAAATTCGGACTCTTTGTGCAGTCTGCTTGTGACTCAGGGATAGTTTTCCTAAATTGATTAGAACTGGATTCAAGGAGTTGTAAATGAAATATTTGAAAGCCAGCAAATCAGGTTTTTCCACTGCAGTAAATTTCTATTCATTAGTGTGATTAATGGCTTTTGAAATGTTTCTTCTTTTGTATTTATAAAATTGAATCATATGCAATAACCTCACACACTGAGGTTATTGCATATAAAATACCTTACGAGTTATTTTAAACTACTTATATATGACTGTCCACCCAGTTAAGAAAGCATTTTTACAGTGCGCTCTGGTATTTTACATTCACAGTCTGGTTTTACTCTGAACAACAGGTTACAATTTCAGTGTATGGTTACAGTTTTTCTGTATAGAGTCTGAGGGCTTCAAGCCTCATGAGTTTTATTTGAGCATCATTTTCTCTGGCTATAAGTTTATTGTTGTTTTCACCTTGAGGCTGCAGAAGCATCAAAGTGTATTTGTTTTCTGGTAAGAAACTTCAATCACCTAATGATTCAGGCATAAAAGTTCCCTTGACCTGTCATGACAAGTGAGAGAGAATATGAGGGAACTGACTTCAGCACTCAAAGGAGAGATGAAGAAATGCAGAATCTTAAACACTCTGGATGACTCTTACCCTAAGTCTAAAACCACCCTAAAGTAGCTAGGAAAAAAACTTAACCAACCAACAACTATATCCAAGTGTTCCAGGTGGGACTCATCTTCAGATTCAGACAGCTACTTGTCAATGTCTATGCATGAGTCAGGCATCTTTCTCCCCATTATAGTCACTGAGGACCTACTCTACACAGACAGTAGAGTGGAAAGCATTTGGGACGTGGCAGTCTAAAGCAGATGCCATGTTTGATCTGCTGAACACATTTCCAGACCCAGATAAGTACACTGACTATATGTGCCCACCATTACACACACGTCCACATACAGAGCCCTACAACAAGATGTGCTATACAAAGGCAGGAATGACTGTGTTAAAGACCTTTAGTCCAACTGGCTGGATAGCCTATTTCAACAGTCACATGTTCCTAAAATATAAGTCAATGTAAATTGGAGTTTGGGGAAGGGATCTGCAGAAAGGCCTATCCAGGCAAAACAGTGTACCTTACCCAAGAGGATCCATGGACTAACTCAGTACTTAGCAGTGCACAGTGCTGAAAAGATAGTCCAGTAAACATACAGCAAAAGGTGTATTTATTGTACTTTTGTCCTTCCCTGAAGCAGTCGTGACAACAGTTGCACCACATGTGACTGCTGTGCTGTAAATATGGCATGTCACTCTCACAAATTAGTCCTCATGCCAGAAGAGCTGAGTTTAACTGAAGGGTTATAATGTCAGTACTCAAACTGCTTCCCAGTTCTATTCAGTGTAAGGTTAAATCACCCAGCACCTGGGCGTCTGATGCTCCCTGTTACCTGGAAACTGGAGCTCTAAGTGCAAGCACTGTTGAGAAAGTGATTTTAAAAAACGCAAGAGCAACATGAAAGCACGATTCATACAAGATATGCACCATCACCCAAGCATTTCTCCGATGGCAGAGCTGTATTGTTTTAAGCTACAAGACCCTTTACTGATGGAAGTATCCCGAATCCTTCGTAGCTTGGATGCAGTTATTCCAATACATCCCAAACGGCGGCTACTCCCTTTGCAGGGGTGGGAGGAAGGTGAAAGCAGAGCACAGCCCGCAGCATTCCAGATCCAGGGATCCAGAGGTGGTATAGCCGCAGTGCTGCTGAGCAACGACACTTAAACTAATCTGGGAGGGGAAGATTCCCCCGGGCAAAACAGCTTAGTAAAGGCTGGGTTGTATAAAAATGCCGGCCTATTCTCAGGCTATTGTTTTGTAAAAAAAGGTAAACTATTAATTGGAAGCACCGCAGCTAATCCTAGAGAATCCCCCGCCAGTCTGCTCTTCTGCAATAAGGACGCTCAGTCCCTTTGTAGTTAAATTCTTCTCAAGTGACTTGTACTGCTTTAACTGTCCTGGTAAGACTCGAAAAAATGTAAGTACAGAAAAGGCCTTGGAAAGATTCACTGCAGTTTCGCACTGACTTGACAACACTGGTGATTTCAATGAAGCCAGAGCAGAAGAAAGCAGGAATAATGTAGCAGTGAAAGAGCCACGCTCTTTTCCCCCACTTTTTGTCCTTCTCCCTTACTTGAAACATGGAGGGGAAATCTTGGAAGTGATCCTGTACACAGTTTGTGCTCCTAAGCAGAGCCAGAATGCTGCGAGCCAAGCGCCAGGCTGAATATCCAAACTTTTACTGTTTATGTTGAAGCATATATTCGGTGGGTGCAGGAGTCTGAGACCACTTCTCACACACCAGCTGGGAGGTATCAAAGCCCTTGTGCGTTATCCACCCATTCCCCTCCAATTACACCAAGTGTTCACAAGATGCTGAGAACAAAGTGTTAAGGAAAAGGAATTCATCCACACAGGACAAAGAATTTAAGCTGTTTACAACTTTCTGCTCTCTGATGTTTATTACAACCCCCCCATAAAATCTGCCTCCATCTGCAGTACCTTGTAGTGACAGAGTTAATGGAAACCCAAGCTGCATTCCAAGGATAGCAAATACAGAATGAGAGCGACCTCAGCATTGTTTTGCTAAGATCTCAAATTGCCAATACTGCAAAATGAAGTAATGCACTCTGTCAACATGTAGTATGTTCTATAAATGGGATTGCCTGTACATCTATTAGTAAAATATGCAGAAAAGCACTATTTCATTGGCCTTAGAGCAGCTGACTGCTTGCTTTGACTTCTTCCTTGAGATTTGAAGCATGAAACTACTGAAAATCTTCAGTGAGTAAAAAAGACAAAAATCTATAAAAATTAATTAAACAGATTTACAAATAGCTCTTACTTTGTGTCTGCATTTCTTTATCAGTAGAATTAAATCTAAAGTTAACTAAAGAACTGAATACTGAAAATTGATTTCCACAGACTTCAGTACTAACTTATAAAACTGTTATATCTTTTTATAAACAAAAGATTACTCATTAGTTAACTTAGAAACCTCAGACAGTTTTTTTAAAAATGTATAGACAGATTCCAGATTGAATTTTGCTGATCCAGGCTTCTTAGGCGGAGTTTATGGAGCCAGACTTGTCATACGAGCTATTTCTATAACCCTCAGGTAAATATACACAGGGTTCATGTTGTTAGAGAAAGTATTTTTTTCTCTTCTAAAAAATTTAAGTTAATCTTCAGCAAAAACAAAAGTTCATTCAGTACATTTTGTATTTGTTATTTTTGACCCATTTTGGGAAGTATTTTCCTTCCACAGATCTGGACTGTCCCTGTTTCTCTCCAACTCACTTTAACTCTTTCATTTCTTTCACCACTCTGCTTCACAGTCTGCTGCTCTGGTCTCTGAGTTAAAAACAGCTAGCGGGCACAGCTGGAGAAAAGGAAAAGGGTTTCAGGTATTTCCTTGTCCTTCCCAACCAGTAGCTTGCATGCCTTCACTTTCCTTCATTTCTCCTTTGACTCAAATTTCATAGAAAAGTTTTATCTGTATGGCAAAATCAATTGGAAGTGCCAGTTTTTACTCATGTGGCTGAAGTCCTGATGTGGATGCAATTACAGGGATCAAATGGATATGTTTTATTTCCTTTTTCATTCAAAATTGCTGTGGCCATCTAAAACAGCTTTATTAGAATATCACTCTGTCTGTAATAACAGGATTCTCCAACTTTCATAAAGTTGTAATTTGTAAACTCGATAGCCAAAGCATTATTCAAGATTTCAGTTTAATGTTGCTCTTTCAATGGAGTGTCATGTAAAAGTTTAGCCATAAAACTCAGACTCAAAATGTCAAAAGTACTCCAAAGTACTCAAACACAGGGATCAAAGTCAGGAATCAAAGGATCTGTACCTTCCATTTTAGATATCTGTTGGCCTATCAACAATATTAGGACAAGTCCCTACCCCTGGTTTCATCTGTAACATCTCTCCATCCACCATTGGTACTAAGCTGAAATTTGCAAAGCAATTAATTATTTTTCCACTAAAGTAAGGTATAGTATGCTCACTATAAGAAAAGGTATGTAGCTAAATTTTCTAAGTCTTTCTGTGGTAGAAAAGGTACCATGAGGAGATAAAGAATAAAGAAATTGATATGACAATACAACAGGGATGACCAAAATTCTTAATCATTACTGGAAATGGACACTTTCATGTGACCAAGAGCCTTCATGTGACCAATGCCTCCAGCTTGAGGGCCTTTTGAAGCAGACTCCAGTGCCTGTTGGAGCAGTTCTCAGAGACAAACACACAATGGCCAGGAGCTCCCGCTGCTCCTCTCTGAGGCACCACTGAATTTCCCAAACAGCTGGGGGCCCAGCCAACCCAGCCAGGTTGCACAAGCAATCACTGTTGGCTTGGCTCTGCTCATAGCCAAGGATACAGATCAGTTGCTGTGCCAGCATGACTTCACTGCTGGCTTTATGAAATTATGGCACTTGAAATGCCCCATGAGGACTGGAGAGAATGGCTACAACCCACAAGACCTCCATATAAAAAAGGAGCAATGTTCACATGAGGAGAGACATAGGTAGGTTGTCTAAGGAAAAAAAAATGTAGATTGTCACTTTTTGATGGTACTTATGAGAAGGCAGGCAGCAGTAGTTTGCTGATGATGATTCCCAGGCCTAGTGATGTTCTACAGAAGGATACTCCAACAAAAGACATGAAACAACAAAGTCATATCTGAAAATTGCCCATGACAGACTTTTTTGCTTCCTCTGTACCCTCTGCTCCCAGCTGTACCAGCACAAGAAGTTTTCCTGTGATCCTGGGTAAATCATCACTGTTCTAACAGAAATTACTGATCCCACAGGTCACAGAGAGAAAAAAAAAATCATGCTTCTTATTTAATTTTAAGCAAAGGCATCTTGACTTACTTGAATGGTTCACACTGACAGCTGGAGAAGATTTGACTGATTTCTTTCTTGAACCATAAGCATCCAACTTTCCCATATCCTTGGCTGTTGGTATCTCTGAGACCTACCAGCACAATACAGTGATGAACAGATGGTTTCAGTGACCTGTTCCATCAGTCTAGAGGGATCTAGAAGACAATGCCTGTATATATATTTCTACCATCTGTATTATTCCAATAAATGGGATAATTTTTAGACTACTGTGGTTATCCTACTGATTTGCAAGTGAATGCTCTCTGTATTGTCTTACTTTAATTCAAAAACATTGTGAAACATTCAAAGGGCAATACAATACTCTTTATTTAATCACAGGCTGCTGTCAATGGCTATAATTCAAGGCAACAGCTAACCACTCAGTTTTGTGTATGTTTGTAGTCAAATATTGTTCATACTTTTAAAATTCTAAACCTAAGTCTAACTTGGTTCTTTTTTCCCTTTAATTATTTACAAAGCCTCAGGGCAGTGTGGTGAATCCCACAGTAACCCTTGGAAATGATAACTATGGGATTCTTGTGCAAAATTGCTTCTGAACCAAGAAAGGTTCAGAGGAACCTACAGAGTTGCCTACATAACTCTGGGTATGATATCTGCTATATCAAAGCTATGTCTACTACCTCTGAGAAGAGCTCAGGTCCAGCTAAGGGTCTCAGGTGCAGGAGCCATCTCTCAGGCATACTATTTCAACTGGACAGAAAGCTACACAGGAAAGCTTTCAGTATTTCACCCTCTGCATTCATCTGTGAAATACCATCCAACAAGCAGAGTGTTTTGCTTTGGACTATGCAGTGTGTAATTCTGCCAGAGGTGCAGTACAAGAAATGCTGCAGGAGGTACTATGGTGTCCACTTCATGGAGGCTAAAAAGAAATGTGGCAGTTCTGCTGCTTGAGGGCTATCATGACAGACAGACATGGTGGGAATCCAACCAAAGCTAATGCAGGGCAGCTCTCAGCAGAAGGGAGGAGAGCACGCTGTGTCTGCAGTGAACTGGAGCCACCAATGTGCCTCAGTCTCTGCTCCAGTTGGACCATAAGCATTCCTCTGGTGCTCATGTATTTCTCAGAGGCTTTTCTGTTTATTTTCTTAACAAAGCTTTGCGGACTTTTTAAGTGGGGGAAGGGAGACTCAAACATTCCCCTCCTTAAGTTTTAAAAAAATCAGACTCTATTCTGTAAATAGATAAAAGAAAAAACCTCTGTTAGAACCTGCCAGTTCTTTAAGGTCTGAACCACATGGCTTTTTTTATCTGACTCAGGATCTTTTCGTGTTTTTAAATATCACATTTATTTTCTGTTGAATATTATTAATGGGCAAAATTTGTATTATTGTAATGGATGAGACATATCCAAAGGAAAAGAAAATAAGTGAATCACTCTTCTTCTGATTTAAATTCAGAAGTTAAATCCAATATCTAAGTGAATTTGATAGTGTTTGTCACTTTGTCTACACATGAATTCTTCCCTACAGCACTGGAACATGAAGGTGCTGCCAGTATGCAGATAAGCAGTGTGCATTATACAAAACAGCAGTAGATTAATGCGTTGTAATGGAAGATCTCAATTCAAGATCTGAAGTGCAGTCATAGAGAGAAGGAAAACTTGTAGCCATGATTTTTATCATAGCTGGTGTTTGTTTTTTTTTCCAAATGAGGTCAGGGAAACAGATTGGAGAACTACATTTAAGTGGCTCCTCCTTCTCAAGCACAATAGGAATAAGCCCATCATTCTCTGTGTGGTTCAAACTATTCAAACTTAGGTGGTTGTTGTACCCACGTCACTGAGGGTGAAATTTGTCTTAGTGGACTGCAAAACATCATACAAGCTTCTCAATGAGACAGCCTTGAAAAGATACAGTATCTGTATGACAAGTTAGACAAAGAGTATATGCTGCTCTACACTGTTCAACCATTCCTGTCATTGACACCCTCAGATGCAGACTCATGATTGGCTTAATCCATCTGGTGGTGGCTGCCACCAGAGGAGTGTTCCTGCATCCCTCTGATCCCCTTGTGTCCATTTGCATGCTCCTGGTTTTGTGGCTGTGTGGCAAAACTGCTACTCAGAAGGAAAATTAAAGTCTTATGGTGGATTAATTTTCTGACACATCAACTACCCTTGAGGTCACTCAACTGCTATAGCTGTTGAAGAGGAAGTGGGATGAATGAATGATTGTAGGTTGCCTTTAAATGGAGTAATTAAATCCTTAAACCAGAGTAATTAAGCTTTTTGTACAACTATACATTCACTCTTCCCAAACCCTGCATACTCAGAGCATATTACTGCAAAAACAGGTGACATTACCTATTGTTTTCCCTTTATACAAGGGGAGAGACTATCAGCATTAGGAAATAATTCAGTTGTGGAATTCATTGTAACTGTGAGAGCCAGAAGTGAAAATGGGCAAATGGGTTTGAAAACAGAATAGACAAGTTCCTAGCCATCACTGGCTATTAAACACTCAGATTACTGTGTAGAATATTTTATATTGTATAGAAGACCTTAGATCCCTAACCACAAGGAATAGGAAAACATACCTTATGTCTTACACTCCTTAATTTTTCTCCTACACCTTCTTTAGTCATCATTCCTGCCTACCATAGAAAACAGCATTAGAGTGGCAGGGATTCTTTCCATCTCAGCCAGCATGCTGTCTAAATGCTAAGGATTCACAAAAGCTGCACAATGTGCATCACAGCTTTACTCCTTGTTTTCCACTGGCACATTTTACTCCACCAAGAGCCCATGGCAGCGAGGCAAAGGGAAGGCAGAAAATTGCACAAGTTTCCCTTTCATGCAGGGAAAATAGTTTTGAAAAGCCATAGGGGATGGAGACTTGTCTCTCGTTGCATTTTGGAGCTGCAAGGAAGAAAGGTGCTCTTGGTTGTCCTCCCTCCTCTTGCTGCCATGGCTGGGGAGGCTTTAACATTGCTGTTTGGCCTTGAGCATCCCTGCATCAGGGGACAATTGAAGCTCATAGGGTGAGGTATTCTGCCTGATCATGGCTGTGATCTCCACCTTACCACTACAGACACATCTTGTTTGCCCAAGCAAAGGAAGACCTCTATGGAGTTTATTGGAAAAACATTTACCTTAAAAAAAAAAAAATTGCTTCTGTTCCAGCACCTGTTCTAGTTTCAAAACTCTGTTAGAATTCCTTCCAAAGCTTGGAGCCAACGCCTAGTGCTGATAAAGAGAGTTAACAAAGGATGTAATGAATATGT
>JAWWEE010000001.1:99966351-100035357 GCA_035221455.1 Xenops minutus
ATAAATCTACTTTTTAGCAGGGCCTGTTGTGATAGGACAAGAGGCAAGGGTTTTAAAATAAAGGCGGGTTAGTTTAGATTAGATATAGAGAAGTCTTTTACATTGAGGGTGGTGAAACACTGGAAGAGGTGGCCCATAAAGCAACCTGATAGATGTCCCAATCTTGGAAACATTCAAGGTCAAGTTGGATGGGGGTTTGGATAACTTGACCTAATTGAAGATGTCCCCAGTCATTGCAGAAGGATTGGATCTAGATAACCTTTAAAGGTCCCTTCTAACCCAACTATTCTATGATTCTATGATAAACCAAAGGGTTCCATTAGTCTGATGTCTTCTTGTTGCCTAAGCAATATCAGACAAAAACTACCTTTTTTTACCTCAAGGAAAACAAGTTAAAAAAAAAATACAGCACAAACTTCAGGAAAACATTACATTATCATGCAATTGATCCTAGTTTCTCATCACATTAGATATTTAAGCTATTCTAAACAGAGTCTCATAGTAACACTTGTAAGCCATATTAATCACAATTTTAGAATACATTTATCTTCGGATGGGAACCAATTGATTACTCAAAAGTTCAGTGAGCTATAAAAAGTAACTACTTTTTCCTCAAGAGATAAATACTTGGTGTCCAAAATATGTCATTGAAATAAGCATCCAAGCATTAAAAAATATGTTTAATGCAGAGTACTTTCCAAGCCAGCAACTCTTAGGAACTAAAGCATGTATTTTTGTAAGGATGGATTTGGTAATGTAGGCATTTTTACTGTAGATGTTTTTTTATTTGTATTTGCTGGTACTGTAGTTTGCATGAGAATCCATAAATCTAGCATGCTATGTTTCTTATGTCCCAGAAATTCAGTATTGTACTCTTGAGGCTCAACATGTTATCAGTGTATTTCTCAACAGCACAGAGCACATATTTAATCTGCTGCCTATTTGCAGATGCTGTTTTGCACCTATACTAATAAGGCAGCGCAGTTGAAAGCCTTGTGCCAACACAATTATATGGGGATCTAGAGAGGTTTGCAAGGATGCAAACTGACTTCTCATTTGCCTCGTGCAAATGGACGTTCATGGACTGTGTTTATATATTGGCCTGTCAGCAGCATTCAGGTAACCTTTAGCATCAGCTGGATGCTGCCTGATGAGATCGTGCCTGTGAGATACAATTACTTTTGCCCTGTATTTTGAACATCTTCTCATCTACAGGACAGTATCAGCAAGAGAAACAAAAATGATGGTGGTTAGAAAGGGCTATGCAGTGCTGTCTTAGATTCAGGGCATCTTCCAGCACTTTATTGAGGGTCCCTAGATGAGATTTCCAGAGGGACAACAGTCTGAAGCCCATGGTTGCTATAAAATGTAGCACTGGTACAAGCCTGTGCTCGTTTTACTCACTGCCACAGACTGAGAAGAATGAAGTAAATGACTCAGCTCTCTTCACAGATTTATAATGGCATTTCCACCAGCCCTGGAAGATCACAGCTTTGTGACATGCAATACCTCAGATCAGGAAATCTCTGCCACCATGAAATCAGGCTTCTTCACAAAGACTTCCAGCTCATGGGACATTCCTACACTGAGTATAATTAGCTCCATTTTAAAGCCGGCCGCCAAAGCAGGGAAAAACTTGAAAAAGATCACACACGGGTCGGTCTTTGGCATATCCACTCAATTGCAGGCAAGTACTTAAAATACAAGACTCTCATAAACTTAAAGCCGAATTTCCACCATCTCCTATATTGGAGGTCACACTGAAGAATACTATTAAAATTGAATTGAGCCCAAGAACTTATGGTTAAAATAATTTTTAAATATAGCCTTAGAAAAAAACCCAAAGGAACAAAGACAAGATCTGCAATAACACAGAGAAAATTAATTACCTAGGCAGACTCCTTTTCAAGTTCATGACTCATGCCAGCATATAAATGCCTGCGTGAAGCCAGCTCTTAATGCTAATTTTGTCACTGTAAGAAAATTGTAACCCTCTCTTAGAAAAACTGAATGCGTACCTTGCTGTTGATTTTTCTAGAGTTTGACAGGCAGAGTGCTGTACTATAACTGCAGATTTCTGCTAATGCTCTAAAATGTTTTGCTAAATTTCATCTTCCATCACAGATATGAGACTCCTGGCCATGCTGCAGTTCACCTCAGCTGCACAGAAGCTGTGGTCACGGACACTTGCTCCTTTTTACTGAATATAGGCATGGCAAGCGTATCACTTATTAGGTCAAAAATCCCATTCTGTATAATGACAATACCATGGTACAAATAGTACGAAGAGAAAGAAAAGATGCACTTTTGTTAGAACTAGTCCATGGTTCAAAGTGTACGCCCTGCCAGGAGCTGATGTGTTTATCAGCTGGTGCTGGCACCAGGTCACAGTGCTGCGGCACTGACGGGGTTTCTGAAGGAGCCAGCCCTATCTGCCGTCACAAGACCCAGTCTTGGAACTATCACTTCTTACCACAGAGTTAATTTAGAGACATGAGCTACCAACTGTAGGTATCTGCTTTTTGTATAAGAATTACCAACATGCTCCTTGTTTGTTTGTTTTTTAAAATCTTAATGGAGCACTACAAGAGAAAGGAAATGGGTCTGATAGTCCATGTGCATAGCCCTACTTGACCTCACAGTGACAAAAGCTACATGCACCACAGCTAGAAGTACCCATCTCCATGGGAGGGGGAACGAGTTCATTAAACTGGGGAAAAAAGAAACATGGACACACTGACATGGGCATTTCTCTCTGCCAGTGACAGGCAGAGCCCAGTCAGTGGGGGGAGGAGGGAGCCACCATAGCACATGCAGCAGCACTGCTGGGCTGCACCACCCTGAAAGCTGTCGCTCCTCTTCATCTCCCTTGATAAGTCCCTGGCAGTGAGTGGGATGTCACTGTCACACTCACATCAGAGGTGTAATCAACACGAGGACCTAGCTGTGACCTACCCTCTCCAAACATGTAGCTACACAAGGGGCCTGAAGCACCATGTTTGACAAGACACTGAGCACAGCAGAGGTTTTTGGTTGGCAGACTGAGAGTAGGTCAAGTGTCCTGGCAGTCCTTGGCATGCCACAAGTTGCCCTCCCATTACACAAAGCTAGAACAGCACAGAAAAAAATAAAAAGGACAAGATGAGGAAAACTGCCTCCTCCCTGCTGTTGCTTTCCCCTATCAGCCTCTTGCAGCATGCACAAGGAGCAAAGCTCAGAACCATGAAAGCCAAGGACAGGAGGAAAATGTATCCTGTCACGTGCAGCACTCAGCCTCAGCCTCACCCAGCCACTGTATGCAGGTGCAATTGGTCCAGCGTTCACAGGAGCCCATGGAGCAGGAAGGGGTAGGAGATGAAAGCAACAGGAGTGCCTCTGTGCAGTGCCAACCACCCCTATCCTGCTGTGTAGGGTGGCCAGGCTGGCCCCAGGCATGATTCCAGGGGAAGAAGAGATGAGTGAAGAGTAAGATAGAGTGTGCTCACTTCACTGTGTACCACACAAAGCCACACAACAGAGCGTTTGCACCCAAACCAGCACAGAGTCAAGCAGGGACATTTATATGATGCAGTGGTATATGGTCTGGAAGTCTGAGCTTGCACTTCCATAGGGGCCCAGTCTTATCCCTAAGTGCCAAATGTATGCAGCATCTGGAGGCAACACAGGGAGCAGCATCTCTGCATCCCATTTTCTAGGCTATGTGGAGACAGCACTTGCATTCAGAGCTGTTTAAAAAATAACTAAAGCATGTATTTTTTTTTTCTTACAAAAATTATATTTTGTACTTCTTTTAAGATAAGTGAAACATTTGCTCAGTAAACGCATTAATTCTCTGCATATATTCTCAGAAAGTGAAACAGAATGTGGTCAGATTAGACTGATTTTATGACTTTGTTATTATTTTTTATTCATACCACTGTCTTAGACTTAGGCAGGCATGGAACAATCAGTCAACTGGACAAATATTAGCATTTCCAGCTAAAGTGGAATAAAACCTTTTGCTGAATGTTCCAATGTTTCTGTAGCAAATCAATAATAGGTATTTAAATTGTTATTTAGACTTCAAAGCTAAGATGAATGAGGACATTCTCATTTGTTTCCTGCTGTTATGCTTTCAGGCTGTGCCTTTTAAATAAGATCTGACATGTGCAATTCACATCACAGAATAATTTAAACTTAAAAGCTATAGATCTTATTTTCAGAGCAAGATGCCAGCCATCTCCCTGCAATGTTACATTGATTCGGCCTGTTAATCTTAATTGCAGCAATTGAAAAGCATCCACAGCATTCTCTTATGTGGCTTGAATACCTTCTTCATTATTGTGTCCAGACAACACGGCACTTGTCTGAACTAACCACTCAGCGTGCCAGGGAAGATCTATGGCACACTCCTGCTTACAAACCAATCCTGTGCTAAACAGCTTCCAGAAACCAGAACAATTCTGGGGCTTGAAATCAAACTTGCATTCGCTTATGATCATAGTTTATTAATTTTGTCTGTGTCATTTCCCAAACACAAAGAATTCTGGTCTTTAGCTCAAGTCTACCAATATTTCACTAAATTTTGTAGGAGGCTGAAGAGAGAAGAGGCAGAGTACCAATGTGGGGCTTGATGCAGCAATTATCTTTAGAAATGTTATGGATGTGTTTATTTAACTAAGAGGCTCTTTGCTGGATACATTATTGGATATGTGATGTATTTATTATCTAATGATCTGCTTAAGATTAATTCTTTTAAAGGCTTTACTCTGTATAACTAGATGGGTGAGGGATGGCTATATTTTACAGAAAACAGGGATGTGGCTTTCTAAATACCTGAGGAAATACTTGCATTTGCAAAACAGGATAAACACAAGAGCATAAATCAACAACAAGCACTGCAAGTACATTGTCAAGGACACAGACTTTAAGAAGGCCATTTAGCTTGTGTAACTCAGGCCATACTTGGAGAGGTACAATTGCACAGAAAGGTTACATAATTGTTCTTCTAAGCAATGCAAGAAAATAGCAGATTGGTTCATGTTTCTGAAACATGCAATGAAAACAAGATGCCTTCAGGTCCCAGATGGATTCCATAATGCCCCCATTTTCCTGCTTTGACCATGCTGATTCCAACAGTACACCACCACCTTCTCTCTTCTAGGCCCACCTGCAATAAAGCACCATGACCCTCTCTTTGACAGCGAGCAGGACTATGCTTCTCTCCTGCCAAGAGATTAATAGCTCCACTGAAGCAGAAGCTGATCCTCTGGAGGTACCTGCGGCTCTGGGGTGTTGCTCAAGCCTTCGCCCCACAGGTGTCATCAAACAGATGCAACAGAGCAGCGCTCAGCTACCATCTCCAGAGGTATTCTAAATGTAAGCACCAAGCAGGCCAGTTATGAAGAGTACACAGGAGTTAGTTTTACCCCAACATTGCTTCCAGATCTCTGGTGTAAGGTGACTTACCCTGAAAGAAATGAGGAAAGGAGCTAGGGAGCTAGAGAGATGAGTGGGACAAAACCCTTAGGCATAATTGATGGTTGTTTTCACCTGATCTTCATGTGATGAAACTGAGCCTGTGACTCATTACATTTCCAAACTGTTACAGTAGAGTAATGAAAAGCAGAAATATCACTCAGAAACTAAAAGCTATGGTTTTCAACAGCAGGTGGACACTGTAAAGGAACAGGATAGAAAACAACAGTTATGGAGGTATCTAACTTCAGCCAACCCTACACTTCATTTAGCTAACAGTATATCCCTTACCAAAGACTTTGAATTTCTGATTTTTAAAGATTGGTAAGAAACATTTAGAATTGTAAAGACACCAGATTCCCAAATAAAGATTCTTCAGCTCTTCGCTTTTATCAGGTATCCATCCATGTATACTCAGCTGGTCTCTGGTATTAAGAGCACAACCCAAAAAATCAGGACAGAAAAAGCAACGTTCTTATGTCAATAACAAAAGAGGGATTTAATACTCATATATAGACAATAAAAATATGTTTTCATTTTTCAGCTGCTTAGTAATCATTTGGAGGTCTGTTATGTTTTCTTGTGAGACAGACTAAATACAAATCAATACACAGCTTTCAAACAAGGGAAGTCAGTGGGCATTCCTAAATTCTGCTCAAAACCTACATCTGGCCTCTGTGACAACAATTCCATGATGTCATGATCTATTATTGAAGCACTGGGTTAGTTTTTATATCAGTGCAGTGACAAAAATCAAGTTTGCTCCCACATTTTTGGTGGGATAGACATCAGATATTTTTAATTCTTTTTTGTGTTGGCTTCCAGAACTCAGTGGAAAACATACAGCTTAGATCTTTAATTTCTGAACTGGTTAAGCAATTTTCAGTGTCTTGTGCAATCTGTAGGATCTTTTTTGTTCTCTCTGAAATTACAGTTATAATGGGACAAACTTCAAATGAGAAGACCCCTCACTCTGCTTTTTCATGGTCAGTTGCAAGGCTGAGGAACTTTTAAATCCAGGTTAAGTTAGAACCATGTCAGGCTGTTTCAGTCACTAATAATATGCGCTTTCACTCCATGTTTCCATTGTCACTTTAAAAAATTTCTTTCAAATGTGAAGAGATTACTCTCCTTTTTATCATATGTGTGTATCCAAATTACTTTGTTTTCTTAACTGCTTTTCACAGATGCCTTTTTTTTTTTTTCCTATGGCATAACGGAAACCGCTACAGTTAAAACTGCAGTTCCACTCACTTTTTGCTCTTGCCAAGAGCAAAATGTGCAGCCACCTTGCTTGCACATAGCCCATGATTCACCTGTAAAAATAGCCCCAGGAATTGAGCAGTAATGCAGGCTTTATATACAAGTGTCTCTTCCTGTAATCCCTTCATTTTGATCCTCCACGTGGTTACTATACTAAAGCAGCACAGGAAGAGCTCAGAAAAGATACTTGGTGTGCACAGGGTTAGAGATATCCTCTGTTGCAAAAATCCTCTAGTCCAAGTGAATGACATAGACTGAAGAAATACAGATGTGTTTTTTGCCAGAACATCATTTTACTATGGAGTTGGTAGAATGAAATAAATATCACTCATTCAAGACAATCATTCATAAATATTCATTTCACAAAAGTACTCTTTTGGTAGTGAAAAGTCTTTCTGAATAAAGGGCAACGTGAAAGAAACAAAGGACTGCTTCATTTGGGAAACAGGGGTAACCACACACTAGCATTTGTGTATGGACATATTTGGCTAAGATACTATGATAAAGCTTGCACATCTTCAGTATCTTAAACTGTAATATCACAAAGCCTTTTACTGACAAATATTTGACACACATTGAAGATAAATAAACATGAATACTTTCATTATAGACTTGTGCACAAGAAAGTTAAATGGGGCTCTTGGCCATAAAGCCATTTGTGGAATAGTTGAAAGAAAACCCCCAGTAATATTTGGTTTACCACTTTATCCAGTCATTAGTCTACATGTTCCCCTGAAGCGAGAACATTCCAATCCCTAAATTATTATTTCTCATTCTGTGTTCCTGATATTATCTTGATATTCTTGGCATATGTTAATAACCCCCATAGGGCAGATAAACTGTTCTGATGGTCTCAAACTAATAAAAGAAAGGTTCTTACCAGGCATAGGGGAGATTCCTCAGAAACCCATTAACAGTTACAGTGATTCACTCAATTTTCCATGGATCTATATTTGCTGTGGCATCAGCCTTTCTTGTTGCATATTAACAAATGTCACATCTGTTAAATCCCCACTAAATGCTAATTTTCCTTCCATTACTGTCCAGTTTGACATGCATGACTTCAAAGATATGCGTTGTGGGACACAGTTTGGTAATGCAACTGTTTGGTTCAGGGGATTTCTCAGGCTCTGGGGCAAACTCTGCCCTCCCTGTTTTTATCACAGAGGTCAAATACTCACTTAAATATGTTCTTGTATTTTAGGCACCACTGTTCCCCTTTTGTTCCCAGTCCTTCTTAGTATGGCCTCTTCTCCTCCCATCATAGGCTTTGTCTAGACCCAGAGAAAGCCACTGAGGTCCAAAGTTACTTTTTCTCACTCTTTGGTCCTATTTCTGCCTCTGCCAGAGAGGCAGCAGAAATAAAACACCTTCCCAACCTGGAGTGCTTAGCTATGACAGGAGTGATTTATCCAGGACTTCTCAGCAACCATGACCTAACAGCATTTCTGAGATGTGACTTGAATTCACAATTATGAAAGAGCTGAATGCTATGGCTTATGTAGTTTTTAAACCTTCATAGCTGTTGTCACCTCAAAGTATGGTCCCACTCAAAAGGCTGGGTTTATGCACACAAATATATACGTACTTATATTGTATATAAACAATGAAACATTCTTCAAGGAATATAACTGCACTACGCAAGCCTTCAGCTAACAAAAGGTAATGAAGGATATGAAGTCTCTGTGTGTTCATACACAAATGACAGATTTATATGTTTACAGGGTTTTCTCACAGTGTAATTCTTACCACGTCACCATGTCATATTAGTGATTTTTCTTGGTATCAACAGACTCAAGGACACTGACGAACCAGATATTATTATTAAAGTATAACAAGATTGTATTGGATAAACACGCATGGGTTTATTTTACCAATGGTGACATAACCCAAATATTTAGGTTTTAGGGCAGGTCAGTACATAGCAAATGAGCAGAGAAGCCTCTGAGCTGTCAGAGTGCCTCTGGACAAAGACCTGACAAAACTGATGTTGTCTAGGTTTCCTACTAACATTGAGGCTTAAAAGCTGGGGGCTCCTGATCCAGGGCCCCTGGGAAAGGAGAAATAAACCAACCTCAGCAACTACTGTCAGCAAACGCTTGCAAGGCTACAGCCTTGATGACTGATAGCAAAAATGAGGAAAAAGTCCAGAGGAGTAGACAAGGGGACTCTTGGAATTACAAACAGCAAAGAAAAATATTTTCTTTCATTCACTCACCAAATTTGATGAACCAAATGAAAGACCCTAGCTGCCCTAGGATGTTGGTTCTGGATGCCAGTATTTTCCAAGTTTTAGCACTTTTTGTTATGACTTCACACACGATATTGCAATTTATGGAAACAGATTTAGCACTATTTGAGAATAAAATGAATGTGATTTTTTTTGTTGTTATTGTTTAGAAAAGTTGATCTGGAAGGCAGCAGTCCCAACTTCAACATGACTTAATGACAGTTTAAGTAGAAGTATATTTTTTAATTGACTCAAATTATAATTAGGTAATTACAAGCAATCAAGGGAGAGCTGTATAAAAGCTACTGGCCACAGCTGTTAGCTACCTCATCTCAGTCAGAAATCAGCACCCCCCACAGCTGGGGGATTTAAGCAAACATGTTTTATCACAGCAAAGTGTATGTGCTCACGTCTTCAATTACTCAGCTGAGAAATCAGTAACTTCTGGGAGCAGGGCAGTAAGTTTGTTACAGCTCCACATGGATCTGGAAAGGGCATATCTGACTGTGCTCCTCAATTTGAGCTGTCCTTTCTCCAAGGCGACTGTCAGAGGCTGTAGTTCATATTGCTACTTATATTGCTCTCAGAGCTGCTAGGATAGTATGCATTTAAAATGCTGTTCTACTCTGAAAAATTATTTTAATTAAAATGGTATTCAGGGTCTCGTATTCTTTATTTCTCGCTAGTTATCATAGCACATTTGTTCAGTTTTCAAGCTAATGAGTGCTTTTGCTAACTGCCAGCTCACAAATTAAACATGGGAACTGAAATGCCAGGCTTTTTTCTTCTCTTGTCATATTTTGCTGCCATTCCATCTTCTGGGATTGCATTGTCACTGCAAGGAGAGCATCCTCCAAAGTCTCTGCATAAAACTCAGAGATGAGCCCTGCTGAGTGTGTCTGAGAACACAGCATGTGGCCCAATCACTGTGTTAGGTCTGTGGATGAAACGGCAGCAAGAAAATACTTTAGAGCTTAAAGTAAGCAAGACATAATCACTATGAAATCACTAGCAGTGAGCACAAGACACAGAAAGCAGAATGGTTAAGGAGGAAAGTGTAATATGGACATGGGCAGCTCCCCAGGCAAACAGTGCTTAGATAGAACACCTCCAGAGCAGTGTTTTCTGTGCAGCAGTTCATGATGTGGCTTTCTTCTTCCATTGGCTCTCCTGCAAGGGGTTCCAAATTCACACTGACTATGCACACATGGAAATGTAATGGAAGTAGGAGAGGATTTCTAATATGGCACAGTCTAGAAAACCTGAATAAATAATGGGCCTTTCATACAAAGTGTTTGCTCAACACACTAGATTTTTCAGGATGAGACTTGTGTTAGTTACTTCAACATCTACATATCATATTTCTTTGCTTCAGAAATGCAGGCTAACATGATAAAGTTATACCAGTCAAGCCAATTCAAGTAGATCACAGTGAACTTTCCATGGAACCTCTTATTCAGAAGTCAGAAAGATTTAACTTAGCGCACTAGGAACAGTCAGCAGGTACATGGACTCTTCCAGTCTTTCCAAAAGGCTACTACCTTAACTTCTTCCCCCATGAGAAGCCCAAATAAGGTTCCTGACAATCTCTTCTGCAGGCTCAGAGAGGGAACTGACCCCCAAAAGAAAACTGCTACTCACAGGATCCAACAAATTAAGTGATCAGAGGATGCAGGGACAGAGGACATGCAGGCAGGAGAGGATGGAATAAGAATGTTGAGGAGAAAGGGGTCAGGGGAATCAGCACTTGCACTTCCACAAAGGGCATGACTCTATTCAAGAAAAGCAATGGCTTTATTATTAGCAAATTAAAAGTTTTTTGCTTTCTACATGGTTCAGTTAGTGTGTCAGTCTGACATTTCCACAGAGATAGCACACTCATAATTGCCTCAAAAACACTGTGCACTCAATCCTTAGAAAAACTTACTGAAGATACTGATAGAGTTCATGGACAAGCAAGTACTTCAAATTATAGTTGGAAAGATACTGCCTGAGGCCTGACCCATGCACCCAGTTTCTGGATGGATATGACTGTTTCTGGAAGTTAGAGGTTAATGCATTTACACTAGATGTGTCAAAACAACCTTTCTAAATCTGTACAGCCTCGTAACAGCAGATCGAGCAGGGACAAGGCATAAGGCAGCAAGTGGATTTCTGGGGGACTGTCTGGCTTGGGCTGCCCTGGAGGAAGAGGTTGTTCCTTCCAAGCAGTCTTTCATAGCCCCCTCTGCAGGAGATGGCAGCCCCATCAGACCTGCAGTCTCTCTTGCTTAGCCAAGGACTTCCCAACTCATGCCCAAACGATTCAAGATAAATCAATCCCCAGGTTTTGGCTAACCTAAGCAAATCTGAGGAAACACAAGGGCAGGTGGAAGTGTACAACAAAACTGCCTTCTTTTTCTTTTTTTTTTTTTTTTTTTTTTTTCCCCTTAATTGATTAAGAATATCCCTTATTCCACCTTGAGCAACAAAGATGACCTGGGAGCCACTCCACGTCCCAGCACCTACAGTGACAGCCTGGGCAACGCTGCCTGCTTTCCCAAGTCTTGCTTCTAATCCCACTGCAATCAGATACACATTGGCATTACCATTACTCACCTTCATCCCTTGACATCTACAATTCTTGCCGTATGTGATTGAATGCCAGACAGACCACTTAGAGACACAATCTAAATGTTTTTGTGTACATATATGGGAATAGAAGAGCAGGTGAAAGTGTGTGAAACTGGTTTTATTTTAAAATAAAACTACTTTCCCTCCCATACAATTCTACTGCATTAGCTAGGTTTTGTTTCTGAAATGTTGCATAATTTGCTATGTAATGGCCTTCATTCTGTTCAGCATCATCCAGGTGCTGTTATCATAGAGCGATGAAATAAATGTGTGACTCTTTTAAAAACAAAAGCAAAGGGCATTTTAATTTTATGTATTACAAATAAGCCCTTCAAATGCTATGCTATATACAAGAGAACCTAATCCTTTTTTGAGGAAAACCAATCTATTGCATTTCACATAACACAAGAGCAAACTGGATAGGTGCAACAGGATCCATTAATGCACTGCTGCCTGTGCTGCCAGCAGTAAAGCCAGGCCTGTGTGCTTTGAGCAACTCCAGCTGTGTACCTTCATAAACACAACAGCAAATTCTGCATATTTAATGGGAACTGAACAATGGCACTAAATACAGAAAATAGGAAAACACTGAAGTTGCATTTACAGGTTGGAAATGGATGCTGATCAGTCAGAAAGGTGAATAATGAGAAACATAAGGAGAAATGTAAAATCAAAGCTTGAGCTTGACTGTCCAAAGGGTTGCACACCACTGTGCTGACACAAAACACAGCATCAAGATTTTGCATCCCTCATACTGGCCATCCGCACCTGAACAGCAAGAAGATTGTGATGTCCTACCTCATCCTTAATATACCTTAATATTACTGCTTTGCAATATGACAATTGCACAGAATGAAAGAATAAATTTCACACTTTTTGTTGCTTTGTAAAACTGTAACAACAACCCTAGGGCTGTTTCTGATTATGCATGATCTTTTCTAGTTTTCTGTTAAGCATTAATTAATCACTCACATGCCAGCAGCACCAGTTGAGCAGGACCCAGGTCATGATGTACCATGTCCTACCAATAATGCATCAGAATGACTCTGCCTTTCCCACAGCAAATAAGTATATCTCTACAGCCAAATCATGCCAGTTATTCCAAGAGAGCCATCAGCAACTTTCAGTTTCAGAAGGACTTAAGAGCTACAGAGAAAAATCAGAGAAATTCAGGGCAACTTAATAAAACTGATAACTATAAAAACAGCAGTTCATGTTGGCAAAGCTCAGTCTGCTTCATCAGGTATTTTCTTTCTTTTCCTAGAATAGTGATGCATTTACAGCAATGCTCAAGGGAGCATTTGGAGCAAAACTCTTCTTTGCTAATAGCACACTTATCACTGGAATTGCTACATCATATATGCAGAGGTACAAAAAAACCCCACAGCAGCACTGATGTCAGTGATGACTTCGAAAATGCTGAAGCTAAACTCTTCTAAGCTTTAGTATTCCCCACTGCGTACACTTTTGCTGCTGTTTCATTTACTTAGTATGTCAGAGAGTGTGATGAGTAAGAATGCAATTCCTTCATAGCCCAGAGGAAGAAGCAATATTAAAGGTGATTATGCAGCTGGAAGTCCATGTGAAGGCTGACTTGAGAACTCTGCTTTCGTAACAAACTGGATACATAATTTGGTTTTACCTTGATAATGTAACTTGTCCAGTACCTACCAGGTGGTAAAGTGTCCCAGGAAGTCTAATAATTTCCAAGAACATTCCATAGCAAACTAGAGTTTTACCCAAAACAAGTGCACTTCTACCAGGAACAACTGTGAAGAATGTTATTGCACAAGCCAGGACTTTCTGGGTACATGTGTATAGCCCTTGCAATATATCTGCTATTTCCTGAAAGAATCAGGCCCATGGGGTGTATTTGGGACTATCCAGAAAGTTTTTGAGTGGTAAATTAAAAAAAAAAAAAAAATTATTAAAGTCATCAGTAAACAGAGAAGCAGTTATGTGGAGTTTATCTGCATTTACCTACAAGTATGGCAGTGAGACCAAGGCTTTCATAAGCACTGGATTTAACTGAATCTGATGCTACACAATTATGTGGCAGCTCAGTTCAGGATGTGAGACACTTGAAAGAGTTGTAGAAAAACCCACAACAATTACCGTGACAAAACTTCCAGGCAGGGAATATCTAGAGAAACACAAAAGCTGAATGATGTTGAGTGTAAATCGGAAAGTCAAAGTAGGGCTTTGCCCACGACTTCACGAAACCAGAAATACATGGAGAACTGAACTGTCAGAGTGATCAGTCAGTTGGCTTGAACAGAAAATTATTGGCTTTTTGAACACCACTCCACCCACCCCCCAAATAATCCTAAATATAGGTTTTAAACAAAATTCACAATTTTCTCAATCTGCTCATCTTTTCACTCTATGAGAAATTTTATTTTGAAAACATGTAATTTACAGATGATTCATTAATTTAGAGTCCAGATCAATTATTTAAAAAGAAAAATAATTTTCCATCTACTTAAACCACTTGAAAAGTATTTCATTTAATTCATCGTTGGTTTAGGTTCATTGCTGTATATGGTTCCAATGGCATCATTCAGGTGAATATAGACAGGGAGCTCCATAGGCAGCAGATAACAGAGCTCATTAAATGTTAAGAATATTTCATTTTCTTCAGTCAACAAAATATTTTCTAATGCTTTAATTTTCAGGTTATATTTCTTAGAAAAATCTCGAGAATTAGAGGTGTGTGTGAATTATAAGTATCCATCTTATGAAAAAAAATACTGTATTTCTGTCTTTTTCCCATTTTAAATCAGGTAAAAGGCTGGAAATCTGACATATTCTACTGAAATGACATTTCTGAGAAATAACAGGCTGTCATGCCACATCCCTGGATAGCTGTCACTCAGCATATCAAGCAGCCTGCATTGTTCATAGCCTGCCTACCACACTGGATGGGTAGGAGGAAACAGCAGGTTTCACCTCCATTAAGACTTGCAACTGAATTGCATACATCTCCAGGAATATTTTGATTTCAACATACAAGATTTCTCTGACCAAAAGCTCTCTTAAACATTGTCGTCAGCACTTATGCATACATGTTCATGTCCAGAAATACTGTTTGGTACAGGAGAGAGTGCACAGTTGTTGGACCAAGCACAGTCCTTTTTATTTTGTCTGTGTGAGGTGTGGAGAGACGAAGACAAAAATAAAAAGCCAATGGGATCATCTTTAGGAGGTGAACACTATCAGAGCACATCTACTCAAAAGACTGGAAAAATTTTGGAAAAAAACCCACAGATCCCCTTGTAGATGTCTTTTTCCTATACAAGAGGGCTGTAGATATGGAATGGAGGTGAGGTAAGGCTGCACAGGAAACAGTGGCTCACCAGAGTTCCCACAGATGAGGTTCTAACTACAGCTAATGGGCTCAGATTATTATGTCAATAAATTACAAAAATGAACGCAGGAACAAAGTTAAGACTAATAGAATTTGCTCCTAAACAAGCAAAGATCTGTCATCCCCTCTTTTAGCCAGCGCACTCACAGGTAGACACAGGAACTCGTGACTTCTCTGGCGAGCAGTCCTGAAAATCGCACAGAACGGACATGCTATCTGCCAGGCCTAAATACTCTCTGACCTAATACAGGTGTTATTTTAACTGGCTGTTCCCTACTGTCATGGCAATTGGCAGTACCTTGATACATCCAAAGCCTTTACCTGAAGTTCACAAATCTTTGATGTGCCATGCTATAGTCAGAGCAGTCAGCGCTTCTTGAGTGGGACGGTGCCAACATCCTCCTGTTGAACTCAAGCTGACCGTGTGGGCTTAGTTTGCAATACTCTGACACCTGGCGCATTTTTCTGCAATGGGAATTTTTTATCTCAGAAATATGAGATTATTGATAGAAATTTAGGTAAATCCCTAGCCTCTGATCTGCAAAGAGCATTTGCAAAGCTCTGACTCACTGCATACCAGTGGCACAGTGTTTGAACTAGCCCTGCTGACAACCTGCAGCAAGAGCTGGGAGAGGTGTGACCCTTCTCAGTACAGAGCAATAGGCTGTTAATTTTGAACGCTAGTGATAAATCAACGTCAGCTCTGTTAGCAACCTAATGAAATTACCAGAAGTAAGAGGGGAGATCACACTCTGAAGTAAGTAGCTTGAGTAGCTTATGAACAGAACTTATGATAACGTCAATGAGTTTTTTTTCCAAGTGTTCCCAGCCAGGAAAAATTATACTGAATTCTGCATCTCAAGCCCAGTCTCCTACTGTCACAAACATCCACATCACAAAAAATATTCTGTAAATCACCCAAGCACACAGTTAGAAGTAGGTAAGCATCTCCACTTTGCTCGGTCAGAAGCTGTTACAGAATTTTCCTCCTCTGATGATTAGAAATATTTTCTAATTTCTAGTCTAAATGTGTCCCACTTCAGAGCATCTGTTTATACACTAAGAGAACCCTAAAACTGAAAGAGTCCTAAGCACTGTCTGATTTTTATCCTCCAGACACATAACAATCAAATGCTAGTCCAGAGTCAAACTCTCAAGCTCACCTCCTTAAAAAAGCAGTTTGTTCCTCATATCACACCACTTCCATTTGTCTGATTTGCCAGATAATTCAACTCCTTCCTTCCCCTTAAGAAAGGGATATTTTAATCATTCTTTCTCTTGAGTACAACTCCAAGCTTTGAGTCATCAGCATATTTCATTAGTACTGTTATTTTATTCCAAAGGTCTATTATACTAAATTAGTCCCAAGACCAACAGGAATTTCTCTAGTAAGTTCCTTCCAGCCAACATTTCTGCTTTCAGCACTAATTGTTGTCATATCCCCATTAGCCAATTCCTTGCTCCTCTCAGATTTTTCTCTTACAAATCTGACTCATTGTATATTACCAATCTCCATGTAATAAAAACATTTAGGTCAATAAAGAACTATACATCAAAAAATACCATATTAAAGGAAAAGCTCACGCTTTCACTTCATGAAGTTATCTTCCAGAACCACCAGAGCCATAACAGAGTAAAACCATCTGCTAAATGGCCTGTCCTCCAGTAGGGACTATTCAGTCTTCTTTAACCATTTTGTCTTTTTCTTCTCCCAGTCTGAACACAGAAAGTGAGTGTGACACAGCTTTAACCTCAGCTGTGGTTATTTCCATTATGGGAGCACTTGTGCCAACGCTGATTTGGAAGGATGTTGGCTGCTCAGCTAAAGCTGCTCCTGAAGGTAGTTTTATGCCAACATTTGACAGTTTCCACCCAACTGACAGACTTTTTATTCTGCTCCTGCTGGGGCGAGGGCAGCCACCTCCTGTTGGGAGATAGATTGAGGAAGGAGGGACCAATAACTTCTTAGACAGCTGAAGTAGGGTTTGTAAGAGCACCTTCAATAACACTCAAGAGACAGCATTTTAAACTGATCTCTCTGAGTCAGGAGATGCAGTGAATTAAAGCCAATCAAGGGTGCAATTCCATGTTACAGGTTATGATGAAGTGCCACCCAGAGCTGCAGCATGCCCCTGTTCAGCCCACCACTGCAAGCACTAGCTCCTGCTTGACCTTACCGAGAGCTGGTATCAGGACTTCAGAAAGCTGTTTCTCTTGCTTTCAACCAGTTTGCCAGAAGCACGAATGCCAATGCTAGTGGAGCAGTTTAAAACATTACTGGAATAAGTACACTCATCAGGCAGCTGTGCTGCCCTGCCTGCAAAACCAATTTATAAACAGATTTAAATAGAAGGCATGCAATCTTTTTTTTTTTTTTTTTTGTGCCAATGAGCCTGTGGGCCCAGATTCACAGTTGGGTGTTCCTACTCCCAGCTGTCTATCTTGTCCCCTATCCAGACAATATTTTCCCTGTAACAGGGACAACACATATGGATATGTCTGTGTTCAGATGGACTGTCTGAGCATCATCATCCAGGTCTGTTGTCCCTACTTCAAGCAACATGTAAAGTCATGACAGCAAAATGGAGCAGGAATGTCCACTGAAAGATCTGGGTTGGGATAGTTAGAGATGTAGCTATTATTTCCTCAGGAAATTACTGGAAAGCTATCCTGGCCCTACATTCATCTTATCTCCATTTAACTCTTGCACCCACTTATAAAGAACCTATGTTAAAAGCAAACTTTTGCAGCATGAAGCCATGTGTTGTCTAAGATAGTGCACCAGAAATATTACAAATCTGGGAGACTGAAATTGTTGAACCCTCAGACTGAAAAATATTGCATTAGGAATGAAAGCATTTTCCATTTCCTAGCAGAACTTTAATACCACACAAATAGTCTAGGCAGTCAGTTTGCAGCAGAAACTACATTGCACTCACAGAATATGGTATTTCAAATGAGATATACTAAAATATTTAATTCGTGGGCTTCCTTCTAAAGGTTTCTCATGACAAATTATGAATGCTGTTAGCAAGATTAGGAAGTTTTTTCATATTGCTGATTCTACAGGTGAAAGACTTGAGCCACCCAAGAACTGCAATAATCTCCCAGTATACATTGTTTGAAGGGATATATTGTTTTCATGGAAAAGGGTGAAGATGGAGGAGTCCATGTTTATGTACTTAGGTACATTTTTGACACACAATCAGGAAACTCTCCTTGAAGTATTTCCAAACCCGTCTCCAAATAATATTCAATACTGTAAATCCTGCTCACATGTAATCCTGTAATCTGAGATGAATCATGCTCCTCTGAAATAAGAGAAAGTCACCTGGACTGTCCTGCTGAGCAGCTAAAAAAACATGGTAGAACTAGAACTATATATGAAAATGAAAATTAGAAATTCTGAATCACATTAAAAGTATTAATATAAACTGACCCAGTTGCCACATTTGGCACATGTTGCACATGATGGACCCAGCACAGTCCTCCAGCAGTACCCTACAAGCTTTGCACTCTCAGGAGCCCTTATATGCTGTCATGCCACACATATTCTTGATTTCATGCTATAAAACATACTCTGGGTGGCTGTGACATAGCCACATCTTTATTCCATACTCTGTGTAATTATTTCTGTTTGGTTTTTTTGTGTTTTGTGTTTTGTTTTTATTTGGGGGGTGGGTTTTTTGTTTGTTTGTTTTTTAGTTTCTTTTAAAGTTCATAATTCACAGGCCAGAGGAGATGCAGAGTGAAGTGGTGAATCCACCCATTACATGCCAGTGAGCCTCAGGGGCGTGTCCTGGTTTATTTCACCTCTAAACTAAATAGAGAAGCAGGCTTCAATACATACGTACTGCAAAGCTAACAACACACAAACAGCCTGATCCTTGTGCAGTTTAGGAAGGTCAGTCTCACCACATGAATCAGAGCACTGGGCCAGGGCACCTTCCACTTCGCATATCCTGTACTTGGCCAGAACTGGGTCTCTCTATCTGTGTGCTAAATCCATAGCCAAGGTCTTGAGTTAAAACAGCACAGAAGGCTGTCAAAAGAAGACTTGCTACCAGGGTTAAATGGATTGACGCTGCAGACCTGTGCAGCCACACCTCTACAAAACTCTACAATCCTCTGGCAGCAACACTGGTGTAAGCCATCCTCAGTTCCCTGATGCCTCATCCCCATCTCTACTCAAGGCTGAACACTATCACATCTCGTGGTGCCAGTGTAGTGACTGGAAGTGGGATTGCATCGTGAAACAGGTCCTGCCACTGAGACCATGAGCAATATGTGGGCACAGCAGAGAAGGTGGCAACTTGGAACGCACGGGTAGGGAAGAGGAGGCCAGTGCTAGAGGAAGGCTGAGTTTGGATACTTAATCAGAAAGCTTTGTGTCAGCACAGTTTACAGAGCTAATCTGTCCTTAGATCCCTCTGGTTAGAAAGTGCAGAAACTTGGGGTGAAAAAAGACAATGGAAAGTTAGAAAGTGCAGAAACTTGGGGTGAAAAAAGGCAATGTAAAAGTGAGGATTCTGTTTACATCTCCCACATTCAGAAACCCTCAGAAATACCATCTTTATTTTGCTCTCCACTAACTTCATCCCAGAATACAAAACCTAGAAGTATTTCCCAAGAAGCTGAGCTGTTGGTCTCTGAATTTTTCTCATTTATCTATCATTATTTTGCCCTACAAGTTAATTTTTCCTATTAGTTCACTGGCTTTGTATTTATAATATAAATACTATAAATACTAAACTTGTGTAAATATTTGCTGTATAAATATTATAATTTACTATGGTAAATGATTTCTAAGTAAGAGCTGATCTCAGTCAAGTTTCTCATATTAGTGCTATGGGCAACTCAAAAAGAAAAAAAAAAGAAAGAAGATACTGTACAGAAAAAGCAGTTTTTGTTTTATACAACATACCATCTTTTATGTTCTGGACCATTCAGCCTCGCCAAGAATTACTTCAGATGGAAAATATCCTGGTAGGGAGATGTACTTGTAACTTTAGCTACCATGAAGCACAAGTCTGAAACTTCAAATTTCAGTACTTTCTTCATAACATTAAGGGGTAAAAGAACTCCACTTCAGCTAGAAGATAAATAAAGCTAAGTGAAAATATTACTGCATAGTAGTCCAGCTAACAAGCAGTAACAGAGAAAACAACAAAGTGAAATTAAAGCAAACTGAACTCATTTACAAAATGTAAAGAGAACTCAAGACTCACAAACTTCCCACTTTGTGTAAGTTTTGTTTTGCTGGTTCTACATGCCATTGTTTGGGTTCAGCAAAATCATAGAATCATAGAACCATGGAATGGTTTGGGTTGGAAGGGGCCTTAAAGATCATCCACTTCCAACCTCTCTTCTGTAGGCAGGGACAGCTTCCACTAGACCAGGTTGCTCAATGCCCCATCCAGCCTGTCCTTGAACACTGCCAGGGATTGGGCAGCCATAACTTTTCTGGGCAGCCGGTTCCAGTGCCTCACCACTGTCACAGTCAAGAATTTCTTTCTAATACCTAATCTAAAACCACTCCCTTTCAGTTTGAAGCCCTTCTTCCTTGTCCTATTCACCACATGACCTTGTAAAATATCCCTCTCCAGCTCTCTTGTAAGCTTCTTTAAGGTACTGGAAGGCTGCTCTAAGACCTCCCCAAGGCCTTCACCAAGCTGAACAACCCCAACTCTCTCAGCCTGTCTTCACAGGAGAGGCGTTCCATCCATCTGATCATCTCTGTGGATGTCCCTCCTCTGGACTTGCTCCAACAGGTCTATGTCCTTCCTCTGCATTTTTCCAGAGAAGGGCAACAAAGCAGGTGAAGGATTTGGAGCACAAGTCCTGTGAGGAGCAGCTGAGGGAGCTGGGGTTGTTTAGCCTGGAGAAGAGAAGGCTGAGGGGTGACCTTATCATTCTCTACAACTACCTGAAAGGAGGTTGTCCCCAGGTAAGGGTTGGTTTCTTCTCCCAGGTGACTAGCAATAGGATGAGAGGACATAGTCTTAACCTGAGCCAGGGGAGATTTAGGATGGACATTAGGAAGACCAGATGGACTGACCAGGATGGTGGTAGAGTCACCATCCCTGGAGGTGTTTAAGGAAAGACTGGACATGGCACTGGTCTAGTTGGCATGGTGGTGTTTGGTCATAAGCTGGACTTGATGATCTCAGAGGTCTTTTCCAACCTAATTAATTCTGTGATTCCCTGCCCTCCTCTTCTGTGAGATTTCCAACCCCACTACTTGAACCTTGTCACCTTGCAGGTGTGCTCCCACCTTATTGCCAGCACCCAGGAATGCCTCTCATCCCACATGACGAAATATGATCTGAAATAAAGATCACAGAAAACTCAGACATCTGCAGAAAGGGAGACAGAACTGGCAGAGATCACAAAACTCCATCATTCTTCAATAGAAGAGGATGATGGTAATGATAATCATATTTTCAGCATTATGATTTACTCCAATGTAAAGACTGCATTGATCTTTTCCTGTTGAGAAAGAGCTTCCTACGTTCCCTTGCCAACACTGATGCTTGGAGGTGGAGTGGAAACAGGGAGGACGTAAGAGATATAGCAGAGAAAGGCTCCTCTCTTGGCTACCTAAAATGAGTCTTGATGCTTCATTAACCCCTTGCATAATTGCCGTGCTAACTGAAATGCTGCTGTCAGTCCCATGTCAGGTTACATAGTGGAAATTCATACTAGGCAAGCACTGCTAGAGAAGCAGTCACCAGACACGTATCACCGAATGCTCTTACCACTCTGTTCCTCCACTTCTCCAGCTGCATATTTGGAGGCAACAATTCTCAACTATCTTCCCTTCCCATGGCAGTATGAGATCGCTGTACTAAATTGTCAGCTCTTCATAAGAGGTTGCTTACACAGGCATGTCTGTTTGGCTATGAGAAAGAGTACCTCTGTGCACAGGTTTGCCTATCTCCTACCAAGAGGCACTAAATATTTGTGCTCGTTAAAAATTAAGATGTTTTCCTGGTTCGTTTAATCCAATTTTAGTGTAACTGCTTCCTAAAGTGATGGTCACACCTTCCTGCCACTTCTGTCTTCATGTTCCCAGTCTCCTCCTCAATGCAATGCTAAAAATTGTGTCAGTGTGTGATAAAGGAAATGACTTGCTGTAAATTCACCCAGAGGCAAAAAAGGAGTAAAAGACGAGTTTTCAGCTGCATTAGTTCTCTGATCCAACAACTCGCTATGCAATCGTGTCTTTACTGTGCACTGACGTAGGAAGCAAACAGAACACCAAATGCCTTAAATCATGAAATAACAGCCTAACCAGACCCAATCTTAATATACTGTAACTGTGGCTGAAAGTTTTATTGTAAGTGGATCCCCAGTGCTCAGAATATCAGCCCAGTTAAGGGAGTGGTGCCACATGGAAATCTTCACCTGCAGGACCCCAGGGACCTCTCAGCAGTCTGATGGGTGCAGTGCAAACAGGGCCCACGGGCTCCCTTCAGAATTGGGGTAAGGGTGTCTATGTCACATTACATTAATAGTGCTGTGCAAAGAAAAGCACAAAGAGCTGTTATTGTTGTCTGAGAATCATGATGCAAACACCCCTCCAAAAACAGCAAGGTCAATGGTTTGTGCAAAGCCAAGAAGCCAAATCTTTTTGCAGGCGTTTTGCTTTTGTGCAGCATTAGTTACTCAGGTATCATCATACTTTCATTTCAGGGAATGGTTGGCTCTGCCATTTTTTGCTGTATTTCTTCAATATTTTTTATGATTTCTACCTTCAGAAACAGTTTTCTGGGAGGTTCATTATTGCCTTATTAAATGTGTAATCCTGTAGGGCATGGCAGACACAAATATTAACATTAAATTTCTGGCATTAAATATAGCAACATAATTTTACTTGATGTTAAATTTTGCTTTTGTCTAATTTAGCCCACACTAAATGACAGGACAACAGCATCAAAACTACAAACATCCTAAAACTAAGGACATATCAACAGGTATAAAGCCTGCCATTAAAATAATTCACAAAAGCACTGATTTATGCAACATACTTGTGCCCAGCCTTGTGCCAAAGACAAGTAGGCGCTGCCTCCAGAAGAAATCAAATGTGACGTGGTTCTTCCCTCAGCAGGAAGACTGCAGCACTTGTGAGGAGCTCCACATCAGCCCCTGGCACATCAGCCCCTGCCTCAGTGATGCCGCAGCAGGGCTGGTCTCCAGCTCCCCACAGCCCTGCCCTGCCCTGCCTGGACACAGGCTCTCCTGAGCCAAGCCCTGCGGTAAAATGCAAACGTCATCAAGCACCAACATGGCATAGCACTGGGGTGCTGACACAGTAATGATCTGCACCAGAGCACCTCAGAGTTATTGTCAGTTCTTCAGCTCCCTGAAGGCTGACTTTGGTCACCCTAACCCAAATAATTAGGGTTAACAGCAGCTCAAGTTAGGACTCTGGTGACTTCGGATTTAGAAAATGAAATTGTAACAAAGACTTCTTAAAAAGGTGCGAGTGCAGCTCCTCGCTGATTTAAACAATCCCTATGAATGCCCACATGTTTTCCCTAGCGTCCTTTTAACACACCACAGTCACAAAGATGATGTTAACCATGCTGGAAGAAGGGTGGCTGACAGTAATCTTATCTTTGCCCTCTGGATAACCTGGTGACACAAAACTAGGAGGTCTGCCTGGGACTGGGAGCAATCTCTCTCCTTCAGTCCTTATCAGACCATAAAACTGGGGTGTGTGGTTCCTTTGTCTTTTCTATTGTCTCCTACCTCCACGCTGAACTGGAATGTCAAAAGCAAACAAGTGTTCCTCAGCTGAGACATGTGCCACAGAAACTGAAAGGCCCCACGTCAGGGGCCAGATCCTTCCAGCCAGAAGGGTTCATCGGGAGCTGTATGAGGGTCCTAAGCACACCCATGGACTCTCCTGGCCCCCTCCAATGGACATTCTCGTGCATTCTCTGGGGTCTCTCTCACTACTGAAAAGAAGGCATTCCTCATGACTTAACACTTCCCCAGTCCTGATGTTGAGCTTGATTTCAGGTTGCACAGACCACGATAAGCCTCCTCAGATGGCAAGTCAGCTCCTCTCTGTATCTGTGAGCTCACCTGAATCACTCCACCATCACACTGATACCAGGCCAGTGGCAGGAACATTCTGCAGAGGGGAAAGCCCCACAAAAGCCTTTCCTAGGTAAAGGTAGGAACGAGGTCAGGTAGTGAAGCAGACCAACATGCTGATTTAGATTTAAAAAGTTAACCTGGGTTTGCGGGGCTCTGTTTTAACTGGGATGGCAGCTTTCAGTGAGCCAGCTCATCATGTGGCCTCCTGACACTGTATGGCAGAGATGATCTGTCAGCCTGCTGGGGGGAGAAAAACAGGAACATGGAATCAGAGTCACTGCAGTGCACAATGTTCCCTCCTACATGGCAACCTGTTCACCTGGATGCAAAACTCTCATAGTTCATAGGCCTGTGGTTAGCCAAACACAGTGTCCCCCTTGCCACATAGAGAAAAAGATGAGCAATACACAAATTCCAATGGGAAAGCGTCAGTGTAGCTCTTCGCTTTCCCCATGATCTTAGCCTTGATGACTAATATGATAATCCCAGATCCTCAACAAAACAAAGCTCATGTGTGACTAGTTCACATCTGGGCCTCAAGGGCACATCAAGGCTAAAAATTCTACTTCTCTATGATAATTAGGTTTGATTCCAGAAATTTAGATTCTCAAAGGGGTTCCTGTCCCTTATACTGAAAGTTTTCAGGCTGTATAAACACAGCAAGGGGTAGCTTATAGCTTTCCAGATCATTTTGAGAGAAAAGTGACTCAAAGTGGTACCTCAGGATTCTATAGCAGTTGATAGCCTGATAGTCAAATAAAGTCTTGCTCACTTTGGGTTAAATAGCTGTTTGTCTTAGCCTTGTAAAACCTTGGCTAGGTATGAGGGATGAATTAGTTCACTACAAACAAATGCCAAGACCTGATGGGAAGGGGAAGACACAATGGGGAAGATCAAGGGAGAAAAGAGAGAGTCCCTTCTGGAAGATGTGAGCTCTCAGCCTGACCCACTCATAAAGTGACTGTCAGCCGGGATTGGTCCTTAGTTAAGGATTTTTGCAGTTCCACACATGCTCACATTAAAGATGCTATTTTCCCTGAGTTTTAGCTTTATCACTTGTTCCAAACTTAAAAGGTGATTCACTGTTGCATCATGGCAAGTGCATTTCTGTGCAAATTTGACAAGCAGAGTAATAATTCTCCTTCCCTCATATGATCCTAATCTCTGGCAAGAAACCATAAAAAACTATTTGCAGAAAATAACTATGATAAGTGCAAACAATTCAGTGCCATTTTCATAGTAATGTGCTTTCAAGCTATCATTAAGTCTGTGTGAGAAAAACAACCACGGAACTACTGGAACACACTGAACCCAAATTGTTTTAGTGTATCTGTCATTTTCCATCATATCTATATGTACAAGAAAACAACACAACAAACCTTTTTGGCATGCAGAACTGTTGTGTTCAGAAAAGTTAGCCAATCTAATGCTTCAAGAAATGTAAATGTACATGTACATATTTCAGATTTCTACATTCTGAACTAGTTCAATTTATCTCACTGCAGTTATCCATATGCATTAAATTTAGAGGTATGTCATGTTGCAACTCTTCTGGAAGTACTTGAGAGTACAAAGGAACAAGTGTATAAAGAAAACATTGCAAACTCCTAATTTCCACACAAACCCTTAAAGAGAAAGAGAGCAGTGAAAACAGACAACTATTTGCAATCTTTGAACAGTGTTGCATGTACACTCTGAAATGGGAGACACCATAAATTTTAAAGGTCTCCTTTCCAGTAGTATAGATGTTCATCTTTGTGAGTACATAAGAAAAATCAGTCTAGTTTTCTAATCCTGCAAAGAAGATTACTAGTTAAACACTTCTCCACAGCTTGCTACTGGACTTGTTCCCTTAGGAAAGATCACATCAGTGCCAATAACTTCAGTTTCACACTTTTTTTAACCAAATTCCACTAGGAACCCTTTAGTGCCACTCTTCCACAAGGTTATGGAACAATGAAACATGGAGGAACATCCAGTGCTTGGGCAGTGAATGATCATGATATCAAGCTGGCCTGTCACCTAATGAGAAATGAACTTCTTTCCAAAAGGGTATGTATGACTGCTTATGTTAGCTCACTGCTCCTCCTCTCATATATCTTACTGTTGAAGGAGTTATACCTATGACCTTAGAAGATGGTTCTCCTTAGCCAAAAAGGCAGTACCTATGACATAAGACAGCAATAATAGAACATGCTAAATAAGTATGGGACTCCCACTGATTTTGAAAGAACACGAATGCTTCCCAAGTGAATTAAAAATCCTATCACCACACACCTTTAATTTTTCTCAAAAATCCTTTCTACTAGTAATTCAAATCTTTACTGGAATATAAAGTATATTATTATTTATTCAGTATCCCTGTATTTATCTGCCACTGCTATTTTTGTCCTGTGATAGTTTAAAAATATATATTATTCACTCTATTCATATAAGGCCTATTATTTTGTGCATGCCTGTAAATCTCATGAGAAACCTATAACTATACATGATTCAGCATAGTCAGAATTCCCCCTGGTAACCTACTGGTAGTCAGTGCAGCTGGAACTGGCCTGCTTTCCACCGCTACCTTTATTTTCTGCAAGGTTTCTGCTTCCCAGATAGAGGAAGCAAAACACAACAGGCTTCTCATCCTAAACCTAGACAAGATGAGGAGCAGTATGTTGTGAATTGAGCTGAAAAGAGTTCTCAGAAGGAAGACTTACCTTTCACCTCACACTCCCACTGAGTGGGAAGCTATGCAGGGGCACTGACAACTGAGCAATGTGAGATGGGAGAGAAAGGACTCAGGGATAGGAACAAAAAACCTACATTCTACTGTGGGAAGACAGCAACAGGAGATGAAATGGAAGCTCTGTGAGGAAAGAGATACAGTGGGCAAGGAACTAAGGATGGGGACTGGTAGACAACCATTTTAAGACAATTTTTTGGGTGTATCCAATGCATTTCAGGAGGCATTTTCTTAAGTGTATGAGCACACAAATTAAATATTCTTCTTCAGGGGCAATTAGAATGCAAGACCAAAATACAGTAGAAGTTAGAAAAAAATACCATAGTTACAGAGAGTTATTATTATTTTAGCAATTACTTTAAACCAGTCTGTTTATATTTGGGATTTTCTCATGTTTCAAATTCATAGGCAAAATTCTTATTTTTCAATACATGATTTAATATGTGGTATTTCACTGCTACATGTTTGACTTTAGTTCCACATGTAATTCCCAGATTTAAGATTTGCTTTCCACAGTCCCTTTGGTTTTGAACTTACAGTGGCCTCTGCCATTACCCTTTACCTCACAAAAGTATTTCAAAGATGTGTTTCCCATACACTAAACCTACATCACTTTAACCGGTATTCAGCAAGAAACCATTCTGCAGCATAAGTTTTCAAGCCAATTCTTTTTCAAGCAGTGTGAAAAAGCATTCATATCATTCTTAGTATTCCCTGCCCTCACAGCCCACACTTTACAATGTTTTTGTTGGAGTCACAAAGAAGGAAACATGCAGAATAATCTCACTGAAAAGAGTCATGGTTTAACACTATAAAATGCTAATTCTGCTTCATCTGCTACAGCATATAAACCCTACTGTATCCTGTCCAGTGGCAGACATTAAAAGTGCTGGCATTTTTATAGTGCATTCTATATTAAGATTGCTGGCCTAAATTAGACATTAAAAATTGCTAGTCCCTTTTAAAAAACTTGAAGGTCTTGCAGAACACCTTTCCCAGAAATCACGCAGTAATCCATGACTTTTAAAGGATGCTTCAAGCTGTGTAAACAAAATCACCTATGACTATTCTTTAATGTCTCCAGAGCTTGAAAACAAATGCAGTATTTTATCGACAAACTGAGTTTTTGAGTGCTGCAGCCCTATCATGTAGCAGTGCCCTGTTACAACCTCCTCATGCAGGGAAGCTACAAGGGAAGCTGCCAAGTCAGTTTTCTAGATTTCCTACCCCAAGGCTCCCAATATTTTACTCACACAGGAAGGCTGATCTGTTAAACCTGCATCTGGCTTGGATACCCTCATTCCAGCAGCACTGTATTTAGCTGTATAGGAAACCTCCAGCCTGCAAAAGAAACACCCGGCAGGCTGTGTGCAGCTTTGCCAAAGGGACTACCTGCACACAAGGCATTCCTGCCAGGAAAAGCCACGGGTGTCAAGGTTCTCACAACTTCACACCCCAGATGTGACCGAGCTGCCTTGGCAAAGGACTGAAGGACAGAGCTGGCCTCAGCCTTGATTGTAACCACAGAACTCTCCTCTCCGTCAACAGGATGACTCAGCTCATTTAATTCCTCTTGATAGATGGACTTTCATGCAATTTCACCTGGTTTTCTTTCACCCAGAAAGAAAACTATAAATATTTAGGCTTTTAAAAAATAAAGAGGGCCAACTTCCTGAACATGATCCACATGCAGTTCTTTTACTGCTACAAGGAAATGGAGAGCAAAGATAGAGTGCCATCTGAACAAACAAATTCCACCTACATAAACATATCTCAGCAAGTCTCATGGGCAAGATTCTTGCCACCAAATTTCAGATTCACGTGACCCTTCTCACAAACACTTCAAGGCCTTTAGATTAGGCATCTCTTTTACTGGCACACCCTTTTGGTGTATATTCCCTCACACCTGGGGAAGGAGATCATCTACTTAACTGACTTTTGTCTTACCAGCTCCATGAGACCCCAGTTACAGAACTGCTGCCAAGCATATGTGACACACTGTTGACTCGTACATTTGACAGTCTTTTAACGCACCCTCCCATTTCCCAAACAGTAATGTATCTTAAAAGCTGTATTCAAGTTTGCTTTTCACTAGTACATGCTGCTCCTTGCTGGGTCAGGACATGACAGTGTGTGAAGGAACAGGGGCACCCCAGACCCGCTGTAAAGACTTGGCACATTTTCAGGATGACCCTTGGGTCCAGGCAGTGAAACATGATGTACCAGTCAGTGCTTTGGTCTGTCACAGCTGTTCCCCTAAAATGGGCAGTAAAAACATGAGGCTGTGCAGAAGGAAGATGGCTAAGTCCACCTGTGTCACTTGCCTCCACTGTCCATCTAGGTATCAATAATGTCCCTATTGGAATCAAAAGGAGCAGGTGGGAGTCAGGCCTTAGGATGCCTTTCCATTTCTACTGCTCCCCTGCCATCATCTTCCTCTCTCCTAATCCCCCTCCTACCCAGTCTCTTCTGTGATACTGTACCAGTCCTTCAAACAGTTTTGTCATTCCCTGCCTCCCCTTCCTGTGCAGGTGGCTCCTCTCCCTCAAAATGGAGTCAGCCTTATTCTTGCTGTGAGGACCAGGAAGGAGGAGAAATCTCTGAACAGCTTCTTCTCCAGCATCAGTCTGTGGTATGCCTCCTGTATTATGGAAGAGGTGAGAGAATGTCAGGTAATTTGTAGGTGTACTAAACAGCTACAGTGGTAATTGCATTATTAAAATCCTCTAATGTAAGACTGCCTAAGAGAGGAAAGAAAACAGCTAAATTGTCTACTCAGTACTTCTTTGTATAAACAAGACCATGGAAATGTATGCAGTGTACCATGGAGACTGGCTTATGAGAGCCTCCTTACAATCTCTGATGCTCTCTAGAGCTACATTTGCTCTGTTGTTCACTTGCCTCTTTTGTTTCTTTGTTCAGTGCTAGCTAATCATCCAAAACCAGTAGTTTACACTCAGTCACAATAATGCTTTACCTTCCTACCAAACCACTAAATTCTTACACCAGTATTCTTCAAGAATCAAAGTCAAGAATCAAGAAGAGGAAGCTGTAGGAAAGAAGAACTTCAGCATAACTAAAGGAACATTTTGTTGGTGCTTAAATGGAAGAAAAAAATAAGAAAAAGGAAGAGAAAACCCAACAGAATCAGTATATGTTTATTTTGTACCATTTTTACACTTGCCAGGTAGCCACAGACTTCTTTTTTTCTTCTAAATGATGGCAGTCCGGACTGAATGCCTTTTTTATTGAAAACACTCCCTTCTGCAGGCCTCTCAAAACACACTCATCATGTTGTCATTTCAAAAGAGCACTATTCTAAAATAGAGTTCAGAGTGTCAGTAACCACCTACCTGGGGATTCCCAAGCTTTGTCCCTAACTCCATCCCACACTTGACTGCCCCTGCCTCCTAGAGAGTTACCATTGAAGGTCAAGACAGTCAGAAGCAGGGTCTTACACCTGGGGATGCTGCTCCTGAGCAGACCACCATAACGCTTCAGCATCTGAAGTCAAAGCCACAGATGTGGCAATCCTTACAGCTACTTAGGGCACACATTTGGAATGCCTGGTGGCTTTTCTGGATATCTATTCATATTGTTGTGTGAAAATAAATAATGATTAAATAAACCAGTATGCCTGTAAGTAAACTAGGCTTGGCCTATTACTACAAAACCTATGGTGCAGGGACTGGAAAACACCTCTGAGACAAGAGTCCTGGGTATTGACCACTAGGGCAGTATTTGCTCAGGCCACAATCACAACTTTCTGAGGAGACAAGTCTTTTCATAAACCTGTTGTCTTTACTCCCATTACTTTGATTCTGAAAAGTCTCAGAGTCTCACTGCTTTGATGGTTGGAAATCACCTTCTGATTTCTGTCCTAAGGTTATTCAGTGCCACATTATAGCCCTTTAAATCTTTAGCTTAAAGAGCTCTTCCATTTCATCCCTAGTATTTGGTCCCTATTAAGAAAGGATAATCCTACCGCCTTCTCAATGTCCTTCTTCTGTGAGGCTAAGCAATCTAAAATCTTTTGATCTTCCTCCTCCCTGATTTTAGCAGCACTTACTTGGATCCATTCCAGCCATAGGTTGGTCATTGTATTTGAATATGAATGACTAAAATTGTACAGTCTTAGTCATACTTTACACAATAGAATAGCTCTTTTTGAAACAAAACATGTAAACAATACACATGTAAAGTAATAGTTTTACAAAGATCATAATGTATGCCATGAGTGCCATCCCTCAGGGGTGGGTATTGAGACCAGTGGTATTTAATATCCTTGTTGATGACATGGACAGTGAAATCCTGTGCACCATCAGCAAGTTTGCCCATGACACCCAGCTGTGTGATATGGTTGGCACACTGGAAGGAACGCATGCCATCCAGAGGGACCCAGACAGGCTGGAGAGCTGGGCCCATGTGAACCTCATGAAGTTCAACAAGGTCAAATGCAAGGTCCTGCATCTGGATCAGGGCAATCCCTGATCAGAAATACAGATGGTGTGGAGATTGGACTTAGAGCAGCCCTGAGGGGACTTGGGGGTGTTGGTTGACAGGAACCTCAATATGACCTGTACTTGCAGCCCAGAAAGCCAACAGTGAACTGGGCTGTATGAAAAGCAGCATAGCCAGCAGATCATATTGATGCCTAACGTGCTTGTGATAGTGGACATATGAAACAATAGGACTGTTAAGACTCATATATGCTAAGAAGGGAAATACTAGGGACGAGTATTTGTGCACTTACTGTGAGATTTAAAATTATTTAAAATTATTCTCCATTTTTAACCCATTTTTCATTTTTTTCAAATTCCCCTAGAGTAAAGCAACTCATCCTCCACAGTGTCCCTCAGAAATCTTTACAAGACTATTTAAGCAGTGGGCAAATATGAAGTTATCCTTACACTGACTGGCTTTCTGCTTCAGTTCTAAGAATGCAAAGTTTAAGGACTGCTATACTCAAAACATGCTATTTTTTAATCTATACTCTTGTCCCCTTTTTTTTCTTGCAGGGATTAATCATGTACTCTCAAAAAGCTTCTTTCTTTCATTCATGATAAAATCTGCTGCCCAGTATTACTGCACATCCTACTCAGCATCAGAACAGTAACTTTTAGCCAGCATCTCCATTATGTATTACACAATGGGTCAGATGAGTGGACAGTGGGATGGATTGAGAAATGGCTGAGTGGCAGATCCCAGAGGGTCATGATCAGTGGCATAGAGTCTAATTGAAGGCCTGTCACTAATGGTCTTCCCCAAGCATCAATACTGAGCCCAATATCATTTAACTTGTCTATCAGTGACTTGGATGAAGGGGCAAATGCTTCCTCAGCAAGTTCACTGATGACACAAAGCTGCAAGGAGTGGCTGATACCCCCGAGGACTCTGCAGCCCTTGAGCCCCTTGACAGGTTGCCATGTGCTCTGGAATGACCCTGCTTGAGCAGGGAGGTTGGACCAGATGACCCACTGTGGTCTCTTCCACCTTACCTATTCTGTAATTTTGTGAATATAAGAAAAAGACATTCTCCCAGAAATGGCGGAAATACACAGCAATTACTGTGAACAAACAGGTACCATTACAAGATTCACCTAAAAATTTCCATAATATTTATACATGTACACACATATATCTTCTTGGAGGTGTCAATACTGCTGTGATATGGTTTGTGACAAAAGAATGGAGGTACCAAGCCAGGACTTTGGCAGTACACATCCCAAATGGCACTTAACTGAGCAAGACTGCACAGTGGTGGAGAACCATGAAGAACAGCAGTGACAGCAGCACTGGAGGATGGCAAAGACATTATTCTTAAGTTGCTCTAGGGCTCACACCAGCGTTCTGTGGCAGAAATATAACCTGGGAGCACCCCTCAGTATGAAAAGTATGTTGTGTGTCCAGCAGCTGGGATTAATAGTGGTGTCAATAAATTCATTATTACTGCTGTTGTCAGGTGCATTTGACCTGCTACAAGGCAGTATTTGCTGTATCTTGCCAAGAAGCTGGGCAGAAGGTGAAAATCCTTCTCATAACCAGAGGCCTAACATACACTCAGCTTACCTGGTTTATGGGTCCTCTTGCTGAATGCTTGGCCAGGAAGAAGGAGAGATGTGACTAAATGCAGAGAAGTTGTGCAACTGTGTGTTTTTGGAAGATCATCAGTTAGATGGCATAGCCATGACTCCCAACTTTGTGTTTCTCAGAGGGGAACTGTTTGCACCAGATTGCCCAATAACCTGAATAATATACAAGAGCAAGAACTGAAGAGACTTTTGAAAATTTTGGGCAGTTGTAGAGGCCACATCGTGAGAAAAAGTGGGATTTGTCAAGGAAATAGGTCATAGATATATTAGTGTTGCCACTTAAATGGCAAGAGCAGTGTGCTAGGAAATGCTTTTCTAGAAAGGAAATATACTTTTATATATGAAAAGAGAGACGAAAAATGAAAAAGGAAAAGCAAGGTATAAAGAATGGAGAAGGCTGGCATGTTGTTATTTTGAGGTTGACCAGAATTATATAAAATTTTTTAAACATATAGTTAAAAATGCATTTGTTCCACAAAACCTGGAAATTTTTAAACTCGGGAAGAAGAGAACTAAGTCACAGCAAGGAAGATTTTATCTCCTGGGACTAAGTATAGTGGATACAGTCTATAAGTTGCTGATTGAAATGGATATTCCAGTGTGGAATGTTTACTCCATTTTGCAGGACACTGGAGCACTTGATCTTGTCATTATAAGTTCAACCCATCATCTGTGTTCCTCTGTAGGTTTGAATACCCCTATATAAAGCCATGTGTTACCATTCACTCCACTGAGACTACTCCAAGAAGCTAAATCCACAAGTTTGATTTTGCATCTCTCGGTTGTAATGAACCAAACGTTTCCTGGAACTATTTGGAGCTATTTAGGGAGTCCTGAGAGAGTTATTCGATCATTTACTACTCCTGTCAAACAAAATAATTTCTTTGCCTTAACCCGCACAGGCCAAACTAAAGTGCATTGCCAGACTGACACTCTTCTGTATGACCACCACTCATGAGAGTGCCTTAAGTACATCAGGATTTTGAACTCCTTGCAGCCTTTCTTGAAACTTTTGAATCTTGACCTCTGAAGTTTTATGAAGAGAAATGCATGAACAAGATACTGTAAGAAATAAAAGATGAAATATTTCAGTCTCAGCATGAAGACCACTTGGGAAAAATCTGATCATAGGGACCTAATAGCCACACATCATTAGAAAGGGACTTTTTTCTAACCAAGTGTTAGGCTATTTGGAGCAAGGAAATGTAGCTGAAATACACCTGTTGAATTACACTGCAGGGAGAGATGACACTACTGGAAAGATCATAAAATAGTGCTTTCAAAAGGACTCTGCTCTCAGGGGTCTCCTGGAGCATCACTCACAGATAACATTCGTCTCCAAATTGACTGGCAATTGACTGCCATGCTCTCTGCAGGACTCTTCACATTTCACTTTTGATGTGTGGTAGCATTTCATCCAAAAAAAAAAAAGTTTCCATTTCTTCAAGGGAAAAGTAGATACCGGATGAATTGCCCAAACTCTTGCTCTGGGAGCATCTACCCCAGAGACTTCATTTTAACAGCTAAACAGTTACAAGCCCTGACAGTATCCAGCCGCCACCTGTCCTATGGGACATGCAAATGTGAACAGCAGCTCCAGTCCTGACTTCATGTCTCAGGGCTTAAGACTGCACCACTTGTTCCTTCAAGGGGAATGACTATCCTGGCTGCCTCAAGCACTAGAAAAGTGCCATGGAACTCACGAGTGTGCACCCACCAAACATCTAGATTTAATTCATGTAGGAAGCCAGTTTGAGGGCAGCAGCAGTGCAGCTGCAAAGAACTGGTCTATGCAAGCTTTAAAGCAAACTGCTTCTTTGAGAAGCAGAAAGGTTGATGCTCTGAGATTACATACTGAAATCTAAAGTGCAAAATAAATGGTGTTTGACAAACACTTCCAACATAGCGGATGCTATAACATGAAATGGTGAACTGGAGGTAGAAGGACTGCAGGCAAGATCTAACTGACCTGGTGCTTCTACAGGCAGAGAAAGAGGGAAGCAGAAAGTAGATAAAGCAACCCTGCCTGCTTTGGCCCCACTCACACTCCCACAACACACACACTCCCAGCACAGCTGGTGCACAGGATGGAAAGCTGGTGTGCCATAATTAAGCAATAAATTCCAAATACTGTCCACTGGAAAGAAAAAAAAAAAGTTTAGGGTTATTGAGAAACTACAGCAGCATGGAAAAAGCTGAGAACTGCTGAAGAAAATGTTTTCCTTTAACAAGTGAAAAAAATACGGAGCTTAAGTGCCGATGCTAGCAAGAGATCTGCTTGCAGCCAGACACGCAGAACAGCACTCCCTCTTGTGGTCCCTGAAATAAGAGTTCTTCCTTCCCGAAAAGCTGAATCACAATAGCCATCAAATAGCAAGCTAAGGAAAACTCTATCAATTTTAACCAAATGGATACATCAAATGAGGAGCATTGAAAAATAATGGCAGAAAAGTCTAAACCCTTGTAGAAGGACTATCCCACCACAAACTTTTACTAAAACAGATACCACTGAACAGTGCAGCAGGGGCCCAGCTTTTTCTTCTCCAGGGGAGGCTTCCAACAGTTTTTACTTTTTTTCTTCCAAAAAAAAAAATTTAAATCTCAGTTGTTATGGGAGAACTCTGAGGTGATCAAATAGAAATGTCTGTTTATATCTGTAAATGAGAATAAAACCAAGAGTTTGAAAGAGCAGAACCTTCTTCACATAATTTTATCCTTTTTTTCCCCAAAACAAGCCATCTTTGCTGTAGCTATGTATCAGAAATAGGCATTGCTGCAAGCTTAATCCCTGTATCATTTCTCAAGTATTTTGTCTAGTTATTTTTTCTTTATCTAAAGAAATAAGGGATTCTTGTTTCCCTTAAGGGAAACTCAAGGAAAAGTTCATTTGCATACAAATATACCTAACTCACAAATTATTAGAGCCTGTATGAACCGTTCCTTAAATTCTGGTAAAAGTTGTTAGGCTTTGCTTCAGCTTAATGGGAAAAGAAAGTGGGAGGGAAAAAGTGAGTCATCACGTGCGTCCTCATGTTCTGTATCAGTGAATCACTGAACACTCATTGCATCACAGATGTCCCGTGCAGCACCCAGAGTATCTACACTAGTTAAAGATGCATAAACTTATGCATGCCTGTACATAAACAAAACAGAATGATGTTTCCTTTTATTTTACAAAGCTGCATACACACACTCCTTTAATCGGGATCCAATTAGGTTTATATCCATATCATCAGCTTACTTGAGAACTACAGCTTCAATAATGATTAAACAGAACATTTTCAAACTGTGATTTCTACATTTGCAGAAAACATACTGTTAAAGACATGCTTCCTGATGCACAGACCTCAGCTTTTTGGTCAGTTGACATTAATACCTCTCCATTGGTACATGCTGTAATCATGTCTTACTGTTCCATTCAGAGTCAATGCAAAATGCCATGTACAACCCTGCAGGAAATAAGGAAAATCACCCAGCAGAGCTCTTTTTAATGAATCATTTTTGAAGAATTAGTCATTATTCTATCACAAAGAACAGTCACCAACAACCTTCAGAGGAAAGCAGTGTAATTTTCTAACTCCCAATCACCACTCGCCTGCCTATTCCACATGTATAAAAAATATCACGTAACAAGCTGTAGCTTTTTTGTTTTAAAAAATCCTCACATACACCCACTGACTTTACAGAAGCAGCTTTAAAAGCAAACATGATGGCTTATAGCATGACTCTGAGGCCACAGGCAATATGAAAAAAATAAGCAACAGAACCAAAGGAGCTAAAAAAAGAAAAGTAGCTCAAAAACTTTTTGAGTAGAGGACCCAAAAAAATCATCAGGCTCAGGATTTGCTCAGAAAGTGATTTCCCAACTGAAACTTTAGTGACAAGGAAAGAGAAGCTCCCCTGAAGTCTGTACTTGCTTTCATTTAGCCGTGACTGTGCCTGCTCCTGCTGGCAGGGCAACCTCTCCCTATCCCAGCCCTGCAGTCCACATTTCCCACACCAGGAGGGACTGAAGACACCAACCCCAGGACATGGAAAAACAGTGATGGAAAAATCCAACCTGATGCAGAGGGACTGTCAAAACATACACGCAATATGGGGTGGTATTTCATGAGCCTGCAACTACAGCTCCAAACAAGCCAGGTATACACAGACGCTGAGTTGAGCAGCTCTTCAGCATCAGTTGGCTGGGCTGGTGAAGGCTGTGGTTTCCCTGGAAGGATTCAGTTTTCCAAAATCTGGGTGGCATTGATCCAGGCCAGCAAATGACTTAACAGTTCAGCTGTGAGCCATGATGGATTCTGTCTCCCTCACAACGCAACAGAAACAGTAAGATTGTCAAGCATTTAGTGAAAATAATTTGATCTCTTTTCCCCTGCCAAGCAGTCAATAACTTGAAAAATTATTTTGTTTCACAGGAACTAATGAGCAGACCTGAAGGAACAGTGGGAGGGAGCAGACAGTAGACACAGGCAGCACTTTGGCATGGGACAATATCAATGTCAGGGTGGGCTGCTCTGCTTGGGTTCAGCCAGGGCTCACAGCTTGAGTGACTTCAGTAGCAAACCTGACAGGCACCATTAAACTCAAATCATGCCCTTTCAGATGAAGGCAACAGTAAAGGATGAACCAAAGTTACTGAACCTGGGTGCCACCTTCAGCACACCCGTGCTCCTTCCCTCATGCCTTCATTGCCTTCAGCACTCAGCATGCAGCAAACCCCATGACACTGCAGGAGCCTCGGCAGCTTTTGGGTTGGAGTTCCAGGTACTGCTTGGGAACAGTCAGCAAGCTGGCAGGCAACACACAGAGTGCTTTACACCTCTGTGAGCTGCCACTTGTCAAGCTTCTTCCCTTGTCAATGTTGTTAACCCAGGCTTTCCTGAGAATTTACAATAAATAAACTCCTGCTATGATCTCAAGATACCAAAATCCAGTATTTACAAATCTCAAGGAAAAAAATCTCATATATTTTCTAGTTTTCTGCAAGAAAACTTTTTCTTGAGTTCAAATTTGTAGAAATTTGAACTTTTTTCTCCCGGGAGAAATATATTATTCGTAATAAAATTAAATGAAAGCTTTTCAACATGTTTCATTGTCTCTTTTGCATATACAGAACCATGAAGTATATAAAAAGATTTCAACATAACATATTCATTATATTGAATGGAAAACAAAGGTTTGAAGTATTGGAAACACATACAGTCTATAAACTCCATTTCAGCAAAATTTTGTGTAATTTTAAAATATAGATTACATTAATAAGAAGAAAACAAAATTACTAGGGAAAAAAGTAAAATTTTAGATATGCTAGAAAAAAGTTAGATATAAGACAGTAGGAAGACAATTAATTAATATAGAAAATGAACAAAAATCTTACTTTCTTCTAAAAATTAGTGGGTTTGCATCTTTAGTAACAAGAATTGACACTTTTTTTTTTTTTGGTCTCGGCGGAAGCTGACCATACTCTTCTCCACTGGGTGGCATTACTACTTAAAGATGGAGCACCTGATGACTATATGAAGTTGTTACAAGGAAGTAAACGTCTCTCATACCTTATTGATCTGAATCTATAGAAATAAACCAGTTTCCTGAGACAGCCATCAAAGCTAGTCTGCTGATGTGCAAAACTGCCCCTTCTTAGGCAGATAATAGTCCTGTCTAGTAGTTTCAGAATGAAGATTGCTGTAAAAAAAAATGGAAATTTCAGCTTAATTCATTCTACTGGGTTTGGCAATGTTGAATCATTTCCATTTCTCTATAAAGAATAAATTCAAAGGGATGGACTAATATAATAAAATACATGGTCACTATATGTGAAACAGACAGAAATACAGAAGAAAAAAAAATCACAAGTTCCATGTCTGAAAGAGCATTTGAGTTCTAGGAAAAATCAGGGTGTTCAAGCACCTGAGCAGTCCCAATGAACTGAGCCACGTGCTTACAAGTGCACCTCGATGAAGTACACTGGACATGTCAGAAAAAAAGGCAAGTGGATGTTATTGTCTGCTACACTTGAACAAGATACCTGGGCTCTGCTATTCATCCCACAAGTCCCACCACCAAATTGCCTCTTTTTCCCAATCCATGCACCATGACCATGCTGCACCATAACCATTCTGCCTGTTCCTTCCATTAAAACCAAAGTGCAGGGAGCAAGGAAAGAAGCTACAAATCCAAGTTACATCTCCATTGGCATGAAGGATGTAAGTGGCGTGCACACACACATGCTGGGTTGGGAAGTATTTTGGGTTATGGTTTAGACAGCAACTCAACACTACTAGGAAATACATGAGGAAGGGGGAAAACTCAACAGCCTCTCTTCTCCCACTCCTTTAACAATGCTTAAAAGCAGGAAGTCAGAAGCAAAAAGATGAATCTAGATGTTATTCAAGAATCCATATAAATAAATATTTACAGGTAGAGGGTTAGATTACAGGGTAACAAACTAACAAGATTTTCTGATGTTGCTAAGGATTTCATTTTGATCTGGTTTGACTGCAAGTCTTAGACCATGATCCCTGAGTTCTGTTCGTTTGGTTATCCTGTCCCTCTCATCACACCCTTTCCAACCCTTTTCTCCAGAAATGCTCATGTTAATCTCTTAAATAGACTGTTCTTATGTGTATGTACCAGTCCTAACATACACCAGGCTCACACAAATTTATGACATGACAGTGAACCCTGCACTTTTGGCATATCACAACCACCCTATTGTGAAGTTCAGTTCTCATGTTACTATCACATTTTGTCCCAGGTCTTACCCTAGGCCCGAACATTTTCACAGCTGGGAGAATGAGCACAGAGGACCCCGACTGACTCTTCTAAGAAAACAAAACCAAAACCTAAACCTAAACCTTCCTATTTCCACCTTGACTCCCTCAAAACAAAAAATCCGAAAACCATCTCATGTCTAAAGTAGTGTCCTCTCCAGGTAACAAGAATAAAACCTTCCCAAGGTGAGGCTGCTTATGTTGCACAGCACTTTTCTTTTTTTGTATTTATTCCAGGAAAATCCACTTGAAAATATTTATAGTCCAAACTGAGAGACCTGAGCATGCCCCAGCTGGCACCCACACAACTAAGGGAAGCCATGCATTCCTGTCCCACCACTCCTTGGCATGCACAATGGACAGGGCTGCCCACACTCATCCCTATGCATGTGCAAAGGGAAGCTGAAGACAAAATGACAATGCAGAGTGGGTTTCCACAGTGCTGAATTCATGTAAATGTAATTCAGAAAAAGAGAAACTTCTCTGTTGTCCAAAGCTGTCTATACATTACTTTCTTTGCTCTGGCATTCTCTCAATGAGCACATACATTTTGAGTAAGAACTTCATTAAAGAGTCAAATTTGTATTTAAAACCACGGAAACAAGAGTCCAATCCTTTTTCTCCTTTTGTTTCCTTTCAGCAGCCACATTAAACTCAATTTTGTTGCTTCCACAGACTTAAGATTTTTTTTTCTATTCATCTCCAGACTAGCTTCTATAAATTGTGGTCTTTGTCCTCTAACAGGAAGCAAAAATAGGTGTAATGAAGTTTTTTCAGTACTGATTGTTCCTTTCAATAAAGCAAGTTACAGATTTTATTTATGTCACCAAGGATAAAATTATTTTTATAATGTGATTGTTATTCAAAAGTGACCAGAAGAATACAAGAATTACTATTATTGCCAAATCCAGTTTATCCACTTACTATTTTCAATAGTTCATATAACCATCTTACCTGAATTTACCATCTTCTCAGTTCTGCTACTTTAACTGTTTACCCAGTGTCATCCTAACCCATCTTTCTCAAGTGATCCAAATCATGAAAAAGAGAGGGGAGAAGGAGAGAGGGAAAAAAAGAAGAAAATCTAATATCAATTGTTCTACACACATAGACTTTTCACAGTCTATTTTAAAAGATGTTTATTTCACAAATTTGGAAGAAAAGGACTAGTGGGAAAATGAAAATAACAACCATATATGCCAAATGTGTCACCAAGAGAAGAACCTCTTCCACTCAAAGGAGTCTGGGATCAGGTCTTATGACGGGACTTTCTGTACATTCATGCATTTGAGCATTGGTTTGTGCAACACACACATCTTTCTCTCCTTAACATACCAACCACATCAAAGAGGCAATGTCAGCTGAAGAACTTGGCCATACCTGTACAGTAAAAAGCAGAGAAGGTTTCTGCTCCTCATTTCCCATTCCTAAGAGCTTGGGCTAGAGGCCTGCTGTGGGGCTGAGCTGTTGGGAGCTGGAGCCAGCACTCTTTGGCACATACCATGGGTGCCAGAACTGTGTTTCTGGTCACACTGAGGCAAATGATGTTGCTCATTATTTTAATGACTATACAGAACAAGCAATTTTAAGCTCCATATGCCGCATCATGTATGAGTTAGCGAGCAGAAAAAAAAGTCTTGCTACAACAGTTAAACTGACTCACGTGCAGTTGCAGCTGCACTGCTGTGTCCAAGAAACATCTTGTCCTATCTGAGACTGGCTGGGTTTACAATACATTCAGGCCAGTAATTCTGAGTTGCTTTTCTTGACATGAGGGATTTCCAAATAATCTCTTGAGTGTCTCGATACATGGACCATACACACATCAGAGAATGTGCACTGCTTTAATTGCTATATCATCTGTGTAAAGTAGACTGTCAACAGATGACTTAATGCAGCCTTTGATTATTTCACTTGACAGTTTATGGCAAATTCTGTCATGAATTTTTGGGGGATTAAAAAAGCAAAGGAGATGCAACCCACTTTACAGTAGAATTCACCACCACACTCTAGCCACTGGAGACCTATATGCACTTCCCCTTTCTAGAACAACACATTGTAATCTTCTCTACTTGCTTTTAATCACTGTATAACCCTTATGCACAGCTATACACAAACATTAAGAGTCACTGAAGACATAGGTGTAAAACCCTGGCAGCCAAGATCAGCTACAGCTGAGCTATTCCAAGACATGGTGACCTATCAAGCCATGAAATTGCTTTACCTGGAAGGTAAGAACAGGTTAGGCAATCTATTTCCATTCCTTTTCATCAGAAAAATACTAATGTTTATATGTCTCCCTTTCATTATATTTTGGAGAGCCTTACTTCCTGTGTATGCAGAGAACTATATTGCCTCTTTGCCTATGGTTATAGTCAAGAAATTTGGAGTGTCTCTCTCATATCTTTTATGCAAATTAAACGATTTAATTTACAGAATTAATTTAAACAATTAAACTCCTTTTAGACTTCTTTTATATATAGCAGTCTGTAAACTTCTGGTAGATCAGAACTGCCTCAGGATGGCCCACGTTTCTTGATGAGGGATGCCCAAAAATGGACATGATACTTTTTTTGCTAAAGCTTCAGCAGAGCTAAGTAAAGTAGGCAGATTACTTTGCAAGCCTTGTATACAGCAGAGCTGTTTATACTCTCTGGTATGGTGTTTGCTTCCCTCACAACACATGCCACTCTGAACCATGGATTAATGCAAGGCAACAATAATCACTGCATCTTCCCCTGCACACCTATTGCTTAACAAACAATTCACCCCCTAACAAGGAGATGTGCCCTTGATACCTCTTAAATAAACACATCATTTTGCACTTGACTTTTATCTTATTTCAGGCCTAGATGACCAAAACAAAAAAGTTTTAATCCCATTCTTCAATATTTGCAAAGCAATTTCTCACTCAGTTTGGCATCTGCTGCATAGTGAATAAACATAGTTTCTACTCCACTTTGCAAGTCACTAATAAAAAATGTTAACTCATTTTGGACCATGAGAGATGTGCGGCTCAGTACATAGGATTGACCTTTTGCTTTGTATATCATTCCCATTATTCCTGCACAGACAGTTTATTGTGATTATGGAAATAGAATCTCCCACAATTCTTAGGGCTTTCAAGACAGTGTTGAAATAAAGATCAGGTCTACTACATTTGCCTTTGTCGGAAATGAGCTCTTTTTGAAGGAAAGCACTAGGTTATTTTCCATTTTTTAGGTTTTTTTGATTAGTCTTTCCTTCAACACATGTTCAAAGCCCTCAGAGCACAGAGAACTCAGCTAAGGAATTTGTATTGCCTAGACCACATTTTTCTACCTGTTTTCAAGTTTGAGTACTACATTTCTAGCTGTGTGTTCCTTTAGGGGAAGTCACCAATTTAACTGACTTGATATTCATTAAAAATCCTTTTTCTCAGACTTCATTCACTTTAAGAATATGGCAATAATCAGAGAAATACTCTCTGAATCACTCACTTGAGTTGTCATCTTGGTTGTGCTATTTTCCACTTCCAAGCTTCATTTCCAATAGTCCTCTTTCTTTCAGTGGACATGACTGGAAGCTGAAGCATAATTTGCACTTGATTATTTTGGTTCTCTGTTCTGCCACCTCTGCAGAGAAAATGCAATCCCTTTTTTTCTAAATAGTTAAAGAACTTCTACTATTGGCACATTTCTTTTATAGTAACTAAGCAGGACTCATGTTTTTTCACTATGGGTCTGTGTTTCTGACTTTTAGACATTTCTTTACTGATGCTTCTGTTCTTTTTTCTATTCTTTGGGGGAAAACACACTGCTTGCTTCTAATCACCTTAAAAAGTTCTTTGTTTGATTAGGCTGAGTAGGCTGCTCTGCAGGCACCTCTCCTCAGTTTGAAATACCACTTCCAGTTCCTCTGTAATATTACCACTATTCACCAAACCACACATACAACAGTATTAACAGGTTCGTTGGTTATTTGGTGAGAGTCTTTTACATCTAGGAATACCTAAAAATTACTTGTTACTACCTCCATACCTGCTGTGATGATAACTGCCAGGAGTAACCCATCGGATGATGACAGCTGCCCCTGAGCATCAGGATCCTTTGTCACTAATTCACATTTTAGGATAGTCTTATTTAAAAGTGAAGTACATTTTTCAAGGATTCAAGCACTATAAGGGATGAGTTTGCAGCTGATTTTTTTAAGAATAATTTTTCTTTTCTCTGGCTTTTTTTGTTGAATTGATGTAGCATTTCACTAGCCTATTACAGTACTTTCAGAAATTATCCAGAAGTAATGATTTCCAAGAAATAAAGGACTCTAGTCTTGTCTTTGTATCAACTTCTTTATCTTCTCATTTTGTGAAATAGATATCAAAACATGGAATATACCAGCGATCTGGGACTCTTCAGTATGAAATTACCCTTTTGTGAAGCTTTTATCTCATACAGTATCTCAGTTTCAAGAAAATGCTCATTTCCTACTGAGAGGCCAATTCTTCTCATCATTTTATAAAGATGGATTTTTCAGCTCTTTCAAAGCAAGATTTTCCTCTTTGCACTTTTCTAAATTAGGCTCATACTGCTAGATGGTATCTGCAGGGTACAAACAGAACACTCCCCTAATGCACCTTTTGACCTGCATCATTAAAAGTTTTCTTCTTAAACATCTAATACTTACTATCTCTATTCCATACACATATTCATGCTTTACTACATTCATTTTTTTCCTACATAGCTGCCCTTAGAAGTTGTGAATAACTAAAAAGACTTTTAGGCAGTCCAGACAGAATAAGTGAAATATTTCAGAGATCAGCAGCACCAGAAACTGAAGTGTGAACAAATACAGGCTCATGGGTTACAGGTATTTTATGCTCCCACCTGCTTTCACTGAGTAGATGTTACAGTGCTACACCTTCTTCTCAGGGCAGTAGGTATCCTACAGCTACATTTGCCCATAGATAAAATCATTTACAAAAGTCTTATACTCATCTGACAGTAAACAATAGTTCGCACATCTAGCAAAAGCCATGAAACAAGACCTTGAGGTGTCACATCAGATTGCAGACCAGATGCCTTCCACCAAACACAACTGGTCACTACCTTCCTGAACGGAAGGAATGCATCACCAGTGCTGCTTTACCCAGGAGTTACCTGGTCCATAGAGCTTGTTGAGGAGAAGAACACATCTTTCAACTATTCCTAGTCATGTACAAACCCCACAGATACTCTGAAAATGACAAAAAAGCCAGCCTGTGGTGAGACTAAAGAGAAGATATGATGCTTGTAGACGCACCATGTTCCTTCAAAGTATGGCATTTGATTCTTGCAACACTGGGGTAAGAGCTATGTCAGCTATCTGAAGAGGGGTTTCTTCCCAACACAACAGGCCACTTGCAAGCTGAGCCTTACAGGCACAGTCAATCAACAAAGTGAAACCAGGACCCTTTGATATTTGGCTCACAATTCCCCCTGGAATAATACATACTATGGAAAAAATTATGGATAGTCTGTTAAAAAATGCATGTTTCTTACACAATGTTTCCAGCATGGAACCAAGTTTGAACTTAACAGATGGATTCTTCTAGTATGGGATCATTTTGTGGATAATGCTCCCAAATGACCTCAAATGCTTCTGTATTTTCCATGACAAAATGAGTGTTTATATTCAGGCTTCCTCACTGTCTCTTCTTGATGGCAGTCCATTTTGTAGAAAGCTGACAGATTTTAAAACGTGGTAAATACTGCATGAGAAAATGTTTTCTTTGGTTTCAGAAACTCAGGGATTGCCAAGGTAGCTCACCTGAAAACATGAGGAATAATTAGAAAGCTGCTACAAAGACTACAGTTTCAGCAGTAACTTCTTTGTGATGAGAACTCAAGAGTTAAAATTAGAACCAGAGGTTCCTCAGATTAATTTCCAGGAGATATTATGGTAAAGAAAAGGGATGAGCTATTCATTCCCTTGCAGTCAGGGAGGCCCTGAAGAGAGACCTTGACAAATTACAGGACTGGGCAATCACCAACCATTTGAAATTTAACAAGGGAAAGTGCTGGGTTCTACTCCTGGGATGGGGCAACCCTAGATGTTTGTACAGACTGGAGAATGAGATGCTGGAAAGCAGTGCCATGGAAAGGGACCTGGGGGTCCTGATCAACAGCAAGCTGAATATGAGTCAGCAGTGCCCTGGCAGCCAGGAGGGCCAACCATGTCCTGGGGGGCATCAGGAAAAGCATCGCCAGCCAGTCACAGGATGGGATTGTTCCACTCTTCTCTGCAGTGGGACGGCCTCACCTTGAATGTTGTCTGCAGTTTTGGGCACTGCAGTATAAGAAAGACATTAAACTATGCTCTCCAAAAGAGAGCAACAAAGATGGTGAAGGGCTTTGAGAGGAAGCTGTATGAGGAGCGGCTGAGGGCACTTGGTTTGTTCAGCTGGAGAAGAGGAGACTGAGGGGAGTTCTCATTGCAGTTACAACTTCCTCATGAGATGGGGAGGAGGGGCAGGCACTGGTCTCTTCTCTGTGGTGACCAGTGGCAGAACCCTAGGGAATGACCTGTGTCATGGGAGGTTTAGGTTGGATATTAGAAAAAGGTTCTTCACCCAGAGTGTGGTTGGACACTGGAAAAGGCTCCCCAGGGCAGTCATCACAGCACCAAGACTGACGGAGTTCAATAAGTGTTTGGATGATTCTCTCAGGCATGTGGTGTGACTCTTGGGGATGGTTCTGTGCAGGGCCAGGAGTTGGATTCAATGATCTTTGTGGGTCTCTTCCAACAGAGCATAGTCTGTGATTCTGTGATTCTGTCTCCAATTATTTTCCACAGTGATTGTAAGATAAATGTGTACTTTCAAGTCTCATGAATAATTTCTGTGAAAAGAGGATAAGACTGTCTGGAAAATTTCCAAGTGTGTCCCTCTGATATCCTTTCAGTGCCTCAATTTAACAAAAACACCCACACATACAGACAGAAGATCTACTTCCCTACTAACAAGTAAAAGTACTTACCAGCAATCTAAAAGAGACTTTCTCAATGGATCAAGGAGATCTAATCACAACTGCCATTAATTTACTATTTTGTAATTTTATTGTCAGCATCCTGCTATCACTAACATAAATATCTGTTTAATTACACACAACTTCTCATAAGGAACTGAACTAAAGTATACCAAGATGAAAGAGCTGCTCTTAAGCCAGTCAACTTTTTATGCTTCCTCAAATTTCAAGGACAGGATGTGATATCCCTTTTTCTGTCATATCCTAAGAAAATTCAAAGCAGAGAAAGCTCCCCAGAGTGTCCCCAAAGATATGGCATTATCTTAGCATTCATTCTTTCCTCATTCTGTGCTCATTTAATGTTGTTTCTAGCAGAGCTGAAACACCACTGCCAAACACCAAGATTGACTTAGGGTCTAATCTTTCTCTTGAAGAGGGCAAAAGTGTTGTTGCCTTGCCTTTGTACTAGCTTCCTATGGGGCCCAGCCTGGAAGAACAGCTGTCAGAGCAAGACCCCTAAAAATCCCTAAAAGCAATGTCGTAACATAACAGTCATCTGAGGAAAGACCAGCATCTCTCTGGAGCGACACAAAGAAGACTTGAAGCACCAGGCTGAAATCCAAAGGTCCAACTGAGCCTGCCAAAGGTGAAATGAGATATTACTGCTAATCCTGGCCAGACTGTGGACTGGCTTTGCTGGTAGTCTTGTGAATAAAAGTGACTGTCCTATACATATTCCAAAAGAAAGGAACACACTTTATTTATTTTTGCCACTCTTCAGGGAGAGTTTGTTTTATTATCTCAAAGCAAGGGGTGTAGCTTAAAGTTTCAAAATCAAGGAGAAAGGTTTATGCAATACCAAAGATTAAAGAGGGAAAACCCAAACCCATTCAGTCAGCTTTGATCCCTTTCCAATGCATTAACTCCTCTCCTGCCAGGAGCCCTGAAGCTTCATGGGACAGAGCTCCAGAGAAAAACAGCAGATACAGGATGATAGCATTTCCTTTATAAAAATCTAGAACTACAAAATAAATTCCATCACGGGAAAAGTGTACTGGCAAAACAAACTATGTTGTGGACAGAAGGGTAGACACTGTGGCAGGTGACGGCAGGTGACAGGCTGCAGAGCAAGTGACAGACAAAACAAGAAAGCCATCACAGACCTGTAATTAGGTATTTAATATTCAAGGAAATGTCATGGCCAGTGTCTGCGCAGATGTTCTCATTTTAACAAGAAGTGTCCACTCAGTTATGGCAACAAAAGGTACAAAGGATTTCTGAATTTAATAAAAAAGAATCCTAATACTTGCTTGAAGGGAAAGCACAATTATCATCATTTCCTAGACTATAAGGCATCTAATTACAGTCCCTGAAATGGAAAATTTTTTTAGACCAGTTTATAAGTTAACCAGAAACTGTTCTTGAGCAGGGACAGAAAGAATGGAGTCTTCCAGCAGATTACATGCATTTGGCCTCCTTCACTTCCACCCTGTTCTGGAACTCCAGTAGTGGAAATAACCTAACGTGAAATACAAGTTATTTACATAAAATATTGCTGGAATATGAATCTTGATGAAAAAGCCAAAACCAAACCATTCATTTAGATTAACTGCCATTTTTAAGAAGTCCTCATTGCAGACTGACAGGATGGGATTCAGCCTTGCAAATCCAAGTTGCTTAACTAGAGCCTTTTTATAGGCAAAGGCAGCATTTCCAGGGTACTACTGACCCTTAGGCACATGAAGTGCTGCTTCTCTCCATTGGACTGACTGCAAAGAGACTCCAGGGAGGATAACACCCCTGTAGACATTTACACTGAAAACAGGTAGAGTTAGACTGAACGAATCTCTTCTCTTCCAGGTCAAGAGGAAATGTTTGGGGTGACAAAGGTAGCAGATGACAATGCTGCAGAGTGAGCCCTGGGGATGAGCTCTTTCCAGAGGGACAGACTGGTATGGTTGTTCTCAAAATGAAGCCAGCGCATCCAGCAGGAGCCAGAGCATCAGACACAGCACCATGGGAGGTGCCTCCAGACATTAGAGCAGTACTGATTTCTCTTGACAGTGCTAAAATTAGCACTTTACTCCCATCAAGAGCCCAAGTATTGGTTGTCCTCTGCCATGTTGCAGAGCACTTTGCCTTCTTCCATGGAAACAAACGATTTTGCTTCAACTCTAAGCAGGTTACTCTGAAAACACTTCCCTACAGCCTTATCTTAAAGACACAGGGCACTGAGGAGAAAAGGTTCAGCTAAGGACACCATCAAAAGCTTTGATTTTTAGTGATTCAGGCGTGACATTTCCTACTCCCAGTTCCATTTTGTCCCTTTCAAATAAAGGACTGGATTCAATCACTGGTTTATTTTTACAGGCATTTAATCATAACTAAAAGTAAACAGAAAAACCTGGCGATGAGACAAGCTCTGCAGCCTGCCTTTTTCCTTAACACTGCAACAACTCATTACAAAGTAGTTCAGTCCAGCTGTGAAAATGCCAGTACCTATCCTGATACAGTGCAGAAACATGTGATGCATCCCCAGCTCTCTGGACAGCAATGAGAAAAATGAGAACTATTCAAAATATAAGCCAAGCACAAGACATATTCTTACACTTACAGGTAGCTACAGGAAAATATTAGAAGATGGGATTTAAAAAAAAAAAAAAAGTTCTTATGGCCTTCCCCCTACCAAAGGTCTCAGAATTACCCTGTTATCCAGTTTTAAAAACACAGGGTTAGTGCTTATCTCCAAATATTTGTTTTTGCTAAAAAAGGCCTGAGAAGCCAAACAAATCAACAGCTTTAAGTTTCTGTTGGACTCTAAAAAGGATCTGAAGTTCAGAACAAACAAGGTTCTTCACATGATGGGAAAAAAAGAAGAGAGCAGAATAATAAAATGCAATATCAGCATCTCCCTGGGAGGATCAGAGTTTTTGGGTCATGTTCTTGCTACTTCCTAATTTCATGCTGTGTATTTTGCATAATAAATTTAGCATGGTCATTCTTATTAACTTAGGCAGGGAATACAGTTCAATCAAATGACTATTTGTTATTGTCATTGACCAAAACCCTGATAACACAAAAGAACCCAACAATAATATTTTAATGATGTTTTAGGAATTTCTAACATGAAAGGGAGGGGATCAGAAATAGGGGAGATGATTTAAGAGCGTATCATCTAATGAAATTAAAATTAAGGTGTATCTGTGAAATGGAATTGAATTCCAAATTACAAAATGCAAGAGACAAAATAAATACTTTACACCTATGATACTGAATTTTGCAAGACAAATAAACTTTTTCCTATTCTCTTCCCCTGAGCTGTCCTTGGGGAAGCACCTGAAGCCACTGTACTTTGCAGTCCTCGCTGCTGAGACTGGCAAAGGAAATAGTACATTAATAAATACTGACCCAAACCAGCTCCGTCATCTGTGCCGCACATCCGGGCAGACCCTTCCGACAGGCCACTGCTGGAGAAATCATTACGCACTTTGAGCCTTTGCAAGCAACCCCCTCTCTGCTGTCCTTCTTTTCACCTTCCTTATGGCAATGCACGCAAGAGTAAGGAGAGGATGAACCTTACATCGATATGTACGTCGCTTCTGACGCACACATGCAGCTTTGCCTTTGGCTCTGCCCTGCTCCAGCAGCACAATCAAACACCAGATGTTTATACCTTTTTTTAGTGGTGAGGTAGCTTTACAGTTATACTTAGGATTAACCAGCTCTTTGAAAAAAAAAAATAACCACCATTCACTTCTGGAGATGTGAATTAAATGTGATCAAATGTCACTGGGAAATAAAAATAAGGCTGTTATTGGAAAGAGAGCTGCACACAGCTACTGGGTGAAATTGTGAGGATGCAAGGTATAAAACCAGGCTGTTGGTGACAGCATATTCTCTGCAGAATTGGTGAAAGATGTTCAAATCACAGAGTTAATCCATCTTAAAAATATGATATGCTTTTTTTCTGAAAGTATTTCCATTAAATATTTTCCTGTTCACCATCCAGTTCTCCATCTGCATGGCAAAAGGAGTTGCCATGCACCTCACCGAGCAGTCATAACTAATCTTTCCTTTCTAGCTCCCCTCTCCTCAAAATTTGTCGCATTCACTAAGTGATTATTTGGCTTTAAGCTGATTGAAAAGGCCTGTACTTAAATATTCAGGACTCCTAAAAGAGTCTAAGAATTCAGGGAGGAACTAAGGTCAGCCTGTCCTTGATGGAGAGTGGCCTCTGCAGGATGGCAGCACCAAAGCGTAAAACCTCGGATATCTAAGGTAACAAATCTCTTCCCCCTCAATTGTTTAATTAAGTAAATAAAATAAAACCTGGGCAGCATTAAGCAAATACTAAATGAGAAGACAGTACCCATTCTGTAAGACACAGATCAGTGTACTATTTGCAGTATGAACGGCTTTTCATTAAGCTTTCTAATGAAAAAACACGCTTCTCATGTTGCAGATCCTAAATATCTATCACTTCCAAGGAAGCCTTCCTGACTTCAGTCACTTTCCAATTATCAAAAAACTTATATTATTGTTGTGCTACACTTCCAAGAATTAATGCCCTCTGGTCCTTTCAATGCTTATCTGGATGCTCCATGTTTTTCCTCTCACATTTCACTGATTTCTGCTGTCTTTCTACAGATTAAGAAAGATTAAAAACATTTTAACTGTACTGGAAGATTTCCATTGTTTAACACAAAAGAGTAATTAGAAGAGACAGTTGCAATCTACAAAGCAAGATGTAAATGTAAGACTGTTCAGCTTCTAATGAAAATGGAATCCCCAAGGCATTATGTTAATGCTTCTCAAAGTGGTTCCTTCTGTTTTAGGGAAGAAAACCTACCAAACCAATCACAGCATTATTTAGTTACTATAGAATTGAACAAAAAGGCCACCACTAGTCTGCATTTTCACAGCAACAGCAAGAGCATATTTTTTTTTTCACTTTTAATGAGCATTATTACAGCATACAAGGTGGATTCAGACCTCTTTCTCAAAACATTCAATATCTGGCAAGTGTACCATTTGATAAATGTCTAACAGTATAATAATATACATTGGATACATATATCTCACAATACACAGAAATACTTCAGATTTCTGACCAAGGTGAGGCAACACCCTTAAAATCTTATACACTGCTGCTGCTCAGTTCAGTTGAAGACAATTTTTCCTCATTATTTTGCTGCAACAAGTTTTGAACACCTACTGGAGTGACCATATCCTTGGCACTGTATCCCTGTGGGTTTATTGCAGGTGAGTTAGACTGCATGTTGGGAGGTCCAGCTGAAGTACCTCAATCCTACCTCAGCAGGAGACTTGGGGGTTTTGCTCAAGACAAAATTTACCTACTTTCCATGGACTTTCCATAGACTTCACTTTTCATGGACTTCACTTTTCATGGACTGTATTTCAACTTATTTTGACAATCTCTGCAGTGTTGTGAGGTGTCCCATGTGGCACTCTCCAGACAGCCTGCCCTGGCTTTTCTTCTGCCAGTTACAGAATAACATTAACTCCTCTGAACCCATGAGGAAAAATCAAAACTTTGGCAAAGTACGAAGAAGGGAGCTTCAAGTGCATATCTAAGACTTGGAAGTATTTATTTTATTGAACACTGCAGTGTTTATATGCCAATGTACCGCACTAAAATTATAAATATTATCACTTGTAAGACTGGTACAGCCCACCTAACCATGGGGTTGCCTGAGATCTCCAGGCCTTTGAACTTCTGCTCTGCTCAGCAGACAACGTGGTGATCTGAGAAGTGCTGATGACCATGGTCCTCCAGAAAACCAGACAGCTACTCCCCATGAGTTTGCACCTTTTCCCTCTTTGATGGATGCAAATCTGCTTCTGAAAGGTCCCTTTTAAATAGATACCCAGCTATGGGGAGTGCAAAAGACAACAGGGATGAAACTAAGAAAGAGTTGTAGAGTGACTGAGTTTTCCTAGTACAGATTTTGCTGTGTGATGCCCATTTCCATTTTCACCCATGTACACCAAGTATCTCTGCTTCCTTGAGTAGCAGCATGAACAGCTCTGAGAAACAAATCTGAAGAGATGCACCACATCATAGTAACCTTCCTTAATGGTTCTGATAATTAAAAGCTTCAAGTGAGAAGTTAGGCATAATTTTATCTTTTAATTGTCAGGATGAAAATGACAGTTTAAACAGCAAGAAGTCTGCTTAAATTCTCTGGGAAATTCTCAGTAAAGTGTTTGTCTGCCATTTACTTTTAGTCTAGCAGGTGCTTCACACCTACAAACAGGTAGGCAAGTGTGTGTTTGTGATGCCAATTCTCCCCTTCAAATGTACCAGGAGTGCTCTCATGCACACATGTCTGTCTGAAGTTAACGATATGTATGTTCCCACACAGCTGATTTAATTCCAGTGAAGATTTCAGGAATTAAATCACAATCAGTAAACTTCTACAATGCCCAGTTTAAATTCATGACATTCAGTCTCTTATTTCTCTGAACACAAATATACCTCAAAGTTAAGTATTTTAAGAGTGGACAAAATATAACAGCATATGCACGCCAGGGGGTAACTTACCAAGTTTGTCTCTCCAACCAAAGCTCCTGCAAACATTCAAGAGCAGCTCAACACCTGATGGCTGTGGGACTCAGGACTGCTTGTATACCTGTCTCACTGTGCGCATGAGAACCAGGGCTGCCCACCACAACGCTGCTGAATGCCACGCTGCCAAACACCACAGTAGCAGTGGTGGCTTATGAGAGCGTGCTAACCTGAGCTCCTCTGGTGTGGATGTAGAATTAGGCTACAGTATAAAAAAAACCAAACCAAAACATTCCATCCCCCAGACCCACCTTCCTACTCCCCCCAATAACATTTGCAACTGGATTTTTCTCACTCAACTTTGTGGTTGTCTGCCAAGAAGACGGGGAGACAAAAAGGCATCAACCATGCGTACTTACTATGTCAAAGAGGCTCAGCAAGTGACTGGACAAACCAAAGGCACCTTTCATATTGCAGCAAGACTAGTATGAGGTTTTAAAAAAAAGTTACATGCATCTCAGTATTTTTCACTATAATTTGAGGGCAAAATAAAGCAACACTGAAATAAAGGCAACACCATGTATGAGGCCAGTAAGAAAATCCTTTCTAAAAACTAAAACCAAAAGCTTCAACTCTGCAGACAATTCCACAAAAGCAGAAACACTGTCTAACGAAAAATATGTTGCAAGTAATTCGCCTTGCTCTGCCTCTGTATCCCTCTGAGACAATACAGTTGACACCCCCTTTTTTTTTTTTTTTTTTTTTTTTTTACAGTCCTGTTGTTTTTCTGGGAGGAAAGACACTTTAAGAAGAAGATGGTATAAGAAGCTTAGATTTCCCCTACATCTTGAACTCAGGAGTCATTTGCTTTGTTCACTCCTCACCCCTGCTCTTCTTGTTCCACCCCCCAACAAAGAGATAACCTATCAGTACTTAAACAGGAAAGCAAAGAGGAGTGGGAATGTCTTTGTAACTGAGATATTTTGTTGTTTGGGGTTTTTTTCCGCCAGCATGTTTATTTTTAACTGCTTTAAACACTCAGCAAAATCATGCAATTGCTCCCAGGCTCAGCCTCATGTCAAAGGCACCTTGCAGGGCAGCAAGGCTGTGCAGACAGCGTGTGATGCTGCAGCAAGACAGAGAGCTTGCAGGGCAGAGCACTCTCAGGGCTCACTCAGTGTGGCACAACATCTCCTGCATACATCACTGCCAGGAGCAAAAGCTGTGTGCGTTTGGGACAGTGGTAGATGGAGCATCTTCTGCACGGAAATGCCTGAAAAGGGCGGTCCATCATTCACTGCACTGAGATGGATTTTATGGTCAGTGGCATTTCCAGCAGGAGGGTTGGTGTTGAGGGCAAGAGGACACCAGAGCTGCTTCTGCTGGAGGTGTTGCCTGTGGTTTTTGTCTGTGGGTCCCAAGCATATATTGGGAGATTATCCTATCCCCATCACACTGGGAGATTATTCTATGCCCACTATGCTTCACCGCTCACCCTTTCTCTGTCACACAAGCTTTTTGCCATCTCAAAAGCTGGCACCTTTTTAATAAAATAGGAGCACTGGGCTTTCACAGTGGCATTTACAGGAGTCAAACCATAAAATCTGCAAGTTATAAACAACAAGAAAAAAAGGAAGAGACACCTCTCCCAAGTGCACACTGAATGTCAGCCCGCTGCAGTTGCCTCTCCTGGTAAAAACTGAGTTGTGCATCTGTTTTTAATCCCACTTAAATTTGTCACTGCCTTGCTTTCTAGCTTTTTAGGATCACACTGGATATGGTCACTGATGCACTCTAAGGGATTTTTGTGGGCATCCTACTCTTAATAGAGCAATTTGCTTCCCCTGCAGAATGTACCTACTTGAATGCTCCTCAGCAGTGAGGCACCCTGGGATGGAGCACACAGCACCTTGGTTCTCTGCAACCCTGCTGGAAGTACATTCCTCAAATTAACCAGCTCAGAGTTCATCCCTGCTGTCATTGCTACACCCCAGTCCACAGAGAGGGAGGAAAAAAACTCACATGAAATTTTGCAGGGAAAGCTAGAAACTGGCATCTCTACTGGAACTGGGTTGGTGTCTCTTAAACAAGTATAGTTGCATTCACACCACATGGAAAAGAAAAACAATCCAAAATAAAATCTTCAAAAGGCAAGTTGCTTTAGCCTCAAAGGCATAGGCTTTGTAAGTGAAAAAGCTCAGAAGTATATAATTTTTCTTTAAAAATGCCTCCATCTTCTCAAGAATTTTTACCAGTGCTCTGCAGCATTCGGCAGAAGGTTCTAGATAACAATGAGGGTCCCTGGCACCACACTCTCCTCCAAGGCAGATAGCTCGGAGCATGGGGGTGACTGGGGATGGTGAACTTTTCCCTCCCACCGCAGAAAATGACCTTCTAGATCTATGACACATGGTAAACAGCATGGTCACTTTTTTCCTCCAACAAAAGACAAAACTAAAGGTGGTTCAGATACCACGCAAACCAGGAAAAAGGTGATGCTCCTAAACTGAACAAGACTTTACAATGTGTACTTCAAATTTTTTCCAAAACATTTTCATATTGGCAGACACAGATTTCTCTTTTGCTTACCAGGATGCAATCACCTCCATTGTGCAGTGAATCTGAATTGTGCAGGGCTTTGTCTTCCCCATGGAATAGGGAAAGAAAAAAAGCAGGAGGCTAGTTTACTCCAAGAGCTCTTTTTAAAGTCCACTTTGCTATTCAGAAAGCCCTGCTTGATGTTGATGGGAAGCATGGATTTGGGTTGCCTTATGCCACAAATATTCCCTTATTTTACTGGAATATTCTTTTAAAAAACCCAAACCACAGTATTTTCTACAGTGGCTTGTAATGTCAGAGTCTAGAAAATATAAAATACAAGCAGTATCTCTTCTCAGTCCGTTCCATTTTTATTAGGAAGACAAAATACACAGTCTATAAATTGAAGTGAGCATTTGTACACACTTTGCCACTGTTCTCATGACTTTCACCAGGCAGTATAATTCCTGAATTAAATATTATTTTTAAAAGGAACCTGTTGTTCTCTTTCAAAGGTCATGCATTCTTTTAATGTCATATACCAATGCTAAACAATGAAAACCATTTTATCCTTCTGGAATTCACACTTAGAAAACTCAGTTATGCAAAAATAAATTATTTGAAAAAAGTTTTTCATCAGATGTTTTGAATTTTAATAGGTTCAAAATGTTAATCTACCCTGGTTTTGGGCTACAGGTACTACGGGAGCATGTTCCCATGAACAAATAATGTATTTTCACTGGAAAACTTGCCTGTTAGAAACAGATTATCTGATAAATAAAAATGTTCCACAACTATACACTAATTAAGTAAAATCTAAAGAAATTATTGTGACTTGGCCGTTTCAAACTGGCTTAATTTTATTAAAAACCCCCCCAAAGCTAAATGGAAATTTTGAATTTTTAACTTTTCATACCAGTTAAAGGAAAAGAAGTGCTAAGGAAAGCACATTTAAATTTCCGCAGCTGGAAAGCCAACCTTGCTTTAAACAGGGTTATAGGCATCCCACCATATCCTTTCATAGGACATTAAATCACACGCATCCTTACTGAAAATTTGCTCTCTACCTGCTGTATAAAGTTTACCAGCTTCCAGTAAATTAATTCCTTATACTTCTTTTCCAGTTAAGTTAAAAGTCAAAGTGTATCAGAGATCTTTCCAAAAGATCACATGCAAAGATCTGATCTCAGCAGTGGGTTCAATCTCTTGCTAGTCAGACTAACCATGTAAACAGAGAGATGCTGTGGAGCAGAGGTATTAAATAGACACAGAGCAGAGTGCCTGTATTGCCGTCAACATTTTTCTCTATTGTACTAACTCTCTAGAACGTACTTTCACAGTTAAGTTTCAAAAGCCTATCACAATACTAGATTTGCTACATGTTTGGCAGCTTAGGTAGTCTACCCTTCCAAAGCAAGCAGCAAATGGTGTCATACAAGATTGGCAAGATCACCATCCATCTCAGATGAGAGGGATGACCTTGGTTACAGGGAAATGGACCCATCAGGACATAATCAGAAGAGAACTTGTAGGAAAATGCATCAGGCCCTGTGAATTTCTTAACAGAGCAAAAGGAATTTGACCTTGGCCATCGTTGCTGTGTAGCTGTGAAGTTAAACTACTTGCAAGAGACTGAGAGAGACCAGAAGAAACAGAAGATAAGACACCTGCAAGAGTTTGGACAGAGACAGAGCCAGTAGCTTGTAACTGTGGCCAATAGATAATTGCTTGTATGCTATGTACACTAATAAAGTTAGTGCACGTACTCCTAGAGAAAGTAAAATTGTGTGAGTGCTTTGGAATAAACTGAGCTTTGCTGTTAACTCATATTGAGTCGTCTCTCTGCTCCACAAGAACTCAACAGGGGATACCTGTTTTGTTGGCAAAATGGATCTGAATTGTGACTGTGTGAGTACCTTCTTGTTTGTCTTTTGCTTTACAGATCCAGCAAAAGGAAATTTAGGCTGATTTTAAAAAAGGATACCTCAAAGTTTTCTCAGTGAAGTTAAAAAAGAAAAGCAGCCCATGGTTTCACTGCAAGCCAAACAAAACATTTAAATTTACACTGAAATGGCTATTGCCTAGGAATGTTTTCTAACAGAGTAGGGAAGAGAGGGCTCCAGCTGTGGCAGTAGCATGGTGCTAAGCTGTTTTAAGTTATAAGTACATAAATAACTATCTTGGCCAGGTCTGAATCCAGAGCAAGTGCCCTAACCACCAGTGCATTGGCATCCTCATCCTTAAATCCTTGGGCTCACCAAATATTTAAGTCTTTTATTTTATTGTTTTTAAAGGAACAGGATCAAAAGGAGAGATAAGGAGTAACATATCCACAAATATCCTTTGTTTTGTACATTATATTACTCTCTTAGGAGATGACTGATTTGGCATCAAGTCCTTTTGACCCTGTACCCATTCTTCATTATCACTTCCTAATCAAGGGAAATTGGTAAAAACAGACAAATTACCACTTTAGCCTGAAACATTTTTCCATTCAAACCTCATCAGTCAATCATCCCAAATTTCCAAATATTTGCAAGATGAGACAAACCACCTTTTATTTTTGGGTAAACTATTTTCAAAAAGAGTGTTCAACTCTGTTCTTAATGAAAAGTTGGAATGACTGCCTTCACTGCCCTATATAAAGTGAAAAGTACATTTTTGATGGTTTACACAAAGACACCACAAAGAACATTAAAGTCCATAAACCCCACTTTCTGGTTAAACATAAGGTATTCTACTCCTCGCTATGGTGAAACAAAATGACCATGACATTTAACGTAGTTAAAGTTTTTTGTTGGAGGCTTTTTTTGCTTTGTTTTTTTTTTCTTTTTGAATTCCCTTCTAAGGCAGAATTAAGGGCTCGAGCACATGGTTCATTAGTAGAGTCAACAAGTTTCTGTGTGTCAGCTGATGCGCAGTAACCTCTTCTTGAATATGCTTAGACTTAGAGAAATGCAAAGTAATACAACTTAAATTCTCGTAATTTCACTGCAATCTAAACTCAATTGGACTACTTAGTATTTGCCACAGCCAAGGAACATGTGCACAGACTATTGCAAATTGCTTCTTTCCTAAAATACAGCCAGTACTAAGCAGCAGTAATGTGACTATCCAATTGATACCCAATGCACCTATTGCAGCACTCTCAAACTCACCATTTCATTAGAGTTTTAACTACTTTTCTGGACTGTAAATATAATATTTTTAATATAATGCTCTTGTAATTGCTTTATCTTCCCTCTCCACATTACTGATACATAATACAAAATTTTATTAGAGTTTAACAAAATTTGTCCTTCGCTATTAAGAGAGAGCATTTAATGGCAGAAGACATACAATTAGAGAGTGCCCAGGATTATTTTCAGTTAGCAAGATGACTATAAACATGGAAATCTCTTTACAAAGACCCGTTAGAAACTTATAGCAAACAGATCCTGACAAAACCTGCTAAATGATAATTTATTCTTATCCTATTTTTAGGGAGAATAGTCTTGCAAAAAGATATCAATTAGTCTAACTTTAGTCCTGCAAATACCTCTGTGTGGGGAAAAAACCACTAAGGAAGGTTTAAATTTTGCTTCTAATGATATAGGTAATGATATAGGAAATGAGAGAATGAAAAAGAAAAGGGAACATGTTGAAATTATTAAAGCACAATTATCACACGGAATTGCCAGAAAAAACAAACAGTATAAATTGAAACCTGCTTTTTAAAGACTGGATTCTCTACCCCATTACAAAACTGAGTGTTGTCTTTTAGGATGGATAAGGAACATTTACAAGAAACAGCCCTCACATTGACTGCAGCATGGAAGTCAAAAGTAGAGCAGGTGTGGAAGAACAGAGGAAGCTTCCTCTTTGAGGGATCTCAAAACAGACTGGATAAAGCACACATGGATGATACTTTGTGTGTTAATTTGTGAATATTTGTTCGCAAGCATAAATACTTTGCAAAGTCTGCTGATTTTAATGACTCTGCCAGCTTTGCCTGAGTCCAAACTGTGCAGCAAAGTTGTCCTCTCTGTTAGGCATTGCAGATTTCTTATTTCACATTCTACATGAAATATGAGTAGCAGAGTTACTACTCATCAGAAATCTTTCTGCAAAAGCAATCATCTGATACTTTTCTCAATTTTTTCACTGCTCAGGCAATAGTTGGTGTTTTAGTCTTAATTGATTGTAGTCTTAATATCGGGAGTAATGTAGATATTCCATTATGGAAAATGTTCTCTGTCTGCTACTTCAGAGAAAATGTGTTAAGGAAAATTATATCGGTTCCTTATCAAAAGCAAAACAAATGCTTTCCTTTCTTGCTTTTAGATTTCACTTTTTAAAGTCTAATGCACAACTGCTAAAAACTGAAGCCCAAGCAGTTGTACACTTTGAGCAGGAGTTTATTATTGGGTACAGAGGTTACTATGTAGGAGACACAGCTTTTGCTCCACCTTCCCTTAAAGCCCTACATGCTGAAGGGGCTGTGTATGGGTCCACAGAGGGGAGCAGCTGGCAAAAAGCAGCCTCTCACATAGTCCGATTCAGGGTACATTAGAGTTCAATCTCAGAGCTTGGGTCCCTAAAATAAACTTAAATGCATGATGTTAACAAAAAGTTAGGTTTTTACATTAACAGGATACACATAATGCATTTGCTATGAAAATAAATCTCTTTGAGCCAATCAAAAAATGACCTTATTTCTAATAATAAGAGAGAAAATTACAGTTGGCGAACTTGGGAGACAAATAAGCCAGTGTTTCAGAGAACTCCATAACACTGCCAAAACAAATATTCAGATAAAAGAACACAGCTTCCATTCCCTGCTTCCTTATTAATTGTGTTTTCTTCTCTAGCCATTACAAATAGGTTTATAAAATAAATTCAGAGAATATATGGGGCTCTGTTTTTTCATTTGCACTTGATTGTTGTTTCTGAGGATTCACCAACTGCTGAAGAAGAAAAGATTGCACTAATATTCACTCTATAAATAATGTAAGAAAAAAAAAGAGCCACTGCACAGCAAGGGTAAATGAGGACAAGATGGGAAATTCATGGGTATAAGGGACTGTGAGGCCTCTCACTTGGCTTTCCAAGTGCAGGATATTAATTGCATTTTATTAGCTGATTAACGAGCTGTGTGGCAATTCATCTGGAGCTACTAAGGTCCTTTGATCCACCCTTCTTGCAAGTGCTGCCCCTAACAATCAAAAATGCTCTTCGCAGCTAAAATCCTCCTGTGTCCAGCAGGAGGAGGATGCTGAGGGCAGGCTGGAGACCAGCAACACAGCTTCCCCATGCCAAGTGGAGAGTCCCAGCTGTCTTGTCCATCCCACAGAATCAACCCCTCGCCCCCCTGGGGCAGCCTGAGGGTCCATCCCCCACACACCGAGCCAGATTCAGAGGACATCATTCCTGCCAAAGCACACATAACCTGGCACTGTTCTTTCTGCATGACATCCCATGTCTGTCTAAGGCTCTGATGGGTCTCATCACTCCATGACTCAATGGGACAGGCAGCTGTTGCATGGGTATTCCTGGATATGTATGCTCCCTTTGGGGAAGCCCTCAACCTGCAAAAGCCCTCTTGCTCTTGCACACACAGGTATTAATGACCCCCAACACAAGCAATTCAAAGCTTTTTTTTCCCAGAGAAATCATGGCCTCACACCTACATATGGTTCATAGTGTTCAAGCCTAAAGATCTCAAATACTAAAACACTTCAGCTTGCTCTTGGGTGCTGAGAAAAACACCTCTCCATGCTGTGCCATACAGCAGACATATGTAGAGCCCACTGGACCAAGCATCCACTCAACTGCTAGCAGTGGTGGGAATCTGGACCCAATGACACAACAATCACTCTAAACTAATGGCTACAAAGGCTCAAGTTAAGCTTTGTGTGGTAGGGTACACCATCCTGACTGTGAGAAGCTTAGATTGAGCGTTTTGCTTAATTTGCAGCTTTAGAATGATACAAAATAGTACAAACTAAAGCAGACACTCTTGAAAGCTGGGAATCGCCTCACAAAAGAGGCATTCATAGGTGTTCTCTCTTCTGCCATTTTCACTTTAGATAAAAAGCGTAGAAGCTGTCCTTATCTTGTGGCTTTCTTGCTGGAAGTCAGTTCCACAAAACACAAAACAGCCAATAATGTGAATCCAGGGGGAGCAGGGCAGGAAAGAGGCAAGAAAAATGATAAGAAGCAGGAGAATGGGGTTTTCCTCTTGATCCAGAGGAGAGTACAGTGTCTCTGGAGAGCAGCTGGGATCTCCATCTGTACTGAAAGAACGGAGACATGATAGTTTCACAAAGGTCTCAGAAATGGGATGAGGCAGTCTTCTACACTAGCTGAGCATCAGAGCAACTGCTGATGAGCTTTACACTCAAAATATTATCCACAGCTGAATTCTCTTCTTCTGTGCAGTGAATGTGTTTCTGCTTTTTAAATCAAGAACCTAAATTTTCTAGAATAATCCTATTTGACTTTAATCTTATTCCTCCCTAGTTACATAGGAATCAAAGGCACTGAGACATTCAGCTCATCATTCTAGGAGGCACCCAAGGGCCTAAGTATAACCATTGAGTGCCACTTCGAATACATTACAGGATAGTCAAGACTTCCCTGGGAGCAAGCAGAGTGACACAGGCCCTATGCTGGACTGCCAAAAGGTGGGAGAGCCAAGGTCACCTCAAGTGGTTTCAAACACCTATGAACCCCAAATGCCCCTCTCAGTGCCAGGGTCACTCAAGAAATTAATCTGAATTCTCCGAAGATGAATATGAATTTTTCTCTACCAAACTGTAAAGGGCATTCTAAAAATAGAAACCTACTTATGGCAAGTCTAAACCTGCACCCTTTCAGCAAACATCATCTGGTGGAGACATACCTTATGAGTTAAAGTTTATACAGAAGTGTCATTGTGAAGCTGTTCAGTAAGATGGAGGCAAAAAAAAAGGGCACTCCAGTGACATCCTCAAGGACAGGGGCTTCCAGAAGCTAGGACTGCTGCTGCTGGTTCACCTGGAAGGTGGCACTCAGCACAGCTTGCTCTGCCAGGGAGCTTTTGAGTCAGTTAACAGGAAGCTGATGCCACTGACAATTAAACTCAAAGCTAAGGTTTATGGATATCTAGCTTTAATGGAGTTTCCCACTTCCAACATCACTGTGCACAGCACTGACCAGTCTGTCATGGTTGCTACAGGAATCACGTTAAGTGCAAGCTGCATGCAGGTTTCAGTGGTGCACAGTTTAATGGTAACATTCTATTAAGAAATCAAATGTGCAGAGTAGATCAATAAAGGTACTGCAGTGTTAAAGACATAATCACAAACAGAAAGAAAATGCATTAGTTGAATGTTCTAAGAAGGGCACCTTATGCTGTGTTTTCTAATAGTAAGTAATAAAGGATTATTTGAAGTCAAGAGAAAACAGAACTAACAGCCAGTTTCAAACGGAAATTTAATTTACTCAGTCCTGGCCTGCGTCAGATTAAATTCTTTTCTCAAGATATGTTCAAAATTTCCATTTTCAGAGCTTTTGGACAGCAAACAAAGTATCTGAGGAACAGGAAAAAACATCAAATCAGTGAAGGGGGGCAAATGTAAATGAAATGGAGCAGTTCCTCCACACCGATGTTTCCAGACTGCAACACCGATTGGCCATCCTGGTGTTTGCTTTCTCTGGTTTTATGTCTTCCCTGGGAGGTGAAGGACAGGAAGAGAGGCAGGCTATGCTATGCTTCCACGGAGAGGCCGATGCCGCTCTCTTTCTCAGCTGGTGGAGTGTTTCCTGCAATTCCTATCATTACTTCCTTGAGACACAATGTCCCATTTCCCTCAGAAAACCTCCTTTGTATCAAACAGATGCATCCAATGCTGAAGTCAGTTAATTGATATTCCCTTGGTACATGCAAGGGAAGGTACAGAGAAGCATGAGGCAAGACCTATTAATCTGTTCTCAAGAAAGCAAAAACTATCTCTAATTCTAGTCTGGGATCTGTGCTGCTCATGTAAGTACCAAAAGTCTCACTCTCCATGAGGTGATGCCCTTGTGTGGGATGCTTGAAGCGGCTCTGTGCTGTCACAAGTGGCCAAACACCCTTTTTCAGCCAAGGTGTCTGTACCAGGAACATTGTGTGCAACTTCAGAAGACAATTAACTCTTGACCACCTTGCTCTTCAGTTGCTGATGGGGCTCCATGACCCTTTTAGATTCAGTCTACCTACCTACCTACACCTGCCATCCTGTGACTGTAATCACAATCAACAACTCCTGAGGAAGCAGCTGCTCACCCAGTGGTCTGTAAGGCTGGACTTCCAAACTGGTGGGGTCAGATTTGGGTGCAACAAGATGAAACTGCTCTCTCAAGACTTTCAAGTGCATGTCACATGTGCACAAATTTAGTCACAGAATCAAAATGTTTTGCCTGTCCATTTTTGTACCACTAAAATGCTTGTATCAGTGCACAAACAGTTCCAAAACAACTGATGTTCTCCAAAATTTTCAAAATCAAATAATGTGCTTCATCAAATCAATGTTTTAATTTCAAAATGTTATTTGCATAAAGGGCAAAAATACTTGAAAGACAAAAAAACCCCAAACCCCTTGAAATTAATCTTCTCATTCAGCCTGAAATAAATATGTTTGTCAATTTTCACCCAGAGTTCTGGGTTTTTAGGACTTGATCCCAAAGGAATTCATGCCAACAAACCAGTAACACCCCAGGCTCACATTCAACACTATCGATTTTCATGGCTGCCAGTGGTGAGCTAGAGATGTCAGTATGTTAAAAAGAGCTCAGATACACTTAGAAATATTCCCAACAGTGCTCACAAAAAAGCACTACCAGAAACAATTGGAGTTACTAAATATATTCAGCAAAACTCGCAAAGCATGCAAAAGCCAACCTCGCAATGACAAATGACTGCTTAGTAACTGGATCCATTCTGAGATTGCCCTGGATGTCACTTGGCTTACAGTAAAATGACATCCCTTAATGAGGACCATCAGTGGAGAGGGAGAAAGATGGGGAGGTGGGGGGAAATGTTTTTTTGGTTTATAATTGTAACTTAATTTTGAGATTAAACTGATCATTTAATGATTCTCACCCATTTGTAAATGGGGTGCAGGAAGAAACGTTGCCAAACAGAGGCAATTGTCATCTTCTGTCTCTGATGAACTCCCAGCTGCTAAAGGCAGCACCTGGCTGGTGGGAACTCCTTGTGCCCAGCCAAGTGGGCTGAGCCACTCACATCCCTCATGCCTCATGCTGCTGGCAGGGACACTAGACCTGGGCACACTTCTAGCCACAGTGCATTTGCGGCATCTCTCTTAGTAGGCACTGTGCTGTCAAACCAAGACACTCCATGACTTGGGATCTCAAAATTGACGTGGAGCAAGGAGGTCCATGAGGAATGGCAGCTGCCTTCTAAGCTGCAACAGGAGCTGCCCTCATGGTGATGCTCATCCACACCACTCTTCTACCTGAGCCTGATTTCTGCGAAACTGGTGGTAACTACTCACTCTCTCCCAATTCTCTCACAAAATCAGACAAGGATTCACAAGGAACAACACAATTGTATGAGGCTCACTCACAGAGCAAAACAACTTAAAAATAGTTTGAAACTACCATCGCATAGTTCCTATCTGTCCTTTTCTTTCAAGATACTTTCTGCAAGCCCAAATACACTATTGTGTAATTTTAGATGATGCCTGCACTCCTCACATCTGTATAGCTCCCAGTGAGCACAAGTTTAAGACATGCAAGAAAAAGGGCGAGAGTTCCTGTGACTTTGCAATAGGGTGCAAAGGGGTGGACGAGATGGTACAGCATTGTACCATGGAAAGGCCTTTTCCAGAAGCAGAGGTCCTGGCAGAGAGTGAGCGTGTTGGGCACAGCCACGGGAGAGGCAGGGAGAAGACCAGCAGCACTGCTGACACAAGGTTAATGTGGCCAGCTGAAGGGACACCTGTACTGTAAAGCTCCAGATCTGAATATGTCGGAATGGCTGGGGTATAACAAACCTTTTCACCTGAAAAAGCCTCAGAGAAATACCTGCATGGAATTTTGGGAGCATCAGCTCCCAAAAGTGGCAAAAAATAAATGAAGAAATAGTTGAAAAGGCAAGGGGAAAAAACCTGATGCTGAATCCAACATATTGCAAGATAAACGCATTTGCAGCCAAAGCCAGATGGACTTTCCACTCCTCAGCAAAAATCAGGAGAGTTTCTAATAGTTTCAGGAGAATCCACCTATGGTAAGGGCATCCAGCCTGAAGTTTTGCAATTCTTTATTTGCTGTTTGTAGATGACTTGTGATTTATTTCCCTAGAAAGAAGAAGACAGGCTAATCTAAAAATAAGTTGAGTGAGCAAAACCACAGAATTACATTCAGATCTTCAGCACTTGACAATATTTAGGCTTCAGTTCCAAACCATCTCATTTTCTTTCAGCACAAAGAAGCAGCAAAATATTTTGCTAAAGTGAGGCCACATAAATACATTTGTTTGATAGATGAACATACATACTTTTGGCCCTACCACTGGATATGTTGAAACACTGTAGTTAGAATAACATCACAATGCCTCATTTTCAAGTATGAAAATCTTAAATGGTTAACATGGCAAAACATACTACTCACGACCCAGAGCTTTCTTTTCCACATCTGTCCCCTCCCTAAATCAGGCAAATATGGTTACTTTAAGTTTCCTTTAGAGGTTGTGCCAAGAATTTAAATGTAATAGGAAAATAAATCCTTCTCTGTAGATTTTCATCAAAACAGTGTACTTTCAAGTGCAATGGTGTGCTATTTTTTTAACTATTTCAAAAAAGAAAGTGTTAGGGTTATTCCATAATAAAGAAACTTAGGTCTCTGTGCAGCAGCGACATGGCCTGTGTTAGTCAATGTGTGCTGCTAGGTCTTTTCTCTTAAAGAAACCTTCTTTAACTTGTTGGTTTGACTATTTAAAATGTTTTAATTGGATAAAATCACAAAATTTTGTAAGCTCTCATACCTCTAATTATAGGTTTGCCCTTAAAATCACCTTACAGAGAGCCAACCTAGCCTGCTATTCATACACCACCTATTAGCATTGCTACCACTGTCAGTGTGACAACAAGCCCCAAATGCTTCTACGCTTTTCACATGTGCAGAGCTCTTGGCCCTGAAGCATTTATAGCTTCAGTTAGGGCAGGCTCCACACGGGGAAAAGGGAGGTCACTACAGGTTTTTCTATTTTGAGTCCATTTTTCTGAGGGAACAAGGCTAATGCCCTTTTTCCTGTCCATCTGTCAGTCTTCCCACAGCATTGCCCTTCAGTCCCGAGAAGCAGCTCCAGGAGCCTCTCAGTCCTGAGAAGGAGCTCCAGGAGCCACTCAGTTTTGAAAAGGAGCTCCAGCAGACCCTCACTCCTGAGAAGGATATCCAGAAGCCCGACACTCCTGAAAAGGACCTCCAAGAGACCCTCACTCCAGAAAAGGAGTTCCAAGAGCCCATCACTCCTGAGGACAATCCCCAGGACACCGTCACTCCTGAGAAGGAGCTCCAGGAGCTCCTCACTCCTGAGAAAGAGATCCAAAAGCCACTCAATCCTGAGAAGGAGCCCCTCAGTCCTGAGAAGCAGCTCCAGGAGCCCCTCAGTCATGAGAAGGAGATCCAGGAGCCACTCACTCCTGTCTCTCAGTCCTGACAAGGAGACCCACGAGCCCCTGAATCATGGGAAAAAGTTCCAGGAGCCCCTCACTACTGAAAAGGAGCCCCTCAGTCCTGAGAAGGAACTCAACGAGCCTCCCAATTTCGAAAAGGAGCTCCAGCAGACTCTCACTCCTGAGAAGGAGCTCCAGGAGCCCCTCATTGACAGGGAGCTCAAAAAGTCACTCACTCCTGAGAAGGAGCCCCTCAGTTCTGAAAAGAACCTCCAGGAGACACTCAGTCCTGAGAAGGAGACCCTCAGTCCTGAGAAGGAGCTCCAGGAGCCTTTCAGTCCTGAGAAACAGCTCCAGGAGTCCCTCACCCCTGAGAAGGAGCCCCTCAATCTTGAGCAGGCAAAGGCAGAAGGTTCTCCAACCTTTGGAGAGCAGGTGCCACCAGCAGGGACACAGAGCGATGTCCCTGCCCCACACAGCCCCTCAGAGGGCAAACAGGCTCTGCTGGACACAGACCAGCAAATCTCCCCTGAGATCCTGAGCCAGGCTGACCTGGAGATCCAGGGATCCGGCCAGCAGCCGGAGGAAGAACCTGGCCTGGATCAAAGCATGGCTGCAGAAATGGAAGCAGCAGTGACAGGAGAAGGGGAAGAGAGCCCAGTCCCTGCCCCACAGAGCCCCTGCTCCCCCCACAGCCCCTCAGCTCCCCAGGTGGATGCCCAGGCCCTCAGTGAGCAGCAGCAGGAGGAGGAGGAGGAGGCAGAGGGGAGGTCAGTCCTGGAAGTGCAAGGGACTGAGGAGGGGGCCTTGGATGGGGAGGAGAATGACTGGCAAAACTACCTGGACCAAGAAATTTCCTGGACGGAAGATGAGGAAGACCAAGGGCTGTCCCAAGAAGAACTCAACACAGCCCAAGGAGTGTCCCAAGGGGAAGCCTGCATTGAGCAGGAGCTGTCCCCCAGACAAGAACTGTCGGACTGGGAAGAATACATCAAGCAAGGGCCGTGCTACAAAGAACCCTCCAGCTGGCAGGAATACATCAAGGGACAGCATTCCCCAGGGGAAGACAGTAGCTGCCAAACCCTGCCCGACTGGGAAGACTCCAGCATGGAAGGATGGTTCCATGGCAAAGAAAGTATCTCCCCAGAAGTGAGGGACGAGGAAGACTTGAGCCAGGAAGAGGAGTCCCAGGGAACAGGCAGGATGTGCCCAGACCTACTGTCTGACTGGGAAGACTCCATCTCCCAGGAGCTTTCCCAAGACTACAGCTCCACTGGCCAAGACGTTTCGGACTGGGAAGACTACATAGTGTCGGTGCTGTCCCGCTGGGAAGATGACACTGCCAGAGGGTTCACGCTGGAGGAATGGGAATACACGAGCGCCCATGAAATTGAGGTGCAGCCCTTGCGGCCGGAGGAGGACGAGTGGGAAGAAGTGAGCGTGCTGGAGCTGTCGCAGGGAGAAGGGCGGGAAGAGAGGCTGAGAATTTGGGAGGCAGAGGGGTTCTCCGTGCCCGCCCCTCGCGAGGCATGGGCTGAGCGCCGGGCGCCTGCCCCGCGCACACAAGTGCCGGTGTGCGCCTGCCCTGCCCAGCTGGCAGCCCAGTCCCCCCGAGGGGCTGCAGCTTCTCCTGCCCTGCAGGAGCAGGTGGCAGAGGCAGGGACACGGAGCCAGGGCCCTGCC
>JAWWEE010000001.1:100035457-100079423 GCA_035221455.1 Xenops minutus
GGAGTGTGTTCCTCCCCAGCACTGCCTGCCTGCAACAGCCTCGAGCAAGGCCAGAGGGGCTCCCCTGATGCAGCCCCCCCAAGGCAGCAGGGAGGGCTCTCTTGTTCCTCACACACACCTCTGGGATCAGCTGGCCAGCTCTCAGCAGGGCTGTGCTGCAGGAACCTGCCCTGGCAAAGCCACCATGGAAAGAGAATCCCAGGATCCCTGAGGCTGGAAAAGAGCTCCAAGCCCATCGAGTCCAACGTCTGAGTGCTTCGAGGCGCCTCCCTGAATCCCTGTACCAAGAAATTGTCCTCCAGGTGGTGTTTTAGGGATGTCCTGGGCCAGTGGGACCAGCTGTGTGCTGTTCCCAGTTCACACTGCCCAGCTGACTCGCCCCCCAGAGCCAAGGGCACTGTATTTGGAGCTGTTCCTTGGCTATTCCTTGAGGAATAATTGCTCAGTGTGCCCGTCCTGGCTGGGTAGCCAAGAGCAGCCTCCCATGTGTCTGTCCCTCAATGCTCCCACACAGGGTCTCAGGTGCCACATCAGTCACGACCCAGGGAGCTCCTGCTATAGCTGGCAGGTTTAGGGACAGCACAAGCCACATTCTCCAGGAGAAGAGAGGCCTGACAGAGAATGTGTTGCATTCCTGCAGACTTTGCATCTTCTCTGGTTGACAATCAGAAGCCCAGAGGGTTTCCCAGAGGGAAAAACCAAAAAGGGAGTGCCACACTAGTCCATTCAACCTGCTGGGCTGCTCATCACTGCACATATACCAGCCAGGGGATTAAATGGGGACCTGTATGGTGCACAGCCTGTCCACTTCTTGGCCAAGGACTATTCCAGCAATACAGCACCTGCACAGGGGAAGACGGGAGAAGGACTACCTGATACCTCAGGAGACCAAATCAAGCAGCTGAGGAGAAGCAGTGTGAGACTTAGGAAGGAACATATTTCATTAGTTCTTTTCCTCATTGGACAGCCTGTTACTTTGTTATATATAAAATATATTTAAAGTAGAGCAAAGTTCTGCTCTTTTTGTTTTTGGCCTCACAGCTCAGCATGCTGTGAACAGCCAATTAACAAACAAAATCACAGCTATTAAAAGCATGTGGGTGTGGGCATATGTATGCACTCCCAAGGAGTATGGTGCTGGCACCAGCAGTGTCCAGTCTCCCCAGAAGTGTGGCAGGAAAGGAGCGTGTCTGTGTTTGCCTGCGAGCCAGGGAGACAGAGGGATGCCCAGGGCAGTGAGCAGGATTCGCTCACTCAAGCAAAGCATTTGCTGACTACACCACACCCTCAGTGCCACTAGCTGCCCACACACACTGCCAAACCCTGTCTCCTATCAGCACGCACTGTCCCTCTATGATGGCAGTTTATTAAGCACTGCACTAGAAAGTGTTATTTTTCCTAGAAACCTGCTTCATAGGGCAGCAATCACTCAGCAACAGATTCCCTCTCTGGCTGAGAAACCTATCTGACAACCCAAAGCCTCCCTTCCTCTTCACTGTGTTCCCTTCACTGCATTTCAGGAGTTTTAACGGTAGCTATTCCCTACCAGACACAGTTGACTGGAGCCCTCAGTGTATTTCTGCATTGGTGGGAAGTCAGTCTGTCTCCGGAGGGTTTACAAAGGAGCCCCTATATTCACAGTAGTCAAATGTTTCATTCTAGGCATTTTATCTACGTAAACCAAACAGATAATAAGGATAGCAAAGACCTTTAAAATATTTATGAATCAATTAAAGTCCTAAAGCTTTCTACTGCACGATAAGAAGCTAATTCTCACCTAAGATACCAAGGCATGTAGAGCAACTGATTTTATCTGAGTTCAAAACCTGCAGGTTCATGTAGAGAAAGGGCACAAAAACGATCTATATACAGATTTAAAGATAGCTGCTATATACCATGAAAGCAATATGCAATACATTAATGTCGCAGAGCATGCAAAATAAAAGAAACTATAAAAGAAATTACAAACTGATTTAATGTTTGAATGCTTTCTGATTGATTTATTACTTGCTCAACCATTCAATACTATGTTATGTTATGACAGCAGGCAGAACTTTTATCTAAATACAGGTAATACATAATAGTACTTTCTTGTTCAAGGCGGATGAAAATTATTCTCGTTTCTGAGTGGCAAAGGTGCTTATTTTTCTCACAAACACCATGTTCAAGGAAGTCTGAATGTGAAAGTAAATGGCTTCATTTTGTTGCTTTGGTGTACTGAGTTTCACAAAAAGTAAGCATGACTTAGTGTGAAGGTTACTGCTCATTACGCATGACAGAAAAATGAACAGAGTGCTGGGACACACCAAAAGAAATGTGAACTTGAAATAGGTTTGAAGAATGACCCAGTGCAGTAAGATCACAGCAACACTGAAATACCATGGAGGTCTGGATGGTGCTGTCTCTCCAAATTTGTCACTATCTGAAGATAAGAAAGGAGGAATGGGCTGACAAAGGCATTGCCACAGTTCCATAATGTCAATCACCTGTTCAGTATTTTCCCCACGAATCTAGCTGTGTTTTCTTAACTTGCCTCCTTCATAGCAGATTTTAAAACTTTAAAGCTGAACTTAAAGCAATCTCAGCTGAGGAAAAAGCAACTGAATAAATGTACCAGAAAATAAGCTGCTTGTCTCCACACACCGTAACTGCAGGGGCAGATGCTGCTGGCTCACACGTATGCCTCCCCAGGTTATTCTGGTGCATCTGTCACTTTGGTATGCAGGCAACATTTAGTCTGTTGGCCAAATTCATAAGGGCATTGCAGGCACTTTGCACAGTCCACACACATACCCACATCCTAAACATAACTCTTTCACTTAGCTGAGAAGCAACTAAAATATTGTATCCTTTATGTGTTACACTCTTTGAACAGTGTCAGAGAAAGGGAAAGAAGAGGAAAAGAGCAATAAAGCAATTGCACCATCTACTTTTAGCTATTTTTTTTTTTTTTGCCTACATTTTGCTAACCCACATGTTGGAACCAAAAAAAAAGCACCAAAAGAAGCCAAACCACAAAAGCCCACTATCATCATTGCTGAAAACTGCTTGGGCAAAATGTTTCACCTTTGGAACAGGACAGTTCTTTGAGCATAAAATTTCTCACCAGATATTGTCAAACCTATATCCTTTCAGAAGAAATCAGCCAGTTTTCCCAAATCCCTCTTATCTCCTTGACAGTTCCTAGGCTGACAGGCAGTCTTTGCCCATGGGAGACCATAAATCAGGATCCCAGATCTCACAACAGCCTAAGGATTCCCACTGAGTTCTATTTTAAATTTCATATATGCCACCTCGGTAATTATTTAAAACTCATCCTATGGGAGCACTGACTCAAAAATTTCAAAAACTCTTTAAAAAATATCTTTCTGCACTTTTCTTTCAGTGTAAATTATTGCCAATTAGTGTCATGACAGCACAGCACATCCAGAGACTGAGGACCACAGTGTAAGGGTGTTTGTACTCAACACTAGTCCCTAATTTCAAGGCAGTCAGATCTTATGGAAGAAATACAAATCCAGGCTGGTAACACTACATCACTTTTCATCACATGGGACTGCCTAGCAATGAGGACACATGCAGCACATGTGCATCTGAGTAAGCACGCAGCAGTGCAAAGACAGTCCAAAATCCTGCAAAGATTTAGCAGAAAAGCATCAGGTTTTTAGCATGTCACTGGCTACAGTGAAACTACTTGGTTCAAGATGCCAGTCAGCATGTAAGACCAGTCATACTTTTCTACTGAGGAAGCTAGGCAAATTTCAGAAGCCTGCAACATGTGTAGCTGCCTTGATGGTTGCAGAGCCTGACACCACCCGTGATGGTTCTTCTTTGGAAGCAGAACTGAGAAAGGCACAAAAAGAGGAGTAAACATTCTCTGAACTGTCTTTTTCCTGAGGAACAGACAGTTTTGTTTCGGTCAGGAAAAACTCACCTCCTCAAACAACAGTTTATATACCATCACAGTCTGTAGGACCAGCTCCCATGGCCTCCAACTGAATGTTTTACAATTTACATGAAGAAGAACTTCAGGGATTTAAATACTTCACTGCAAAAGCTGCAAGAGTAGAGATATTTTCATTGTTTTGCTCTAAAGTAGGTCACAAATGTCCCACCGGGAGGGGAAGCCCTCAGACAACAGCAAAGGACCTGCTGGTGCTAGCTGTGGGCTGGGGAGACCTGGGGGTCATGTTTTACATTCAGGCAGGGAGCCTGCTGCCCACATTAACATCTCCCAGCCACGACACCCATGCCTCTACCCATACATTAGCTGCTGTTACAGCCTGTTACAGCCCCATAAACAGCACGGTGAGAAATGAACCCATGTTCCATTAGCAGCTAAACTGGGCATCTGTGGAGGCAGAAAGGGCTGCTCCACTGGCATCCTGTGGAGCTGCTTCTGCTGACACCCTCTCCCAGCCCTTCTCCAACACCCAAGACAGAAGGATCAAGCTTCTTGGCACTCTTGTCCCTGTTTTCTCTCTGGGTGGTTTACTTATTATTCATGGTCTCACTGAAATTCATTCCTATCCCGGAGATGGTGATGGTGGAAACAGATGAGACATAAAGGAAGTTGCTTTTGTAAAGAGAAGAAAAGAAAACAGTCACTGTAAATAGAGCATGATATTAACAGGCTGATGCCTGACACTAAGCAAAAATAGAATCTTCTCTAAGAAACTTAATTTGCTGTAAAGATTGCCAGATATGTGAGGATCTTTGATCTTCACAATTATTCACCCATGACGCCTCTTGATCTACATGGCCAACACATTTCCTTTTGGGACAGAAATGGGAACTTCTCTTTGAAAGGGGATAATCATGTGTCAAATATGTTTAAGGGAAATGACACTAATAAGAAGTAGGTACAAAAATAGAGCATAATCAGTGGCAAAGTAGAAAATTAACATGTAAACTACTAAGAGAAGGAGTTTAGAATATGAAAGTAATGAATGCCAAGCAAACTATGATACACTCCTTTTCTGTCAACATGCTGACTCCTCAGGAGAAACACATCTGGCAGTTCTGTTTCTGAAGTAGCCTCCCTTGTACATATGGAAGAGGTGGTCTCGCTCACTTTATACCATCCTATCAATGAAAACTGAATGCAACAAGAAATGAGCATTGCCAAAATACTTGGGTAACCAAACTTAGGAAATCTTGTTTTAAATTCTATAAAGCTCAGTAAAAATGCACTGATAAGCAGCATACAAATATAGACTCCCCCCAATCTGCACCCTGGCCAGCAGGAAGGGGAGTGAGTGGGGCTTGCAGCCCCTTCATACACCCCTGCCAGCATTTCCAGGGGAAGATGTCACTTCACCTCTGCCTTGCCCGAAGCACTGCAGAGGCTGTAACAGAATGGTATTAGCACGACCAAAACGGGAAAACGAGCAAACTGACAGCAAGTACTGGTTCCTAGGAAATATGAAAAGGAACTAGAAAAGGCATGGGAGTGAAGATTCACCTTTAAAGACATCTGAAAGATATATAACCACTCAAGACTTGGAGACAAATCAGATGAGTTCTTGGGATCACAATATAACGATGCACAGAGTGAAGCAACCAACTAAGCAACATAAATCTTTGCTCCTTCCAACCAAAAGCAGCACTTCTCCAGGTGCAGGTGGGCATGAGGCACCAGCACAGAGTCACAGGGTGCAGAGGCAGGGGGCCCTGGGGCTGGGATGGAAACAGCACTGGCTCACCACATCACCCAGGGATGAGCCTTGGTGAGTACAAAAATTGAGAAGCAGCTCTGCTCCCTTGCCCCAAGGATTCTCTTGTGAACTTCTCATTTCAGAGAGCAGTACAGCTTCTGTTGCTGCTGCAGCACACAGCTGCTGACACGCAGTTCAGTCCCGCACTCTGCAGGGCTGCTACTGGATTTTTATACAGGAACAATTAGTCAACAATTTAAAGTTGAAAAATAAAGCACTCAATTATATGGAAATGGTGAGAACAGCATTCCCTTTTCACTTGCAGTTGGAGCCTCTGAGTGGACTTTGAATGAGCCCACAGTGTCTCAATTACTTGAAGAACCAGAATAAGACTTTCTAGCCTACCTCAGTAGTCATCATCATTAACTTCAATAAGATGTTCAATATTTTGCAAGTTTAAGTATGTATATGCATGTGTATATATATATATACTTGTGTGTATATATATGTATATAAGGTATGCTGATTTGTTATAGTAAGATTAAAGTCATGTTTTCTCATCCTTAAATTATCATTTTAACACTACATATCAAAGTTAACAGAAAATTAACCAGGGTATATTTTGAATGCAATGAGATTTAAAATAGAAATTACTGATTGCTATCTGAATTTTCCACTTCAAAATGTGAATCATATTATCTAATAATTTTAGTAGTATATAAACAGTTTGTTTCCCTTCTCCAGCACAAGTTATGAATACACTCCTTTTCTATTTCTGTCCTGTGTAAACACATTTTTCCCAGGAATTCCATATTTCAGTACATGGAAGGTATCCTGCAAACAGTACATCCATGAAGCCACACCGATTGCAATAAAACATTTATATGCAGAGCATATAAATGAATGAAGTCTCAAACCATGCACTTTCATTTTATGTTTACAGTAAAACTACTACACCCAGACTACATCCAAACAGGACCTCAAATCTCAGATCATTCACAGCTGATTTCATGTATTTATGCTACAATTTACATCTAAAATGAGACCATAATAGGCTATAATAATAATAAAACTATAAAATACTGTCAAATTGAAATAGCTATTAACATGGATATATGTATGCAACTTCAAACACATTGTTTCCATAATTATCTCAATATCTGCTGTAACATTATAGTTAAACTATCTACAGTGTTTATCAAGTCAAAACAATCTGATTATACTCTTCAGTTGTCAGGAATCACAGGTAGGAACAGCAACATAAACACCTCAGGTTGTGAGATCCCCACCTGGAGTGCTGTGACCACATCTGGGGTCCTCAGCACAGGAAAAACATGGACCTGTTGGAGTGAGTCCAGGCGAGGACCACAAAGATGATCAGAGGGCTGGAGCACCTCTCCTATGAGGACAAGACTGAGAGAGCTGGGGTTGTTCAGTCTTGAAAAGACTCCAGGGAGACCTTAAAGCAAGAAAGATGAAGACAGATTTTTTTGTAGGGCCTGTTGTGACAGGACAAGAAATAATGCTTTTAAGTTCAAATAGGGTAGATTTATATTAGATATAAGGAAGAAACTATTTACCACGAGGGGGGTGAGGCACTGAAACAGGCCGCCAGAGAGGTGGTAGGTGCCCCATCCCTGGAAACATTCAAAGCCAGGTTGGATGGGGCTCTGAGCAACCTGGTCTAGTGGAAGGTGTCCCTGCCCATGGCAGGGGGCTTGGAACTTGATGATCTTTACGGTCCCTTCTAACTCAAACTATTCTATGATTCTACACACTGAACAGTTTCTTTTTATGTATGTATGGTTTATTACCACATACATCATTTAAGTGATAAATGCAACACGATTCTGATACCCTATGGCATTGAGAGACATAACATGTATTGCTATATTATGTCATACACTGATTCTTCTGAATCAATGTGAAAATGGAAAAAATGCAGAAAATACAATTTTCTTGTACAGAAACTGTTCCTTTTTCTTCCTGAAATGACTGCCCATCATCAATATCACTACAAAATAAACAGTGCATCAACTCATTCTTTCCCATTCCTTCTTCTAGGAAGTTAGGTGCTACTTTTTACTCTCTTTTAAATAAATTGTATTTATATTCAGTGTTGAGTATTATTTCACAACATAAAAAAGGAAACATTTCATTTCTAAGATAACAAATGCTTTGGTTTTTCAGTAATGTGTCTCCTTGTTTTTTCAGCTGGAATTATTCACTGAAGATGTACCTCATTTTTATTCCATGTTCAACCAAACTCTCTAACACAAATTTACTACTTCTTAATGAATTGTTTATTTTATTTAATATGATAAGTCATGCAAAAATGCTCAATATGGGCCTGTAGAAGAATGAAAAAAGAGAAACAAGTGTTCAGAACTCATCCAAAGCTTATATCTAGAATTATCAGCTCACATATGGGTCTCATCTGCTTCAAGTCGAGTTTAGGAAGAGTGTAAATAAATTAACATCATCTTTGAAAGTGAAGTGGAGCAATAATAAAACATGAAATCCTTGAAAAGAGCAATTTTGTCTATAATCTCTATATATATGGAAATAATTATGTGATAATTTCTATATTCATTATATGATAAAGGACTTGAAGGATGTCTGCTCCTGAAACTCTTTCAGGAATGACCTTGATAGGGAGTTGGAGATTTTTAGGATGCCAGATGAAACATGATTCACTTTCATACATTTCTTCGGCGACAATGACACTCTTCAGAGGAAAAAGTATTACTTCCCTCTGAAGAAAAAAAGCTACATATACAGGAATAAGATCTACCAGCTCTTCTTGCCAAATATAAACATACTTATCATACCGATCTATTTAGAAAATATAATATTGCTAAACCAGTTGTTATGGCTGATTAATCCAAGCCCTTCTTGTTAAAAACAGATGGCACATGCAAGAATAACAAAACACATTCTGGAGGATATCTGAGAAAGTCCATTATCTTTCATTAGTTTCTTATTTATACAGAGCAGTAACAGCTGGACTACAAATAATTACAAAATATAAACAAAATGGAAGGCTGAAAGCAGAAATCAGTTCATTACGCATGTGAACAAGTATTCTTGTGGATTTTGAGTAGGTTTGAGCTCAGGATCCTCCTGGTTCTCACACACACAAAAAATCATCTGTAAACCTAGGAAGAGAGGTAGGATTTTGCATTTTCCTGAATTCCTACAGTGAACCTGTTTGGCTGTACTGAGCTAATGTCCATTTATCAAGCCTTTTGTGATGGCCTGATTGACCCATTGCACATCCTTTGTCTGACTCGGGCGGTCTGTTAAATGAGAGCTTGGAAACTGTTCTATTTGTAGTAATGCTACCTCAGTGTCCTTTAAGATAAAATGCTGAAATGAAATAAAGGCCACAGGAGAAGGGAAATTACAAACTCTGTTGCCTGGTCTGAAACCCACACTTTCATCCAAGGCAAAGAGAGCAGCTGAGCTGCACAAGGGAGGAAACAGCAAAATATACTGCCACCATTTGAAAAAGATAATTACACATCTGAAAAGCAGAATGCCAGAACTGAAGCCTACCAGGGCAGCTGTGGCTGATTTTTTTGTACAAGGGACTGGAAGGAGGAAGTACCAGAGACAGGCAGCACAGAGCATACGTCAATAGCTCCACGATCCTCATCCATGACCACGTAGCCTGTCCCTCTGGGAGCTGCCACAGTGGTGACCGTGCCCAGCCCTGCTGGAACACATCTGCAGTGCCACATACTACCCAGGAGCAAATACATGCTGGTAGCATAGGACATCAGTTTCCCCAGGGGACTGAGGCATCATGCTCCAGCGCAACAAGCCAGCACCAGCCCTGTATCCCTTATCCAGAAGCCTGCTGGTGTGAATCCCATTGTCCCTCACATTCCTGATACAAAATCACACCACCATGGTACAGCTATAGCATTCTCCCAATATTTCCCACTACACCAAGGAACATGACCCTGCTGCTTTGGCAGGGATCACTGCTGGAAGGATGGACAGAAACCACTGCCCACTACACAGGCAGACAAGGCTTGTTGCATTGAGCAAAACCAGGGCACTGCTCCAAGCCACCTTCCTTCTTCAAAAGTGAAGAGAACACTGGAAGCAATTGCTAAATCTCATCCCACTTCAGTCTGGATCAAAGTGTATAGGCTTTCAGCAGCTGAGAGCTCTTATGCCTTCTGCACAGCACTTTCAACACTTCCAGATAGGAACCAATAAAATAACTAGACCAATTTCTTGGGAAGCCTTAGAATCATCATGCAATTTCTTAGTGAAGAAATTTACCTTTCCTTTTCATAATAAGCACTGGAGACCTCACAAGGAGGAAAAAACAACATCTGGAGTTGAGTCCTCTTTGAGATCATATATCAGGTCACAACATCAATATCCTTCAGCTTTCAAAAGGGGAAGGGCATTTAGCCCTTTCAGTTGCCTTCTAATTACTCTTCTCTCTGAGATACATATTTTAAAAAATTGAAGTGCATGGGTTTCCTGACCTTACCTGAGGCAGACACCTCCCTCTGCCTCCATCCTGCCTCTTGATTTCTCCATGTCCCAGGAACACCAGGCAACAACTCTGCTGCTTTCCTTCTCAGAAGTGCATAGAAAGGAAACTGTGTGAAATGGGATGCTGTGTCCAAAACAGATGTTTCCAATGCACTTCTACCATTTTAAGATAGATTAAACACTGTGTTTTCCCTGTATCCTGCAGTCTGCTGGAGGTGGATATGGAGAAAATTTTCCAATAAATATTTCTCCATAGCAAACAAGAAACAAGAGGACTTGGGCTATAAGGAGTCTGTGTCTTTGACAGGCTTCAATCAGAAGCAAAGCCTGATGTGAACTGAGCCAAAAAGAATTTTTTTGGGGGAAATAAACATCTTAGTAAAAAATGAAACGTGTGAGCAAGACTTATGCAAGAAACTGCAATGATGTGAGCCACATGCAAAGGCTACAGAGAGTATGCAATTGGTTTCTCTCAGTTAGAAGTCTGCTTTAAATCCCTATTTAACAGGAAGTGTAGCTTCTGTGATCAAAATATAATTGCACTATTATGAAAAGTAACAAATTTGCATTTACAAGACATCTGGAAGAATTATCTTCTCCAGCTGGCCTTGATGGTAAATTCAGGCATGGAATATTTTCATACTCTTACTGCCTGCTTCCTTAAGTGTTAGCATCACCTGCAACAGTGCACTTTGAAAAACAGTGCAATTCATTCTGCTCAGGGGAGAGCTGAAGCAGCATCCACACCTCCCTGAGAGCAACCAACCCCTTGGCCTCTATCAGGAGTTGAGAAACAGCGTGATGGGTCCTAATTAGGTCTGGAGCTAAAGACCAGCAACAGAGCTCAAACAAGTAACAATCCATTGGGTTAGATGAGGTCACGGGAAGGGTCTCCACCACGCAGGGAATGACAGCAGTGCCTTCCGCTACTTCCTGAAGTACACACACAAAGGAAATTCAGATGTAAAATGAATGGATGAGTTCTTCCCCAGGCAAGGACCTGCATTATTTATGGATTTAGCCTGTACACTACTCTGTCTCTCAATGTTTAAGCAGCAGTTACTGGATAAGGGGAGATTCCAAGAATCTGGAAGTGCCATAAGGAGCTATACCAATCTGTTTGGCTTTCCCAGCCCATACATTCATGAGCCAGTGGCCTTACTTGCTCACAAACTACTCACCAAGCTGTAGAGCCCAGCACATGGCAACTCTTGCCAGATCTAGCCCCTGGCTACCACAGAAGCCAGCCCAGCCCAGCCCACCTGGAAAGCACTGGAACAGAGTTGGCTGGAACAGCCCCTCGGGCAGCCCCAGCAGCCAGGGGGTATCGCCAAAGCCCAGGCTTCTCAACAAAGCTCTGCCAGTGGGAGGACTTCTTTTAAAAACAAAAATTAAGTGTAACACTTCAGAAGAAAACATTTTAACATTTACAGAATTCCATTAAATCTACTGGCAAACCTCCCACAAACTGCAGGAGGATGCCAGGGTTTTACCCTTGATATTTTAAGCAACAATATCTAAAAAATTCACATAAATAAGATGGAAAAAACCCCAACCACCAAATGATATACTGAGAGGTCCTTTGGGGATCTTCACATAGGGGCTATCAGACACCCACGTACCATTGCAAAGTCTTCGTTAGGACCAAGTGCTCTGTCCCACTTTTCTTCTTCAGCCATATAAACTTCAGAGATAGGAAACCATCTCTTTTTGCCAAGGAACCTGCAGAAATCTGATTAAAAATGGTGCTGTTTTCCTGGAAGTCTTCTCATGGAAGCAGGAGATGCTGCTGAATGGACTGAGCCGAGCTGCCTATCTCTCAGCCTGAGTGAGCAGGCTGCAGTGCTAGAGACAGCAACGGAAAAGCCAGTTCCTGGATTTTTTTCTGACTACAAGTCTAGACAGGAAGCTTGAAAGAAAAAGAGTTGCTTTATAGGGGTTCAGATTTAATTTTTTCCTTTAAAATATAAAGGATATTCCTTTTATACGATATCATATATATGATAGATGAGACGGAGTGACTCAGGCACATTAATATTTGTACTTTCTTTTTATGTTCCCATGACACCATAAAAGCTATTTATATTTTTGAATTGCCTAAACCTGAACAATTCCTGGAAAATGACACAGTAAATTTTCTATCTAAATGCTATGTTAAACTAGAATTGAGACTATACTAATAATTAAGATGATTTGCTCATTGCAAGTAAATTACAAATAGAAACATAAGTGGCACATTTTCATTTTATCTGAAACAAGTACTACTACCCACAAAAAAATCAAATTCAAGTGTAAACTGGAAATTAAAATATCAAGTATTGCTGCAGAAATTTATCAGAAGGAAGTAATGAGTAACTATGGACTTAAACCAGCTTAGGTTATAAACGGTTCATATTGCCCCAGACAGCACTAAAACAGATGTTCAGAGCCATTGGATACAGTTTTTGTTATTTATTCCCCCACTCGTGAACAAAAAATGTCTTTTAAATCAAGATAGCTTCAATGCCTTCAATCACCATGCTGAGACAACAGGTGCCTCCAGTTTGTTTGGAGCAAAGACATCCTTGAGGGGGTGTCTGGGTTCCAGCTCCGAGAGGAAGCTTATGTTGAAGGCAAAGACACACACCACATAGTTAGCAGTAAGAACTTCCACTATGAGCTGTCGTTTACAAGACGATCTGAGTCCCTGATTTACTTAGAGTGTGATCATCTTTCCTTCTCCTTGGATAAGGGATCTCTGGGACCATATCCAGGTCTGATAAAATGTTATTCCTTATTAAAAGAAAAAAAAAAAGACAATATCAAGAGGAAAAAAAATTAGAATTGAGCAAAATGGTGGTGACAATGATTGCCTTTCCCACTATTTCAGTCATTAGTAAGCATTTGGAAAAAACCCACTTCATATAACAGTTTTTTGAGGAGTAGGAGTGGCTCAATCACAGTTTGAGGAAGCAATAGACAAACTTCAATTTGTGGGATTCTCCAGCTGCAACCAAAGTGCAGGCTGCAAAGCTGCAAATGGGGAAGAGGAAGCAAGTATCAGAAACCAAAGTGTAAAAGGACAACATCACTACCAGGGCCTTCAAATGCCATCACAAGTCCACTCTTTTTTATGCACTGAAGCAGGTTAGTAGTGCAGTCCCCAGAGATGCAATTAAACTTTGACTTCAGTAGTGCATCCTAATGTCCCTGCCCCTGGCAGGGGGGCTGGACAAGATGATCTTTCATGGTCTTTCCCCAACTCCAACCATTCTGTGATTCTATGTTCCCCTCTTCTAGCTGATCTACTCCCTTTATAAAAATACCATTGTAGTTAGCATGCATCCCAGTAACCTGCAAGGCCAGCCCAAAAGTCAAGAGTAAGGGTACAGGGCGTAGACGGCTGAGAAGACTTTTCCACAGCAGTAGTCCACAAAGAGCACACTGCTGATCCAATGTTAAAACCCACTCTAGTTCTACTTGCAAAACAGATGAAAGCTGAAGTGCTGCTGGGAAACTACTGGTGTTTTCTCAAGGCACTGTTATTATGTAGATAAGAAATGGGAAAGTATGTTTACAAACTCTTGCTTCAAGGAGATTTTTTTAGTCATGTCTTACTATCTAATTAATAAACACATTGGAGTCACTGTGCTGAATCAAGGGTGAGGTACAACAGAAGCAGCTGTAACAGATCTGTGAAACTGGAAGCTAAGAATATATTTTTTTTTTTTGTATCTCAGAAGCAAACATCTTTTATCAAGATTGGCAGCAAAAATTTGTATGTTTTATTTTGTAGTACTAGAAGAGCAAGAGCAACACTGGAACAATCAGATGAAGAAAAAGATTCTGACATTAGAAAACCTAGTTCACTATTTGTGTGGGATGTTATAAAATATCCAGAAAAAAAAAAAAGGCTTCCATGACCTTAAATATCCTTTCATCATTGTCATAGACAGATATAAAGCTGCAAGCATGAATATTCAGTACTGTCACTTTGTGGGGCAAGAAAAATACCACTCAAAACCTACTCTTTATAAAAGTTAGAATAGTAAAATATTCCTCCGTTGTAAATTCTCTTCAGTTACTAAGCCATTTATAGGAACACTCTAATAAGACTTAAACAATTTGACTTAGATGCAGGTGGAAGTTTCATACAGCAGCATTACTGAAAGCTAAGTGAAAAACAATGCCATCATAAAAATTCATTTGATCATAACAGAAAGAATGTTCCTGGAAGAAAGTCATTACAGTGCAGACAGCAACCTGCTTGTAAAACGTATGATGAGCTAAGGCAAAATTTAGAATAGCACTACTTGCTTCTTTCCTTTGAAAGAAAATTATGGGCTTTAAAGAACTTTGCTAAAAGAGGCCAAAGCAGATCAATACTACTGTGGTAAGATGAGTTATTTAATAATCTTATAATGCATGAACTCTTTGTCCAAGTAAACATGTTGTTTGTAGGGTAGACAGATCCTAAGGCAAGCTATCAAGCATCCTACAAGGCATTTCAAGCCAAGAAAAAGTGTATCCATGAGTGTGTGTATAACTGGCACCTGGCAAAATCCATGCCTGCAGCTTTATTGGTGTGTCATATCCCATGTACTAAAGTGCACTTCACAGCACCTGTCCCAGGGCAAAAGGGTCCCCCCTGCTCAGCAGTACACAAGCTTTATTCAGACAAGGGTTTTGTCCATGGGATGATGGCCACATGGTCCTGCAGAGTCTGCAAGCATCATTAAGATCATTGCCTGTGGAGATACTGGGGTTTGCTCCATGAGGGTGCCTCTGCTTTCTGCTAGCAAAGACAAGCACTGGTCGTCAGCATGGAAAGAGGGCAAGGATGGAGCAGGTACTGGGACTACTTTGTCAGAGAGATTTTCTTCTCTGATATTTCAGTTCCCCTTACCTGTTTTTATCTTCTTTTTATTGATACTGCTGCCTGGCATTACATACAATTTCCTTACTGAATATGTTGCCATGTGGTTTAGTCAAAATAGCTGCTATCAGCAATTACTCAGATTAGCCTGACATAAATGTTTACAGAAGCTCATCACTTGCTGCTGGGCCACATATATGTTGCAATTTATAGAGTTTATAATATAACCCCAGCTACATGGAAGAAAGGTTAAAAAGATTAAAAAAAAAAATCAGTAAGAAAAGCAGACCAAACAAGACAGGTAAGCTGGTTCACTTTGATCTCTTTGTTGCTGCTACTCTGAAGGTTTTGGAGTCTTTCTGGCTGTCCCAACTACCACCTAAGTGCTCAGTGTGAGTCAACCACTCAGCACTTCTTCCTCTAGAGCAAGTCTCTGCTAGAGGATGCAGCTCTCCTGTTGCCCATACCTGACACTTTCCACCATAGCAAGTAGTTCGTGCTATGTGAGTTCACACAAAGATCAAGGGCTTGTGGGACTGAGAGTCTCCTGAGTCATTCCCGATTTGCTGGGGTAACTCTGGCTACGTTGAGACATGAGAATTTGATTCCTTGTCCTTAAAGAGATTAGTTTTATGAAGCAGTTAGGCAATTCAAAAAATGAAAGATATGGTTCCACATTCTTCTTCTCCAGTTTTACTGTATTTAGCCAGTCTGTCATGCCTTAGTTCTATGTGATAAACAACTGAAATGTTCAAGTCTACCAAGGTTATTTTATAGTGGGCCCACACAGGCAATTGCTGCTTCCATATATGATGCAGTGTTTTCAAATTCTGTGACACCAGTGCCAAAAGTCACGCTGACAAAAAAATGCTCCAGCACTTAAATTAAAATGTTCTGTATTGCAAAAATTCCATCAGTCTCAAAATTTAAGGCTGCCTTCACAGCTGTTTGTGCTTGATGAATTCCCATAATCTCTTGAATAGGCTTTCTCCATATATCTTTACAGAGTCAGGGCATTAAGCTTCTATCATTCCACTAACACCAAGATTTTTCCTTCAGTCTTTTCAGCAGTGGATGATATATGTTTGCTGGATATCATCACCATCTTTCTGAGCTTTACAGAAGTATGCTACAATATTCTAGATTTATCTTCTTGCAAATATATTTTTGTTTCACTAATCTCTGTAAAAGAAAAAAAAAAAAAGAAAAAGAGCAAGAAATCCTACTAGAGCTCATCTCTGACTTTCTTTTCCCCCAAAGAGGATTTTCCCCCTTTACTTACAAAACGTGACACCTCCTTCACCTGAAAATGGATGGGATTCTTGGTGAATCCCATGGCATCACAGAAAGGCAAAAGAGCTGCAACATGTCACTTCCTGCACTTTAATGCCTTTGAGCCAACTTTCATCATCCAGGAGACTTAAACATACGCAAAAGCATCCGCAGAGGAGATTCAGAGGCCCTATGGTGCTGAAAACAGGTAGATGGCAGGTGCGACCAGGTATGTGGGACCTGGAAGCAGAGCAGGACAGGAGATTGATGTCTCCCTCCTCCTTTCTTTGCAGCCCTCCGGCTCCCCATTTCAGCCCTGACCTCCTTGCTGGCAACCATGATGACTTCTCTTCAGGGAGAAGACATCCCTCTCCATGAATCCAGAACACACAACCCAGAGACACGCAGTCCCAGCTCCTTGTTGGAGTTCTGCCACGAGTGACCTGATGGTAATGAAGTGAGGACTTTAAACAAAATGGAAATGGAAACAATGAAGTTTTATGCCCTGGAACAAGTTATTAATTGTAGTCAACTGATGTTGTAAGCATAGTAACTTGAGACAAGATAGACATTATTACTAACCATCTGATCCAGTGCCGTGCCCTGAATCTGAGGCTAATCATGAAAATATTTCTCTCACACCCACTCACTACAACAACAAATGCAGCCAAGTGTAATAAATTTCCCCTTTTTTGTTGATCTGCCTATGTCCAGAGTTTGCTGCCTTTCCGTTACGATCACTCCAACAAGAACAGCGTAAATCCTTTCCTAGCTGCCACATTATCAGTAATTGCATGTCTTGAGAGTTATTTTGCTTGGTTTTACCAACCAATAATCTACTAATAGATAAACAGAAATAGTGAAAAGAAGAAAAAAGATCAATGCATTAAAAATTGAGCACCACCAGGTCTTTTAAATACACATATGTAACTCAGCCTCCCGCTGGTAATACACAATTTCTGGAAAGGTTACACTTGAAAGTGTTATTCTTAATGTGTACCAACTTCAAGTGCCAACATGACTCCTCTGCTCCACTAGGGTCCCAGGCCCCAGCTAACTCTCTAAGTTAACAGTATAGTTGTGTCTGAACTTCTACCTCTGTCTCCTCGTCTGGCCTGTTCTGACCATACTTGCCTCCTCCATGGGTATCCACACATGCTTAGACCCAAGGCGATGCTGTCAGTCAGTATTGTCAAGCTTAGGATCACCAGACTTGCCATGATTTACTTTCCAGTGCTTTCATGTCCTTCTCCATGATGGTCCAGCCAATAATAGTTTTCTACTCTCAAAACTAGTCCTTGGCTATTTTCATGGCCGCCTTTCCTCTTGAGAAGATTGGTTTATGACTATAACAGTTCAATAAATTCAGCAAAGGTCTCCAAAAGTATTTGTCAGAGCTTGTCCAAGCCTGGACAAGTAACTCCCCTTTCCAGAGCTTTCCCCCTTGAATTTAATGCTTAAAGCAATCTTATGTTTATCCATTTTAGATGACACAGGGATTCAAGTAACAAAAGAGGAATTAATGTGGCAATATGCTACAGTATCGCTTGGGGGTACGAAATGCATTATGAAGGTTAATCATCTACCAGCTACCACAAGCAGATCTGTTATAGCATTAAACTGTTTGTACTAACATAAAATGCAGTGCTGGAATGTAGCCAATGCACCAAAGTACAACAAAAGAACATTTTCATATCCATAAGTACATATTTTCCATCCCAGATGAAACCATTCCTTTCTTAAAAGGAACAAATATTATGGCAAAGCTGGCTTCTCTTTTAGGATCGATTGGTTTTGTCAATTTAAACTTTTTTAGCTGGTATACAATGATATTATTTTGATCAGTCACTGCTTTACCATGGAAATGGAATGAAAAATTAAAGCTTACTGAGATGATGAATTTTAATCACAGCATGGAAAAGGAGTATTTTGTGCTACTTCTGTAGACACAGTAATGAAGGTATGAAGAAAATAAACTGAAATAGACTGGCAGCTCAGTTACACAGCACCACTGAAAGCAATAATATTATGGTTTAAAATATAACACGGCTCAGTACTCTGCTTTGGGCTAAATTGATACAGCAAGACAAATTATTTAAAACCTCTTAATATTCTCTTTTTATTGTATTTCCCTTTTGAAATTCCTAACCAACGCCATTCACGATTGACTGGTAACACAGGGATCAGGAAGTATGCCTGTTATGTTATGACAACAATATTACTTTTCCATTTGTCTCTTGCAATAAAGTGAGATGATACACTAAGACCATAATTATTTTCTCAACTTCTGTTTGTGGTAGCTGAAAATATCTGTCAAACACAGAAGCACAGCTCACATGACATGAAACATCAACCCTTTCAAGGCCAAACAGGCACAAAAACAGAGGGGTTTTAGTGTTGCTTGCCTGCCTGCCTGACCCTGCACGTTAAGTACTCAGAAAAGTTCTTGATTTTAACAGATATACTCTGAAATTTGCTAGTCATGATCTACATTTCCCTATGGACCTTTTCATTCTCAATCCAATCGTGGCAAAGGCTATGAAAATACACCTAGAAAGAGCTTTTGATCATGGGTGGTTCCATTCTCCATGATATCCATCCTGCACACTGCTGAATAAGCCAGCAAAAGAAATTCGATCCAGGCCAGAAACAGACACACAATTACATTTTTGTTGAATAAGCCAAATCATTATACTTTTATGCAGGCTGCAGAAGGCCAGAACAATACCTAACACAGAGAAATCTTGCTGGCATAAGGTTAACCACCAAATATTAAAAAAGCAGAAGAAATTAACATTGTGCTTTGTTCCACATGGCCACAGCATTCCTGGTCTGATAATTAAAACCAAGAAGTTAGATTGATTTGTGATAGGCCTTGAATTTAGTATAAGGAGAACAAATCTTGCAACAGTGACTTGTTTTGAAAGTAAAAAACTGGTTAACCAAGGAGTGATCTTGCCTTTGGAAAAGTCACAAAGGAGTTCAATATGCTATCTGTGCTTGGCATAGTTAGTCCAGACTGTATTTGATAAAAATCTTGTGAGATTAGAACTGCCCACTCAGAAAAGAATCAGAAACTCGAATTTCAGTAATACACAGAATCAAAGAAACAAAGATCTGACCGATCTGAAGTGGGAGGAATGGGGAGGAGCTACCATAGCCATTCACCCTCCTGGTGTGCTCACTCAGGTCTGTGGGAGGCAAAACAGTTCCCTCCACTTTTGCTATAATGCTAATTGTGTCAGACTGATCTCTCTTTTCAGCAAAAGTCACAGTGGAGCCTAATGCTCTTTAACACAACTATTAACATGTTACTAAGTCCTCAAACAGCATTTTTTAAGCATGTTTTCAGGTAGGAATTACCATTCCCTGGAGCAGCCTAAGACCAATTCTGATGCTCTGTTCTTGTCAGTCATCCTCCATACACTGACACTAACAGAGCAGCACAGTTTTGAAGAAAGATATTCTCCAATTCTGTAAATTAAGGGGTGATTTTAAATTGGGTATGTATCATCAGCAGAGCCAGTTTAGTATGGCACAAAGCAAATTGCCCATGAAAACAAGGGAAAACCTCCCACATTTTCTCAGCCTGCTAGAAAGAGAGAAAAATTACTGACATTGGTTTTTTTCCCTGTCTCTGTTTAAAGTGTCATTGGACTGAACTCTGGATAACATCCAAGAATCTGAAAACCTCTCTTTGATTAAATGTATACTTTCTAGAATAGAGTTGGAATTAGCCCACAGTTACAGGTTTGAGATACCCTTCATTTTAGTTACAAGTAATGTATTACAAAATACTCATAAATTACTCCTCCCCTGCTAAAAGAAAAAAAACAACAACCATGTAGTAGTGATAGCTGATAGCTGAAATGGATAGGACATAAACACAGATTTTTATTTGCTGTAAGTCCAAACTACAAATCCGAGGACTTGTCTTCTAGTAAACATCCCACCTTGTCATAACTTCCCTAGGGGCATATCCATGTTACTTCTAAGACACAGTCAGAACAGCATGTGGTAAAACAGAAGAAACATATGGTTTGTGGTTCTTGCCTCTGCCTTATTCAACAGTTGTGGATTTAATAAAAGCTAGTTGGCTTAGGTGAAATTACTGGTGCAAAACCAACCAGACATACTTGGGCACGTGCACATGTCCACATGGGCAGGGATCCCAACGCTTCGTGTGTGTGTAGGAGATGTCTGCATGTAGTATGTGTGAACCATCTCATTTATCGCTGACGCCAAAGGAAAGATCCAAGGTAAAAGATGGCAGTCACTGAACCGTGCGGGGAAACCAGGCTGGGCAAAGGAAAAGATAATGAAGAAAAAAAGATGGGAAATTTGAATACAGAATAAAGGGAGGAAATTAAAAACTTACAGTATGCATAGCAGAAGGATAAATCTGTGGCTAATGTACAGGACAAAGAGTCCTTGCCAAGCACCATGTGTAACCTCAGTCACATCTCCCCTTATTATTTCAGTTAACAGATCTGCCAAGCGAGGGAAATACTGAGCTAATGCAGGTAGGAAAGATTGCATGAATCCTGCGAGTAACTCTGCTGACTTGCTGCTAGAACAAAATAAGCTAATGGTGTTCCAATCTTTTTTGTTCAGAAGCCAAATAAGGCCCGTTATTTTGAAGAGGTCAGAGCTATAATGAGAACCTGCCGACAAGACTTCTGCCCTGTTTCACTCTGTATCACAAACTGACCTGGGAGGGTCTAGCCATGGGGAGGCAGGGGATCACTGCTGCTTGGAAGGGGCCTTGGGTGACAGGGGCTGGGGAGGGCAAGTGAAAGCAGTCTCCCTGTCCATTCTCAATAAGACCAGCAGCTATTCCTTGCTGCTCACACTCAGCTTCTCCTTTCCTTCTCCTGCCAGAAATGACTCAGGTGGCATAATACAAAGTAATCACCTGCAAAAGGCTTTCCTGGTCAAAACCAGCTTCTCTTGGAACTTTTGGCTACTTCTATGGAGGTGCAAGTATTTGAGGAGTCCAAAACCTCTTCTCCCAAAACAGCAGGGGGCAAGCAAACTCGGCAGGGGTAGGGGCTGCTGGGCCCACAGTTCACATAGTGGCTACAGCTGTAAGCCCAGCAGCAGCACTGCAAGTGCCAACATACTGATTTCCCATAAGAGACTCTCCCAATGCAGCCCAGGAACTGCATTTTTGTGCACAATGAAATGCAGTTTTTTCTCCAAAACAAAGTTGTCTAAAGGGGCCAAAAGTGATGACCACCCAGCCCTAAGCAAAGGAAGCCCCAGGCAGCCCAATAACATTTGCTCACTTCCACTGCAATCTCAAAAACAGCTGTTGCTCCAGAAACTACTTCAGGCTTCTTCAGAGCAGCTGGCAGATCTGAAACCTGTCTTTAACATTTCCGCAGCATCTCTGCTGACCTAGCCAGCAACCCTGTCTCCTAATTTGGTAGCAATCCTCTGGCTTCTCCTGATGTGGGCTGTGTGTTTGCTCACAGACTGAGGAAACTGCTGCCAGGCAAGGATCTGCCTCAGCACAGCAAAAGGCAGTAGAGGGATATTTCTAGGATGATGGAACCTGCACCCCAGCTGTCTTGGACCCACAAGCAGTAAAAGAGTAAGCAAGCATGAGAAGAGAATGAGTGGTTTGGTATGGCCCAGGCCACAGACAAGATTCTTAATAAAACAAAATGCAGTATTGATACTTAGTTTTGCCTCACAGTGTGACAAAACATAGGTTTTTTTTTTAATGTTCTGGGGACAGACACATGTCCTTCATCTCTCCAGTTCACCTCTTGGTTCAGGGAAGCTCCTGTCTCTCAGGCACACATGCTATAGGACTTATACCTCAGCTGGCCTAATAAAAGGCTGAAATGGAAAACATCCCAGATTTGCTGCTGGGTTGTCACAGCACTGCATGGGGTAGAGCAGGAATTTCAACCTGACTCCCTTGTACCCATTACCATTAATTCATAGGGGGTTCTTTGCTTTAATATCTATTTTCACTTGCAGAAATCCTACCTTAGACCCATGCAAGATTCTTGCTGAAACTCCATTTCAAAAAATGTACAATGTAGAAAGTTTCTGCTTGCATAATTAGAATTTTCTCATATAAAATATATTCAAAAAATTTTGCAGCTACCTCTATGAAAGTTTCTTCTTTTATACTTGCAGTTCCAGTATGTGCTATAAGTGTCTAGCAGCTTCAGAATGAGAGTAAATGTTACTGTGCTTCTCCTACAAAAAGCACATACAAACATGAAGGCAGAAGGGAATTCTGCCTATATTTCAGCTGCAGTGATCCTCTGTGCAAGTATTGAGAAGTAACTGCAAAGAGTCCTGTTTCCCCCATGGGATGGAATCATATATATTCCAAATAATTCAAGGTACGCCAAAGAGAAAAACCATCCAGACAGGATAAAAAATTCCAGCTGTGTGCCTGCCACAATAGAAATCAAGACAACTGTTCAAAAAGCTGTGCCAGACATCCAGATGCTGCTGCTGGCATCAGAAGATCTTCCACAGTCTGATAGCAGCTGGTTCAGGGACAACAGCCAAAGCCTGAACATCAAGTAGAGAAGAAAGGAGAGAGAGAAATGACAGCTCACCACCCGATCAGTCTTTCTTGTTATACAGGCATATGCATGTTAGTTACTAATCACTGATGTTCATCTGGAAATTGAACACCTTTATATAAAAGACCCCAAGTTTGATACATGAGTGTACCAGGGCCTATGACCCTGAGATGAAAAGGACTGACACCTACAAAAATCCCATTGCTCATGTAGGCAGAGCCACTGCAGGCCATTCCTTAGGATACCTGGATGAGAAAGAAAAACTGCTTGAGAGCATGGAGCCAGAGCTCTCAACTTCTTCACTATTTCTGCATAGTGTTCTGTTTTAAAACATTCACTTCTTTGATTACTGGAACAATCAGGACTACTTAAATGTTGTCTGTACCTATCCTCTTTCATTTCAAACTACTGCCCACCTTCTGCTGGTGACACCCTCCTTCAGTCTCATGGCACGTGGTTCGGGCACTGCACACAGAAGTTGCCTCAGACTGAATGGCTGTTATGTATGAAGAAATTGGAGGCAACTTGAAGTGCTCCTATTATTAACTGTTCCCAAGGATTGCTTCTCAGGCACTTTCAGGCATGTTTGTGGCTCAGAAAACACACATTGTATATACTCTTTCCACTCCAGGCTAGTTGAGACTAGTCACCAAAGGGTAGGAGCATAAGTTTCCCCCTCTACTCTGCTCTGATGAGATCCCACCTGGAGTACCATGTCCAGCTCTGGGGTCCCCAGCACAAGACAAACATGGTCCTGTTGGAGTGGGTCTACAAGGCTGGAGCACCTCTCCTATGAGGGCAGGCTGAGAGCTGAGGTGGTTCAGTCTGGAGAAGGGAAGACTCCAGGGACACTTCACAGCACCTTCCAGTATCTGAAGGGGGCTACAAGAGAGCTGGAGAGGGACTTTTCACATGGTTATGTAGTTATCAGGACAAAGGGCAAGAGTTTTAAAAGGAAAGAGGGAAGGATGAGATTGGACATAGAGGAGAAATTTTTTATGATGAGTGTGATGAGACACTGAAACAGGTTGCACTGCTGTGGATGCCCTATCCCAGGAAGTGTTCAAGGCCAGGCTGAATGGGGCTTTGAGCAACCTGCTCTAGTGGAAGATGTCCCTGCCCATGACAGGGATCCCATGCCCATGGGATCTTTAAGATCCATTCCAACCCAAACCATTCTTTGGTCCTGTAGCATGTGGAGCTAGCGGAGAGAAGTAGGGACTGACAGAATGTAACTCGAAGGATCTGAGTTAGGTGTCTGCTCCTGGACACATTTCAAGCAGCCAGAGGTCAGTTGCTCTTATGAGATGTGGTGGGAAAAAAGTGTTGTGGTTTACATACAGATCGTGGTGATTAGCTATGACACTATTCAAGTTATATAGTACAGAATGAATTAAGATAGAGCATCATCAGGAGGCATAAAACTCTAACGTGAAAATCTCTAACGTGAAAAGGTTACAGAGGAAAAATTTTAGGGATAGAGTTGGGAATGCAACTCAGCCAGGGGATCCCATTCCCAGGCCTTCATCTAATTCTCAGGAGAGAAACAAGCTTGATCTTAATAAGGGATGGGGACTGTATTAGCTTACATGGAGAAAGGGATGCAACAAATACATTGTTCCTGATAATGTCCTTACTTATCAAAGGACCCAAAAAGAAAAACAATATAGCCATTATTATTTTTCAGTAACTCTCAATAACATTTCTACTAATGTCTCCATTAAAATTAAGATCCTGATATTCTTCACACAACCAGAACAGACCAAAGGTCTAGCCCGGCCCATTGTCAGGTCCCCAGTACCTGGGGATAGCTGGAAGGAAGCACAAGCACAGAGCAAGCATAGCTGTACAGCACATTCCTCCATCCACCAGCCAAGAGCAGGAGGCTCTCCAGCTACCTCCACATCAGTATGTGGACAGTGGCTGGAGGGCTACCAGAGGGCCAGGTGTGCAGAGAAGAGGACCTGACTCCATATATCTGTTTGAGGGTGTTATTTTGGAACAGGTAGGACTGAGTGCCCCTTTGCACACTGAAAACATTAATTGTGCTTCTGAAGTGCATCTTCTGGGTGAGTTTCACCTAAAATGATTTCAGCTTATGGGCCTGAGGCTACTCCCAGGCAAACCAAAGCAGAGGAGGCAAGGATGGATCAAGAAAATGCTTCAAAAACTGTTTGTGGTTGCTCTTTATATCCTCTCTAACACTCCTAATTTTTTTTATATCTTTTTTTGTTTGTTTACATTTTAGACAGCTACTGAACTGTGCCTACAAAATTATCTGCTGTACACACAAGGTCTTTTTCCTAAGGCACAGCAGATTGCTTAGACACACTATCAGTGTTGAAAAACTAGATATTAGAAATCTGAACCATGCCCAGCTTTTTCTTTTTTATACTCTCTTAAGGATCAGATCACAATTATACTCGAATATATCCCATCCACAAAATCACAATTAATCCCTCCATCAGATTTTTTCTCAACATTCCTGACCACCAGTGAGCCTCAAATGAGCTACTTATTTTTGTATCACAGAGAAAGATGGTATTTTCTTCCAGTTCACAAAACAAAAATGTAATGGTTGGAGGCACTGGGCAAACCAGTGAAAAGCAGTGGTGAAAAGCAGGAAGAATAACTGCTCTCTTACAAACAAGTTCATCCCCAAAGTAAGTCTGTCTGCTGGCATCCCTCCAGGACTGAAAGGTAGTCCTTTATGCCACCAGAGGAGTTTCCAAAGTTACAACTACACCAGTCTAAATAACCTAGTCTTGGAAAAAAGTGGGTGCTCAAGCCAGAGGCAATGTGTGTGGTTGATCACAGCTCCATGGGGACCCTGGAGCAAAGGGGCAAGGTATGCCAATGATCTCAGTTGAACAACACGGAAGACGCCCTGCTAAAGATGACAAATACCATGTCTCACCAACCCTTTGTGGGTCTTGCCTGTGTGCTTCAAGTGTATTTGTTTTCTTTCTTGACCAAACGAGATCTTAATAAAAGTCATTAAAAATCAACCTTGACCTAGAATGTTGTTCTGCTAAAAATACATGAACTCTTCTGTTCCTCTTATGCCTCCTCAACAAAATAAGAGTGCTGCTCTAGATGCAATGACACTATGCCTAATCAGGTTGCACTAAGGGTGCTAGGACAAAGGTTGGGAATGAGAAGGCAGATGAGAAAGGGGACAAATTCCTGACTTCAGGGTCATCCTAGTTGGAACATCTACTGCCTCAAGCCCATGGACTCTGGAGTTGATGACTTCAAATCAGACAAATTGTACTCAAAATGGATGGGGGGTCCTCAAGGGAGTCAGCCAGCAGTCTCTTCTAGTCAAGCATCTCCCAGAGCCTGTCTTCCTTTGGCAAGTCTTCATCACATCTAAACTGCTCTAAAAACTGCCAACTTGTTCAATCAATAATAAACTTACGTTTATATTTTGAATTCATTCTAGTCATAATAAGAATTTAAAATTCTTGAAGGTATTCCTCTGCCTTTATACAGTGACTTATGTGGGTTACGCACAATACAGAATTTTCTTACAATAGTGTCCCCTTCATTTATCATGTCCTGAATAACTCATTTGTGGCCTTTGTCCAGAAATAACAGAGCTATTCCCATGTTAGTGCTGATAAAGCTTTCCTTCATATCATCCCAGATTTTCTTCTCTATTTGACATTATATATACACAAAAGAAACATGAACAGATACATTAAAATGTACTAAATTAAGGAATTAGAAGGAAACAGGAAATAAGTTTACTGCAGCTTTATAAAATGAAAACAAAATATGGTCACATCAAGGCAAAGTCCAGAGCAGGAAGTCAGTCAATTCAGCATGAAATTAAACAAATATGCAAGGAAAAGGCCTACAAGAAGGTCCAGATTTCATCCAAGACTGAAGTTCAAAAGAGATGCAAGGTAACAGCTCAGGGCTTGTAAACCTTCTTGCACCCAAAGAAAGCACTAAGAAGTTGTCAACAGAGGTAATAAAAAGCATCTAGCAACATCCTACAGAACAAATTGGCTATTGGTAGCAGCTTGCTTAACAGGGCACAGAGCATTTAGGGAATGTCAGAGGTCAACACCTCTGCTGCTCATCTTCAGGCTGCATTTGTTTATCATAAACTGATGAGGATTTTGATTTTCATTTTGCTGTCTCACCTTTGAGTTGGTATCTAAAAGGACATAAAGACTAAAAATGGGAAAAGATCAATCTGCTCTATTTCCCTTTTCAGTAAGTCCAACCTGGAAGATTAACTACAGCCCAGTTTCAATATGAGATCAAAGGATTGTGCAGCAAGGGCTGAGGGGAGTAACTGGGAAAGAAACAAGCCAATAAGTGGATTTAAACATTGGACCAGCTCTCAAATCTAATGCCCAAAAAAACCCCAACAAAACAAAACACCAAAAAAACAAGGAAAACCAACTTCATATACTGCCTGAATATTTCAGGCATAGGCCTGTTATTTGTGAATATACATAGTTTTGACTAAATGCCAAACTACCCTGTAAAAACAATGATGATAACTCCAAAGAGAACTTCGTTCACTGTACCACAAACGTCAAACAAAGGTACAATATTCTACATATATTCTTCTTTTATTTTGTTAGGAATTTATTTTAAAATGGAACCAGCCAAAACAAACAGCTGTCAAGAATCTCTTCCAGCACATGAGCAATCTGCTTCTAATATTTACCAGGTTGTGAGTTTGCCTTTAGAGAAAAGGAAAAAAATCCTATGTTTGGATACAAGAAGTCACATGCAAAATGCTAAATGTTATCTCTTTCTGCAACATTCCCTATTCTTCTCCCATCAGAGACATCTGCATCCCATTCAGAGGATGAGAGACCAGCCTGATATTTCCATCAGACAGCGATGGCTCTCATCCCAGGACAAGCAGGTGATTTTTTTCAGTCTGCAGCATTTCATGATGGCACTGTTCCCTACCACTGCGTATCTGCCAGCTGCAAGCAATAGCATTTCAAAGTTTAAACTAAATAAATCAGAATTAAGGTATTACCTGATCCCCTATATTTTTAGAACTAGGTCAATAGTTATTTTATTTCTGGAGCCAAAGAAGCTTGAGCAAGATGAATTTCATCAATCAGTACAAAACGCATTCATTACTTTTTCATGTGTATTGGCTTAGATACCTAGTCCTGCTTCATCATTTTAGCACTGAAATTAATACATTATGCTGAATCAGATAGCCTTATTAGACATTGACCTTCACTACTAACCCTAGTAGTAGGGGTTAATAGTTAATTTATTGTATCAGAAATTTGAGTTACATACATGGTCACAGAGGTGCATTTAGCACATATAATCATTTATGCATTTCTGACCCATAAAACCAAAATTTGGCTTTTGTGGTTACTTGGGTCAGAAAAACAAACGACAATGGAGTTGTGCATTTGTCTGATAAAGCCCAACTCTCTCACAAAAAACATGGAACATCCTTTCCCCTTCTACACAATACAACCAAAGAAAAGATAGTTTCTCTGGTAACAACTCCCAGCCCTACCCTGGCGACACTTAGTCTGAATAACCCGTTGATCACAATATTTTCTCCACTGGTCTTGTTCCTAGCACTTGCTCTGACTTTGTCTTCGTTTCCTAATGCTTTTCCCTTACTACTCATGTCTTCAACATGCTGTCTTCCCAACACAGAATGGTTATCAGATAGCAGAAGATAACCTGTTCTGCCTCAAAGTTAAACCTCTATGCCAGCCAAAGGACAGAATTTTTGAGACAAAGAGGCTCTCAGGTTTTTGGGTGTTTTTATAATGCCCTTCTTAGTTTTACTATGAGTGAGAAAAATCGAACTTTTAGAAAATTTCCATCCAGTCCACAACAGAGTATCTTCTATTCAGCATAAAAAAGCTAAGGGAAAAAAAAGGAACCAAATTTTCAAACAGGTTATGTACCTGACATCTAGAGCCAATGTAGGTAAAAGAATCAGAATAAGTGTTCATCTGCTTTTAATGCATTTAATTTTGTACTTATGAAAAAGGAAAAAAGAAAAAAAAAGGGATCACAAGTTGATTTATTTCAGCCACAAGATGCTGGGGTAGATACAAGAATGGTTGGCCCCAACCAAGGTCAACCTGGGTCATCGTGTTCTGTTCTTGCCCTAAGGTCTAATATATTATTCTGGATACAACAGAAATTAATCTGAAGAACATGCAGGGAAAGTTTCTTTATGTATCTGTGTTTGAAAAAAAGAAAAATGCTAAAGCAGAAATATAGACTGTTGTCTATTGCCAGACTATTGCTAAACACACATTTTCAACTACAAAAGTCTCACTGTAGAAAGGTCCCAGATACGATGGGAATTGGTATAAATAACTCTTCTAATTTGTAAAGCAGTTTATTTAACATTTAAGGACTTGATGTCTCCTCTGTGATTTTTCTGTCATGTTCACACGCATTATTGCCCTTTTGCAAAAATAACTTTATTTATTTTTAAAATATAAACTCTGTATGATGAACAAAAATAACAGTGCATCAGCTGGATTTCCTGCCACCCCAATTCCAATGCTGAATGATGTAGAGGAGCAAATCCTTAACATTGGGATATACACTCAGATTTTGCAAACATGGTGAGAGAGGGATGGTGCTGGAGATTGCATTTCATCAACCTAACTGCTCTCATCTAAAATAAATATAAAAAATTTCTCTGGCATCCATCATGCAATAATCACTACATGTTTCCCCCATCATGCATTCAATTAACCAAAGAAACATCAAGTCCTGTTAAATTCACCCTGAATTGCAGAAAGTCAAGAGTGCTTTCTAGGTGATGCAGTTACAGAGCTTGTAGTCCAGAGATGACATCTCTGGCACTTGGATAGCCCTTTATAAGCAACCTTCCTCTTCCTGATTTGCACTCGATATTCTGGGAGGCAGTGCAGTAGAAAACAGCCTCTTCTGCGTCACCATATGTACAATGAAATGGCAGTGAAGAATAGCCATTCAAGGGTTTTTAGAAAATAAGAACAAAGACTGAACACTGTGAAAATTAAGGCAGACTACAAAAACTTCTGTTAACCATTAATAAATTAAACTCCCTGTTTTAAATCTGCTGATTCTGCAGCACAAATTTCCTTTGATAGCACAGGTCAGCAGATACTACTGGGGACAAATGCACCAGAAATAAGGTAAGGAGATGGCACCATTATTTTTGGAACTACTTTATACTAATCCTCCACCTTAAGCAGGTAAAATGCACAGTTAAGGAGGAAAATCAACCCACAAGTATCATATTTCTAGATTTTTTAAAATTCAATTATTTACTATAAACTGCTGAAACTTGATAATTTGCCTAAAGCACTATAGAAGACCCTTAGGTATCTTCTAATACAAAAGAAACTGCTGCACCTTAGGGGAAAAGGGGGGAAAAGGAAAAAGAGAAATACTTCTGACATAATACTGTTTGGAAACTGAGAAAATTCAAAGCCTTATCAGACTATTGTAACAACTTGGCATATTTGGGGCTCCATTAAAAGATTAAGTTAGAAGTTCAGGGTTTCACAGACTACCTTCTGTAGACGCTCATCCTGGGGGTGCAGGAGTTCTCTTTTAAAGCTGGTAACCTGCTCCATAGGCTACTGATTTTCTCAATTATTTTGGACTAAGTATATATCAGTAACAGACACAAAGCTGCTCCCAACTATTACAAAAAGCGATTAAACAGCAAGGCAGCAGAGAACCAGGAACCATTTTCTTGTTTTCCTTATTGACTATGTGACAGGAGAGCCAAAAAAAAAAAAAATCCTACTATGTTGTAATACAAATGGCCTCTTAATATTAACTGTTAGGTTCTGGGTTTATTTAGTACTCAGAAATGCAATTAATCCCCAGTAGATATATAAATTACTACACATTTAGTTACTTTCTGCAGAGTCTTGAAAACTGGACATTGTAATCAGGTTAGATTTCACAGAAAGAGTTAACCAAATGCTTCATTACATGTGGAAAAAAGGTAGAAAGTATAGCAAGAGAGTCAGGTCACATAAGGACTATTGCAAGACTAAGCTCAATATTTGAGGCAGAACTTTTAGAGGAATGTGAAAAATGTACATTTGTTTAATTTTGACTATTTACAGCACACTACAATACAGTAATGATTTATAAAAATGCTCTGGGGGTATTACTGCCTTTAAGACACCTGTTAAGAGTTTTGACAAACCCATACAAAACAACAGTACTTACTCATGCACACACTGCCATTATGGTTTAAAGGCTTTAAACGGAATAGTCCAACATGGTGTCATTGCTCATGAGTTGCAAAACCACAAAGGAATGATGTTATCTTAAGTGAATGTCAACAAAAGCCTTCCACAAAATTAGGCCATCAAGTGTGTTCTATAAGTCATAACATTCAGGGAAGGTTTGTATTCATCATTATAGTCAGATCTCCAGCCAGGAGAATAACCAACCTGCAGTGGGCAGCAGCAAGACAATGGACCACATGTACCTTGTGCAGCCCCAGGAACTGGTGCAAGCTCTTGAAACAGGGCTTATCTGACTGGGAGTTCTGCAAAATACATGTGAGGGATGACTGGGTTGGTCTTGCCATCTCAGCTTGAGACACAAGAGCATCAGCCATTTTGTACTGACAATATCCTGGCTCCTCATTACCATAACACAGGTAAGGGGACAATGCATTGTGCTGCCTTTTCTGACCATTTGCTTATGAGGCTGCACATATTCATTCATGAAATCTAGCTTTAATGGAGAGAGTAGACTGTTGTAAATGTAAATTCCACTTCTGTAATATTTACCCATTTATCTCTTCAGTATCTAGTTCTTTAATATTTATTCTATTTTGCCCAATGCAATAATGGTGTGAAATGCTTCCTCTCAGGATATATTATATACATTGTACAATTCCTTCAGGAATGGGAAAGTGCTTGTTTTTCAGTATTATGAGGCTTTCTTTTATAGTCTTATTAATTCATAAGTTGCAAGGCTCTAAATCTGCCATTATTCTAATACTGTATTTTGGCTGTTCTTTCCCTCAAGCTACTGCATCCTTTTCAACCTACTAAGAGAATGAAACTTCACATTTTGAAGAAGAAAACATTTATACAGACAACAGTAAGGAGAATGTTCCAGTCAGCAAACAAAACATAAAAAACAGTCATCTAATGAATATGTATTTTACCTTCAACTGCAAACGCTACAGTATTCTCACTAAGCATACTTGGCTCAGAATGAACTCAGAAATAATAAGTTAAGAAAATTAGTAAGACAGTCCTCATGAACTGATCATGGGACTAGTTTGAAAGGATGGGGTTTTTTTTAACTTCATGAAGAATAATATTCTCCTTTCCTTATACTTTCTTTTCCAATTAACAGATTGTTTGTATGTGATTGCAGCAAAAGTAAATTAAATTTAAATAGTTACAATATACAAGAGGTTTTCAAGCTTTTGATAGATTCAAACTTTATTCAAATAATATTATGGAAAATTTTAAATAATTGAAAAAAAAATACCTACTATAGAGCAAATTACTCCTCCACAACCCCAGTGACTTCTGCTTAATGTAGTTACTCAAAAATTCAGCAGCACACATCCCTCTTTGAGGGAAAAGGCAAGACTGGAAAAGATGTTACAAAAGGGCCATTAACATAGTGCAACTTCACAAAACTTAGAAGAACATTGTTTCCTGTGATGCTTTACAGTTCCAAACATAAGGGGCTTTTTTTTTTTTTTTTGTATTATGCTTCATCAAGCATTTTTAACTCTAAATTACAGTCATTTAACAATACAAATAGGACTGGAAAAAAAAAGTCAAAAAATGTAAGAGCAAATTTTGTGTTCCTCTCCCATGAAGCCTGGGGCTCTCTAGCTGGAGTGGCCTTAGAGAACTTTATACCAGCATAAAGAGTTAAAGCTGTTGAATTCACTTATGTAAGGATAATTGGGCTGGAAATCTTGCAGTCATGACCAGCTCCAAACAAAACCTCCAGTCCCTCTTCCCATGAGGGTGATAACACTAAATCAGCCCTTAGAACGCTGGTATCACACAAACCATTCCTCTTTAGGAGAGACAGCCAGCCTCAAGAGCAAACACCAAAGACACCGAGTTGAGAAAGAACAGGTCTGCGCCATGAGCTGGGAGCTTTTCTGTAGCACTATGCCAAATATGACATCATGCTTGAACTACAAACAAAAGCTAATAATAGATTCTGATCTTAATTTACAAAACAGAATTTTTACACATTTTTGGAGTCTTACCAGGTTTGAAAGATCCATTTAGGCTAATCATTGCCCAGGAGAACACTCATATTCCCCTCCAGCCACTAGAAAAAATTAATTGTTCTGCATGTAGCGTATCATCCCACACACATTCAAAAGGTCGAAACTATTGATTACCAACTGCCAAAGCCCTTTTATCAGTAGGGCAAAAAGAATCAATATTTGCCTTTAAAATAAATCTAAGGTCCTTCTTTTTCATTCAACCCAGTGTTTTCCATGGTAAAAAACAAATAAATCTTTATAGAACGCTATCAACACAGTAGTCACAGGGAAATATTGCATTTTAAAAGATAAACTGAGCAGGCCTGACAGTCCCACCAAGGACACCAATGCTTTCAGCAGTTCAGCAGAGGATTATATAACACAGTTCTCAGAGTTAATGAAAAAAATTGTTGAGAAAAAGACAACCAAGCAAGCACTGAAGTCATTACACTAATTTTGCTCTTTCTAACAGTAATTTTTCTGGTGCCAATGCATTGTTTCCAGCTGACACCTTCAGCAAGAGCCAGCAGGTGAAACAAATCACTTGAATTATTTTTCTTGCATGGAGAAAGATCTGCCCATCAGCAGCTATCAGGACTCAAACAGCCTTCAGTATTTATAATCTGGGACTCGGACATTTAGGCTGCAGAAGGTATTTGGCAGGTCAAAACTGAGGACCACAGTTATTGTTGGTGCAGCAGATGGTTGGCATCTCAAATATCTATCTGCAAGCACCCCCATCATTAGGTAATGAAAACTGTTCTAATTGCAAGACTGGTTCACTGTTGTGGGCTAAATGTTGTTATCTGAAATACAGTTCAATGGCTCACAGCTCAGGACAATCATGACAATTCAGGACAACCATGAATCAATACACCCTTCTGGTGTTAATCCCCACAATTTTGGCCCAGAGCTGTTTCATCCTGCAGGACAACCAATCAGTGCAATGAGCTGAAAATGTCACCTTGGATAAACTAATTTCACTCCTTTTTGGATAGAAGTCCTTTCTAATTTTCCACTAAATGCAAAAAAAAAAACAAACACAAAACACATATTTTTCTAATATCTGAAGATCAGTCTACCTTCTATCCTTTCCTTCAGTTTCAGTTACAGATTCAGCCTATGGGCTTGTGCTTTAATTTCAACCAAGCATTGAATACTTCAAGTTTCAAAAACAGATCTGAAACTCAAAAATTTTAATAAGCTTACTTCCTTTTCTTTAGGCTCTCCCTCTTCAGTATTTTCATTTCATAAAAGACGACTTCCAGTGCAGCAAAATAAAACAAACTCAGTAGGAAACCAGACTCTGGAAGGGTCCTTGAAGATGTTACCCTTAATCTATTCGACAGTAAAATATTGCAGTGTCTAGGTGCTGTGTTCCTCTTTCCATGTCTTTACGGCTCTGGGGTAGCTTCTGTGTGAAGTGCATAGCAAGTTCCATCAATACAGGAAAAAAAGTCTATTATTGTTATTTCTCATTAAATAAAACTTTTAAGTCACATGTTGTAATGATTATGAAAACGTGACAAAAGCAGTTTAATGCCTACTTAAAACACTGCTAAAAGGAAATGCTCATCAAGCCGTGGTGGTGAGATAGTGGGTGTGAGTGACTTCGGCCCACCACAGGGATCAGGGTCAGGAACACACTAAAGAGGCAGGAGCTTGTTTCCCCTTGAGCCAGCAACAGAGCGGATTACCCAAAACAGCTTTCTCTGAGAACCAACACCAGATCCCCATAATTCATCACTTAATTATAACTACTTTGCATAGCAGGTTGCAGCAGAGCTAAATAGCCTAACAAACTACCTAAATTGCTAAAGCAGGAGACAAGAATCTGCATTAAGTGTACTCTTAGCAATATGCTTTTGTGATTTTAACTTTTTTAGTGACTTCATTCCACTCCTGTAAATCTGTATTTTGAGTAAACATGCTTTTATCATTAAATCTCCTCAGTGATAAAGCTGATTCAGAGTAATATGACACACACCAAGACCTCCTTCTTTCCAGGGTACCGAGTCATCTTTCCAGGGTGAACCCATCACTCTCTGTTTCCCACCGAATAGATCAAAGCCTTTCTGAAAGCCTCCCAGTGATCTGCCACAGGGGCACGAGGTTTTGGCTACAGTTTTTCAAAAGCTATCTGTCTGTGCAGCCCCCCCTTTCTCAGCAGTCTGAAAGCAGTGGGAGAAAATCCCAGAACTCAAGCATCAAAAGAAATATTTACACTCGGCTTTCCAGGAAATTTAAAAAAAGAAAAAAAAACCAACCAACCAACCAAACAAAAACGAAACCAAAAAAACAAACAGTGCTATTACAAACATTCAACAGATTCCTTATGGAAATTAGTATAATTCATAGACTCTAGGTACCACCTCACCTCAGGGTTGCTGCCTGTGCCCCTCAGTTCATAAAGAAATAGAGGAGAAACATCTCAGTCAAAACATGCAGCCTCAGCCTCTGAACAAAGCCTGAGCCTCAGCAGCTCTGAGCACAGAGCCCCTTCATTATGGTGGCTGATTAACAACTGATTGCCAAACATAAGGGAGGCCCACTCATCAGTGCCCATGCCATCACAGGATGTGACCACCCCTGTGGGCAGCCTATTCTGCCTGCATGAGTGTGTGCCAGACTCTGAATACAGCAGCTTGGGCAGAAGGGTCCCTGTTGTTGGGGTACCAGCAACTGCGGTATGGTTGCATCTCAGGCTCTTGAATGTCCAGGTGCCACCAGCTAGGGAGACCTGGATCCAGGGGCAGCTGCAGGCTAGACTGAGAACATGTATGCACATACATATGCTGTGTATCTGTCTATATAGGTGTGCTATATAGATGACTTTAGTTGACTTTCATCTTAAATAGTTGGAAAGGAGAAACAGGATTGGACCATCTGTGCCACTGCTGCTTGTATGAATACTGTGTATCCACTGTCTGTGTAGATGTGCATGTCTGTATAACCATGTACATATACACACACATGTATATAGTGTGCCTAGTGGGGATACACACTGGGTGTGGGGACACAGAGCCACAGCAGCCTCCCCTCTGTTGGGCTGTTAGATGCTGCAGCTCCTCATTCTGCACACTCTCTTGAAATGCTACCCATCCTTCAGAATGTATTTTTGAAATTATTAGTATAGCTTAAAATGTAAAGTACTGTTGGAAAGCATCAAACAGTTCTTCTGAAGACTGCATCACCAGATATCAGCCTTATTCACAAAATGCTTTTTGCAGCTCTGCACAATATACCTGGATCCATCTGAAGAATCCTAATGACTACAGGAGGCTTCAAATGTCTTTATGTAACAATTCTCAGTATGAAAAGACACTGGCTTACTTTATACTGCTAAAAGACTTACGGTCCCCTCTTTTAGCATCTCAGGAAGTGATCAAAAAAATCACCCTTCCTTCAATCCTTCTTTCAATTATAAAATACAGTTTCACCACCCTGATCATATTTATATAAATGCTGTTAAAGAGTAGTATAGATCAAACAATAAATTAGACTAATGTTTTTGTTTAAAGAAATCTATATATAGATAACCAGGAAAAGTTCAAGAGTCCATCCTTATTAAGAAAATACTACAAATACACATTTGGGAAAACTGTTTCCTGCTCTCTGAGAAACCATTTCAGCTGCAGAGTACAATAAGGGAATATTATAGGCAAGAAAACACAGGAACAATTTATTCACTGCTCAAAGTGATTGGAAAAGTCTAGGAAAAATGAAAATGAGGAACTAGTCTCCAGCCCCTTGATCCTGAGAGTGAATTGCAGTTAGAAATCAGAGGTTAACTATTAAGTACTAGGTACTGTTTTTCATCGAGGAATAAAAATAGAAACACTCAAAATAGAAGAACAAATTCTCCTCTTTTAGATTCAGCTTGGAAAAGTAGTAAGCTCTGGTTCTCAGTGTTTTTCATGGATGAGATAAACTATGCCACAGTAGCTGGAGTCAGTTGCGAACATGGAGAGTTTTGAGATTATTCTAATTTCTCATGGGAATGAGGGTTCTTTGGTGTAGCTTCAGCTCCTGAGAAAGGGTCTAACACAAAGTTCACTGAAGTCTCTCTGTGACTACTGATAGCTTTACATCAGATCCAGAAGACCATGCAACATGATTTTCATCTATGGAGCAGGAACATCAGGACCTGATGGGATACAGCTGATGAGAGCAGTCTCCAGCACAAGTAAGATCCTAAAGGTAGCAAAGGATATTTGGCTATGAGCAATAAAGCCAAACTGTACAGAAATGCAAAAGAAATACACCAGACCAGAGTTTTCACATTTCTGATGATGAATTCTGCACCAGTCATTATATTCAACACTAGCCATGAGTTTCTTCAGAGTTCATGAATTAAAGCTCTTAGGTAAAAGATACAGACTGATCTGGGACATCAAAAATATCATAGATTACTACTGTACAAAGCATTGTAAACAGGTACAGACATTTCCCACTTTAAGCTATAGATATTTGGGTATTATGAAACAAAGTCTAAGCCATAGGTCAAAAATATAATTTCAAAAAACACAGTCATCAAAAGAACTGACAGTGGCTGAGTTCACATGACTTAAAACACACACCTGAAACTCAGGTTTATAACTTGCCATCTTGTTTCATCTGTGGATGTTGTTTCACGAAATCAAAATGACAGTAAGAGCTCTTCCTGAGACTATGCTTAGAAGAAGTTAGAAACTTTTTTTACCCAGACATGGACCCCGTATAGCTAGTCATGTCTTACCTGCAGGTAAGAGGTCTCAGATGTCCTCTATTAAAGCCACTTAAGCTAATGTGAGAAATACGCTTCACCAGTTCCCTTATGGTATCAAGCTGCCCTACATCCAGTCTTGGCTAGGAGAACAGTAGTGCACGGATGGGGAGTGCTCCTTAGTGAAGGGATGGTCTGAGATGGTCTCCCTCAGGGTGGTAGAAAAGCGCTTCCCAATGCAAATGAGCACGGAACAGGCTGCTATTGAGCTTGGCTTAGTTTGCACCCTACTTTTTAGCTTTGTCAATTTGAATACAAACAGATTTTTATTTTACTTCAATTTGAATCAAGGAACAATTTAATTTGTGTGAAGAAACACATACATAGCATAAAGTTATTTGACTGTGTTTTAATAATACTTCCATTACACAGAATAAAAAACTGTATGTTTCCTGTTAAAGTAATAGTGTGCATTCGTACTGAGGTTAGTCCCTAGCACCAATTTTTGGTAGTCTATCTGAGGAGATTAAAACTGAAAAGTAAGGTTTTCACCATTTATGGCTCATGTTTTCTTGTTTATATTGCACTCTGCCTTCAGAGAGACAAGGCCAGTCAACTAGAGTTTCAGTTCTTCAGCATCAGAGATATGTTATTGTGCATGGGTTTCCAACACTAACAAAATTACTTGTACCCAAAATAAAACCATTAAATGAAATTAGGAAAAATATTTCATGTTCATAGGAGCAACACAGCTTAAATGCCCTGTTTCATATTTTGAAACATGAATTTGGAAGCCAAACTGCATAATCCTGTCTGGTTAAGAAAATTGGAATTTACCATACTAGATGGCACAAATAAGCATTAAATTTAAATTGCATCTATTGCACTTATCTGGTTATTTTTAAACCTAAAAATGCAAAATTAAATTGTTTGAGGACAAAGTCACCTTGCTGACTGCTGAAACAGCAGCTGTATATGAGTTTCATTTGCCATATAAGTTGTGGCACAGGACAGGAGCACATTGGGGACACACAGGCACAGACAGGTCACCGTACATGATGCTTTTGTGTGCTTCATCACAGCAAAATGTTGGGCATTACTGTTTTAGCTGGTTCTAAATACATCTGTTAATGTTAATCAGAAGCTCAATGTAAAGGAAGGAAAAAAAACCCACTTTCCTAAAAAAAGCTATGAAGAAAACCCCAAATTCAGTGTTCTACCCCATGGGAAAGTTCATAAGAAATCCCCAAATGTGCCTCATGTCTTTATACAACAGGAAATCTAGCTAGATACAAATGCTGACACTCTTGTGTGCTCTATCCAAGATGTTTCAGGTCATGAAACAGACATCACTCAGCTAAATACTGCACTCATGTTCACAGGACAAACCACAGCAATACTTTCAAACCACAGCTAATCCTATCCAAATGGGAATGTAATCTGTTTGAATAAATAAGAAGTAAAAAGAAGAGCAAAGCCAAAAAATAATGAGTGTTTCTCAGGGCTGTGTGTCACAGCTGAGTATTCAAAAATAGGGTTGCATCATTTGTACTGTATATGCTGAAGAAGACAAACTGTGCCCTGGAAGGCAACATGGACAAATGTCTTGGGACAGAAGACTCCATGCTTTAAACTGTGATCTTCTGCCTGCTGGAGAGTGCTCTTTGAAGTTACTGTGTGTTAATTCCTCCTGTAATTGTATTCACACAGGTGCGCACACTCACATTATGAATTTTTCATCTGCTTCAACAGCACTGAGCATTAGGCACAGCAGTGTCAGAATGACCAGTTCCACAGCGTTAAGGCCTGACTAGTGCAGAGCTTCTTGAGCAGAACACACTAACTCATAGTCATGTCCAAATACTGCATTTCTTAATATTTCTTGCCATAACCATTCAATATGTTTCAAATGGCTGCAATGAAGCCTACAGTTATACTGCAACTATTGCTACTGCAGAGTCATTTTTGTATCCCATGCAGAATTGATGGATATTGCAAAACTGAGCTGCTACAGGAGGAATTTCATCTCCATCACAAAAACTTCTCCCTGCATAAACTAAAGATAACATGTGGTATGTATAATGAGAAATAAAACCACAGTGGGTATTAAATGCCTTCCCAAAGATGAAGTAACTGGCTGGGTGTCACTCTGCAATGCCAGCTGTGCTGACTGCAAAGGTTACAGGCCCTGGCCTGCCTGGCTATCTGTCATCTCCCCTTCACTGGAGATTAACACCTATCCTGGACTGCTGGCGCAGCTGCTCCCGGGAATATTCCAGCATCTTTTCAGCTGAAATAGCCATGCTAAGAGAATGCAGTATTGGAAGTTAGTCTGGACAACTGAGACCTAACACAATGTGGATCCCAGAAGTGGCCCTGCCAGACACCTGGGACAGAGCTGTGCAGGTAGGAGCAGCCTATAAGCAGCTGGGATGGGGACTTCTCCACCTAATAAGCTGGAGAGGCAACATGATCCCAAGAGGACCACAAAACTCCATTTCTTTTTCTAACATCACAAAGCGTCCTGGGTTTACACCCACAGACACTGCACCGCACAGATCTACAGACAAGCACCAAACCTGCTCTGATCCCTTATCTTTTGAAAATCCCTAAGAGACTGAAGTGCTGAACACTGCTAGTCTGCCAGACTTCTTTCCTTTGTGTATAGTTTTTATGGAAACAGCATCTTAATGTGCATGAAAGGTGGAATGACCGTTCCCAATATGTCCTACATTAAATCTCCCTGGAACATCCAAAATCTACCACCCTCCTTCCAGATGACCCCACCTCCCACAACAGGATCTCTTCAGAGGCTGGGTTTAGGATGAAGGTATCCTAACCCTGTGCCTCCAGTCCTCTACCCCAGTTTTTTATTGTTTCTATTTCTCCTTCGCCATGAACATTCATGAACTAGCTTTTATAATGATTCCTGTGACCCCAGAAGAAATTGAAGTGGAAATGTGATTTTTGTTATTTTCCTTTCTGTCACAAGGATTGAAACAGCCACAGGTAAACTTCTTGCAATCAGAGTCACTTGTCTGTAGTTTGGCAAAGTCCTGCACTGGCAAGGTCTGGAGTTGTCTAAGAACAGAATATAGAAAACAGCTTTTACCTCAGCACATTCGGGATAGAGCTCCTCCTGAAACTAAAAGAACTACAGATGTTTTTATATAAACTTAAATTCTACTGGAACTGGTAATGTGCACTTCTTACTCCCTCAGCTATAAAATGTAGCTTCACTTTTTTCTGAGATGTTGACCTTGTGTAACTTCACTCAAAATTTGCACAAATAATAAGATCTAAAAGCTGTTAGAATAACTCATTAATTATATAACTATGTGAAAAGGATAGAGCCTCCCTTTTTTGCTCAGTGGCAATAAAGATACTCAGAGATAATACAAGGACATTAGTGATCTGTATAGGACTCCAAATGCCTGTAACCAAAACCTCTTTAAAGTACAGCCCGGGTTAAATAAACAAAGAATGATCATGACTCCTGCAAGCAGCAGTGCTCAGCTGAGTTCAGCGCTGCATATCCAAAGGTCTTGTTGGATGAATATTCAAACAATGCATTTGCCTCATGACCTTGGACTCTGCTAAAGAAAATTCCAGGAGACTTTCAAGGTCTGATTCTCCATGACCTCCCTGGAAAGAGAACGTAGAGATTAATGACCTGAAAGTGTAATGCAATAATCTGGAAGAAAATACAAACCTTACTGAACTACAGTTGTGAAAAAGGTAAATAACTGCAAACAGCCACAGAGACACTTTGACAGATATAAAAACCAGAGTAGGGGCAGGGGAGGAAGGAAAGGGAAGAATATAACATTGCAGTGTCAACTGACACCACATAATATGCCAAAGAAAAACTTTGTTGAAAATGAGTATAAAACTCTGTCCACTTACTGTAAAATTTTGCTGCTGTAGCCAAACTGGGGACCAAACTACATGAGAACATGAGCCAAGAGTTGACTCCCTACTGAGAAAGGCTGTGATGCTTAAAATGTTGTTTAAATATACTTATTATCTAGAAAAATGAAATACTAAAAAGGAGCACTCCTTCCTTTATAGACAAAAAGCACAGATTTTGTGAAGATGTCACTTTGAAGAAAAGTCTTCTTCCTTTTCTCTTTCACTATCAGTGCTTATCTTGGATGTAAACAGTCCAAAAGCAACACAGAAACTTTTTCCTCTATGTTTAGTTGTTGCATGTTCAGACAACTGCAACCCTGTGCTAGGTGAACAACGAGTTCATTAACTTGCAGCCCACTGGGCCCACAGCCTGTGGTCTCATGGGTATCTGCACAAAACTTGTATCTACCCTGCCTGCTTGGCCAGCTCCAGGCTGGGAGTCCCACTCTGCTAGGCACAGTACTAAGCCAAGAACCCAAACCAGCTCCTCCTTTCTCCCTGCAGTCCCCGCTAGTGCGTTTCAGATATGTACTAGGGGCAAAGCAGTAAGCCACAGAAACAAAGCTTCTTGCTTCCCAGCACCCAGATGCACTGTTGCTTTGCTTTGTTTTTCCCAGGCCAGTGCCAGCCTCCTCAGAAGGACTTGAAGGACACAGACAACTCTGAGCATACAGGACACCCACACTCACACAATGGTCACCAGCAGGCAGCAATGCATGCATGAGTTTTCTTCTCACTCATCCCTGCCACTTCTGTACTTACTTCACAGCTGACAGTATGTCCTGGTTATAGTGGCCCAGACCAGTTTGTCACTATGGGGGTGTGGCCAAGGATCTGTATTCTACACCCTCTATGTCATTTCTCATGAACTAGTAATAATGGATTGTTGGTGACAGCTGCCCATGGCATACCTGACACTTCAGGCTACAAGCTGGGTGCTTAAGAACTCTGTGAGATAGTAAAGTTTCCTGTCTTCACACCAATGACTCTGAATAGCAAAAGAAGTACCAAATTAAGGAAAATATTATAGTCATTGACTCTCAAAACATGACACAACTACCAGTCAATACAAATCAATCTTGCAAGAAAAATAACTATGAAATACAATCCAAAAAGTTTTAAATAAAATCCTTCAGTTAATAAATTAAGTACACATTTAAAATCAGTGATCAAAATCAAACTGCAAAGCCAAAGATAATTTAAAGGACTACCAGTAAAAACGTAACTGAAGACCCACTCAAGAAGCAGACAAAGGGTTATAACTCAGATATAGACAGCATATGACATACTCAGTACCTGTGAAGCTCTTGTAAAAGATTAAATAACAAACTTCAAGAATGCCAAAGGCATGTGTCGAAAAAAGACAACTGAATACTTTTTTTTTCTTGTTTACTGTAATTTTAATGAACTTACAGATGTGATTCACATCTTTGCATTTCCAGACAAATTTTACAGGTTTGGTGATATTCTCGGTGACCTCTTTCCCTCTCTTTTCCTTGATTAAAGGAAATTTTGCTTATCTAGATGCCCATAGCACATGTCGGAGCTACATTTATTTTAGCAATGGGATGAGGTAAAGTTTGGATGTTTACCTACTCACCACAGACAAGAAAGCTTTGCCGAATTTTTTCACTCAGAACCCCCAAAACATTTCCAACTAGCTACATTTTCTCTGGGAGTCTGTTTCTTATTCCTAAAGGCTGTTTGCAACACAGAGTTATAATATCCTAAAGAAATTAACTCCATTTTAAAGAGTTTTTTCACAAAAATCCCTGAGGTACAATTCAACCAAGTTCTTAAGGCCAGTGGGGAGCCTCAGGGAAACTGAAGACGGGGAATAGGAGAGGACACCTCACCTAGCCCTGTCATTAGGCAGGGAAATACAAAGCATTTCAAATCATCTTAATGAAGCAGACCCCAATAAACCAGAACAAAGTGGAAACAAGATAATGAAGACACTGAATGACGACTGAAAATTTTTCAGATTAAAACTAAAAGAGCTTTGGCCTTCTGAAGGCCCCTGTTTATACAGATTGTGCTGAAGTGGGTGGAATTTTAATCATTTCATTGGCAGCTCACCATGAACAAAGCCAAACAAAACAACACAAAAAAAATCGACTGCAACAACTCCACATTTCCACACATATATGGAACTGTAACAATGTGACTGTTATTTTTTTAATATTCCCTGAATTCTGATTTGGATATACGAATTTAAACAAACAAAAAAAAGCCCAACAAAACCCCAAA
>JAWWEE010000001.1:100079523-100101914 GCA_035221455.1 Xenops minutus
AAAAAAAAAAAAAAAAAAAAAAAACAAACACCCCCCCCCCCCAAAAAAAAAAAAAAAAACACCAAAAAACAACACACCAAAACAAACAAACAAAAAACCCAACAAACACAAAAAAATCCATCTCTTTCAGACTTAGCATTTTGGCAGTCAGTAAGTGCAATCCCATACGAGAGGCCACCTCACGAGAACACAAAGTGTTCAAACCTAGAAACTTCTGATGATAAAATTCCTTGTATAACTTTAAACTCAAGCAGGAAGCAGTCATTCATTACACAATCACCCAGATCTAACATGATGCTGTACACATTTTTTCTATAACTCCAAACATAACAACATTGTTGTTGGAAAAGTAGTGGATGCTCAGTCACAAGCAAAAATGAAAAGTACCTGTGAAAGTGAGGCAATAAGTCACCATTTAAACAGTGCTTTCTTCCTAAAACACAGAAAAGCCCTAAGAATGTAAAGAGACAGCCAATCTAAATTTTCAGCTAAATTAGTTCCATGGAGAACTTCTTTACTGACAAATTCAGGAGTTTCTCTGCGTCCTCTGCTTCAGCTGGCTCTTCTCCCTGCCCAGAGGCAGAACATGGGTTCGCACCAGACCTTCCTGATTCAGTCCCTCACCTCTTCACTTCTATGTGAAGGAAAAAGAGTTACACACAAGGGAAGCAAGGTTCAATCTATTCATGGGCCCCATCATGTCAGCCGACAAGGACTGGCTCCCTGGCACATCCCCTCCTAAAGTGACATTTATATTGAGATGCACCAACATGCACATTGCAGTTTGCTGGTCAGTATTTGACAAACCAAAGCTCCTCCTCCTACCCAGTGCTAAAGTGGCACTGGATAAGAAGATCTGAAGCTCATTTACTAAACACAAGCTTAAAGAAGACTTTGGAGGAAAATATTATGCTCTAGAGCTTCCTCAGTTGTGAGGCCAATAATGAATCTGTGTTTTTGTCCAGTTTTCACACATACAATTCAGGCTGCCAGAGCCAAATGTGGGAAACATTTTGTCCTTCATTTGAACAGACACAAATTATTCAGGCACGAAACCGTACAGGAACATATGCGTGTACAGGAAATATATTTGTAATGATACATGGCTATTGTTCTTTTAAATCTTATCTTTTCAGATGCATATTTGATTCTGATCTCAGCATGTATATGTGAAATTATGTTGAATTTATAGGTAAAATTATATGGAAACATCAAAATGAGTGATGTCCTTCAATTTAAGGGATACAGAATACAACATTGCTTGTATATATATAAAGACAAAATTCATATTCTGTTAAATGCTACTTCTATCATGAATGAAATGTCAACTGTCTGTCTCCAAAGTGTTGTAAGACATCTAAGCAAAGCTATGTAATACCCCATACAAAAATGACTGAAAGTACTTTGTCACAAAGGCTCTTTTATAAATGATTCATGTGTTAATTTACCAGTTGCAAACAGCATAACAGATAACTCAATAATCAAACACATTTGGTATTTCTTTCCCATTCAGTATATTGGAGTAAGTCATAGGAGCAACACACCTTCTGGATGAATGTTGCTTATCTCTCCCAACATGAACAAGTCTCTCTATGAAGATCTGTCCAAGCCACGAAATACTGAGTCATCTACAGAATAAAGAACAGTGAAGTGAGAGGAGCCTCAAAATTAAATAAGCCTGTGGATATAGGAAGTCTGGAAGGAGACAGGTTGCATCTTAAATAAAAGATTATCAAGAGACTCATCCAGGGACATACTGCAGTCAGACAGCATTGCCTATGGAAATGAAATACAGCAGTGATTGACAGGACAGCTTCAACAAATATGCACACCAAACCAAAATATCCAAAATGTTTTTTAAAGCAATATGGTAAATATGAAACAGTGTCAAGTAAAAACGAATCAGGTCCTTATCTCACTGCCGCAGTTGACATTGTATTACAGCTTCTGAGCAAGTGTTCGTGTAAGATTAGGCATGGTAAGATCTAATGAATACAGTCCTCCCTACTACTGGAAGGCAAATTAATTGTGAAAACAAACGTCCATCACAGACAGAAATAAATACTGTCAAGCAAAGACCACAACAAAATCCTGACTGACAACATCACACTACAGCTTTTTTGATTTAATATTATTTTTCATTTTATTAAAATAAGCACATGTATTAAAAATGGACCATGTGTTGTGATTCCCTGAAAAAAACCCAAAACTTTGTTTCAGTCCAAAAATAGGAACCAGGATACCCTCTATTTTTCCAGTATGAAAGACCATATTTCCTTCATGAGCATAACATGACCAAACCTTATTTTAAAGCTGACTTAATTGTGACCTTTTCCTGTTAGGAAGGGCAGAGTGTTAACACGTCTGTTGAAACACCATGCCATTTGCAAAGTCATATCTAACTGATTCCATAAGATGTTAAGATGTGTTTCAAATACCACCACCACTAATAAAGAAACCATGCCAGTTAATATCAGCATGCTGCTTGATAAAGCTTCCTGTTTGTTGGCCATACCAATCTCTCTAATTTTATTTTTTTTAAAAGCAGAACTTTCTCTGGTCCTGATTTTCTGACTAGAAATATTTTTCCTGCAGACTAGTACCTTGCATTTTTGAAGAACAATCAAAGCATTGCCCTTTGATGTTAGGCAAATTCTAGCAGAATAAATGCACCATAAATATAATTAATTCTTTGTGTGAGCAACTCCCTCCTACTATGATCATGAACAGACTTGGAGTCCAGTATCAGAAATCAAACAAAAGCATGTCTTTAAGAAGAGCCAACTGTACTCCTTTAAAATTGAAATTCTTATTTTTTCAAATATTTTAAAGATATTCATCAACTAAGGTGTAATACATATTTTAGCTAATTCTAAGATTCACCTTGGTAATTGCCATTTAAGATGAAAAGATTCAAAAAGAAAAATATATAAAATCCTACACATTAAATATTCACTCGAGTATAATTTTTCCTGTCCTGTTAATATAATTGCTTGTATTTAAGAAAAGGGGAGTAAAAAGCAATTTTTGCATATCTTAATGTTTAAAGCATATTGCCATTTCCCTAGTTTCAGACCTACCATTTTCCTGGATGTCCAGAACTCCATCACTTCTACTCTTTCAGCAAAATAAGCTATTTTAGAAGCAAAGTTCAGCAGCCTCCTGATTTTAACACCATGCAAAGCACACCCTCACAATTCAGCTGGGGAGAAGGGCAGAGGAGCAGCATCCCAGGTAATTTATGCCTGCCCTTGATGAAGGGACTTCCAAGACAGGTCGCATTGGTGAGGCAGCACAGGCAGTCCACTGCAGGCCCTTTGGGACACAGGGCATCCCACAGGGCAAGGGGACATGTACCCAAGGACAGCCAGGCACATTCAGCTGTTTTGCCAGTGCCACCACTGTTGCAGAGTAACCCTGCAGTGGCTAAGTCTGGGCGACCAGAGCTGCCCCATGAGTCACAACTGCACTGGGAAGGCTTCTGTGCATTTGCCTCCAACACAACTAATTTAGAGCTGGCAGAGCAGGCTTCACTGCACCTGCCACTGGATCCTTTGTGCTGTCCCTTTAGGAGATGTTTGTTCAGAAAAGGGTAAATCATTAGATTCCTCGCGGTAATGGCTAACTACCAAGGCAAGGACTTCTATGAAAGCCATCAGTGCCCTAACAAGGCTGAAATATTAAACACCAGATTAAGACTTGCCTGCTTCACTCTCATCTCCTCATACAAAGATCTAATCAAGGCACTGAAATACACATCTGCAAGGACAAAAGATGACAATTAGTTCTTCTCGAGTGACAAGGTCACCAATAATTCAAGTCACATTCCTGGACTTGCATTTCCAAATAAGATATTTGGCCTCTTAAATGGAGAACAAGGTCTTCAGATCGTGGTGGCTTTGTTGCATCTTTTTCTCACTTTTTGCCCAGTACTAAAAAGAATGGCCACTGCAAAACCAATTTTCACTGAAATAAGTTTCCTTCTTATCAAAACAAGTTCTCACAGAAGTAATCCCTGGTTTAGCAAGGACGACACAGTTCTGAAGGGCACCAGGATCAGGACCATGCTACAGGAGCTGTAGCATGCAACTGTGGCTATAATACCCACCAACTTTCTTCTGAGATGTATTAACCAATTTACAAGGTGGAAGCTTGACAGTCTGTCTACAAAAAGGTAATGAATGAAGAACATGAAGACACCCATTGAAATGAAAGACAGTGAGATGCTTTGGCATGCACCTCTCCCTGAGGGGGCTGAGGTGCTGAAGAAGATAAATGCTGTGCCTGACTATGCCCCACAGGCTGCTGTGGACCAGCACTGGGTATGGGCAAGAATGGGGCTCCAAGCAATAAGCACTCCAGATTGTTGTGTGCGGTTGAATGTTGGTTTGCCCTTCTCATAGAGAAATAATAAAGAAGATATTTAGAGAAGAGGCTTACTATTACTGGTGCTGACAGAGTAACAGTTCAGAAATAGTTAAGTGGTCATGAAAAACAAGTAAGAAATGCTGAAGTTCATGGTTAGCAACTGGAGGATGTTCAGCACAACTGTTATGTACAACCAACCACCAGCCACTTTTTCCTACATCTTCTGCACCTTTCTTAAAGCACAGGCTCAAAAACCTCGGTGTTTTTATACAGAATTACAGAGCTAAGTTTCAAGGCAAACATATGTAAACATCCATTAGGTAAGTGTTAATAATTCACAGCAAGATGCCAGATCTCCATTAAGACATTTAATGTGCAAAGAAAACATTGCAAAAGGTCCTTGGAATAAACTGGGTAACTTTCAAACAAAAGGAATTACTGAGTGTATTTGTATTGTTCATCAAGCCCTTCTTTTGCTGCTCTTAAAAATTTCTTTTAAAAAGTGTTTCTGCTGAGAGTTTAAATTTGTATACTTAAAAACATACACATAACCCCCTCACTTTCTGATGATGGTGCCTCTGCTTTTGTCAACCAAAAGGGCAGCATCAGGCAGTATCAGATGTTAACCAGACATCAGGATTGAGTAGCCCAGCACATGGGGTGGTACCCAACAGCTACCATAGCAGTTGGGTAACTGGTTCAAGGTGCACTGTCCCATGTGCTCTGCAGACCGATGGGGTAAAAACAACATCGTTCATGAGGATCAAGAAAGGAGATTGTAAGACATCTTTTGGGAAGAAGAGTAAAGCTGTCCCAGGCAAGGGGCTGTCAGAGAGCCATCCAGGTTCCAGCTGGAACAGGTGACAAGAGGAATGATGAGGTATCACTACACGGGCAATAGCTGAACTTGGTTTTATGCCTCACCTCTGGGTAATCTCACACAATAAGGGAGTCAAACTCCTTTCACAGTGCAAGCATGATCCAATACCACCTAAGTAAGGTATAACACGTGCTACTCAGAACAGACTTAGGTACTGTAGAGATAAAAGTAGACTGATACTTAAATTCATTTACTCTTAATGTATTATTATTGTGATTTATGAGATTATTATGTTTTATTAGATTTCTTAATTTAGTCACTGTGGGACCACAGCTGCACTACTTTGGGACCTCAACAGACCTTGCGCTGTAGCCATACACCACATCAGCTTCCCAGTTTAGACCAGAGATCTTTACACCATGCTGCACTCTGCATCTACACATACTCTCCAGGATGTGGGGAAAATCTAATGCCTGTGGAAAGGGAGGCAGGAAGACAACAAAAATCAGTATATGCAATATTCCTCCCATCATTTACCTCCATCCAGGAGCAAAAAGAAGTTATATTTATACACAAATTGTCAATACACAGCCTTTTCAATAAAAAACTCAGGTAGAAATCCTGTGTAGACTACAATTTTCTCAGTGGCTCTGGTATTCTCTTTCCTCACCTTTCCCATACACTGCTGCTCTGCTTATATTTATCCATAATACTCTGCTAAGACTTCTTGGCTTTGATGATGTCCCCTTTCCAATGCAGCATTCCACTGTACCTCAGCCTGTTGTTACATCAGACATTAAACATGTCCCTTCCTAACTAGTCCCATCCTCTCCATAATCCTAATCTACTGCCTATGTCTGTTTCATGTCAGGTCTCTGGTACCCAGTTTTATATGCTGGGAACTTAACTCCTTCTCCCCTCATTCTTGAAGGAATTACCATTAAATAATGTTGTTACATTATATTATTGTATTAACTTATTATCTTTGCGGTTTAAAACTCTCTAAAACTTAGCAAGGGCAAAAACATTTGTTTGCTGAGGTCACTAAATATCACAAAACAGTCTCTGTGAAATTCTTGGTTCAACTGTATCTATCTGTTGTCTTTATGTGAAACTTCTGGAAATAAAAAAAAAAAAAAGTCTCTCTTGTTTATACATCTTGTATGGTGATGTCCTAACCCACAAATAGGGTCCCAAGACATGTAAAGTAAAAATCACCTCTGCAATGCAAGGCGACCTCTGATGCAGGGATGTTCACATGAATTCTATGGATTCTGTACAGATTTGCACACTGCTGAATGCCCATTTATGTCCCTCAACCCCCTACAGTCAGGGAAGAAACAACAGATACTCTTATCACTCAGCTTTACTGTCTTGTCCCTAATTTGGGCATAATCCCAGTTTAAATCAGTTATCTAACAGCTAAATATAATTTCTCTAGGCTGTGTATTCCAGAAATAGTATTTCCAGAAATAACTAATGCTGCATCCTCTTCCCATCAGGGAATACCAAGCAGCAATTGCCAAACCCCACCCAAACCCCACTGCCCTACTCAGTAGGGCCCCGTGGCACAGAGACCTAGCCCTCACAGCAGACACCTCCCACACTCCTACCTGGATTAGCCATCAAATCCAAAGGCTCATCTGCAACTCTGATTTTTCAAGCCTTGTCCCTTCCCAGTGCTTCAACCCAGTGCCACCCCCAGGCAGCTCCAAAGGACCAAGTGATTACCTGGCTACTGCATCTGTCCCACTCTTCAGGAGGAAGTCAAAAGATGCTCTAAGAAGCATCTGAGCCATGCATACTATAAATAAAATAAATATTCTTACAGAGTGGATGTAGACCTAATTCATAGTACATGAGGAGGAAGAAGGAAAGGGCAAAAACTTTCTTAGTCCCTGTAGCAAAATCTGCAGTTGATCCTTTTCCAAGCTAGCCCAATTAATTTCTCCCTCAATGTTCTTGAACACTGTGTCAAACCTTTTAATTCGAATATTTAGTAAAAAGCTGTGAAAAACAAAAGCAAAACCAGAAATAGAGTATTTCCAGAGTTATCCTAATGCAAAGCATGGAAAAATAAATTCCTCCCTTCTTTCAAATTGAGTACATTAGACCCTTTTCTGCACATTGATGTTGCACCAGTTAAGCATAAATCACCAGTTCTTCACTCTAAAATAAAGGCAAAAGCCCTTCAGTTCTCTCCAGAGGCAAGTAACCTCCAGCTATTTGATCTCACAACCACTCACTTGCCTCCTTGTTCTGGAAGTTCCTCCTTGTTCTGGAAACTCCTCCATAAAAGGCATCTGGAGGAGTTTGGTAGGGACATCTAATGTCATTTGAATCAAGCACAGTGGTCCCTGGTTTGGTGGCATAGAGAACTGTGGAGCTGCTGTACTGGAATGCAAAGCAATATCCCACTGACTCACCACACTGAACATTCAAACATGTCTGAGGAGCCCCAGCTCTACCCACTACAAACTTCAGACACCCTGCTTTGCAGTGTCTCATCGCCAGGAAACCACAGCTCGTAACTGGGAGATGTTTCCTGACGAAATGAAAAATACTGACAATAAAACCTTGATTTACAATACTAAGAAATGGTACATCTTACATTATTTTTCTTTTCCTTGACACTGTATGTTGCAATGTTGTGTAAGTAACAGCTTTTTAGTAACCTGGACTCCAGATGTACTTAGATTATTGTGAAATGGTTAAACTAATGTTTTTCCATGTGGCGATCATTCATGGAAGAGAAAGATTCAGACACAAAGAATATTTTTCATGCAAAAATATAACATAACAAACATAAATTTCAAATTTAAAAAGAAATAAACAATATATGTATTAAATATAAATATATTTTACAGGTAAAACATCTCATCACAAAAGTTAAATAATTCCCCTGCACTTTATGATTCCAACCATCCCAAAGTATCTCTAGTTTCTTTTTCCCTTATTGTGTTCTTAAACTCTTCTCCTTCCTCCCATCAAATACTTGTAGCCCAATTCTCCTGGGCAACTACCCCTCACAGAAGGTGTGATAATGTAGAGATGCAATTCCCAATTTCCCCCTTCAGCAGTTCAATTCCAGTCTTCAATAAGGTTTGCCAAACAAATTAGAGCACTTCACCATTGCACAAAATAATCACTACTAAGACAAGCTCAAATTGCTTATTCCTAAATATATATATGGTACTTTCAGTGCATCAATACAACAGCTACCCCGGTTCCATCTCCCACTATGCTCACTGATCTCCAGACCTCTGCTCAGTCTTTCCCAAATTTTCCCTGCTCTTCCCAGCAGGGCTTCTCAGTCTCTCTGCTTGAAAAGTGTGAGTTCTAAAATAACTGAGATAGTGAGAAAAAAAAACAAAAACAAAAAAAAACACCTTTGGACTTAATGGGAGGTCCCAGTACACTCCCCACATGCTGCTGTCCTTGACAGCTCAGCAGCTGCTTCTGCCGCACCAACACCCTCAGCCCTCAAAACTGGAAGCAGTTCCAGTTCCAGTTCCAGGAAGCAAACCCTTCCCTTGCTCCTCTGACCCTTCATCACTGGCTCTAAGGAACAAGCCAAGCAAATTCCCCTTTGCTTTTCTGTTTTCAGCATCCTTTGGCTTTGGATTTTCTTTCAAGAGGGGTCATCAAGCAAGCCCCTCTGTAGCTCCTCCTGCTATGAATCTTCTACAGAAGTCTTCCATATTCTGCTTGGGAACATCCTAACAGTTTTGTTTTGGTATGGCCCCGAGATTGCCAACTATATTTTTTTCCCCTTGGCTTCTCTCCATCTGAGTTAGATCCAGCACAAGAGTTCCTGCTTTCCTACATAAGTTTTGGTCCTATTTTAATTATGGGGCCAGTCACCCTCTAGCACAGCAATATGGTTAGTAAACACCTTTATATGAACTCAGAGAGTGTATTTCAAAAAACTGCAAGGAAGCCAAAAATAAATCACTGTAGGAATCTCATTCTTCTCAACTGTACTTCAAGTTACAGCTTAAGTCCGCTATCTTCAGCTCAAAAAAGTTCTACGGTTAAATCTCTTGCTGAATGCTTAGTCCAAATAGTCAGACTTGATCAAGAAGAAGGGTGTCCAGGAGCTCAAACCACTTAGGAAACATGTCCTGCCCCTTGAGACCATAGCTATTACAACTGCAGTATGGCTATAAAGATGAGCTCATTGCTGGTCCCAGTGTTTCTATTTCCAAGACACAACAGCTCTTCGACCTGCCAAGTGATGAGTGCTCTCTCTGTTCCCTACTCCTGTCAACAGGATTCAGTAGATTTGGTGGAAAAGTCTGTGCTTGTGGAGCACAGGAATAATGGATTATGCCCCGTTATCTCTACCAGCTTGTCCTGCAGTGGCAGCTCACTGTCTCTGGTGGGCTGTAGCCTTTGACAGCCTTCAGGATATGGGAAGGATTTGCTCTGTAGAAAGGAAGATGATATCCAGCTTCCAGACAGTTTGTCAGAGAAATTCCCAAACAACCAAGCTTCAAACACCTGGGAACTTTTCTCTGAAGTCTCCCAGAGAGGAAGCTCTGATAAATACAGCACTGCAGCACAGCTCCTTCCCTCAGGGTCCCCACCAGGCCAGCTATCACAGAACAGAAGGAGTTACCAAAGAATAGCAGATATGCTCTTTTTAATTCTGACATTTATGCCAGATCCCACACTTTACAGCAATCAGAATTTCCATTTACCATGTGAGCGCAAAAGGTGGATGCTACCTACCAGTTTAAAGAACTCTACTGCATGCATTTGGACTTCAATAATGCACTGATACAGCCTCAAGACACATTTCTAAAAAACAAGCAGTTATGCTGTCACAAGCTGAAAACAACAAATGATAGTAGAAGGCAAATATAATATAGCAAGTTGTGCTAAAGCACAGTTATCGCTATACAACAAGCACAAACAAAGCATGAACAACATTTGAAACAGCAATAGTTGAAAGTGCTAAAATTAGAAACTGCGCAAGGAGACATCCGAACAAGGCCTAAGATCCCTTTAGTGCTAAAAAATGGTATTCAGTTGTGTGGAAGTCCTCAGCATTACAGATCTCCATCTCTGGGAAGGAAGAAGAAAGGAAGAAGGCTCTAATTACAATAACATAAAGTAACAATACAAAGTATCTAGAATAATATTTCAAAAACTAAATAATCTAAGAACTCAAGGTTCATCTTCAAAAGTGAGTCAGTGGTTTCAGGAGATCTCATCACAAGAGACAATGCTGAGAACTATTCAGGAGCACAACACACTATGGAAGCCAGTAGGGACTATGCACTGCTGGGTCCAACACCAACCTTTCATCTTACTGAACCCCACCAGAGGTCTGAGCTTCTCTGAGGGCCAGGTGGCAGAGCAGGCAGAGCCACGAATCACAGAGCAACCCCAACGTGGTACCTTGGGCTCAGCACTCCCAGGAGGAAATCAGGACATCACACCATGAGCAAGACAGGGCAGGGATACCCAAGCAAGAGTCAAAGCTCTCCTCTTCCCAGAGTGGGGGCACTTCAGCGGCAATCTTGTTTGCAGCCTTGATGATGTCTTACATGGTAACTCATTTCTTATGCTGTTTTGTCTTCTCCCCTTCCTTATCTACTTTTATTTGGACCACACAGCTGTAAGTCACCTTTTCCTCTTCTTATGTTCTGGTCCGCCAAGGAAAAACGTACGCATTGCGACTGCAAAAGGTTATGAGTCCAAGCTATCAAAGCTTTGTTTTACTTTGGGCAAGATCCTCCTATCAGCCCATTTTCTTATGTGATGCTGAAGGCTGTACCTGCTTGACAAAATCTCTGCCAGCTAAATGCAGACCTGCCAAAATAATCTCTCAAGAGCAAAGGGAAGAGACACAGAAGATCAGATGCTGACCAACATGCTCCAGAAGTTCAAAAAGCCCACTGGTGCATTGTAAACAGCAGCAAATTATGACCCATGCTCCTTTTAAATAGCAGCATAGAAGCATTTATTTCAGCAAGCCAATTTGGTACCAGCTTTTTTCCAGGCTGTGTGGCCCCATCTGCCTATTCCAGTTTAATTTAGCTTTGGCTGATCCCAGTTACATAACTGTACCCTTAAGCTCATAAATTGTAAGGTCAATATCAGGTTAAATTTTTGCTCTGTAAGACAATATAGGCAAATCCTGAACTGTCTTACTGCCACACCTATTTTTCTGTGTATCTGATGCAATTCCCAGCTCAAAGTTCGGCAGGAGATTTTTTTTCCTTCTTGCATAGTTCTTCAATGTTTTTGCTTCTTCCATTTCTCTCCCAGATTATTTTTACTTTTATAATACAGGATGACAAAAATGAAAGTTAGAAATGCTAAATTGACAGGAATGCTTCTGTACCATCATTTTCTTACAGACATTGAATTGAACTGCTTTAGGCATTTTGCCACCTGTTCAATATTATTAAACTTAAAGTCAAACAGCACACAAAAGCGGATGGAGCTCAATGTCAGAACAAGTTTGTCCCAACACTGTCCTGAAGGTAGGTACCTTTAAGCCCTGGGCTCCCTAGCTCTGGAATAAGGAGGCCAGCTTGGTTAAACAAGCTGACACGAATCCTACCTGGCAAGTAGTTACTGAAACATCCCTGCTGAAGTTCTGCTAGAGCACTGTCAAGCTGCCACTGCAAAAGACTTGAATTTGAGAAGGGTTTGGTTGGGTTTTTGTTTTAAATTTACTTTTTACTTTTTTTTTTTTTTTTAAATTTACTCTGGCTTTCTTTGCATTTGTGAGACATGAGCAGGAAAGCTGCAGTGTAAGAGCAAAGTATGCTTCATAGAATAAGAAGCACACCAACAACTTTGGAGAACAATGCAATGAAAGAAATCATTCTTCTTACAAGCCTGCTTCAAATGTTGATGCCGGAGAGCATCATAATTTCTGTAGCTCAGCACCTTTGGGGTCATCAAAGGTATGTTGTAGCACAAAGGAGGACAGCAGCTTTCATTCTATTGTGGAAAGAAATGATACTCTAAGTCAAAGTATCACAGAAAAAAATTAGGTCAGAAGGGATCTCTGGATGTCATCTGGTCCAATCTTCTACTCAAAGTTGGATCATCTTCAAAATTTGATTTGAATCCTTGGGGCTTTGCCCTGCCAAGGGTTGAAAATTTCCAAGGACAGAGATTCCACAGTTCTCTGGGTGATCCACTTCAATACTTAACCACTCCTGCTGTGAATGGTTTTTTACTTACATCGACTTAAAGTTCCTCTTGCTGCACCTTGTGCCTGTCACTGTGCAACTCCGACAAAACTCAGATCCATCTTCTCCTTACTCCCCATGTAGGTAGTAAAAGGGAAATTACATTCCCCTTTATTCTTCTCCATGCCTTTTCTCATGCATTAAGCACCCTCATCCCCTAATTGTCCTTATGGCCCTCCACCCCACTTGTTCCAGTATGTCAAACATCTCTCTTGTACAAAGGAGCCAAGATAGGTTCACCAGGGTGAAGTCACTAGCCTTGACTTGCCAGTTACCTTTTTGCTCATATAGCCCAGTATGCAGGCATCCTGTTCTCCACATGACACCCCTTTCACTGGTCACTAACTTAGCTAACTCATTTTCCTCTGATCCATGTGAGGTGGTACAATTTACCTGCATTTGAGCTAAAAAACAGGCAGGAGTCTCTGTTACATAGTTTACTCCAAGACAGAAAAGTAAGCGTACCTGTCACATTCACTCTGCCTCTGTTCAGGAGTGGTTTATGAAACAGAAAGACTCCATCTGAGCCTTGACAGAGCAGGGAAATGGTACATGCTCATACCTCAAGCAGAGAAAAGCATCAAGAAACATTTCAGACAGTGTGCCAGAGACTTCCAAAATATGTAAATTTACCAATGTAAATCTTACTAATTATTCTACTAAAAAGTTGCTTTAAACCCCTCCAAACATGTTGACTGTCAATTACATCTAATTCCTTTAGCGGATGTAGAATTAAGGCACTCTATCTCTGAAATAAGTACAACTTCTAATTGTGCTGATTTAAGTAATTTGGCTGCCTAACTCTCCCAACTGGCTGTGGTTTGGTACCCGCTCCCTGGCACAGCCCACTTTGTGTATCATTTCTGAATATGCTGCCCCCTTCTAAAGACCTACAAGATGTGTCCATATGGCGTGCTGCTACAAGAACAGTCACTTGATGCAGAGACACAAACACATGCTTGAGAAACAGTAGTGAAACAATGAGCAAGAGGCATGTCATATTTTGTCAGCAGGAATGTTATGAAATAGCCACAAGAAAACTCTGTGACCATATTAGAACCATATTGTTCTAATTCATGATAGAGTAGATAGGGTCTTATTTTGGAGAATGAAAACGTAATCTATCCCAGTCTCTCTTTCCCCACTACCCCTTTCAAATAGCAGTCTGTGCTGTCATCAAATTTAAATTAACAGCTAAACCTAGATTTCCAACCAGGACGGTACTAGGATTTAGCCTTCCTATATACACATACCCTTACAAAACAAATTGTGGTGATGAAATTTAGATCAAAACATTGGTCAGAATCATTTTAAAATCAAGGACAGGGAAAAGAGAAAAGGGATTTCTTTATGATTTAAGGATAATTATGAGATATGAACAATCAAATAACAATATTTGAGAAGTGATAGCAAATGTGTCAATCCATGTTCTTCAGCATCAAATTCTCCCATTTCATGTAAGTGCCAGCTTGCCCTGGAGCCTGACAGCACTGTATAAACAAACAATTGCAGATCTAAAAACAGAAGATGGTGAGATCCCTTAAACAGCTTGTCCAAAGATCCTATTGTGCCTAAACTCTTTATGGGTTTATTCAATAAATTAAAAGAAATATCTCCTATGGGAAGCAAAAGACATAACAGAATGAAAAACATTTCCTGTAGGAGAAATATTTTTAAACTTTTAGAGAGAGAGGCAAACAAAAACTGAACAGAGCCCTGCCAACTGGTTTCTCACCACATTACTCTCAGTAGGGTGCAACTCAACTGAAAATTACTCTTTGGAGAAAAAATGAAAAAGTTAGTGCGCAGAAGCCATCTTGCCATATTACAACAGTGGCGGAAAACAAAGGGATAAAGTAAATAAAACCTGAAAATAGAAATGGAAAATTTGTATTAGTCTTCCTCTTGCAAAACGAGTTATAGATGTTCAGCGGAGGTACACTTCCATCACTGAAAATCTACTCCATGAAGCCAGTCCTTTGGAGAAGCCTAACTCCAAGGCAGTGCAAAAGTAATCTTAATTGGACTAAAAAAATCCAAAAGGAATCTTTCATTTGTTAGCAAGGCCTGTAACATACTTTGTACTTTCCTAAAAACCAGTTTGTCCATTTATGAGAACAAAAGTACTCATTAAAATTAAACTTGGCCAATCAAAATAATAGGCTATAGCTACAGTAAAACAGCTTTTTTGCAGTATGAATTTCAGGTGACGAAAGCAAGAAGAAGACACAGTATCTTCCTTTTTAATGTTTGGCATGGCTAATAACTGAAAATACACGTAACAAAGAGAACTAGAAATGGATAAAAGACAAGCCCAAACTAAAAGGGTTCAAGTGCATGGAACAGAAACTCAGAAATTAACAGAGGAGAAAAGAGAAAAGCAAGTTCTCAGCAGCCACTAGGAGAGTTTCTGCATTGGTCTGAGTACTCGTGCATCCTCACTAAGTGCAATGCTCAAAAATTTCTTTTCAACCTTACACAGTCAAAGAGTCCTCATGGATAAATACTGTAAGTCAGAACTTGGGATGCTGATGCAAGCTGTTCCCATAGCCAGGACTGCGAGGATGATGACCCAGAGATGACAGCTCTAGGGGGGGAAACTGATGATTGTTTTTATGAGCCAGAGACACACTACCTAACCTACTTAGATCCAAAAACACGAACATGTGGTACCCAACATCTGGTTCCAGTACAACAATGTGGCAAGCGTCAAGCACTGGAAGCTCATCAAATCCTTCAAAAACACGTTCAACTCTCCCAGGGATTTAATAATTTTTAGCTGACAACCAGAGTGGAAAAAACATGTAACTTGAAATAGCTGGTCTGTACATATCTAGGAAAAACTAAAAAGCTATCAGAAAGCTTCCACATATATTTCCATTGATATGTATTATTGCTACAGAATAAGAATAGATTTAAAAAATAATAGAAATTATTTTGAACAAGCACAGCTTAAAAATCTGTACAAAATAATAGATACAAAAGCTTTAAAGAGAGGTGAAGAAAGTAAAATTCCTAGGGCTGAATGGTGACCCAAGGCTTTACTTCCTTCCTGATACTCTGGTTTGATTAGTAGTATTCACCAGTCAAAAGGAAAGCACAAATTTGAGTACTCTGTTGGATTGAAGTCTGAAACCTCAGTACCTTGCAAAATTGGAGAACGAGTTGCAATGTCAAATTCCAAAAAGTCTGAACCTCGCCCTTCACTCCTTATTGCTCCCCTTCCAATTTCTATAAACTGAACAGAATATTTGTCCTCTTCTCCCATAATCCACACCTGTCTCAGTTAACACCCAGTGTAACACAGCATGTGCAAAAGCTACATTTTAAAGCATTAGCTTAATTCCAGTGACCCTTATGCTCTCAAATACTATGCCACATAGCCAGAGAATCAAATATGAGCAGCACTATATCATGTTTAAGAGGCTAAGAAAGGATTGCCATCATAACTTTCATTTCTTGCCACCTTTTACATCAAGATTTCAACTCTGCAACTCTGACACTGATACCATCTAACTACTACTATGTAAGAGTGTTCAGTCCTACTTAGGCAGAACTTCCGGCCGGTTTCAATTAAGGTATTTAAATCTGGAAGGAAAAAATCCCCCCAAAACAGGCTTAATAGCTACACACTTATACAACCACAATACTGCAGAAGAGTGAAGAGAGACTTCTGAAATGTTCTCCACCTGCAAGCTGTCACAGCTGCAGTTCTTGCCATACATGAGAGTCTGCAAAACTAAATGTGCTGCAACTCCACCATAAAGTCAAGACAGAGGTCTGCATTGTTGGTATTTTAGAGGCTGCTCAAAATTACTTTTCAGTCTCATTTCTATTATTTTCACAAGTTTTTTCCCATTACTTAAGCAATGCACACTTAGGGAATTCTGTCTGCCATAGCTGTCAACCCCCATATTGTCATCCAGTGTCTTCAGACGTAATTTAGTTGGGAATGGGAAGAGTGTATGTGCCAAAATCAGAAATGTTGAATATATTTAGATACTTTTAGTGGCATTCCTCTTATAAGAGACCCACAACATTTCTGCCCACCAAATTTAGCAGTTATAGAACTCTTACAGAAGTGAATGGGACAGACTTAGGCTGAAACTAGTCTGTGTGTTAGTTCAGTGGTAAATACCAGCAAACACAGTTTGTTACTAAAAAAACACACCCAAAAGTCTTCTGAAATACAGTTCTCACACATCACATTAAAAAGTCCCCCTCAAAGTGAAAAATGCAAATAAGCAATATCAGGGATGGGGGTGTCCGGTTTTTTAAATGTTTGGATGAAGACCAAGGTGACAAAAAGACATTTTAACATGCTAGATCTTCATTTTGCTTTCCGGGCAGTTAATCAGAGCTCTGCAAGGGATTATGTTCCAACCTCTCTACTATCCATACAGGAAAATCTCTAGGTTAGGTACCAAGGTGCTTAAGGATAACAGACACTGTGCTCACACTTGATGTCCAACATGAGCCTCCACTAAAGCAGCCTGAGGCTGTTTCCCCTTGTCTTGTCACAAGCTGCCTGGGAGAAGAGGCTGACCTCCCACCTTGCTCCAAGGAAATGGAGACTCTGGCACTACATTCCCAATGGATTTAAACTCTTAAAGTATCAAGCAAGTGAATTTACCAAAGCTGACCCTCCAAGGCACATATCAGCTGAAACCTGTGTTGTAAGCATTCACTATTTTTGATGATCATGCTGTAAACTAATTTGGTTAAAACAATGTTGGTCTGATAGTATATTAGCATCTCCAACATCCTTGCAGCTAGTCACTGTTTGGCCAGCCAGCAGTGCAGGAGACACCTGGACAACTCCTGCCTTCTTCCCCAGCACCTGGTGAGGAACCGCGGCAACCTTCCCTCACATAGCATAGAGAGAAGGTGCCCTGCTGTGCTCAACAAAAAGCCATTCTGTGTGAGTAAGCAGGCTGAGTCAGGAGGAGGAAGAGGTGAGGAAGGACTGAGCCAACCACCCACAGCAACCCAATTTCACGGGGAAGCAAGCTGCAAACTAAGAGTGCTGCCTCCTGCTTCCCAGGGGCCAGGCATGCAGGCAGGAAGGCTACAGATGTTATGCCACTACCAGTTTAAAAACAACTTTCCCCAAAAAAAGCATACTAGTTGGAGGGGCTAATGTTTAATTAGTAACACACAGTATGACAGCAAAATAATCAGACCATTTAAGTTAAAGTTTCTAGATTTGGTTTATCATAACAAATGGATTACTTGGATACATTCACATGATTTGCCATAATTTTTATACACATGCTGTGGCTTGCCATTGCCATCTTTCAGATAAAAAAACAAGCAGAAGAATTAGCACAATTTGAGACTTCACTCAGATCTATTAATTTCAACTTATTCTGGACTTTTCACCCAGCAAACATATTTCAATCAGTTACTATAAAACACATCCTTAAAATATACAGGACTACTCACATACATCAGCATAAATGTATGTCTAAATTTTGGCAGAATCGATGCATTAAGGTATCACTAGATATTTTTACCACCTTTTCCCATGAGAGAGTCACTTAAGCATAGGAGACACTTAATGAAAGCATAATAAGACTTAATTATGTAAGTGAAAGTTAATTTTCTTGAAGGAAAATGGCTTAAAAGGACAGCTGATTTCAAATGGGAATTGAGAATGAATGGGTTTTTTCCTTGTTAAAAATTCCCCTTGGCTTTGCACCACTGAAACCACTGGAAATGTTGTCACTCATTTCCACAGACCCAGCAACAGGTTTTTTTATTTAAGCAACTTATACATGAGCAGATAAAGAAAGATGACAGGATACTTGTCAACAAAGTAAAGCTTGACCAAAAATAATCTTTACAGTTGTAAAATAATCTTGCAAAGAAAACTACATGTCAATAAAGTTCAAGATCACTCTGGTATAGTGTGTAGTGAGAGACACATGATACTTCACATTCAAAACTCTGTGAATCCAAGAAAATAGACCTAACAGCACTAGGTGTCACCTTCTGCTGAAACTGGAAATCCCCTATGCATTCTATTAAAAATTATTTATGAATGGTGGCATGAACTGAGCAGCAACCTTTCTCTCCCTAGGCCAGTAGACAGGCTCGTGGTCTTAAATGCTTAAGTCAAAGAACTACAATTTAAAAAAGGTAAATTAATCAAACTATTATTCTCCTGGCCTCATGTCAAAGCTATTACAGACATTTTGGCCTCATATACAGAGATTGCAGATGAGCAGGACAGGCATCCTTTAAAACCTGACTAGAGCTGAGCCAGGTGCCTCTACTTCTGTAGCCCCAAGGCACCGGCTGTCCCAGGGCAGGATTCACAGAGCATAGGCTGCAAATCCCATCTTCATCTCATCCCTCTGGAGGCCACTACCTGTTGGCATGTGGGTGCAGGAGGTCCTGAACAGAAGTTATAATTTTGAAGGGGTTCTGAAGAGGAAATCTCCGTGGCATTTTTACTTCTCTTTACTGCTTTAGAGATTAAGGTACTGGGGAAGTGCACATATATCTCCCTGTGCATAACCCTCTTGCTTGCACAGTGGCTCTATAGAAATATTTTCCAAAAAGTGCTATTATTCTGAAGGTGTTGGAACGAAGGTAAAGAAAACATTTTGCAATGAACATTCCTTTATTCCCAGATAATACAATGGGAATTTTTAAGTACTCCAATCAAAACTTTCGATGTACTTTTTCATTTGGCAGTCATCTACTGAGTTGTCCTTTACAGCTGAGTAAAATCATCGTTATGATATATTTCATTTTCTAAGTTGAAATGAAATGGAACCATAGATTTCCTACTGAGAATCTGGTAATTTGAATAATGGGACCTTTTAAAGTTAGAGTACTATAAACAGTTATTTCCTTTTCACCCAATAAAGTGTGGGGTTTCCACCTCCTCAAGCACACTTGTTATGCCATAGGCAGGGTAAAACTCCCGAGACAAAAAAATCCTTCACTTCCTAAAAATTAAACAAGACTTTTTCCAATAAAGACTAAATAGGAAGGAATAAATAAATATTTATAAATAAATAAAGTAATAAGTCCTTTATTAATAATGATATTCTGCAATAAGACCAAGCTGAAAGGCCATTACAATGCATGCCTGAAGAAAGAGGGGGAATAAGATCAAAATTATGTACATGCAGTTTCTTCTAAAACATATATTTCAATAATTTGTACATATATCCACTGAATAAGTTAATATTTGTATAACATCTTGAAAACAGCAACTCTGAAACTAGTGGGTGTCAGGTTATACAACAATTGACACACAGTGACACCAATTCGCAGTGACGTTGACCCAGTGTGGGAGCCGGGATTCAGGTGCAGCCCACCCAAGCTCCTACGTGGCAGCCACACCACTGTGGCTGCTGGGACAATGGCAGCAGTGACACCTGTGCCCAAATGAGGGCTCGTGGGAAGAGGTGGCCGGGCCACGTGCCCCGCTCAGACACAGGGACACACCACAGAGGTGTGAATACTTGCTTGTCCTGACAGCATTGAGCTCAAGTCTTCCTCAAATTGTTCTCTTACAACAAAACCACCTGCTGAGGTTATTTTTTTTTCCTAATGTAAAGATAATTTTTTTTTAAACTACACTCACACATAAATTTCAGTTACTCCAAAAATCAGGCCCCATCCATAGCAAAGGTGCCTTCAAAATACAAAATCACACTTTGTTAAACACCCATTTCTTAATTGTATGAAAGATACTCACTTAGGTTCAAATGCCACATAAACACACTGCCACAGAACAGGGCTGCAACATCACATGACACTTCACTGAATCAAATGTAACTATAAATTATATCTCTATACCACAGTCATGTTATTAGTAATATAATACACCCCTCCTAAAAAAGATTTGACTATTTAAAAATGCTAGATACGCACCAAATTAAGAAAAAAACCCAATACTTTTAAATCTGAAGTCTGAAGATGTGCTGAGCTGTGTAGTTTGATGACATATAGACCTGAAAAAAATGCCCCAAGTGTCCACCACCTTCACATGGATTCAGTGAAAACAGGGAGACCCACCTAAATTTACAGATCAGAGACCATGCTGTTAGTCTTGGATTCAGTCAGGAGACCCTAAATATGAAATCTGAAGGATCTCATACTTTTGATGTGCTTTATCAAATCCTAAGTGAATAAACAGCAAACTTACCCTTAGTGTGACCAGCTACTGACCACAGGAGGTTTTTTGCCACTGATGCTGCAACTCCCTCAAAGTTCTTCAAAATCATAAACTTTAACTATCTTAAAATTCAAGCATCAAGATGAAATATTGCTAAGAGTAACTTCTGATCACACCACTTCATCATAACTCATTTTTTAAAACTGCTAAAAATCTTTATCATCTCTTTCAACATGAGCTAGCATCATGTCTGAAGTCACTACCCCTATGATGACACTCCATCCCAACTGGTAGATGTTGACAACTTTTATACTCCAAGCAAACAGAAGACAGGTGCTCATTCAGGATGAGAGGCAGCCTTTACCCTTAAAAATTGTGTTTTGTAATCTTATGCCATCAGGGTGCCTAGTTTGGCTTTGGATCCCAGATCACTGTGTAAGGTAACAATTTTTCAAGGACTTCTGCATCCCAGTGAAACAATGGGGCTGTCGTATTGATAGATCTAGTTATTACTGGCTATTTATGGTATGTACATCTTTGGAGATGGAAATAAAAGGAAAAGGCTGCCTTCTGATCCCAGTGCTCCAGGAGAAACTACTAAACAGTTAAGTGAGAAATCTCCTCACCATGGACAGGACAATTTCTAAAAACAAACAAAAAAAAAATATTCTGCTGCTGCTACAAAAGGCTCTGCATAACCAACTCATTGAGCAATTGCTACCAAGAAACAATGCCACATTCTTTGAATACATTCATCCACATGGTATGGTATCTGCAGCCCAGCATCAACGACATCCAAGTTAAACGAATAAATATTTGCGTTGCAAAGTTGGATTTGTCTTGGAATACAATCGTTCCTCATGTGGTTTTGACACATGTGTTGTCAAATAAATCACAGCTCACTGGGTGTGCACATTAAAAATAATTTGTCTATCTAGTTAGAGGCCATCATATACTTCAGTTTAAGAGGTGTGAAACTGGGAGGGGAAGGTTTTACAGGCGTGGGACAGCTACGCAGGGAGCCCGTCGAGGGAACCTCAAATACCCGACCCTCCATCGCCTCGGGTGCCGGCTCCCGGCACTGACACCCAGGGCGGCCCGACGGTCCCGCCGTGTCTCCGCCACCGGGCGGGCGCTGCCGGCGGGGGCGGCGCGGTGGGTGCCCGTCCCCCGGGGGCGGGCGTGCCTACCTCGGACTTCCACACGACGTAGGCGGCGGGGCGAGGCTCGGGCGGCGAGGGCTGTCCCTTCCTCTGCTGCAGCCAGCGCCGGGGCGAGGAGAAGATGCTGTTGGCGGGGCCGCTCAGCGCCAGGGCCGACGGGGTGCGCGCCAGGACGGGCAGCTCGCAGCCGGGGCTGCGCTTCCCGCGGAGGCTCTCCTCGTCAAAGAGCGCGCTGCCCGGCGGCGACCGCTCCAGCGGGGTGCTGGGCGTGGAGAAGGACGCGCCGTGGGGCTGCGGGGCGCCCCGGGCACCGCGGCGCTCCCCCGGGGGGCTGCCGGCGGCCCGCACCCGCGGAGCCCGCGCCGCGCCCTCGCCGTCCTCCCGGCCGATGATGGCGGGGTCGAGGCTGCGCGTCTGGCGGAGCCTCCGCTTGGAGAGGCTCTTGGCGGCGGCGGGGGCGGCGGCGGCCGGGGAGGAGCAGGAGAAGACGCTGCTCAGCAGGCTCTGCGCCGACATCGCGGCGGGCGCTGCCCCGGGCACGGCGGGGCGGCCGGGGGTCCCGTCTGCGCTCTCGCTGCCTCTGCCTCTCGGGGCGTCCCTCCCGCCCGGGCTCAGCCCCCGGCGGCGCGGCCCGACGGCGGCACTGCGGGGCTCATGGCGGCGTCCGGCGCTGGGGCTGCTCCGGG
>JAWWEE010000001.1:100110811-100125006 GCA_035221455.1 Xenops minutus
AGAAATCATGCTACAGAAGCTTGCCGAAGATCAGTAAAGCAGTCGGGAAACTTCAAGAAGAGCGCGAGAGGCCGCGGTGTGTCGACACCAACAGCGGCTCCAGGATGGCCCTGCATGAGCCAAGAGCCTCCTGCACAAAATCCTTGCGGCCAGCAGCTGAATTGCGGCCAGCCACCAGCGGGAGCCTCGGGTTGGACCTGGCAACAGCAGTAGAAGTTACACTAATAGACAACAAGCCGACAAAAATCCCTACTGGAGTTACAGGACCCATCATCTATAAAGGGAGCCCTTGTGGAGCGTTGCTCCTATGACGTTCTTCATCAGGATTAAAAGGGTTATTCATACTGCCTGGAGTCATAGATGCTGACTATACTGGAGAAATTTGTATTGTGGTAACAGCACTCTTTCCACCTATGGTTGTCCCTGCGATGTCAACAATAGCTCAATTAGTTCCTACCATGCAAATGACAGAAGCAGCATCTGCTGTTTCTTGCTCACAACGAGGCGACGCAGGATTCGGATCAACTGGCCCTGTGGCCCTCTTGTCACTACCCATGGATGAACGCCCACCTGCACCCATCATCATTGAACAAGGCACTCAACAGCATCGTCTAATAGCTCTTTTAGACACTGGTGCAGACATCACCATAATAGGGAATCAGTTTTGGCCTCTGCATTGGGAACTGATTCCAATGACCACAGGAGTCGAAGGTGTTGGAGGAACTGCATCTGTCTGCAGGAGCAAAAACAGAGTACAGATCACACTGGATGGATGCACCTGCACTCAGTTTGTCACTGTCATGGCATTGCCACCTAAAGTTCAAGCTCTCATTGGCCGAGACCTACTGACTCAAATAGGGGCTCGATTAGTGACTGGTAACCATTTTTGTTAGCGGTCACTACTTGGGCTTTCCCGATCCAGCTAACATGGAAATCACAAGAGCCTGTGTGGATCGAGCAGTGGCCGCTAAAAAGTGAAAGCCTGTACCAAGCTCACCTTCTTGTGGAGGAACAGTTACAACAAGGTCACATTCAGCCCTCTACAAGTCCCTGGAACACCCCAATATTTGTGATAAAAAAGAAATCTGGCAAGTATCGTCTTCTCCAGGACCTGCGTGCAGTTAATGATCAAATGGAAGCAATGGGTGCCCTACAGCCTGGTTTGCCTAATCCTGCAATGATTCCTGAGACATGGCACCTACTGATCATTGATTTCAAAGACTGTTTTTTCACTATTCCCATTCATCCTGCTGACAGCAAACGCTTTGCCTTCACCTTACCTTCTCTCAATAGAGAAGCCCCAGCAAGTCGTTTTGAATGGGTCGTCTTACCTCCAGGAATGAAGAACAGCCCTCGCCGGCACCGCCGCCGGCACAGAGCCCCAAGCAGGAGGAGAAAAGCCAGACTCCATGAAAACAGAAGGCCAGTTGGGATGGCAGTCAGACTAAGTGGCCTGACTCGGTTGGTGTTTAAGTGGAGCTCTGCTATTCCAGTGCATTCTTTTACCTCTGCTTCTGTTGCGTTGCAAGCTGTGCTAGAGAAGACGTAGGAAATTCATTTCACCCAATCAGCAATTGTAACAATGGACTACAAACCTGCAAAGCAAGCCAGTTTGCTGGAAAACAGGAATTCCTGCAGCGCAGCACTTGTCACAGAGTATCCAAAGAGGGCAAAGATTCAGGAAGGTGAATAAATTGAACATTGGTTGAATGAGGTCAGGAACAGTCTCCCGGAGGAGATCCCTGCCCTAAAATACTACTGTGAAAGTATAAGCCAATTTAATGTGCAGATTAAACCTTCTCATTTGACCAAACTTGTGTGCAATCCTGGATCTTTGCAGATCACAACCGGACACTTCAAAACCCTATGTATTATATTTGTTTTAAAAAAAAATAAATCATAACTTGTCTTGTTACAGCTGTTATTTTTGCCATTTCATTGAGAATATCTGCAACATAAATGTGTATTTGACTCAAAACAGTATCATAGACTTGCTATAATAACTCAGGTTGTCAACAGAATTATTCTGTGAGGCTCAGTATCACCTCTCCATTGTTCTCTAAAAAATGCGTTAACCATTGCTGTCATTGCCAGATAGCTCAACTGTGCATTACAAAATTCTTCATTGACTGTAGTCATTGACCTAAATTATAATTCTGTTTTTATCCTTGTAGAAAACTTAAGATCATGAGCATCAGACTACACCTTTGTAGTCTGGTGTTCATGAAAATCATGTTCACTGGTTCACGGTTTAATTGTTCTGCATCTCAGTATTTTGTTTTCTTTTCCTTTTTCCTTGCATACTAGGGGGTATGATCAAGGTAATACTATGATCCAGTAAGGCGCATGATGGTAAGGGTTTGCCTTTAGTTGTTTCAGGAAAAAGCTGCCATTTTTGACTTCTTTACCTTTCTCAGTAGTTCCAATAACATGCATAACATGAAATGTTTGTAAATTGATAACAAACTGTTTGTGACTTCACCTAAATAAATTTTTATATTCAAATGCTGCTCTTAATCTTAGTGGTTTTTTTCCTCCTTTGTTCTTATATTCCCACTTCCATTTTGTAATAACTTTTTTCCTTCACCTGACCTTTTTACAAAGTATCTGGTTGTCAGTTAGTAAAGGACAACCAAAATTTAACTATGAAAACAAATCAGCGTTTGAAATTTTCTTTGAATATTTTGCATAAAGACTTTATAATGTATTTGTACTTTTTGTAGCTTATTCATCAGCCAGTTGTTGAGACAGTGATAGGTATTAGGCCTTGATCTCTCTGAAAATTAAATACCTGCTGTACTACAATACCAGTATTTTAATGGCCTCCAAACTGAATCTGATGCAGTGAATGCTGAGATTTCTGTATTCAATACAGCAGAATATAGAGCACTTCTACAGATGGAATTAGAAGTTAAAAAATTACTTTTCTATTTTTGAAAAGGGGCTTGAGCTCAATCATCAGATCATTCTTGCCATTGTTCTCTTGTCCTGTTTTCTCAAAAAATCAGAACTCGGTTACTTACTGGTCCATGCTGCATTTGTTCCCATTGTTGCTACATGAAGTACATGCCTGCTGCATCACTGCAGGCATTTCCTCCTGAGGAAGTGCTGCAATAGTGTCAGGATTTGGGAAGAGAGATGTGGGAAAGATGGGGTGTGGAGTGAGGAAGGATGAGCAAATACTAGTCTCCCGTCTCCCTGGTGAATTGTACAAGTGTGGGTCTTAAACTATTGACTCAGAGCAACAAATCAGCGACAGTTTTGGTTTTTGTGTCCTATTTGGGAGTGGCATACCCAGCTGGAGTCTGAAACACTTCTGAATGTTCTTTGCTGAGTCCTTCTGCCAAGAATTTTTTGGGTTTTTTGTTACTCTCTTCAGCCTTCATACAGTCTAGTGCTCTCCCTGGCACTCACCTCCCAGTTTCTTGGTTGCTACTGGTGCTGGGTTGGACCACCCTGTCTTCTATGTCTGCTGTAGACAATTGCCAGAGCTCTGCCTTGCTCTCCAGTGTCAATGGCTGCTTTAAACTTAATGCCTACTTTCATAAGGAAACTTGCCTTTCACATTTTTGGGAGTGCTGTTTTTACAACGTGGGACATCTTCCCTTCCCCCTTCCTTTTTTTCCTTCTTCATCACTCTCTTTGAGCCACACAGTAATTCCACTCTAGTACTTGTGCATCCTTTGGTGTTTATTGTTGCACATGTGCTTTCCCCCCTTTATTCCTGTGCTGTAAGCTTCAGCATGAAGCTTCCTTGTACATCAGTTTCTCATTAAAAGTGTTGGACTTCAATGTGTTTCTTCAAACTTCAACAGTTAGTGCACGAGTTTGCTTATGTCCTTGATGCCAAGTGAATCTTATCTTTACAGCTCCCAATGTTCTGTCCTTGTTGACTCAGCATGATGCCTGTTTGAAAGGGTGGTGCAAAATTGCATCTCTTCTGTTCACCTCTGATTTATGAGTAGGTTTTTTGGTGATTATAAGCTACACTTGCTGTCATTTAAATGATACAGCAGGCAGCATGGAGATGCTGAAGATGCCTGCTGTCTGAAAGCAGACACCAAGGATAACTCTTTAACAGCTGTGTGAACAGAGCACACGCTTGGAGAGAGGCTTAGGAAATGAACCATGATTCTGTTATTCTTCTTCTATTGATCTTCAACAGAAACCAGTGATACACAGGAGTTATTTTTCTATATAATATTCCTGTAAGTCCCATTTTGTAGCATGGGGGATGTCTTTGGTGTTGCTGCAATTTCTTACGCTCTGCTCAAAAAATCTTGAGCAATTTTACAAAGGTGCAGCAAAGCTTTTCACCAAGACATGGAATTTCCAGTTGGGAATACTTGTAAAATGAATGGGAATTTATTTGTTTGGGAGGACCAGCATCTTACAGAAAAAAATTTCACTCAGTTAGCTAGAATTAAGGAGCATATACTTTTGGGGAGTAGTTTCAGATGTTCTAGCAGGATAGGATTCTTTTTCACAGATGTGCTTTTTCATGTGCTGGATTGATACATATTGTTATTGCAAAGACCAAATTAAAACCAGTGCAATGTGACTCTGACAGTACAAAATGTGTTGAAATGTAGGATTGAGACTAAAATATGTAAGTCTTTATCAAGCCGACAGGCCTGGGGAATTTAGAGCTGAGCTTCAGCAAAAGCAGAGTAAAAGAAATGGGATTTCTACCTTCCACCTGTGTACAGTGGTTCAGTTTGAGATACTTGAAATATCTTGAAAACACAAGGCCATTGGTCATAATGATGTGTCTTTAGAAGTAAGACGACAGCAGAATATTTTGTCTGGGGAGTAGCCTGTCACATCTGCAGTTAAGCAAAGTCATTACTTCTGATCTCTGATGAGATGCTGTCATTTATAAACTTGGTTATAACTTGGTTATATCTATAAAAATCTGGTGAGCACAGCAAACATGTTCTGAGGGCCAGCTGTGGGATCAGGCAACATCTGACTACTGTGTCAGTGTGTACAGAGTCTTTCACCCCCATGTAGGTAGTTCTGCCAAGTTGATGTGGTCTTGCATGAAGAAAGTATGTGTCTCAGTGTGGCTGAATGGAGTGCACACAGGAGGCTCCCCAGCTACCTGCAAGGTTTGTGTGTTTTTGAGAAGCTGGCATTTGCAACAGGTTTCTCTGTCCACTCCTCTGGTAAAATCAAAACAAAAACACCAGAGACGATTGTAACCATTGAGGGAAGGTATGTGACTCAGTTCTAACAGCCTAGGTGTTTGTGGAAATGTTGCCTAGTGAAGTTATCAAACTTCTTTTTAGGTCATATGCTTAGCATGCTGCAACAATTGACAGTGTCTATGGAGTGCTTTTGGTTGTTCTTTCTGCAAAGAGATTGTCTCTGAAAACTCAGCTGGAGAAATCACAAAGCTAGATCTTACTTTTCCTTTCTTGGTTTGATACTCAGGTTTTGTCTTTTACCCTGTCATGAAGTTCAGCATGCATCAGCCCAATAAAGGACATACCTTTTTAGCCATAAAATCTTCTGGGTCCAGCACTTTTTTTTTTTTCTTTCCCTGGAAACTCTCATCAAAAGGAGTTGGCATCTTTGCAGTTTAGCAGTTTACTGGCAATCAGCTAGAGAGCAGCAGAGATGTAAAAAGGAGGAACATGTTTGTGGTATCTTACATATTTGTAAACTTGAAATAATTCAATAGGTACTTTTACCTTTTTTGGTGGTTGTGGCTCTTTCTTTACTTTAAAGAATACTTTCTTTTTCCCAGTGTGTCAGTGCAGTGTTGCTGTGTCAATATTTCCAAGGCAGCAGGGGAATGTTTACATCCAAACAAAATCTGTTTCCTTTGATTTTTTTTTATTGCAAACATTTGCATCCATAAAATCCTTTCCACAAAACTTTTTATTCCGTGCAAAGCTAAACTTGGATCACATTCACTTTTCAGATTTATTTTCTGAACCATGTAATATGAGCATTGTATTTGAACCTACATCAGCAGGTGTAGAAGATGCCACTTGAAGCCACTTCAAATTGCAGTTCTAATGATCTGAAGTCAGGAGTGGTTGTTTAAAAATGGCTACATTGTTTACACTGGCTTCAGATGTTATAAGCATTGCTGATGTTCAGTGTCCATAAATGCCGTCTCTTACCCCCAAATATGAGGTTACATGAAGGTAGTAGGCAGTAAAGTGTGCTGGTGTTGGTTGGTGGGGCTGCTTAGCTGATAAGCTGCAACACAGCATGGTGACAGAGGACCTGGACTGTGTGTTCCTTGTAGATGCCCCTGGCATAAACAAAGGCAAGGCATGTCCTTGAAATGTTTAGCATGGGCCAAGAGTTTGTACCTCCTCTGCCTAAACTTCCCACCTTTTGCTTGGGCACACCTGGCATGTGTCTTCCACCATACCTCCTGTGTCTCTGCTGTTGAGTTTTTTCACTTCATAACAGTGAAATGTCATTCATGCCAGTGTTTGGAATGAAGAAATTCCACCGGGACATGCAGATGGTTCCCTACCATATACACATCTCCTATGGATGATCTATTCAGAGCTAATAGAATGTCTTTAGCTGGGGAATGGCATTTATACGAGTACTTTAACAGAGCTGCTGGGATTACAAGTGTTAACAACTCTGGATTCTGGAGAATAAAATAAAATCAGTTGGAGGTAGGGAAATCTCTGAGGATGTCTTTGCTGAGGGCATGCAGGCATGTCTCTTTCTGCATTTAGTGTGACTACAGCTAATGGACCAGAAGCAACAGGCTTGTTGAAGTGCTATGGGATTGGGAGAAGCATTTAATTTTCTGTGTCATCTTCCTTGTCCTTTCTTCCTCACCAACAGTCTCCCAAGCAAGATATGTGACTTCGTTATCAAGTACTGGTGGACAATAGGGGAAATCTCACTGCCATTGCATGTGTTGCTGGGAGAAATGGGTGAGTTTATACCTGTAAGAGTTTATACCTGTAAGATCATGGAGTTTTTCCAGAAGCAGCACAATAATTTTGGCAGTCTTGAAGGGAAAAAGAGTGATTTTGAGGGTACTCAGTCTGTCCTTTGCTTTCCCATTGAAGATGGGAAGATTTAGCTTAATGTGATATTGGCCAGTAGAAAAGCTTTGGGCAGAATATCTCAGTGAGGTTTGGTACCAGAAAGTAAATTATTTGTGCAGTGTTACTGCTGTGGGTGCTCTGTAGGCCAATATATGAGCAGAAAAAGGACAGGTGAAGTTGGCTAGGCTCCCAGCGATGCTGACCCACTAAATTTGAGGGCATTTCATGGAACTGGTTATGGAACCACACAGTCCAAGGAGGAAACTTAATAGTGTACTCTTCTTGTGCCTTAGTATGCTTTAAAAAGAAAGACTCAAAAAGTACTTTCATTGTATAACTGGAATGTGCAACAAATAATAAGATATAATTGCAAAAGCTTTCTGAGAGGAGAGGGGGTGGTATCTGGTATGCATCATTTCCTACACCATGCATTTTCCATGTTAAACATTTTGATTGCATGCAAATGAAGGAGTAAAATTGAATCTTTCAGTACAAATAAGGTAGAGAACAATAAAATGTACCAGTGTGTTAAGACAAAATGTTTTGTAGGTCTGTTACCAAGCATTTAAAAACACTTTTGGTTTGTTTGGATGTTTTTTTGTGCTCAAAGCATTGAAAACAAACCTTTAGCATGTTACAACACTTGTAATGTTGAGAGCAGCACAAGCTGTTCATAGCCCTGTGTTGCACAAATGTATAAGTAATCTGAGTTGTTCCCCATCAGATAGGAGAGGAATGGATAAGCACATCCTTTACCTGCCCCTTGTATGAGGAACCAGTTAATTTGGAGTGCTTCCCCAAGTGAAGCTGAGAACTAGACCTTAGATCACCTGGTTCCCTGCTGGTTCACAACATCTGAACTACTGGGCTTGGAGATAGGCAGTACCTTTTCACTTGATCCCTCCAGCCCACAGCTGCTGAATGAGCAGTTTGCACTGACCATGGAAACAAAAAAACTTTCCTTTTTTTTTTCTTTCTTTTTAATTTATTTTTAGTGTGGCTTTTTTTCCCCTCTGGTGTTTTGCAGCTTCAGTCTTGACACCTTGTTCTATGAAGTAAGAGGGAATCACTGAAACAGAAACAGACGAGGAGGGCTGGCTGAGGTGTTTCCTCACAAGTATAAGAAAAGTGCAATGAATGCCACTCAGCTTTCCTAAGTCTGAGAAATGTTTATTATAGCCTGGCTCATATCTTACGGTGGTAGAGGACCAAGAAAGTAAACCTGTTTATTGTGGTAGCTTGTGTTGCCTAGCAGTGTATCATGGCATGCCCTGTGTATTGAATGGCATGAGAAGATTTGGCTGTGGTAGGAGGTGAGAATTACTTGACAGACATGTCCTGGCAAGCTGCAGGAAAGTAAAACATGTCTTAATTCTATTTCAAAATGCAGAAGTGACTTTCTTGAGATGATGATGTTGCCTTAAGCATGCCTGTTTGATGTAGAGTGATTAAAAATAGTGGTGCAAATTATAAGCCTGGTCAAACAAGAGCCTGAAAGCTTTGAAATGCTAGTTCTAGATAGCTTCACTTGTGAGTTTGCTTTGCTCAAAACTACTGGCAATTAAATTAACTGCTGTATTCCTGTCTTAATGCCTGTGAAGTTACACCAAAGCTTTACAGCAGCATTATTGATTAATTAGTTAATGCACAACAAGCAAAGGACCTATTCTGATTTGTCATTTCCTCACACCCTCTCCATCTGTGGGAGAAATGGCATTGCGGAAAGGAGAGCAATTTCATGCATGGTGGAGAGGGCTGGAGTTCCTCAGGAAGCTTCAGAGAGTGCCTTTTACCTGATCTTCCCCTCTCTGTTGCTGCAGTCCTTTAAAACAGGCCTAGAGTCAAAGAATCAGCAGTACTGGGGTGGGTCAGTGAAAAGGAGTGAGCCCTTTGAGATAGCTAAGGACAGGAGAGTTGTCAGTATTTAATGACTTTCACCTACGATGCCCATTTTAAGGATTTGGGGAAGTAGGAAATGTACCCACCCCACATGCAGGTACCCACACAGGGCTCCAGAAAAAGGGTGAAGTTTGGGGCTGGTTTTAGAACCCCTGCTTTCACTTCTTGTCTCTCTGCTGTGCCTGCCTGTGGAGGCTTTGGCCAGAAGAAGGGGTCAATTCATCACCCCCGTTTCCCATGGCATCTGGGCTGTGCTGTTTAAAGTGGTGCTGGAGTAGTTGGTGCTGCTGAGGGCGAGGTGGGATGAGCTGCAGCTGAGGGCTGGTGGGAATGAGAAAGAAAATTAAGTCGGGCTGTGCCAGGGCTGCGCCAGGATAGTCTGAGCTCCTCTTACTCCAGGAGTTGATGGTAGAAGCAGGAATTTACTTGATGTCTACAAAATCTGAGTTTCAAATTTGTGGCAGCACTGGAAATTGTAACTACAGAGCTACAGGAGGCTGGAGAAAACATAGTCAACAGTAAACTATGGAAAATACTCTTTACTTGGGAGCCTTTTTCAAGCTGTAAGGAAATAGCAGAATCTGTCAGACTTTACTGTGTGTCACGCTTTGTGAGTAAAGGACAGTCAATACTGAGAGGTCGGAAATTATAAAGATGCATTGTACAGCTCAAATTGATGAGTGAGGCATGTAAATATTTCTTGCCTTTGTTACTGCTTGCAGTTCCTACTCCAGTCTTTGTCCTGGAAGTACTCTTTGTTTGTTTGGGTTTTTTGCTAGGATTTCCCAGAGGCAGTCAGTGGCAATGCCTTGAGTAGAAACCCTTTAGAGCCCTCCAAGATACACTCATAGTTTATCTTCCATGTGTGCTCCTTTGCTTTTATGTATGCTGGATTTTACCTCCTGTTGTTCTGTGTAGTTCAGTGGTTTGTCAGGGCCCTTGGCAATTTCTCAGCATTTCCTTTAAAGATTACTATTCTGCCTGCATGATTTCCAAACATCCCAGTATTCCAATTTCGTTTGAGTTGAAGCTGCTTTCAAACATCTCTTAATACTTCTGCTATGTAGTGGGTAAGAGAAGCTCTACTACTGTGTCCTCAGGTTTATTTTGGCCCTGTCATGTCTCTTGTCCTCTGAAACACTGTACTCTACAGTTCCAGCTTCTACTTCTCATGTTTCTAAAACAAAGCTTAGCCACCTGATCTTGGACACAACATTATGTCCAAAAAAATCTTTCAACCCATTTTCTTCACAGTGAGGCTGCTTCTACTGCATCTATATAAAAATTGTTCCAGTTTTTCTCAGCAGATGGGCCTCTTATGTTCACCATGACACTTGTATACATTTATTTATAAAAGCATTTCCAATTGAGTGTTTTCATTGTTGAAGATGTTATTTTAATGTTTCACCATCAGAAAAGTTGTTTCTTTCAGTAAACAACAATTTCTATAAAACAGAAAAGGTTCTGAAAACCCATCTCAGTTATTCCAAGATGTTTTTCTCCTTTTTACTCCATGAAAGGAGAATTGATTAATCTAGGAATTTGCACAGCAATTTCTCTCACTTTACTGTAGAGCCCTGGAAATACATTAGAATTGTCTTGTCATGCAACTTGTCATGCATAAAGGTGTGTGCGCTAACAAATGAGTCATGGCTTTTACATTAATGAAGATGGCCTGCAGCACAAGTGGGATGTTTCAGAACATTTTTAAACCAGAAATTTTAAATAATGTCTCTTATTTTTTTTCTTAGAGGATAACCAAATTGATGTGAACCAATTTCTGGAACTATATTTGTAGATCTATCTTTAGTTTCTCTTTTGGTGGTCCAGCTTAGAGCCAGACTTTTTTTTTTTGTTAACTTGGACTTTTTTCTGGTACAATGCAAAACTGGCTCTGTTTTGTTATTCCAAACATTTTGCAAAATCTCCTTTCAGAGTAGACTTTCTAAATTAATCAATGCTTGTGCAGTTATTTTCTACTTCTTACAAAACCACAGCTGAAAGGAGCAATTAAAAAACTTGATTGCTGCTTTAAGCTTGGAATTTAATCTCTATTTAACACAAGTAAGTTCTCATTTCAAGATTTTTTTGATGCAGCCATTTCTCCTGTCAATGTTAATTGTAGTTTTGGGTGTGTACAGACTGTCGGCTCTGGCGCTTAGGGGTTTAGAAATCACGGGCTCTCATACAAGTGATTCCAGATGGGTGAATTTTTCCTTCGGACACTTCTGGCTCTTCTCAACTTGTACCAACCAGTCCACACTTGCAACACAATGCTTCTCAAGAGGCATTTGGTGTAGCTAGGCTGTATCATGCCTCTGTAATGCCGCACCAAATTTATCTCATCCAGACTTGCAAGCAGAATAATACTATGCCTTAGCAAGACCAATACAAAAAGAAACACCTGAAAAATCCCTGGGGGTGACTCCTTGCATACTCCCTGCATTTTTGCTATTGTTACAGAAGCAGGGAGGTGCTCAGTGCAGAGACAGCTGACCTAATCCTGGTGTGAAGTACCACAGAGCTGTGGCAGCATCCTGATGATGTAGGTCTAGCGAGTTCTAGTCCCTACTTGCTATAAACAGTGTCCCCACAAGACAGAAACACAAAGGAGGTGAGCTGCTGCTCATCTGTCGCTTTTGGATAATGTTTTGTAGTGTGAGCTGCAGAGCCAGTCTAAACATAGGAGAGCACTGGGTACGAGTCACACCAATCCCAACCACAGCAATGACTAAACCTGCATGTGACTAAGTTTAGTGCTGTCAGTTACTGTACAAGAGGCCAAAGCATTGTGCCTGCCTACCTTTACTCCCTTTGTCCTAAAATATAAAGCTTAAGTTTATATAAATATGTAAAACACACATATATAAATACAATGCTGATTTGATTCTCAAATAAATGTCAATGGTCTAATAATAAATAAATGGCTATATGTGTCTGTTTTGTTCAAAGCCACATTTGCAATTCAGGATTGTTTCTTGGAGCTGTCAAACTTTTCCCAGTTCTCAAGCAGAGAGACAATCTGATTTGGGGAAGCTGCTTCAAGTGCTGCACTACTCATGGATGTGTTGCATCTACTAACTGCAACAACAGTCCCTGTCTGAAATTCAGGGCAGTGGAGAGCTCAGCTGCAATCTCACTAGAGCATTACAAATCTTGTCACGTAAAATCAAGACATTTGTAGCTGGACTTGGGTAAGCAACATTAGGACAGAAAATCAGATCACAAACAGCTGGTAAGACACAGTGTCTTTTGACTGCTCTCTTGGTGTGCATCATTCCTATATCCCAGGAAAAGTCCCCACCATTAGGGAAAAAAAAATTGTCCTATTTTAAAACAGGATGCAACATCACATGCACAGGCTTGGTATCCGCTAAGTTCCAATACAAACTTTTCTTTCCTGGGCAATAAAAGTTCTCATTATCCTCCTGAGGCATTGATAGTCTTTTCATTTTAGTTCTCCCAGCAGAATACAGAGCAAATAACAAATGAGTACTTTGGTTTTTACCAACTTTTAGTAGTTGGCATGTTTTCATAAAGCATAAATTATTACACAGATTGTTCTTTTGGCTGGAGAAATGAGTTTTAACACATTGCAGAGCTTTAAGGATGAGAATTTGTTCTGAGGACAACCATGTGTCCTGAGAAAAAGATGAGAAAAGATAAAAAAAATGAACATTTGGAATGGAAATGGTGAGTTTGTATCTGTGTTAGTGGAAACCAGAATTCAAGTGTATTTCTTCACTTGCATGTGCAGTAGTTTGGTATCTTGAATCAAGAGAAAGAACAGGCAGAAGCTGTCCATTCTTTCCATTAGCTACCTGCACGCTCACATTTAGCTAACATCCTAACCAACCAATAGACAGTGTATTAAAATGGTTAATGTGATACATTGTTAATTCTTTTTTGTTTCCATTACATTTAGATACTCATTTTGCTTTGCTTGCAAACTTAAAAAAATTTGAGCTCTGCTGTTTGATTTTATCTATATAGACCCATCCTGCAGTGCATCAATAACTCTGAAGATTTTAATATCATAAAAACTAGGATGAGGAGTTCTGAGTTACAGCATTAGGGATGGATCCATCTTCCTTTGTGTTGATCACAGGTCAGCTGAGGATTTCACCAGTGTGGGAAGACATATGGCTAATGTGAGTCAGCAAAAGCTGGCCCTATACAGCACTCTCCTGACCCCCTGCAGCATCAGAGATGTTCCTGCTGAAAGCAAGAGGTCCCAGTTAGTGCAGTGCTGAAATATGCCTGTTGTTGGCATAAGCAGCAAAATTCAGTACAGTCCTCAGGATCAGCCTGACAGCAGTTCATGGGTACACAGGCACTTTGCCATGCTCTTCAGGATGTGCTGAAGAACCCTTAGCCAAACAATGGAAATAAGCACATTTCCAAGTCATGTCACTGAATTATGGTGCAGTGCTGGTCAGTAACTCTGTGTGTGCTCCTATTCTGTCTTGTTTTAGTCTGCCCTGAAGAGGGAGGAACTTTTGCAGCTTACAAAGTACCTGTAGGTGTTCTGGCTAAGTCTCAGACTGATTTTTCATCTCCTTAAGCAAACCAAAAGATTAAAAGAAAAAGCTCTCTTTTTGAGCTGACTTCTTCTGGAAAAAGATTATTTTTTAAACAAATTTTAGAGATAGTTGTAGAGGATTAACAAACCTAGCGCTATTTCTTACTGACCATGAAGATACATAATTTGAGAAGGTGCCTTTCAAGGACACAATTTGTTCCTTGTCAATACAGGTCAACAATACAGATTTAATTATTAAATTAACTATTCCTCATCTAAAGTTTCTTCTGAGCTTTTTGTTTACACATAGTCCCTATGCTGTTTGATTCTTTCTGCCTCTGTTGTCAATCACCTTAATTTTTTATTTTATTTTTTTTATTACTGTGAGTTTGATAAAAAACACCCCTGTGAGTTTTTTTCCCTTGCTTTATGACAGGGGCCTTCACCATGTACGCAGTTTCCCATGACTGCTCATGTTGTATTCCAGAGCCTCTCCACACCCCATCTCCCCACAGCCCCATGCTCTGCTTCTCTCCTTTGCTTGAGGCTCTGAATGTCCTCCCACCTGCTCTTTCTTTGTGGGAGTACGGTCAGACGACTACAGGGACTGGAGAAGAAATAATAAGAATAAAAGCAAGTGCAAGAACAAAGACAGGAACGATGCTAAAGGAAGCTCACCACCAAACTAAGGAACTACCTCATTATCTGACGAGTTATCCCCGGTTTTATAAGTTAATATA
>JAWWEE010000001.1:100125036-100142395 GCA_035221455.1 Xenops minutus
ACCTGTTAATCTCCTCCCTGAACCACGCCTAGTTTCTAGCTCCTTCTAGCTAGCCCCTATAAAACCCTTCTACCCTGCTTAATAAGCAGCCATTTCACCTTATCCCGCGTTTTGTGTGGAGTGGTCCTTCCCGTTATCCCGATCAGGTCTGCGTCATTTCTTCACCACACTTTTGAGTGCCATGAATGTGCCTCTCATTCTCAGCTGGTCCTCATGCTGACCCACATTATGGTCCCTCCCTGCTGGCATTCCTGCCACTTGCCTCTGCTCTGCTCCAGAGCTCCTCTCCCAACTCAACCCTCAAACTAGGAGACTCTCCCGCTCCTGCTGGTGTTTCATTCTCACCCCTCACACTCCTAACTCAACAACTTGGGACCTGGTTAAAAACAGGGTACTGGTTTTACAATTAATAAATAAATAAATCTTTAAGGCTCTCCATGGCTCTAATCAGCAAAGAAAAGGTGAAAATACTCTTGTTCAAGTAAAAATCTCAAAGGTAAAATGGTGGAGTAAGGAGGATAGACAAAGCAAATCACAGAATAGCTAAGATTGGAAGAGATGACCGTGGGTCATCTGGTCACACCTCCCTTCTCAAGCAGGGTCATCGCAGAGCACATGGCACAGGATTGTGTCCAGACAGTTCTTGAATACCACTAGTGAGGAAGACTCCACAACTTGTCTGAGCAATCTGTTCCACTGTGCAGTCACCCACACAATAAAGTTCTTCCTCATAAAGAAGTACTCCACATAAACTTCCTGTGCATCTCTTTCTGACTGTTGCCTCTTGTCCTATTGCTTGGTATTGCTGAGAAGAGCCTGGCTCCATCCTCTTGATACCCTCCCTTCAGACACTAATGGACATTGATGAGGCTCAATTGTCTCTTCTCAAGGCTAAACAAGCCCAGTTCCCTCAGCCTTTCCTCATAAGAGAGATGCTCCAGCCCCTTAATCATCTTTGCTGCCCTCCGCTGGACCCACCCAGGAGCTCCATATTTTTCTTATACTGAGAAGCCCAAAAGTGGACACAGCACTCCAGATGTGGCCTTACTAGGGCTGAGTAGATGGACGGGATCACCTCCCTCCACCTACTGGTAATGATTTCCCTAATTCACCTCAGAATCTCATAGGCTTTCTTGGCCACAAGGGCACACTGCTGACTCATGGATAGCTCATTGGCCACAAGGACCCTCAGGTCCTTCTCCACAGAGGTGCTTTCCAGGAGGCTGGCCCCCAGGCTGTGCTGGTACATGTCAATTTTTTTTGTTAATCTGTACTGCCATCATTCAGTAATCTCCTTTATCAATGTGTCCCATATGCCTACAACACTACCTAAACTGCCTTAAGTTTTCCCCTTCTCCTTCTCAGCCGTCAAATCTATGGCTCTGGGTTCCAGAGAAGCAGAGGGTGCAGGAACTCATAGGAAATGCTACAAACACCTGCTGACTGTTTTTTGCCTTCACTGCCTACTCCCACAGCAACTTGCTGCCTTTTTTTTTGTGACTTCAGCATGTCTCACACTGTGAGTCTGTAGCCAGAAGCATATGTATAAGCAGGTGAATGATTATCTGAAGAGATGAGGCAATGCGGTTTCACCTGCAATACGAAACCACTTTGCTTCCATGACCTTCTTGATAAGGCCGGACTCAGTTGCTGTGGCAGGTGCACACCTTTTGGAACACAAAGTAGAGAAACATATCTTGGGAATCAAAATACAAGTCCAAAAAGATCTATGAAAAGCTTTGCGAGCAGCTTTAATTTTTTCCTTCTGTCACAAGCCTTATCATGAGTATGACTTTGGGAATGGAGCTGTGGTTAATTAGAATTAGGAGTGCATTCAGGTTTGCTACTAGGAAAAGAAACCAGCAGAAGCTTGTGCTAACAGAGGATTTTAATTAAGCCAGGTGAAAACTAAACCCACATTGAAACTCTCCCTTATTCTGAAATCTTTGAAATCTCAAACTACATCTAATTTTTGTAGCTTAAACAGATACTACTGTTAGATGCCTTAGGTATCTCCCTTAGGCTGAGGTCACCTTTGGGGTGATCTCATAACCAGTATCACATCACATGTTCTTTTCCTGTTTTGCCCAGGACTAATGCATGAACAAGACAACAACTACACTGAATATTTCTTTAAAAAAAAAATACCATAGATGTATCAGTCAAAAAAATTAGTTAGGATGTTCCACTGTTAAATATAAAATATACTGCTCTTTACTTGTGGCAAAGTCACTTTTATAGCATTTTACTGAATTAGATAGTCACAGCCATTCTTTGGAAAAATGAAGCACACTTTTTAAGCCAGTTAAGCTCCCCAGTCCGTTTCACCCTCGAGGAAACAGGGCAAATGAGAGACAGACTTGATCCAAAACCCCATGACTTTCAGAGGGAGTTTTCTGGTCTTTGGATTAGGTTCTACTGTAAAAAGTAACATAAGTCCTGGTAATGGATACACAAGCTGTACTACTGGATCATCTGGCAGCACAAAGCTGATGATATCAGATGTGAACACCTCTGCATTACGCTGAATCAGAGTGAAAAATATGTTATGTATGTTGATTTTATGCCAGCCACAGGAGGACAAACATTACCTCAGCCAAAAGAAGGTGTTATAATACTTTATGTAATACCTTACACATAGCTTATGTAATAAGAATTCAGACAGACTATCTAAGTCTCTAGGACAAGACATACCTCCTACCTACATTTTTTTGAACCAGTATGAACCAGCAGAGTGAGTTTGTCCAGCACTTTGCAATTTGTGTCTGGTATGAAACACCCTAAATCAGCTTGTCAAATCACAGTCTAAGCACATAATAAAACAAGCTATTTCATACAAAGTTTCAACCTTACAAGCACAGTCATGCAGCTGAAGTCTCTGAAAACACATCTGTGGTCAGGGGGACCCCTCATGTGCTCAGAATTAAGTAATTAGCTGAGAAGTTGCACAAAAGGGGCATTAATCCTTGATTTCCACATTTCAGTTTGGCCATAGACCTGGCAATGTTTAGCTAATACCCTAGAAATCATTCCAGGCTGGAAGGATATCTTTCCAGCCTTAGTTGGAAATATTAAACAAGATGAAGTTTGCTGTGTGGTGGGATCCAAACACTGCTGCTAAAACATGCTTGCACAATCTCTGCAGCTGGGTTTCTCAAGAAGTTCATGTATCGGAGGTCCAGAGGTTCTCAGCACTACCAGAAGCACACTTTGCACCTGAAAATATGAAAAGGTCACATTCTAGAAGAGTGTTTTCCTGTCATTAAAGTATGAAGTGCTGTTCATTCCCTTACCTGGCTCTTTAATAGAAGATGCCAAATATAAGGAAGAATGTTTGCATATGCCTCCACAAAAAATGCCTTTGCATCAGAAATCATCTACTTGAAAAATGCTGTCCTATAACATCATCTGTGAAGAGACAATCAGAGGTCCTGGAAATACAACAGCATGCTCAATGACACCTCAAGCAACACAGAACCATACTGGGCTGAGGTTGAATATTTTGGAAGCTATGTTTCTGGCTCTATTCAGCCCTGTTAATTAAGAGGACTAATCACTGTGTTCCTGAAAGTTTTATTATCTTCGCAAATTTATTTGAGATCACTACTAAATGAAATACAGGCAGTGATTTAACCACAGGAAGTCTCTCAAAAGATCAGATACTTAATTTTGCTTAAACAGCAAAGGCATCCTGAGGAAGAGAGGAGATTTATTTTCATAACAGGCTGCAAAACATAATCATCTGTATCCAGAGGGGCTGTACGCTGTTGGCAGTAAATATTTAACAAATAAAATGCAATCTGGTAATGAGTTTAGTGCTGTGCCTTTACCCTGAAATTATCTGTATGAACTCAGAGCAGAACATCACTTAACTCCTGGCACCCAAGCTATGGCAAGGTGATGCCAAGCTGGAGTGAAGACACTTTCGTACATGTTACCGCATCCATGTCAACAGTACACCGAGTTTTCCTGTAATGAGGAAAACTAACTACTGCATGAGGGGAAAAAGCAGTGCTGCAGAGAAGTCCTGGAAAAGTCAGATGAAAGCTGGAGTTACCCATCAGGTCCTGTTTCCCTGCATGAGGAGGGGGCTTGGCAGCAGCCACTTGCTGGGAGGGCTGAGTAGGGCCACAGTGCCCACAGTCAGCGACAGCATCCCCAGCAGGGTCCTGAGACCACAGTACCCTCAGCTGGCCTGTTAGGAGATGAATGGGCTTCAGTACTTCCCTGGAACTAAACTATAACAATTCATAGTCTCTTTTAAATTGGAAATAGGCCGCATATTCTCTTTTTCCTTGCCCACACTTAGCTTTCAATGTATCATGAAAATGTGTGAGAGGAATGTAAAACAATCGGAGGAAGCATTTCCCTTACCTCAGACTGTGCTTAGGATTGGAATGACATTGAATTACTATGGAGTAAGGACTGCATTTGTTTACTCACTGAAATACAATAAAAATCTAATAATATTTGAGTTCATTTTTCAGCCTTTCACTAACCATGTCTTTTCACATTTGTTAGTTTTTTCTGGAACTCGATCAGTAAAATGTCTTTCAGTCTCCATTTTAAGTTCATGCTCTATATAGAGACTGTATGTTTCTTAACATATGCTCTTGTCTTTATGATACTCTATGGGCATAAGTCAGTTTTCTTGTGTTTTCTTTTCAAAAGATGCTTTAAAACTTTCTCAGAAACTTTTTTCTCATTCTTAGTATTCTCAGATAGGTACGAAATAAAAATCTATGCCACTTTCAGTAGCCAAAGCTATTCTGCTTAACAGTTTAGTATACATGATTCAAAGAAGTTTGGACATTGCACGAGTAGTCTGATATAAACAACTGTCTTCAATAAATAAAGTAGAAATATAAAAAACAACAGTGTAATGGAAAGTGATTTGGTTTACACAGAAATCTAACTGCAAAATGTCGTACTTTGGATGCCAAAAACTACATTAATATAGGATAAAAATGAGCCACTTACTCCAAGTAGCTTCTCTATAACCCCACATCCTGTCTTTCCAGTATCAGTACTGGAAAGAACAATCTTCTAGGCTGTTGGAATGATCCACTTCATAGCTTATTCAGCCTTTCTCATCTCTCCTTCTATGTAATGCACAATCTGAGAAGACCCCAAGACTCATCTGAGCCCCCAGTGTCCACCAAGGAGATTCCAGCCAACACCAGCTCTCCTAGATTTGCAGGTTTTGTCACAAGTTCCCAATGCAGCCCTTGTCTGGTGCCTGATGAAGCCCTCTCCAAGACCCCTGAGCACTGAAATGCTGGGCATCAGAAGAGCAAAGCTGGACCAGGGGTTAGGACCTCTGCTCCCCTGGGGACTTGAAGGCCTCTGGTTTGCCAGCCATATTCAGTCATTCTTAATTGGTATATGCGAGGAAAATAAGAAGAACACATCTTATACTAGGGATAGCTGACTCTAAGATATCTCATTTATTTCTTTTTTCTTGATAGGAAGAATATTTTCACATTTTCCTTTCCCCATGGTTGGGTCCACTGTTTTTGATAAGTTTCATCCTGGCCTTGGGCTCACAAAGCAGTGTCTGACAGCATATTAACTGTATTTCTCCTTTCACTCCTTAATAGTAAGGCATCTACAAAATATAGCTTTGTTGAAGAGGTAAACTCACGATTGACTTAATTAGGACATTAATTTGTCCTCTAATTCCTGGAGATTTCTTTTACTCAGTGAAATCACATTTTGCTCAAGCCCAGAGGAATCCAGACCAATATGCCTTGGCCCTGTCCAAGCTCAAGGTATCCATGAGCACCTGAACTTCTGGACAGGAAAAAGCAACCTATACAGGGCCATCAAACATCTCAATGGACAGATAACCTGAATATCTTCAGTTTGGTTTTACAACCTAGTACACTATGTATGGATCAAAGAAGGACTGATACAGACTTGCCAGAGAGAAAAAAATAGGCCCTTTCCCTTTTCACTTTTCCACAGAAAATTTTTTTTGCAATAAAAAATTAAAAAAAAAAAAAAAAAAAAAAAAACCAACTTAATCAGTAAAAAAAAAAAACAACAGCAAAAAAAAACCAGTAAAAAGAAATAAATCTGTCCCTGCATTTTTTTCTTAAAATTGCTGCCATATGTGGTGTGTGATGAATTGCTGAGGGTGCCAGAACATAGCTGGCACAATGGGGCAGGAGATGGAGATGCAGATTTGCATGCCTGTGTCTGGACTACACAGAAGTGTGGGGGACTGAATCCCACCAGAGGGCTGAGCACAAGATGTAGCAGGCAACATTAAATTTCCTCATGACAAAGCATACAAGATCTAGCACAAAAAAACCCAAACCACTGCCACCATCAAAAACCAAAGCAAATAGAAAACAAACAAACAAACAAACAAAAAACAAGCAACCAAAAAACCAAGGAGATCGAATGAGCAAACGACCTACCAAGCTGTCTTCTGTGCCTGTTAGCACGGCTCTTTGTTCTGACTCCTGGGTGTCTGGTGACTGAAAGCAGCAGAATAACAAGAGCTCCCCCATCACCAGCACTGTCGTATCTCCTATAGACTGGGCATCACACTCATATCCATTCTTCTGCCCTGAAACCTGCCTTCTCCTGCTCCCTAGAGAAACGATGCTGAACATAAACAGGGATGATGTTCACCTCTTGAGTTTGTATGTGACAAAGCAGGAACCTTCAGTGTTGTCACAACAGTGATCCCAGGACTTCCATTATTTTCTTCAGCTTTTGTTTTGGCCTTCCTTGAACACCAGGTCCCTTTATTCCTACAGCACCCATAGTGATGCATGCTGTCAGTGGAAGATGCTGCTGGAACTGGTATCCCCTGGGAGCAGATGTGAAGATCTCTGTGCTCAGGGCTTATGATAAAGAAACAAGGGAAAAGGTCTTGCTTTTGCTGAAGATGAGTCTTTTTACCATCCATCCATCCATCCATCCATCCATCCATCCATCCATCCATCCATCCATCCATCCATTAGTAGTACAAAGCCAGGCAGTCATTTTTGAGTACCTTTACTGTATCTTATCAGCTTACATATTTTTCAAACAGACGATTGCAAACTATTTTTCTGTGTTGGGCATTTAGGTATCTGCACCACTTTAAAGTCAAATGCAAAAAGCCATGTCTGTAGATAAAAGTGTTATTTAAAATGCTTTTGCCTCCTAACTTCATGAGTCTGAATGTCTGTTTATAGTGGCCCACTCACTAACCCACAACTACAAGTGGCTCTAGATCAATACAAGTTTAAAACGTGTAGCTCACTTTTCTCTCTCAAGACCTAATCAATATAAAAAAAAAACAGGTAACGACAATAACCTTTACAGGAAAATCACACAGTGCTTTCTCTTCTTATTAGACAAAAATTCAATTTCCCCCTTTGTATTTTATTTTGCCCCGTAGGCAATTTATTCCTTCCCATGATACAGGAGGACCCCTTGCTAATTAGGAGGATCCTTGGTCTAACTAGTCCATTCAATGGACCCGTATCAAATTTCTCCTGTACATCTAGATAAATCGGGGATTATGCATTTCCCATTTTTCACCTTGTCCTTGAATTTCTCCAAAGTATGCACATGGAATGGCAAGAAGAACAAACAAGAAGCATTCTCTTCTTAAAAGAAATTTTTCTTAACCCTAAAGATTTAGTCACAGTTTATGACACTAAAATAGGTACTAATATTTCAGTGCATGTTAATAGTCTTTGCTGAATAGAAACTGAATTTAGCTTCTGCTTAATTTCCAGCAAAACAGGGAATTTCAAACATGGGCTAATCATGTGTTTTGCTGAATTTTCAGCCTCCAGCAAAACGACCAAAGAACACAGACAAGCCCACCATCTGAGAAGCTTTCCTGCTTTCTCTTTTCAGGGTGCATTACCTTTGTTTAGTTTTATTTGCAAATAGCAAAAAACCAAAATTGCACTGTTTGTTTTTTAGCTTAACTATTCTTCCCTGGGAAAGGCTGGCTAGTCCAGGGCACACCAACTAATACCAGAAGGCAGAAGAGACAAGAAAGAACAAAGGTACATTCACTTAGCACAAAATAAATACATTGAGAAAGGAACTACTCAAAGCTTGAAAGAATATGAAAGCACATTTTTATTTCTCTACATACCAGTTACAGCAGCCTGAGTAATCAACAAGAAGAAGTAATTGCTTTAAATTAGCATAAACTATCCTCTCAATTTTACTAATAAGACACAGTAAGAACAATTATATTATTAGATTTTTAATAATAAATCTTTTATATAAAACTGAGCAAAAGAAAATAAAGTAAAAAAAATCCCATTAACTGGGAAAACAGTTTAAATCTTAGGTATTAGATGTGTTTCATTAGAGGAAAAAAATCACAGAACTATCAGAGGAAAAGAGTTGTTACTTTCAGTTCTTTGAAGAGAACTAACTTGAGGTGGTATGGACCAGGGCTATGGTAGTTTCTCTATTTTAGATATCCAAACCCACCTCTCCCCACATCTGAGGAATTGCTATGGTCTCCAGCTGCTGCACTAGGCTAGACTGAGATATTTTTCTCTTAGCACTTTTCAGTCTCTGTGAATAATTAAACATAGACTGGAGCAGAGGTAGGTCCAGGTCCTACCTCCTGGGAGAAGGACCCAGCCACTGGCCCGCTCAGTCAGTCTTCATCACTTAGTCTTTTTTTCACAGCAGTATTTACACACGGTGAAATAATATTAGGGGAAGCCTGGAGGAAGCTCATTGTGGACAACTTTGTGAGTTGAATGTTGGGTGGTATTCTAAGAAAGGGAAGAAAATCTCTAGAGATGGGAGAGTGGGGAAGACAAAAGCTTTATTTTTCCATTCCCATTTTCAGACTGGTTTGCAAAGCCTTCCTTATAAATTAATTAGGATGGATTGAGTGGGTAGAAGGGATGGAGAACGCTGTATTTCTGAACTGGGTTCCAAGTCACTCAAAGCCTGGAACAAAGGAAGGACTCAGAGGATGGGATTTCACGCTGCAAAGGCATAATTCACAGAAATCAATTTGGCTCCACAAATTCTGTCCCACACCATCTGCTGCTCACCACTCTGAGTCCTTGACTCATAAGCCCACCTCTGACCTCTACCTCATGCTAAATATTCTTCATTTTATAATTGTAGACAGGGCTATTTTTTGTCCGCAATAATTTGTCTCAGCTTGGGAAGAGAGGAAGAAAATGTGGGAAGACACACAACTGTTTCCAGAACTACACCTCTTCCTATACTTATTTTTCCATAAGCCATCAGTCAGACACTCACTCTGAGGATAGCAAAGGCCATTCACAGTTATTTACCATGAAGCCAGGACTGCCACTCTAAACTAAAGGACTCCTTTGCAAATACATATCCTTCAGGGAAGAGCACGGAAGGTTTCACTGTTTCAGAGAGAAGTTTCTTTCTAAGCACTCAAAAAAAATTACATTCTGTTCCAAAGTAACTATGTGCCAAGTTTCAAGCTTAAGTCATTTTGGAGTTATCCAATCAAGGAAGAAAATAAACACATATCCCAAAATTATTTTAACTGCAGAAATTTATGCTAAGGGTCTAAACAACTCAGGAGATGCCTAAAAATCTTTTGTGAATTACATAAAGAAAAAATCACTTAAAAGCATAGGGGCCCAATAAAGCATGAAAAATATCAAACTACTGGACAGATTATAAACACGTGAAAATGTAAATTTAAAACTTTAAAATTTGCCTTATCTTCACCCTTATTTCCTTAATGAAAAGAGTAAAAGTAGATTATGAAGCAATTTCCCACATGTGGATTTTGCCATGTCAGTTCATTTAGAAATAATTCAGAAGTGCTCTTGTCATATCAGATGACAAACTGTCAAAAATGCTCCAAGGAAATATACCTTCATTATAGCAGTCATTGTTATTTGTATCTTCCAAAGGTTACCTTGGTAACTTTTTACATTGACCTTCCAGAAGTTGCATAGTCCATGTCCTGTTGCACTAGAGACTGCTAAACCTTTTAAGAATGCTAAATCATATTTCAATGACACTTTATGCTTTGACTTCTTAAACTTTGCTTTGTCAGACTCATTCAATGTACAGGTACAGAAGCAAAGGGAAGAACAGAAGTCGTTGACTGAGTGACCTTACAGAATGAAAGACCACATTGTATCTTGTTATCTCAGGTATTTCTTTTTTAAAGTCTCTCCCCTTCTTTATACTTTGGCATAAGATGACCATGAAAAAGAGAGCTTAGCAAAAGAATGGACATATGAAAAGAAAGACTTTACTGTACCAGCACATCAAGTGAAGATATGCAGTATGTTTGGCAGCATGAGGACATTGGAAAAGGTAATTTTGTAGATAAAGAGAAGGTGCAATTTGCTCACCTGTACTTAAAATCAACTTTTCTGACTCTTTGAACAAGGGCACAGGGTCAGATTTTTGTATCAAGCACCACTGACTTTCATTAATTGCCAGTTTACACTCTTACATCTACATGAGGAAAAATCTTGACCCTGTGCGTATACTCTTCTTTCCCTTTTCAAGTCATGCAAAAACCCCTCTATCCAAAGAATAATAATGGGAATGTGCACTCCAGCCAAGTAAGCAGGAAGTGTGGGAAGCTGAAGGAGACTAGAAGCTGTGGCATAGGCAAGGTGGAAATTTTTTTTGTTGGAAGTCTTTCTTGAGAACTACTCCCTGAAGCTTTTCAGGGAGTTTCTCTTGAGCTTCCTTCTTGGAAAATTGAACAGGAATGAAAAAAAGGCTTAGTTGAAAAAAACAGATGCAAATTTTGTCACTGATCTTTCACACCAGGTGAGTGTGAGGTGGAGATGTCAGCCCATTTCTTTATAAAACAAATTGTCATTTCATCTCTCCCCACCCCACAAATACAGGAGGTGAGTGAGAAAAAAAACAACCCTGAGAAAAAACAAATGGTTGCAGGGGGCAACAAATGGTACAATGAAGAGGGAAAAGAGTAAAAAATGTTGAAACATAAAATGGGTGTGGAAAAGAGCAGGATTGCTGGGATGACAGAGGTTACATGAAAGAAGAAAACAAGAGCCATGTGTGGATCCCAAGGTCTCCCCCAAAAGTAAAGGATTTCACCTGTACTTCAGCCTGTGGAACTGCCAGAACTTGAGGACTTTTCTGCAGACCACATCAACACCTGCAGCCTATAACTACAAGGGGCTCTACAGGAATACAAACATCAATACTCAAGTGGCTTTTCAAAGAAGAAGAAACCAAAAAACACTATTCTGTACTGTGGGCACTGCTGAATGGAAAAGGCTGACTTCTAAGGCTGTGTTCCTCACACTGTGGGCAATCCTCTCCAACAGCCAGGGCATACACGCTGGTCCACAGCCCAGCCGTGCTCCACACATCCAGAAAATGGCTTCTTCAGACCTCAGACTGGGGGCTTGGGGTACCCTCTGCTCTCTCTGGCACTTGCTGCTTCTGCTCAGCCACAAAACGCCCATCCACCCAGCATTCTGCAGTGGCCCCAGTTCCCTCCCTACTCATTGCACAGGCCTCTTACACACCCTGGCTCACTCAGCACTTCTCTGGGCACCAAGGCAGCCATAGGGTCTGTATTTTCTTTTTCCTTTCCAAGCTCCTGACTTTGGGGCAGTAGCTTACTGCATTATTTACGATGTTGCAGTGGGAAGGCCAGGAATAAGGGAGGTTTGCATTCCAAGAGAGTCATTTCTTTCCCAAGAAAAGTATGCACAATCCTAATGCCCAGAGTGTGTTTTCTACTACAGACAATTAATTTCCACGATATGTGGCATTCATAAGTACCCTATTCCTACCTTTCCCCCTACAACTTTTGCCCTCCATAGCAACTTAAAATAATGACAGACTCTGTCAGAAACCAGCAAAATTTTGTCTATTTTTCTTATATTAATCCTATGTGGATGGGATTGAGCATTTGCAAAACTTCAATGAACACCCTTTGAATTACTTGTGATTACAAATATTTAATCATTTTTTTCTCCCTCAAATACTTCTGCAGATTCATTGATCCCACACTCTTACCATGGCCAAGCCTCTCTCAGAATAAATAAATAGACTCTCTAATTATTCTGAGTCTCCTAAGAATCTTAGGCAACCAAAGGGTAAATTTGAAGATACAACCGCAAATACAACTGATGGCCCAAGCATTGTACAGCCTGCTGCCTGGATGCCTGCAGGCTTCATGCCTTGATGCCAGCACCACTTCACACTCCATGATTGCTGCATGGTTCATTTAAACCAGAAAGGTGTGAAAGTTTTAGTTTAGTGCCCTGCTGTCTTGAAGTAATATTGTTATTTCACAAGACAGGAACCAAGGCAAAACCACTGAAGTCAAATGTAATTTGTATTTTGTAATAACTCCATCTGGAGTTATTTAAGTCTTGATTATTTTTTAAGAATATTTCTTACAGTATGTTGTTTGCACTTCAGCCCAAGCTTCTGCTTGATTTTGCTACAGCTATAAAGACTCAACCCACATTCAGATCAGGCTCCTTGCTGCACACACAGCTGTGCCAGGACAGCTGGCACTGGTGGAGAGAAAACAGCCAGCAGCAGAAACTTCTTAGGCTTCTTCAAGGAACTCTGGCCTGAGACCTTCTAAAATGAAAGACATCTCTACTGGTCACATGAAGTATAATGCTTTTTGCCTGAAGTACTCTAAAGCTATGACTACAGCATTAGATAAAACAGGGCCTGGAAATGAGCTTCAGCACTGGACTGCTAATTGCCCATAATGCTTAATTGCAAGCATATGTCCTGGAAAAAGTTTGGCTCATGTGAGCTAGTACTTTCCCAGACAGAATCCAGACCAGGAGATGGAGCCCATTCTAGCGGGCAGCATGTACCATCAGCCTCCCTCTTTTCCCGTTTCTATGCCCAGCACCACCTTTTTTTTCACTTCCTTCAGATTCTCCAAGGCACAATGTAATACTCTCATCTTGATATTATGAAAGCATCATTCCAATAGGTCTCTTTCCCCCTCCCCCAGCAAAACAAAGAGCAAACAAACAAAAAAGCAGAAACATACCAATGGTTGTGTCTTAGGTCCATGGAAGGGAAGCAACTGCTTTGCAACATGGATCAGGCCAGGTCTTGGCACTTGGCCAAAAAGCAGTCCTTCAGTTCTTTTATTTGATGTCATAAATGTAGCCCAGTTGCAAGAATCTGGGTTTATCTTCACAGGGATGGCAGAAGGCACACTTGTGACACTAAGGCCAACAACCTGCTGAAATCCTTGAGGGTCTTAGTAAAAGCAAAGACTATTTTGATTTTTCTTCCTTGTGCAGAACAAAGTTAGTTTGGCCCCTATGAATAACAATTGCTTTGGCTTAAACTGAGTTTGAAACAGATACTCAAACAAGAACAATCAGGAGGAATGTCCTTTGTAGGTAACAATAATGTCCCCATTTGTAGCACTTTTTTATCCCCCAGATGTCAGTAGTTTTACAGTAAATCAGGGTGGGGTTTTTTTGTTCTCTTTGTTTTCATTTTTAAGATCTCACAATTTAATTAGATTGAAGCAGGAAACATGCTTTATTTAAGTGATGTCAGAATTTTCTTGAATGGTTTCATGGGAAGCATTCTTACTTCTTTTTCTCTGTTTACACTGAAGGTTTATGAAGCCAATGTAAACAGTAGTAATGAGTGTAAACCCCAGGGATTAACTTTAGGAGATTTGAAAGGAACACTGTTTGCCTTAATAAAAGTAAGCAAATAGTTTAGTATTTTTATGTATTTCTATATATAGTTGAGAAATGCTGAAGAACTATGTTCTCTTTACTAAACATTTACCGTTTGAGCTTTTTGAGGATTACGTCAAAAAATCAAGGATAGTGTTATGTTGGTGTTCCAGCTAATTTTTATTAATGCCAAGGAGAGGACAACTGGGTTATTGCTTCATTAAATGTACAGACACACACTAAAGTTGTGTTCTCTGTGCTGCAATCCAGCAAGATTGTTATGCAATATTCTTTAAAGGGTTATTGTCTCTTTCTCAGGAGCCATGCTTTGATTCTGACTGCCTCCTCCTCCGCTCACCGTAGATGTCCTCTGCTCCCTCTGAGGGTCCTGAAATTTTAATGGGAAATTTTCCATGATCCTAATACTGAAACTACTGGTTATAATTACTTGTGAAAAATGAGTGGGCAAAAAAGAAGAATGTCACTCTGCCAGAAATAATGTATTATCTTGGCCTGGTCAACACCAAAACAAATAATTTTATTTCCTAACAAACAAAACAGACAAGAGAACATGCAGACCATGGCTGTTGAATAGGTTTAGGGAGAAAGTTAGAGTCTTCAGGGATTCCAATCTGGGCAATGAGACAAGAGCTTCTTAAAGGCAAAATATGCTCAGAGTGCTTAGAAGTGTCTGCTTGCCTTTTGCAGCCTGAAAGAACGAAGGACGATTTTAAAGAAAGACTCACTGCACGGTTGAAATGGTTCTTGTTTGCCCCAATGCGGCTGAAGCGCCCGCAGGGTTTGTGAGCACAGCCCCACTGCCGGGGCTCGTCTCGGCCGCCCTCCGCCCACGGGCCCTTCTTCCCCGCCCCAGGGCAATGAAACACACACCTGCCCCCCAGCGCCGAGCCCTTCGCCTGTCACACCGTGCCCAACCAGCTCCGTGTCCTTGGGACCCCCTCCCTTTCGGGCTGCGGGGGGCCCTAGACGCCTGCTAGGGGCACACACGGCGGTAGAACTGAGGTTCCGCCAGGACACCCCTGTTCCCCCGACAGCCTGAGCCTCGGAGCTCCCTGAGGGCTGTGCCGAAGGTCCGAGGAGGGGAATCCTAATTCTAATCCTCCTAATCCTAATCCTCCTCCTCCTCCTCCCCCTCTCGGGAGATCCCGACCGCCCGTTCCCCCCCGGGACTACAGCTCCCGGCGTGCCCTGCGCGCCGCCGCCATGTTGCTGCCCCACGAACGCCGCGGGTGGCCTTGCTGGAAATAAAACCCTTTCTGGAACCAAACTCTCGGAGTGCGCTCTGAGCCTGCGGGGAGGGGACGGCCGAAGCAGTTCCCCAGTCAGCCGAATTAGCCCTCAGGATGTCGCTGGGTGCGCTTTGGCAGGGGGCGCTTGGCAGCAGGCCGGGGGTCTCCCAGAGGAGCTGTAAAAACGCTCTTCTTTCCCGGAGACAGGTGTGGTGTCCTGGGAATGGCCTCGAAATACGTGGGGGGTCAGCTCATCTCCTGGTTCAGCACTACTTAACAAGCCCTGCCACTGGTTTCACCCCTCACCTCGGCACTGGGGAGGACTATCCCAAACACCGCCTGGCACAGCCCTGCTTGCTGCCCGTGATGGCCCTTTGTAGCAGCCTGGCTGCACGTCAGTGAGGAGCTGCATTCGCGCTGGTTTTTTGTAGTTTTGCACAGCTATTTTGCAGTCCTCGCTATGGAGAGCTCAGTACCTTTGAAAGATCCATGTTCCGCATTTTACCTAGAAGTAGGGTGGCCTGGGTAGCACTATCGCAGGGCAAGTTTTTCATAAACACACCAGTGTTTCTCCTCTCTGGGTTCCCTCTGGGTGGATCTTAGTGAAGCACAGCCCACATACAGGTTTTTAGAAGTCCTGCTAGAGGAGGAACCTTGGTGGACGCTCTGGCAAGGATGTACAGCAAGGTGGCTCAGAGAGATAGGGGCAGATGCACATGGGCACCTGTCCCAGTGTGGGAGCAGGGAGAGGGTAGGCAGGGCAACAACTGGATCTCAAATACCACGGCAGAGATCTGTAAAGAAGTTTTAGGAAACCCAAATAAGAAATTTGAGTCAAAAGGTTTGAGGAGTAGCTTAGGTGGGAGCCATGAAAGTGGGCTGGAAGTAGGAGAGGCTGAGATGAGACAAATGAGAAGCAGAGGCTGCAAGTGGAGATCAGTGGGGAGGAAGGAAAAGGGGAATTTAGGAGGCAGTGTAGAAATATATAAGGCTGTTTGTGCAGAAGTGGTGTGAAACTCCTCTTAGATGAGTACTCTTAAGACCAGGTTGGAGGCAGGGACACAGCACAAGTTTGTGGTTCTCCTTCCCTTGTTTTGTTGTTGTTTTCCCCCATTTTTTAAAGCATGGTTGTCCCTTGGAAGCAGGTTTGCTCTACAAGTGCCCAGCACCATTTCCTTTATCGTAATTAAAAAAAAAAAAAAGAGAATTTCAGTAGCACTTTCTGCAATTGATATTGCATCCATGCATTTTTGAAGCCTGTTTGTTAACTTTAGCAGCAGTGGGCTCTGGACAATTTCAAGAACATCTCGTTAGTATTCTCTCCCTCTTTCTTTTCCATCAATTGTATTCTCTCACTCCACGCTGTCTTAGCAGCCAGTTCTCAGGTATTTTTCACCACCACCACTATAAGGAATATGTAAGTTTTGAATGAAAAATTCAGTACTTGGCCCATCCTATCCCAGGGAGCATCCAACCTCTGAGTCTTGATTTCTGGGCACCCCTATTGCTTTTTACCTTCAGAAACCTTCTGGCAATACCCTAGCAGCTACCTGTCCTTTCCCATGGCTTTGCACTCAGTCTCAGTTGCTGGAAACCCCCCCCAATGATTTAAGTTTCTCTTCCCCTTAGCTAATGTATGCTCAGTTGCACTGTTGCCTTTCTCTGTTTAAGTCATCCACCTCCTGAACAGTTTTTACAGAAAGGCAATCTCAAAAATGCTAAATAATCACAAATTAACTGGTCTTTCTACCAGGCTGGCTAAACCCAGGCCTCCCAGCTCTGTCATGGCCTTGTGTAAATCAGGACAGAACTGGCATCAAAACTGTAACAGCCTGAGGGAGCATCTAATAACATCGTGTGGGAAACTGGAGTGTTACCCTGGCTGAACCCCCTGGAGGCCCTTCCAGGCATCAGTCAGCATAAAGTGCTCTGGCAAGAAAGCTGCGTATTGATTTTATTCCCACTATTTGTATGTTCATGGAACCTGAAATTGAACATTGGAGAGATAAATCAAACTCTAGGCAATTGGGTTGCTAGTCCAACATCCTATTTCTAGTTTTTTTTTCCTTCAAGAACAATGACAAAAACAATAGGAAAACAAACCTTGGAGGTTACTTGAGGAGGCTACAATATACACATGGCCATCTTGGGAGCAGGGGCGGTTCTTTGCTTAGCGGCGAACATGGGGCACTGTAAGGAACAGGCACGCCTGTTCAGGGGCAGCAGTAGCAGAGAGACGGACAGCAGTTTTCCCGGGGCTGCCCTTCTCCCTCAGCGGCAGCCGGCCCGGCGGGCGGGCACAGGCCCCGCGCACGGCCCTGCCCCGGGGCCGCGGGGGCACGGCCGGCTCTGCCCCCGCGCTGCCCCGGCCAGCCCAGCCCAGCCCAGCCCAGCCCAGGCCAGCCCAGCCCAGTCCAGCTCAGCTCAGCCCAGCTCAGCTCAGCCCAGCTC